>NW_004624747.1:22070120-22182948 GCF_000247695.1 Heterocephalus glaber
GGGGCGGGGCAGGGGCGTCCAGTGCTGGCCCTTACTATGGGTGGGCGCAGGGGCTCCCTCTACTGGTGACAGGACTTAAACTCACATCGCGGACCCTGAATGTAGCTTGGTTGGTGCCTAGACAATGGGCTAATTCTGTCACTAATTCCTGTTTCACATTTATTCATTCAACAATATTTCCTGAATGTGAATGTGTGCCACGCAATATAGTGGCTGCTGAGAGGAGAGCTGTGAAGCCAACAGTGCCTCTTCCTGTGCTGGAGTTGACATCCTACAGGACAGTCCCTTTGCTGGGGACTCAAAACAAAATTGATTGACCTTTCAATGGGCCAACAGCTAGAGACACCCGCCGCAGGGCAAGGCTTGGGTCTCCGCTCCAACGTGACCTCCTCAGAAGAGCGTGAACGCATTTGTTCACTGTCTGTCAAAATGGGATTCCACGAAGGCTGTTTCCCTAGAATCCCTCAGCTTCTCTAGCCAGGTGTGTAACCCCCAGGCCTGTAACCCCAGCACTCTGGGAGGCTGAGGCATGAGTATCTCGAGTCCAGGCCTGAACTACATAGTGAGACCCTGTCTCAAAAAGAGAGGGCCGGGGATTTAGCTTGGTGGTTCCCGCCCCTGCCTCACAAGCCCAAGTTCGACCCCCGGTACGAAGGAAGGAAAGAATGGCAGCGCCCTTACTACCACCCGCTTACTCTGCTTCATTCCTCCACACAGACAGCTCTCTGAACCATTAATTTCACGGGCGTGTGCGCGTCGCTTGCAGCAGGACGCGGCTCCCAGAGCGCGGTTCGCCGGGTCAGCCCGTCCGCTCTCCACCTCAGGTGCGGGCCCCGGAGGCGCTGACAGATACTGACTGAGCTCTCGACCCGCGCTCGCTCTTTTCCAACAGATGTTGCGCCACCTTGCTCCAAGGGGAAAGCGGGCCTCAGGCGGCGCGCAAAGGTTGACCTCAGGCGGCCGACCCGACCCGCGAGCCGGGCGGCAGGAGCCAGGCGGTGGAGCAGCTGCCAAGGTGGGCGGGGCCGTGGGCGGGAGGGGGGGGAGCCGGGCGGGGAGAGGCGGTTCCAGGAAGGGGCGGGGACGGAAGGCGGTGAGCCAGGGATTGTGGGCGGGGCCGTCGGGCGCGAGGATCACATGTCCTTATCGACACCGCCCGTTTCCGTGGCCTGGGCTTCCTGATGGGCGGGGAGTATGCAAATAATCCCGGGCGGCGGCCAATCGCAGCTTGCGCCAAGGGTCCGGGCCCGGGACGGGACGCTGGCTGGCGTGCGGGCTCGCGTCGCGGCTGTGCCTGGCTCTCTGGCGAGCTGCGCTGCGACCCGGGCTGCAGGCGTTTGTCCGACCTCCCCGTCCCGCTGGGTGAGGCCGGGCCCGCGGCGGGGCGCCGGCGAGGGTGCCGCCGGCCGGCCGCTGGTGGTGCCGCGTGCTTCATGCGTCCGGAGCCCGCCCCGCCCCCGAGAAGCAGCAGCCCGGAGCTTCCCCTTGGTGGCAGCGGGAGCCGCCGGAGCGGTCGCCACAGCGGGGACGGGGAGCCCCCGGGGTCCCCGCCGCAGCCCGCCGTCGGCTACCCGGACTGGGTAGGCCAGAGCTACTCCGAGGTGATGAGTCTCAACGAGCACTCGATGCAGGCGCTGTCCTGGCGCAAGCTGTACTTGAGCCGCGCCAAGCTCAAAGCCTCCAGCCGGACCTCGGCGCTGCTCTCCGGCTTCGCCATGGTGAGCTCGGCCGCCCTGCCCTGCCCCCGCCGCCGCTCCTCCCGCAGCCCCGACAGGGCCGTGGGGAGCAGGCCCTGGCAGCCGGGGCGAGGGCGCGACGGGAACACCCGAAGCGGGGCGGTGACTAGCTGTGCAGGTTCCCACACTTGGGGGACTAGGGTGCCTCCAGATGGGCGAGCTCGCGGCGGCAAAAATGGAAGGGACACGGCCGGAAACATGAGTCCCTGAAGTTAGAACTAAGTTAGAACAGAGTCCGGCTGTGCGTGCGGAAAGGAGGGATCGCGGGGGCCGACCCACTTCGGGGCAGGTGTTAGGAAGTGTGACACGAGGAGAGCTGTCGTGCCCCCACACCTGAGGCTGGAAGGTATTTATTTGTTTATTGGCTTCTATTTCCTGACACCCTTGTGCACATTTTCCAGAGCCTCAGCCTGGGCTTTGACAACCACTCGCTACCTCAGTTCTGCAGAAACTCTCCACTGAGTCACTGGGTGTGGGGGAGGAGGGTGGTACACGTTTCCCTAACCTTGATTGATGCGGAGGTGGCATGGCTCCCACCCTCTGTGCCCCGAGAGAAGCTTCTGAGGGCTGGGGTGGGTGAGGCCGCAGCCTGGGAGAAGGGGAACCCTGGGGCCCAGCACTACTTAACAACTATATGATTGTCACTTTAGGTGACATCAGCTTGTGCAAATGGGGTCCCCCTCCCAGCACTCCTTCCCCAGTGAGTGAGCTCAGCCCTTGGCCTTGAGGAAGGGAGTGGCCGCAGCAGGGTGTTTGCTTGGGAATAGAGTGTGTCTGGGTCTCTCCCTGTGTTCTGCAAACAAGTGGGCCACTGTGGGAGAGCCGGGAGATGCGGGATCGGAAAGCAGAGCGCTCAGCTCTGCCACTTGCTGCCCGTGTTACCTCAGGCTGGTCACTCCTTGTCTGGAACTTGATTTCCAAAACGATAACATGCAGACTGCTCTGCAAAAGTTTCTCTGACTTTAAGAATGGAATTGAAGGCACCCTTCAGAAGGAGGAAGAAAGCAGAGAGAAAGAGAAAGTGAAGAGGTGCCTTTCTAGTTTTCAGTTTGGGCCAACATGATGAATTGTGAGAGATCAGCCCCTGCCTGATGCCTACAGAATCTCCAAGAATAGTTGACATTTACCCAACACTCCCTGAGCCCCAGGCTCGGGATAGACTCCTCACTCCTGAACTCGCTCCTTCCTCTGCAGACCTTCCGGTCTGTCAGGGGACTTTCACAAGGCCAGGAACTCATCTGTCAGGGCAGGATTTGAACCTAGGTCTGCTGGCATCCATAGCTAGGTACATGTGGTGTTTGTGATGTATGGAGCTCTGGTCAGTGTCTAGCCGGAGACAAGGTGGGACTGGGCCTAGGGAATGAGCAAAAGTCTCTTTGAAGCCAAAGAAAGTTTTACACCTTGAGGGGAGGGAACCACCAGTTTCATGTGTGTGTGTGTGTGTGTGTGTGTGTGTGTGTGTGTGTGTCCGTGTCCATGTGTGTCTGTCCGTCCGTCCGTGTGTCTCCCCAGTGCTCTGGGTTTGAGATGGTGGGACCCAAACTGGGCTCGCATGATGGAATACATATGCCTGTAATTCTAGCGCTCTGGGAGGCTGAGGCAGGAGGATCCAAAGTTCAAACTCAGCTTAGTCAACATATACCCTGTGTTCAAAAAAATGAAGAGGGGTGTGAGGATGCAGCTCAGAGCAAAGGCTGGGTTCAGTCCTCAGTACTGCAACAAACAAAAAGCCTTCTGGGCATCATAAATCGTAGCTGCCCCTTCTCACCCCAGCAGAGATAAGGGTCAGATGGTGACACTTTCCTGTCTTCTCAACTTCTCTTCCTTTGAAGCAACTTCTCAACTTCTCTTCCTTTGCTTCCTAAAAGCAGTTCGGGGAAGGGAGGCTGGGCAGCCTGTGACACAGGTGGGCTTTGCTCCCCCTTACCATCTCCTTGGGGCCCTTATTTTCCTCCGACTGGGTGGCTCTGCTGGCTGATGGCCTCCCCTAAGTTCTGCAGGTGGAGAAGGTCTGAACCCTGATAGCCTCCATCTGGGGCAACAGTTAGCAGAGCATTTTTCTGGGAGAGATTCCGGTGCAGGGTGGGCAGTCTGACCCTGCACCGCCCCCAGAGCCAATACCCAACCCTTGAGGGAGTCTCAGAGAGGAAGGGGTGCCAGGCAGCCCCAAAGCCATGGTGACAGTGACAAGTTTCCTGGATTACTCCCCCTTGGCCTGTGAGTCAGCAGCACCAGCTTCCTGCCCCCAGAGGGCTTCCTTCCTCCAGATCTGGAGAGCCCAAGGAGCTGTTGTGATGTTTGGACCCCAGGGGTGGGAGGGTTGTCGGGGATGCTGAATTCATCTGCTCTGGAGGTGAGGCTGAGGGAAGGTCCCCCAAAAGGCCTGCTGGGGAGTGAGTGATTCCCCACTTCCCACTTGGCGGTGGAGGGGCCTGGCCAGGTGCCAGTTCAGTGTTAGGGACAGGCTGGCAGGCCTGGGGCATGTGGCTTGACTGCTTTGAAGTCTGTTTTCTCCTGTGTCTAAAGGTAGAAAGAACCTACTCTCAGAGCTGGGGTGCAGCTCGATGGTAAAGCACTTGCCTGGCATGAGCAAGGTTGTGGCTTCAGTGCCCAGTACTGCCAAGAAAAACAGTGTCTCCCCTTGGGCCACGTAAAGATTCATTATGAGGCTGCACTGGGTGAAGGAAGGGTTGAGGAATTTCAGGATTGGGACTCTTTGTGGTTTGCAGATGCCATTCCCTCTCCTAACAGCTTTTCTGCAAACAGCCACCCTCCCCTGGGCATTGCAGAAATGAAAGGAGGGCAGGGGCCCTGCCTGTGGCTAGGATCTGTGTCCCCGGTGCTCCTGGCCAGAGGGGACCCTGGGAGGCCTTGCTGCAGGCCATCCGCCTCAGGTTTCCTCTGGGCGCTGGACAGCCAGCCTGGGCCTGATCCTGTCCCCCGAAGGACCTCGGCAATCTGGCCGCAGGGGAGGGCAGGCTGTAATGCTAGCCTAAGCAGATGATAATTGGGAAGGTCAGCCTGCCACCGTAAACAAAATGCTTTCCATGACCTGGGATCAATTATTTTTGGATTATCTGCCTCCTCGGGTTCTCTGCCCACCAGCACCCTTTTGTTCCTGGTCTGGAGCAGTTCACAAGTGGCTGCGAGTTCTGTGCCAGGGAGTTGGAAGGGAAATGCTCAGATCATGAGACTTCATTGAGCGGAGTGGGGAGGCGACATGGTGAAATCACAGTCCCTCCTCTGCACACATCCCAAAGTGATCATCCTGCTCTGGGTGATCTGGCTCTTGCTTTGGGCTGGCCCCTGGGCCACGGGCTCCACATGTGCCGCTGCCAGCATCATCTGCCTGCAACCTGGTGAGGTGCAGGGTCAGCCTAAGCGGACAACTTGCCCAAGGTCACCTGGCTAGGGAGCCACAGAGCCTTGTGACTGGTGTTGGAAGAGAGCAAGTCTCAGAGTGATAGGAAGACAGAGCTGAGAAACTGAATTCCAGCAGAAGAAAGGAAGACAGGGGCCCAGCCTGACCCAGTTTGGGTTCAAATCCCCGCTGTGCCTCTTAGGACTGTTTGACCTTGAAGAAGTCATTCTCTCTGGGCATCTATTTCCTCATCTATAAAATGGGGCAAGCGAGGCATGGCAGTGCATGACTGCAATCCCAGTACCCCAGAGGCTGAGGCAGGGGGATCGCCACAAGCTCAAGGCCAGCCTGAACTACATAGTAAGATCCTGTCTCAACAAAAGAAAAATAATAATAAATAAAATGGACCAACAGGGCTAGTATAGTGCTTGCGTAGCATGCAGGAGGCCCAGGGTTTCAATCCCTAGCACCGTAAAACAATGACAATAAAAAAAGTAAAATGGGGTCATAATAGCAGCTTGTTGGAGTGAGAACTGGTGTATATTTGCAGAGCATTTACAGTACCTGACCAGGAAGCTTACCGCCCTCTTCGCATGGCATCCAGTCTACTGTCAGAGCGTGACTGAGTGAGAAGGTGATTCCAGCCGAGCATCAGGGATGGTGGGGTTAGGGCTTGGAGAAGAGCCCTCTGGTCAGGGAAATGGCAGGACAGTTACAGAAAGAAGTGAGGTGGTCTTGGGGCAAGGCTGAGGAGCTGGAGTGACTAGGCTCATGGGTATGAATAATGGAGGACCCTTGATTGGGTATTTAGGAAGCTTGAACCCTTGTATAGGCAATAGGGAGCCATCGAAGGCTGTAGACAGAGGGGTTGTATGAATCTATAATATTGGTGGCAATGATTATTATTAGTTACTGAATCCCTGTTATGGCAAGCATGAGTCTGAACTCTTTTCTTTCAATCTTTTTTTTCTTTTTTTTTTGGTACCGGGCATCGAACTCAGGTCCTTGCACTTGCACAGCAGGCTGCAAAACCACTGAGCTAAATCCCCGGCTTTTTCTTTCAATCTTAATCTGTACAACAGCTCTTGAAAGTAGGTACTCTAGACAGGAAAACAAACGTTCCTAGAGGCTCAGGTCACTAGAGAATAGGACTCAAGCTCTGGTCTGTCTGATTTGGGGCCTTTTCCACTCTGCCCCTGCCCCCTTCACTGGTGAAGAGTGAGCCTTTGCAGTCTTCCAGATGCCGGGCTCCGGGTGCACCATTTGTGTGCTGGGCTTTGTGTAAATGGAATTTTGCAGAATGTCTGAGACAAGGGTGCTGTCTGCCCAGCAGAGAAACCTTTGTCCAGCTTCAAGTGCCCGAGGTGAGTTTCTGGTCCTCTCAGTAGGGTGAGCCCTCCTGCTGCCGGGTCCCTGCTGGCAAAGGAGGAGCCTGAGCAGGTTGCCTAAGTGGCACTATGGTGACAGCCGGGGGCCGGGGGTGGGGGGAGAGTTCCCTCCTCAGAGGAAGAAAACTGAACACCAAGTTTAAACATGATCAGCAGATTCCCCTCCGATGGCCCTGCTGAGGGACTTCAGCTATCTCAGAAGAGAGAACCACAAGGCCGGGATGTAGCTCAGTGGCACCACGCCTGCCTGCAAGGTCCTGAGTTCGATCCCTGGTACGCCCCCCAAAAAAGAAGACCACACATGCTTTGGTTTGGGGCACAGGGCTTTGATCCAGGACTCAGCCACCTTTTTCAGTAAAGGGCAATGCTGTCTTTGTGGTACTGTCCCGACCCTGCCACTGACCGTAGAGTGTATGTAAATTAATGAGTGTGGCAGTGGGCCAATGAAACTTTACTTACAAAAATTAGTCTTGCCAGGGATTTAACTCAGCAGCACCATGCCTGCCTCGCAAGTGCAAGGTTCTGAGTTTGATCCCTGGTAACAAAAAAAAATTAGTCTGTAGTTGTGGTCTCTAAACTGTGTGCTAAGAGTCAAACCCAGGTCCTCGAGAATGCCAGGCAAGTGTTCTACCAATGAGCTTACCTTTGAGCCCAAAGCCCTATCAAAATTGTTAGCATTGGGTGGGTGAGGTGCCGCACACCTGTGATCCTAGCACTCAAGAGGCTGAGGCAGGAGTATTGCTGCAAGTTTGAGGCCAGCCTGGGCTACACAGTGAGACTCTGTCTCAAAAAAAATGTTATCACTAACCTTACTGATTTGTATGGTTAGAAATTACATATATCCCAGGTGTGGTGGCATGTACCTGTAATCCCAGGCCCTGGGCGGCTGAGGCAGGAGGATTGCTTTGAGTTTGAGGCCAGCCTAGACTACACAGTGAGATTCTGTCTCAAACTCCCTCCCCCCCAAAAAACAAATTACAAACTGGGTGTGGTAGCTTTAGTACATGCCTGTAATCCCAGCACTTGGGAAGCTGAGGCAGGAGGATCACCACGAGTTTGAACCCTGCCTGGGCTACATAGTGAGTTCATGTCCAGCCTTAACTACATAGTGAGACCCTGACTCAAAAAAAAGAAAAAGAAAGAGGGCCAGGGATTTAGCTCAGTGGTTTCACCGCCTGCCTCGAAAGCACAAGGTCCTGAGTTCAATCCCTGGTACCAAAAAAAAAACACCCCACCCTGTAATTATAAACATACATAAAAATAAAAATGGAAGAGTTGAAAGTAGCAGATGAGCTAAATAATCATGTCATGGAAGGTCTAAGACAGTCTTTCACTTCCCAAGGGATCCCCTAGGGTTGTCATCCACTGGACACTTGGGAGACCCTAGGCTGAACATTGTGAAGGTCAGGCCCCTTACCTGCCCTGTTCCTTCATTTCCTCTTACTGAGCCCCCCAGGGGAGAGTAGAGGAAGCAGACATAATTCCACCTTAGGACATGATTGGTAAGCATGACAAAAGGGAAGCATGGCTTGAAGGTACTTATCACAGTCTAAAAATATTTATTTGCTTATTAGTGCCATATCTCCCTAGCCCCCTTCTTAGGGACTGCGATACTGCTTTTTGTTTTGTTCAGTTTTTTGAGACAGGGTCTTGCTGTATAGTCTGGGCTTACTTGAACTCACTGTCAGTATATAACCCAGGCTGTCCTTGAATGTGTGGCAATCCTCCTGCCTCAGCCTCCCAACTGCTGGTATTGTTGGCCTGCACCACCACATCCAGTGAGATCTTGGTGTTTTATTCCTGCATTATTTCCAATAAAGCCACACAACCCTTGATGCAGTGACTCTTTTCTACCAATGAATAAATGCCGTGGTATTCACCTGGGAGGCTAGAGACAGGAGTAACTTGGACGATGAAAACTTTCAAAAATCAGAATTATCCTAATGAAGAGAAAGTCCCAGCCTGAAACTGGGCCTGGCGGCACACACCTGTATTCCCAACACTCTGGGAGGCTGAGGCAGGAGGATGACAAGTTCAGACCTAGCCCAGGGATCTTGGTGAGTCTCTGCAAGATAGAAAAAAGTCTAGGCCTGTCTTCCTTTCTCCATGTACAGATTCAGCTCGTTAGTGGCTTCTGACATAAATTTGGTGAGTGGCAGCCAGCATTTTTGTAAATGACCTGAGAGGAATGAAGTGCCAGCTGCACTGTCCCTGAGGACAGGCAGTGTTGGCATGCGTCAGGGGTGAGTGGTGCTCGGTGGTGCCTTTGTCTGTTATAAAAGTGCATGTGTCTATCTATAGGAACATTTGGAGCACCGGACTGTCGTAATCAAGGGAGTTTGTAAATTGCCCTCTCTCTCTTTTTTTTTTTTTTGGTACCGGAGATCGAACTCAGGTCCTTGCGCTTGTGAGGCAGGCGACAGAACCACTGAGCTAAATGCCCGGCCCTTGCCCTCTCTTAATAGTTGCTTTGCCATTGATGTGGGGCTGGTGGGCTGGGACCACTCTGAGTGACCCAGTGTGACTGCAGCTTGAGGGCCCCCAAGGGATGAGCCCGAGAATACTGGTGAGAGAAGCTGGATTCTCCAGCTGCAGGTGCTGAGACTGGACCTGGGCTTCCAGGTGCCCAGGTCTCCCCCTGCCCAGCACAAGTGAGGAAGGGTGGGTGGCAGACGCCTGGCGGAGCCAGCCAGGGTCACAATGCCTCTGTCTCCCCTGGGGATTGGTGTGGGGTGTCTTCCATGCGGCCAGGTTCAAGGAGGCCCAGGGCTGTGCTGTGAGCTGTTTATTTTGGGTTAACGGCCTGCTCTCAGGCTATATTTACCTTGCGAAGCTGTTTGCAATCTGATCTGATCTGATCTCTCTGGGACTCTGCTGGGGCCCTGGAGTCAGCTGCCAGACCGCAGGAGGCCTCCCTGCCTCAACTGTCCCCATCAGGGAACACATTTCCCAAATGGGAAGGGTTCTGGAGAAAGCAGTGACTTGGATGCCTGCGAAGCCTCTTCATCAGGGCCCATGATTTACACCAAGCCGTTACTTTCTCCTCACTGAATCACATCTTGCACACAGCCCCACCGGGCTGCACTTGGTTCCTAACGTGCATGGCCAGCCGGGAACAGTGGGGTCCAGGGAGGTAGTGGGGTGTCCTTCCTCTTCCTCTGAGGGCTGGCTCTCCCCAGCCCGAGGCTTGGTGTCCCAGCAGCTGCGATTTCTGGCTCTGGAGCCCGTAGTGTGAGAGATGGTGCAGATTGGGGTGGCTCTGGCCGGGTGAGGTGGGGTGCACGCTCCCCGTACGGGGTTGGGGATGGTACAGAGGAGCCCAGAGCAGGGGCCAGGACCGGGGCGAGCAGGGTTCACCTTCTCCAGCCTGGGTCGGAGTCTGGGACCTGTTTCTCTTCCGCTTCGAGCTCTGTTTAGCTTTTTAACTGAGATTTATTGAGCTTTGCCTAGGGCTGGCTTGTGCTAAACATTTACACTTCAGAACCTCATTTAACCTTCCCAGTGACTGAGGGAAGCGCCCTGTGACCTCCATTGTACCAAGGCTTTAGTTTATTTTACTTTATAGTACTGGGGGGGTGGTGAACTCAGGACCTTCGAACTAAGCTACATCACAACCCTTTTTTTAATTTTTCACTTTGAGACAAGGTCTCACTAAGTCACTCAAGCCCAGACTGGGCTTGAACTTCAACCCTCCTGCCTCAGCCTCCCAGAGTGGTGTCACAGGCCTGTGCCACATATAAATGGACTTTACAGTGGCTTTGACTTCAAGTCCCGTACTCAGTAGGAAGATAACCCTTTGGACCGCTGGTCTCACCTCTTTAGAGCCTCAGTTGACACATTCGTAAAAGAATAATACAATTGAGTCAAGCATACTGGCATATACCTGTAATCTCAGCACTCTGGGAAGCTGAGGCACAAGTTGAAGCCCAGCCTAGACAATTTGGCAAGGTCCTGTCTCAAAATAAAAAATAAAAGAAGGGCTGGGATGTAGTTCAGTGCAAAGGCCCTGGTTCAATCCTCAGTACTGAAAAAAGAAAAGGTAATAATGATGGTACTAAGAACTGTCAGCTCTTTATTGTATGCCAGGTCCGGTCAGGGGATCTGTGTCCTCTGAGCATCTTTGGATGCTGGTGACAGCCCCAAGCAGTAGGCCCTTTTTTTACAGACATGGAACCTGCATCAGAGGGAGGCTGTTATATGTTTGGAGGTCACCAGCGCATATGTGGAGCCAGGCCTCTGGCAGAGAGGGTGGCTGGGATATGAGGCTCGGCTTGGGATCCCTACTCCCCTAGACACCCACCTAGGGGCGGGGACGCTTCTGGAGAGGCTGAGTACCAAGGACCTGGAGCAGCCAGGCTGCGGCCTCTCCTCTTGTCCTTTCTCTGGTTTCAGGTTCCAGGACCGACCGAAGGGCCAAAACAGGAAGAGGAAGCCTGGGGGTGGGGAGGCGAGGCCTTTCCCAGGTGAGGGCAGGGCTGGGGGCATTCGGGGTGTCGCCCTAACCTGCCTGCCCCACTGCCCCTGATCCCTCACCCGGATGGACTGAGAGTTCTCAGGGTTGGCATTAGGCCACCAATGATCTATAGCCAAAATCGTGACGGCACTGTCCCAGATTTACAGGGGCTGGAGCTGTTTGGTAAACTCCCAGGCTACAAAATATCTATCTTCATTATATTTGTGGGAATTCTTTTTTTTTCTTTCCTTATTGGGGATTGAATTGAGGGTCTTCCTACTGAGCTGCATCCCCAGTGCTTTCTATTTGGAGACAAGGTCTTGCTCACTTCCCCGGATTGGGTTTATACTTTTGATCCTCCTGCCTCAGCCTCCCATAACAATGGGATTAGTTATGAGAATTCTTAGGCAAAACAAGGGAGCCTTTTGAAATGGTCTCAAAAGGCCTATGAACATACAAACCTGGGTGTTGTAAGGAGATTGCCTGCCTTTTTCCTCAGATTCTTAGAGGTCAGCTCTGGACTGTGACCTGGTTCTGGCCATGGCCCCCTTTCTCATAGGGGACGGTCCTCCCTAAGGCGCTATGGTAAAGCCAGGGTTTTCTGGGGCTGAGTCTACCCTCCAGGACAGTTTCAGGGAGACAGTGGTTTTGTGTTTGAGGTTCTAAACTGAATAATAACGGCTGAGTGTGGTGTGTGCTGTCATCCCAGCACTGGGAGGCTGAAGCAGGAATATCACGGGGAGTTTGAGGCCAGACTGGGCTACATAGCGAGACCCTGTCTCAATAAACAATAATAATGAAAGCTCACTTTTCCTGACCTTTGAACTCTGTGCCGGGCACTACGTATTTCATGTGGATGAGCTTAATCCTCCGGACAGCCCTCTGAGGCATGTACCATTACTCCCATTTACAGATGTGTAAACTGAGGCAGAGAAAGTTCAAAGACCTGCCAGAGTCATGCAGCCTAGCAAAGGGCAGAGGTGAGAGTTGGGAGCCAGGCAGGCTGGCAGAGGAGAGCTCGCCCCCTCCCTGGGGTCCTGCAGGGCTCAGGCTGCAGCAGCTCCCGCCCTGCCTGGGGCTGTTGGGCAGACATCGGCATCAGACTCCCCTCTGAGCCTGCCACTGAGACAGCAGCGCTCTGTAGAGTCACTGCCCTGCCAGGCATGGGGTACACACCTGCAGTCCCAGCTATTTAGTGTGTGTGCTGCCGCAGTGAGACCAGTCCCAGCTACTTGGGAGGCTGAGGAAGGATGGCAACTTCAAGGCCAGCCTGGGCAACTTAGTGATACCCTGTCTCAAACTCATTAAAAAGCTAGCATGCATCTGTAATGCCAGCACTTGGTAAGGCTGAGGCCAGAGGATCACAAGTTAGAGACCAGGGTGTCTCAAAATAAGTAATCTAAGAAAGGGCTGGAGGGGTGGCTCAATGTGCAGGCCCTGGGTTTAATCCCCAGGACCACAAATGAAGTGGAGTAGCTAGGCGTGGTAGCGTACATCTGTCATCCCAGCACTCGGGAGGCTGAGGCAGGAGGATTGTTGTGAGTTTGAGGCCAGCCTGGGCTACATAGTGAGTTCAAGGCCTGAACTACTCAGAAAAACAGAGAAACAACAAAAGCAGGGTGCTGGGGGTGTAACTCAGCGGTAGAGTGCTTCCCTAACATACCTGGGGCCCTGGTTTCAGTCCCCGCTTGATGCTGTTACTGTCACTGGTGCCTGGGCCCTGGCAGCACACTCGCTGCTCCTGCACCGAATCTGATGAGTTGGCTATTTTGTGTGAATGTGATGTGCTGGGCCCAGGTGACAGGGGCAGGTGGCATGCCCCAGAGTGTGGCCCTGGTGACCTCAGGTCTCCAGGAAGCAGGTTGCAGTGGGAGCGCCCCCGCCCAGGAGACAGCCCAGGGCTGCTGGCGCCCGCTTGCCCCCTGGGGTTGAGTTTGGCTCTTCCCGGAAGCCTCTCTGGTTCCTCGTTGCCTGTGTGCTCTGCTCGTTCTCAGAAAGGGCCTCCATGTAACCTGGAGGCTGGCCCTGTCCCCCCTTCCTGGTCCTCCAGCACAGGTCAGCAAGGAGCAGCCCTGCTTGGGTGGGACCAATGGGTGGCGATGCTGCTTGGAACCTGGGCCCTTGCACATGTTAGGCAAGCGCTCTACTACTGAGCGACAGCCCAGTCCCTGTTTTTATTTTTTTTTTGGTACCGGGGATCGAACTCAGATCCTTGGGCTTGCGAGGCAGGCGGCAGAACCACTGAGCTAAATCCCCGGCCCTCTGTCCCTGTTTTTAAATGACAGTGAAATGTGCATAATGTCAGATTTACTACTTTAGCCACTTATGGTGGTTGGCTGCCTATGGCAGCACTGCCATTTGGGAGGTGTTTCCCATATTCCAGGAACTAGAAGATACTTAAGGAACTTAAGATAATCCTATGAATTAATAGGCTATCCCTATCTTACAAGTTAAACTTTCTTGAGGATAGCCAGGCATGCATGGTGGGATCCCAGCACTCAGGAGGCTGAGGCAGGAGTATCTCCACAAATTTGAGACCAGCCAAGGGTACATAAAAAGTTTAAGCGCAGCCTGAAATACATAGTGAGACCTTGTCTCAAAAAAAAAAAAAAAAAAGAGGCCTGGGGTTTTAGCTCAGTGGCACTGTGCCCACCTCACGAGTGCAAAGTCCTCAGTTCAATCCCTGGTACCAAAAAAAAAAAAGAAAAGAAAGTTCAACCAGAGAGGTTAAATGACTTTCCTAAAGACACTCAGCTAATGGGCTCCAAGGTTTCTTTTTTCACCAGTTTTCTTTGTCCTCAAACCTAGGTGGATGGGTTTTATCAGGCCCCCCCACTCTCTGTGATACCGGGAATTGAACCCAAGGCCTTCACACACTAGAGAGAAGTACATCTCTCTAGCCTTTTTCTAATTTTTGAGACAGGGCCTCCCTGAATTGCCCAGGCTGGGCTTGAACTTGAGATCTTCCTGCCTCAGCCTCCTGAGACCTGGGATTTCAGGTGTGCACCACCATCCACAGCAGGCTTCATTGTCCCAGTTACATCCGTGTGGAAATTGAAGGCCAAAGTCCCGCCAGTCTCTGCTTGCAGGAGGAGCAGGACTTGAGAGGGGCTCTCTCCACTCTAGCATTCACCTCACTGCCCCTCCCTTCCCTCAGGTGGCCATGGTGGAGGTGCAGCTGGATGCGGACCATGACTACCCGCCAGGGCTGCTTATCGCCTTCAGCGCCTGCACCACGGTGCTGGTGGCCGTGCACCTGTTCGCACTCATGATCAGCACCTGCATCCTGCCCAACATTGAGGCGGTGAGCAATGTGCACAACCTCAACTCGGTGAAGGAGTCACCACACGAGCGCATGCATCGCCACATCGAGCTGGCCTGGGCCTTCTCCACCGTCATCGGCACGCTGCTCTTCCTGGCCGAGGTCGTGCTGCTCTGCTGGGTTAAGTTCCTGCCTCTCAAGAAGCAGCCGGGCCTGCCGTGCCCCACCAGCAAGCCGCCCGCAGGTGAGGCGGCTGCCAACACCAGCAGCAGCGGCATCACGCCAGGTCAGGCAGCGGCCATCGCCTCCACCACCATCATGGTGCCCTTCGGCCTGGTCTTCATCGTCTTCGCCGTGCACTTCTACCGCTCGCTAGTCAGCCACAAGACGGACCGACAGTTCCAGGAGCTCAACGAGCTGGCGGAGTTCGCACGCCTGCAGGATCAGCTGGACCACAGAGGGGACCACCCGCTGACACCCGGCAGCCACTATGCCTGAGCCCCCCGGGCCGGGAGCCTGGGCCTCAACGCCCTTCCTTCTAGTGGCCTCGACCTGCGCCAGCTCAGGGGCAGCCTGTGTGAGCCAGGGCTTCGCAGGCACAGAGTGACAGGAAGAGGCTTTTAGAAAAACGACTGCACCTTGAGACTTTGCTTGGAGAGAATAAGCACTTCCTGTTCTTCCAGCTCCAGGGAGGAAGTGGTGGGGGCAGAGTGAGGACAGATGCTCTCTGTCCCCTTCCTCCACCCCTGTGCCAGTGCCACCCAGACACTTCCGTTCCCACCTCCCTCCCCATTTGGTGTCGAGCGTGTGCGTGTGTGTGCACGCGTGAACACAGAAATATACTCCTAAGGGACACCTCCTCCTTGTGTCTGTGTGTGTGTCATGGCTCGGCTGTCTGGTGTGATTTCTCCTGGTTCCCTGGTCACCGGAGCTTCCAGGTAGAATTTAAAAACTTGGGAGCCAGGGTTGGTGGTGCATGCCTGTGATCCCAGCACTCTGGGAGGCTGAGGCAGGAGGATTACAAGTTTGAGACTAGCATGGGCAATTTAGGGAGACCTTGTGTCAAAATAAAAAATAAAAATGGGGCTGGGGATGTAGCTTAGTACGAAGGTCCTGGGTTCAATTTCCAGTACTGCAAAATAAAAGAGGGGGCAGAGGCTGTAGCTTAGAGTAGTACAGCCCTTGCCTAGCTTGTAGGAGGCCCTGTGTTGGATCCTCATCACTGCAAAAATAAAAGAGCTTTTAACCTTTTTTTTGGGGGGAGGCGGATTTCCAAGCACACAGAAAGGCTGCATGACTGGTAACCAAAATGTGCACACCCTCATTTCTTTCTGTTGGAGGCAGTTACATTCTGTGAAGTCACCATGAACCATGAACATTGGATTAGCAGATATGGAACCACTGGTTTTCCTGGGGAAAACCAGGAGCCAGCCTCGGGCCTGATATTTTGCCCCTGATTAAGGCGCTACCTTGTTGTAGGTCTAATTCTGTTTAAAGATACCTTTATATTGTTTTATGACCATTGCACTCACAGCCAAGAGCATGTAGCTCAAGCCTGAACAAAGCTTATCTAATACGTGTATTTTCCAGTTATAAATTTTCTAATCTGTTTTAGACAACAGCATGTAATAGTTTTGAATTGATTGAAATGTAATACATGTATTTTCTCTGTAAGGCATTTTTGAAAATTTGAGATAGGGTCTTGCTATATAGTTTGGGCTGGCCTTGAGCTCACTGTGGAGTGCCAGATGGCTTTGAACTCACAGCAGTCCTCCTGCCTCAGCCTCCTGAGTGTGCACCACCATGCCTGGCTATCTGTAAGACACATTACAACATTCATGGGTTTAGAATGCCACACAGATCCCTTTGGTGCTAAAGAGACTGAACCCAAGGCTTTTGCATCTGTGACTGAGCTATATCCTTAGCTCACTGGGTTTCACATTAAGCACCACGAGTACCAATAAAGCGCCGGGGATTTAGCTTAGTGGTGCTGTGCCTGCCTTGCAAGCACAGGGTCCTGAGTTCGATCCCCCATACTGGAAAAAAAAAACTACCAATAGAAAGGACAAAACTGTGACACTAAATAGACTATGGATATTTCTTTTTTTTTTTTTTTTGGTACCGGGGATTGAACTCAGGTCCTTGTGCTTGCCCAGCAGGCAACGAAACCACTGAGCTAAATCCCCGGCCCTGGATTATGAAAGGATCCTTGCTCACAGTATGGAAGCTGAGTGTCGCTATTATTTGACCTTAGCAAGTGAATAAATTCACAAATAATGGAATTAGAAAGCCAGGCATGGTGGCACACACCTGTGATCCCAGCACTTGGGAGGCTGAGACAGGAGGATTGCTGAGTTCAAGACCAGCCTGAGCTACATAGCAAGACCCTGTCTCAAAACACCAAAAACAGGGTAGGCTGTGTCTGAGCCCCTGAGCCACATGCCTTAGCAGCAGACCTCGTGGTCTCAGCCTGATACTTCCTCCTAAAGCCAGGGCCTCTCCCCTGCATGGCCACAATTCAGTGATCCGGCTTGGGCAGCCTGGCACTCGCACACCCAGTTCTGTGACACTGATGTTCAGTTTCCCACCTGTCCCTGGAGCTTCCTTTCTAGCTTCTCGTCCTTACCAAGCAGCAGGAGGCTGGTGGTCCACTTTGTCTGCTTTCATGTGGATCAGTTCCTCAGCTATTGTCTGTAACATGAGCGTTTGTGAAGCATTCAGCCCCATAGTTTTGTAGCGTGCTCTGTCCACTCGGCTTCTGCTGTTTTCTCAGTATCTCAATCGGAGGGTGTGGTGTGTCCAGAGGGATATTCTGTGAGATCTTGTCAGGACCCATTTGAAAACAAGACCAGTTAGCCATGAAGTGCACAGGCTGCCCAAGCTCAGCCGGCATCCTTAGGCCTGAGGACTGTTGCATCCTCCCATTCTTCAGGTAACAAAATTGAGGCCCAGGGAGGTGGAATAACCTGGCCAGGATTCAGACCTACAAACTCTGGCTCACAGCTGAGTCCCTTGCAGAAATCGTACCAGGGCTGACTTTGGTTTAGTTGAAAAATGGGACGATCCAGGCGCACTGGGCCCAACTTGCCGAGTGGTAAGGCAGGAGCTGAGATGCAGCCACCCCCTTCCCCAGCCAACTTTTGCCACAATCCCCACTGTTCCCTCGCCCCACAGCGGGCCACCTTCCCTAGTAAATGCGTTACTTGTCAGCCCCACGTAGGCCCTGAGTTTAAGATTCCTGCTTGTCTCCGAAGCCCAGTGGATAAAGGACTCTGGCCGAAGTGAGGGTTGGAATTGATGGGCCTGTTACGTGTCCCTCCGTCACCTCTGGCTAGGCACTGGCCTCACTGCAATCCCCTCTCTCCCCAGAGAAGGCCTGGACATCTTTTGTACATTTCTCAGATGCCCTCTCCCCTCTCCTTTTTGTCATCCTGGAGATTGAACCCAGGGCCTTCACGCTGAGCTACATCCTCAGCCCTTTTTAATTTTTAATTTTGAGACAAGAGTCTTACTAAGTTGCTGAGTTGTCCAGGCTGGACTGGAATTTGCAGTCCTCCTGCCTCAGCCTTCCAGAGTGCTGGGATCACAGGTGTGCACCACCACAGCCAGCTCCTCTTCTACTTCTGCAGAGATCTGGGATTCAGCTCAGTACTTCCTGGACTCTAATCCTGTGCTCTTAGACTCTCCCTCCTAAACTTGCCTGGACTCAAGAATCACCAGCCTGTTGCCCAGCACAGTGGCTGAGACCTGTAACCCCAGCTACAGTTAGTCCCTGACTTCTGTGAACAAGTTCCTTTCTGGGAGAGCATCCCTTAAGTCGGGGACTTACTGTGCTCAGAAGGGTGACAAACTCAGGATCACCCTGGGTACTTTAGACACTATCAGATAAAAGGGCTGGGTGTGTAGGTCAGAGGGAGCCCCTGGGTTCAATCCTCTCTATCACAAAGGACAGAAAACGTAGATTTCCAGTCCCCTTGCTCCCCCTGGAGACTCTGACTCCGGTCAGGCTGGGCATGTCCCCAGAACCTAGCGACCAGCACCTAGCTACTCCCACAACCAAGTAAAGCAGGCCAGTACTGGTCCTTCCAGCACAGGATCAGGCCGGAGTGTACCTCAGTAGTGATGCACATGCTTAGCATGTGTGAGGCCTGGGGTTCCATCCCCGCCTCCAAATAAATAAACAAAGAACACAGTCTATGGTTTATTTATATCTTGGACACAGTAGATAATACATTCACACAGTTCCAAATACAGCAATGTGAAGTTCTCCCGCCCAATTCCTGGGTCACCAGTTTATTGTGTTTCCCTCTGATGACATTTAATACATAAACAAGCACATCCTCTCACTTTTTCTAAAACAAAATGGTTTTATAAACCATTTACCATTTTTGTACCTTAAAAGGAAATGGATCCCAAGTTTTTTTGTTTTGTTTTTGCTTTGTTTTGTTTTGGGGTTTTTTGGGTTTTTTGAGACAAGGTCACGCTATGTAGTTTAGGGTGGCCTCACTCATTGTGTACCCCAGGCTGGCCTCAAACTCAGTGCAATCCTCCTGCCTCAGCCTCCCAAGTGCTGGGATTATAGGTCTGCACCACCACGCCCAGCAATGGATCCCAGGTTTAGACACGGTACTAACTAGGTGACTTGTGAACCTCCCTGAACCTCAGTTTTCTCCTCTAAAATGCCACTAATAGTGCCAGGATTGGTGGCACACACTTGTAATTTTAGCACTTAGGAGGCTGAGGCAGGAGGATCGCACTGAGTTGGAGGTCAGCCTGGACTACAAAGTGAGACCTTATCTCAAAAATTAAAAATAGGAGGCCAGGGATTTAGCTCAGTGGTTCTGGTGCCTGCCTTACAAGCACAAGATCCTGAGTTCGATCCCTGGTACCAAAAATAAATAAATAAATAAATAAAATAAAAAATAAAGGAATACTGTGATGCCTCTCTGTGGGCATCTGGTCCACAGTTAACTTGAATACGTGTTACTGCATCTGCTCTCAAAGCCTTAAAAGATTCCTTAGTTGCGTTTTACAGGAAGAGCAACTGAGGCCACTTGTTAAGGGTCCTGTGGCCCGTTAGCTGGGGGTTCTTGGACCTAGATCCATGTCAGAATTCCGTATGGATAGCCGGGGATTTAGCTCAGCGGCGCCACGCCTGCTTCCCAAGTGCAAGGTCCTGAATTCAAACCCAGTACCTCAAAAAAAAAAGAATTCCCTATGGAATGTACAGGTAACCCTGGGCATGGGATCCCAACATCCATAGCCTGTTTTTGTTGTTCTGCGTGGTAGTGAGGGTACCAGGGCTCATGCACACTCAGCAAGCATTTTAACACCTAGCTCCATTCTCAGCCCTGTCTATTTTTTATTTATTTATTTTTATTTATTATTTTTTTTCCAGAACTAAAAAAAAGACTTTATTTATTGAGGGCGAGAGGATGCAAACAATATAAAAATCAAAGCTTATTTAGCATTTCACTAACTTTCCTTTCTCTGCTTGCCCAATGAGAGCTGGATGTTATTTGTACATTTTCTAAGGGTCCTGATCTGCTCATGGAATCTTTATACACGGGGAAGCTGAGGGGCAGATTCCGTAAGTGGCCCTTTGGGAGAACTCTCATCTGGGCAGGAGTAAATGTTCAATTCTGCCCGCTTCTTTCCCTTCTGCTTCATGTGCACTACAAAATAATCATTGCACGCAATGGTGAGGCCTGCGATTAGTGAAAAGCAGCTCTGGAAGCCCACTCTGCCGTCTCGGCCCTGGTCCAGGTCCTTCATGATTTTGTCCACAGCCACAGGATCTTTTTGATTTTCCAAAAACCCAGGGAACTCCTTTTCCATGAGGACTCACAGGTCCTCCTTCATTAAGTAGCCTTTGTCCCCGGCAAATTTGTGAAATGTAAACATCATGGTTTCCATGGCGTGTTCCATTTGGGATGGCATTTTGGTGAAGTCTGTCGAAACTGGGGCTCTCGGGTTGTGGGCGTTGGGCGGGTGGTGGCCTATTTTTTATTTTTTTAATTAAAAACATTTTTTTTGGTACCAGGGATTGAACTCGGGACCTTGCGCTTTCGAGGCAGACGCAGAACCACTGAGCTAAATCCGAAGCCCTATCTATCTATCTTTAAAGTTTTGTTGTTGTTGTTGTTTTGTTCTGTTTTTTGAGACAAGGTCTCGGTGTGTAGCCCAGACTGGCCTAGAACTTGCACCGCTCCTCCTACCTCAGCCTCCTGAGTGCTGGGATTACAGGCCTGTGCCATCACGTCCAGCCATCATGTTTTTTTAAGCTTCCACAGGATCCCCAGGTTGTGACCCCTATATCAGGGTGCGAAGATGGGCCAGGCCTCGTGGGGGCCAGTATGGCGGGTGCTGGCTCCAGGTCTTTTGAGGCATCTTGGATCAGAGACTGGCAGCCCACTCCCCTCCTCTGCCCCCCAGGCAAACCTGTGAGGCCTCAGCACAACTTTTCTACACCTGGCCTCTCTCCAAGCCCTCCCGCTGCCTCCTCCTACCACAGGTCCTGGAAGCCGCCAGGTTCTTTATTGTTGCACACTCACAGGGTGAAGGCTGAGACAGGAGGTTCTCAGGGAGAGGAGCACTCTCCCCTCTGTTGACAGAGAGCCCTCGGGTACTGGGGGGCGTTAGTTGGCCAGCAGCTGTATTCCTCCCCAGGGGCCGCACCCGTCTGAGGAGCTGGGTGACAAGGTCTCTCCTGCAGGGGAGGGATGGCATCTCAAAGACCTGGACAGGAGCTTTCTCCTTGAAGCCTCACTTGCACCTGCTCTACAAGGGTCTGCACATGTGAGATCTGCCAGGCAGGCCTGGGGCCCCCACCTCATCTGAAGCACTGACCCTGGAGGCCCAGAGAGCAAAGATGTGGGCAGGGCTGGGCTAGACTTCCGGGGACAGAAAGCAGAGCTTGGCTTCCGGAGGCAAGGGCTTGGCCCTCAAGCCTGGAGTGGTGGCACACGCCTATAATCCCAGCGCTTGGGAGGCTGAGGCAGGAGGATCCCCACAAGTTCGAGGTCAGCCTGAACTACATTGTGAGCCCCTATCTCAAAAAACAAAAGCAAGAACCCAGTTCTCTCTGCCCTCCCCAGGAGACCCAGGAGACCTGTGTGTCATTCTGGGCCCTGGAGGTGGCAGGCCTGCCCACCTCCTCACCTGGCATCAGTCTCCTCCCTCCTCCTCTGTCTTCGTGAACATGGCCAAGGCTTCCTGGAGCACGCCGTCAGGGTCCAGAAGCTTGACCTGCGGCAGGTAGAGGGATGTGCTGGGACAGCATGCAGAAGACATGGTCCTGGTTTCTCCTGGGGCTGGCGGGGCCCAGGCCCTGGCTCTGTCCCTCTCTGTCTGGGGCCCCAGGACCCCGGAGGGCTGCCCACCTTAGGAATGGGGAACTGAGTGGGTGCAGGGGCCTCTTCACGACCAAAGTCCATCATGGTGCCACACTTGGCCACGTCCTCTACCCAGAAGCCCTCGAAGAGCTGGCCGTGGTCCAGGTGGAAGAAGCGCCCGTGCCCGTGCTTCTGGCCTCTCTCCCAGCTGCCCTCATAGCGATTCCCGTTCTCTGGGAAAGGATGGGGTGGGTGGGTACGGGGCACAGCCAGCTCACCACTGGGGCCTCCACCAGCCTGGGATCACTGGTGAGTGCAACCTCCATGTGAAAGTGCGTCACAAACAGAAGCATCATTTAACCTCCGAAATAAGCCTAGGAGATACCTTCTCTTTGTACTGTATTGTATTTTGTGTGGTGGGGATGGAGCCCAGGGTCTCATGGGCACAAAGCACCTGCTCTGCCACTGAGCGACATCACTGCCCAAGGGTGACTGATTGGCTGCAGCACTGGGGATTGAACCTGAGGCCTTGCACTGAGTTACACCCCCAGCTCTTTCAATTTTTTATTTTGAGACAGGGTCTCACTAAGTTCCTAAGTCATCCAGGTTGGGCTCAAACTTAGGGTCCTCCTGCCTCCGCTTCTCATAATGCTGGGGTTACAGGTGTGTACCATCACCCCCAGCTCCAAGGTCTGTTTTCATCCCTGTTATAGATGAAGAGATCCAAGCACACAGTTCAAGCAAATCACCTGAGGTCCCAGCACTGGGACATGTGCAGGCTGGGTTCTGAACCCAGGCAGGCCGGCATGGAGTCCAGGACAGGAGAGGAGACCCACTGATCCTCTTGCCCTGCGCTGGCCACAGTGGGCACCTGCTGAGTGCAGCCACTCGGGTCGGTGCTCAGGGGAGGCTGCCCGGAGCTGGACGGACAGAGTGGCTGCTCTTAAGTTTGGGGTCTAAAGTGTCCCCCATAGGGCTCCCTGTGGTGAAACCTTGTTCTCCTTACAGCAGTGTTAAGGGGTGGCACTTCTGGAAAGCGATCAGATCCCAAAGGTGCTAGCCTCATCCATCACCCATGTATTGATCCAGTGATGCACTGCTGACTAGGCTCCTAAGAGGTGGGGCCCACTGGGCCTGGTAGCCCATGCCTGTAATCCCAGCAGTCTGGGAGGCTAAGGCAGGAAGATCAAAAGTTTGGGACCAGTCTGAGCAATTGAGCAATTTAGCAAGACCTTAATATTTTTTTTTTGGTACCAGGGATCGAACTCGGGTCCTTGTGCTTGCACAGTAGGCAGCGAAACCACTGAGCTAAATCCCCAGCCCAAGACCCTAATATTTTTAATATTTAAAAATTTCAAAAGGGCCAGGGACATAGCTCAGTGAGAAAGCCCTGGATTCAGTCACCAGTGCTTTAAAAAAGATTTTGGGGCCTAGTTGAAGAGAGTGGGTCATAGGAAGGTAACCTCAGGGACTGTATCTTGTCCCTGACCCCTCTTGTCTGGCCCTTCCCCTTTCTCTCTGCTTCCAGGCTGCCACGAGGTGAACAGCTTTCCTCCGTCAGGCCCTTCTGCCATGACAAGATGGAGGCAGTTGACCATGGACTCCACCTCTGAAACCATGAGCCAAAACAAACCCTCTCCTCCATAAAGTTGTTAGGGCTGGGGATTTAGTTCAGTGGTTCTGCCTCCTGCCTTGCAAATGCAAGGACCCGAGTTCAATCCCTGGTACCAAAAAAAAAAAAAAGTTGTTCTCAAGCATTTTATCAACAGCATAAAGCTGACTAACATACCCACCTTTGCCCTCCCAGCTGCCCCAAGGAGGAGAGGAAGCGGAAGGGTGAATGGGGCCAAACTCCTGGGCCTGAACTCAGCCCAGGACAGTATGGAGCCACAGAAGGCCTGGGAGCAAGGAATAACGAGGTCCACTCGATTGTCTTCCTTGGCTTTATGCATACCTGGCTTTTTCCTTCCCTTCAGGTCTCTGTTGAAATGCTCAAACATTGCCTCCCAACTCCTTTGTCACCGGTTCCTAAGAAGTCTTTAGCACTTTCTCTCTTTTTTTTTTGGTACCGGGGATCGAACTCAGAACCTTGCACTTGCAAGGCATTTGACCCACACCTAAGAGCCTGTATAACATTAAGTGGGGACTTCAGTTTTCTGTACCTCAGTTATGAGTGTCTAATTTCTAGGATTGTTGTGAGAATTAAATGACCTCAGGGCTATGATTATTATTGCTAGTATAAGAAAATCGTCTTATTTATCTGCTTATTGTTAGATTCTTTTTTTTTTTTTCTAGATTCTTTTATTTTTAAAAATTTATGGGCCAGAGATTTAGCTCAGTGGCAGCGCGCCTGCCTCGCCAGCACAAGGTCCTGAGTTTGATTCCTGGTACAAAAGAAAAGAAAAAAAAGAACTCACTAAGGAGCTGGCTTTGTGGGGGGGGTGGCCAGGCACGGCGTGGCCAGAAGGGTCCAGAGGAAAGTGACCTTGTGGGTGGGGAGCGGGTCTGGGCGTGGTCCGAAGTGCGCGTGGGCGTGGCCTATGGAGGGCGGGGCGCTGGGCGGTCGGGGCACTCACTCAGGCGCAGCATGCCCTCCCCGTGGGGCGTGTCGTTCCACCAGTGGCCCTCGTAGATGTCACCATTGCTGTGGTACATGCGGCCCCACCCGCTGCGCTGGCTGCCACACCACTCACCCTCGTAATACTCCTTGGGTCCGAAAAACTGGATCCCATAGCCCTGAAAGCGAGAAGGTGGCCCTGTTCGCGGAGGTGCCCGGTTCACGGTGTCCCCACCTTGCTAGGCACCCAAGCCGCACACACCTGAGCTGCTTCCGCCCTCCGACCTCTACCTTTTCTAGCCCTCTGCCTCCGTGGTCATGCAGCCCCATCGCTTCTCCTCTGTCCCTTCCCCTCCCCTACATACAGCAGCCAGACAGACTGTGTGTGTGTGTGTGTGTGTGTGTGTGTTGTACACAGGCCCTAGACTATGCTAGGCAAGGGGTCTACCACTGAGCTACACCCTCACCCTTTCTATTCTGAATTTTTTTTTTTTTTGGTACCAGGGATCTAACTCCAGTCCTTGCGCTTGTGCAGCAGGTGGCGAAACTGCTGAGCTAAATCCCTAGCCCCTCTATTCTGATTTTGAGACAAGAGTTTGGTAAGTTGCCAAGGCTGGTCTCCAGCTTGCCATCCTCCTGCTTCAGCCTCCTGAGTTGCTGGGATTACAGGCGTTCACCACCACGCCAGCTCAGAAAGATCTTTAACCACTCATCTGCTCACACCAGGCCAGCACTCCCAGCCAACTCTGATTTTGGCCCCATTAACATCAGCCACCTCTGGGAATCACATCAAAGCTATATGAACTTTCTCCTCAAATGAATGAAAAGGCCCCACTTGAGTCCAGCCCCCAGGACCAGGCACTGCCTGCAGGTCGCTCTGGAGGCTGCGTCAAGCAGCCGAGTCTACTCTGAAGCCTCTGTTCCCCATTGCCCAAGCTGGGCTTGAACTATCACTCCTTCTGACTCAGCCTCCCAGAGTGCTGGAATCACAGGCATTTACCACCACACCTGCTGATGCTGTGTGTTTTTGAGTTTGACTCCATCAGCAAAATGGAAATGATGATGATGACGATGATAAGTTATTCTGAGAGTTAATTCAGGTGCCGCATACACATTCCAGGCTCACAATAATAGTTGCTCAATAACAATACTGTTGTCATTATTTTTGAGACAGAGTCTCCATATTTGCCCAGGTTGGCCTCATGGGCTCATGTGATTCTCATGCCTCAGCCTCCCAAGTACCTGGGACTACAGGTGTGAATCACCACCTCTTACTCAAGACACTGTCATTACTGGTCGCCATGGTCCATGGTTGAGGGTCTGTCCAAGTCTAGGAGAGTGAGCTGAAGAAATGTGTTCTCACTTTGGGCATCGTGGCTGCCTGCGCACCTCTGGCCAGCTTCTACCCCTTCTTCCTGTCCATCTGTGCCCAAGGGCATGGCCCCTGCTTTCTTGGTCCTGTTTCCTACCCTCCCCTTTGACTTAGGCCCAACACAAGGGGCATTCTCAGAAAGGGACACCCAGAGGAAAGGAAGCCGGAAACCAGGGGAAGAGGGTGGAGGAGGCCTCACCCCATACCCGGCTCCTCCCGGGCCTGCCACTCTCGCTTCCTGTTTGCCGGGTTTTGTTTTGAGAACCCTTGACTGTTCCCCCACCCTTTTCCTCTCCCACCCATCTGGCAACCCCGATCTCTCCCCAGAGGACCCTCCCTTTTTTCTCGGGCCCATTTTTTTGTTGTTATTTCTTTAATTTTTTAAATTTTGTTTTGAAGGAGGGTTTTGCTACATTGCCCAGGCTGGACTTAAGCTTACAATCCTCCTGCCTCAGCCTCCAAGGGTGCTGAGAATACAGACATGTGCCACCACACACTCAGCTTCCCAGGCATCTCTGACTGCTCCTCTACACACATACACACACCCCTGCCTGGCCACGCCCCAGGGGATGCAGGGAACACTCACTGATTTCTTGTCTCCTTTCCACCAGCCTGAGTACACTCTTCTGTATTTTCCTGTCTCCTGCTCAAGCAGGCTGAGGGTGCCGTAGCCTTCTCGCTTCCCAAACCTCCAGTCCCCTTCATAGATGGCTCCTCTCTTCTTCCAGACTTGTGTTCCCTTCCCTGGTGATGAAGAGGGCCCAGTGCTGCAGACATGACCACCTGGGGCTGGTGGCCATGGGCCTGGCCAGGCCTCGGGACCAGTGCCTGATGTTCTTGTAGGCTGAGTCAGGGTGTGCACTTCCTCGCCAGACTGACCACCCAGGAGAACCCCAGGGCAGCCCCCTTTCTCCAAAGAGTAGCTCTCCAGCCTTCTGCCCTGGAGCCAAGCTGACAAAGTAAACCCTAAACCCCAAGGAGAAATCTGCCCCTCAGCATTTCAGCCCCATCTCTCTCTCTCTTTCTTTTTTTTTTACAGGGTCTGCTATGTACCTCAGGCTGGCCTTGAAGTCACTATAGCCCAGGCTGGCCTCAAATTTGCAGTGATCTTCCTGCCTCAGCCTCTTGAGTACTGGGATAACAGGTGTGTGTCAACACACCTAACTTTACCTCTTTTTTTTTGGTACCGGGGATCGAACTCGGGCCCTTGCACTTGCAGGGCAGGCGGCGAAACTACTAAGATAAATCCCTGGCCCCCTTAACTTTACCTCTTAATAATTCCACCTGGATGCCACAAGTGGCCAAGGTTCCCAGGAGATGTTCTGGATGTTTTCTTGAGTTCTAAACACATCCATGTCCTACTAATCCAGGCCCTCCCCTCGCCTGCTCCCTTCACGATTGCAGTCCAGTAGCTCTAGGTTTCATACTGGCTGTGCTCCTACCTCAGAGCCTTTGCACCAGCTTGCGCTTTGGCCTGGAACCCTCATGTCCAGGGTCTCATCCTCCTCCTCCAAGCCTTGCTTCAGAGCCCGCTTTCTGACCACCCCTGAACACCCACCCCTCTCCCCTTACTCTGCTGTCTCCATGACCCTTGGAGGCTCCTAACACAGTGGCTACTTCCCTTACTCTGACATTTACCATCTACTGCCCACCTCTCCTGGGGAAATGTGAGCAAAAGAATGAGTAAAATACTTTTTTTTGAGACTAGGTCTATGTAGCCCTATGTGGCCTTGAACTCACAGTGATCCTCCTGTCTCAGCCTCCTGAGTGGTGTGATTACAGGTATGCACCACCACACCTGGCCATGAGTAAAATACTGATGAAGTGTTTGCCTGGGTTAATTCATGTCTTGGTCCTTGATAGCCTGGGACAAAGCCAACATTGTCCCTATGAACTTTGTGACATTGACAAATAATTCTTTGGGTTTCTCTGGGCCTCAGAGAGCCTTCCTGTATAAAATGGGGACAAGAATATCTCCTGGGACAATCTAAGTGTGCGTGTGTGTGTGTGTGCGTGCGTGTGTGGTACTGAGAACTGAACCCATGACCTCACACATGCTGGGTGAGTGCTCTACCACTAAGCCATATCCCCAGCATATCCTAAGTATCCTGGGTATCCTGTAAGCCCAGCACTCTGGGAGGCTCAAGTTTAGCTTGGGCAATTTAGCAACTTAGGAAGACCCTGTCTCTCTCTCTCTCTCTTTTTTTTTTGTACCAGGGATCGAACTCGGGACCTTGCACTTTCAAGGCAGGCGGTGGAACCACTGAGCTAAGTCCCCGGCCACTCTTTTTCTTCTTTTCTTTTTTTTTGAGCAAGACCCTGTCTCAAAAAATAAAAAGGACTGGGGATGTAGCTCCGTGTGAATGCCCTGGATTCCAGCCCCAGTACTGCAAACAAAACCAAAAACAAAGCAGGACAATAGAGCAAGATAAAAGAATGTTATTCAGCTTTTAAAAAGGAGCTGAGCCAAGGGATTTAGCTCAGTGGTTCTGCTGCCTGCCTCACAAGTGCAAGGTCCGGAGTTCGAACCCCCAGTACAAAAATAAATAAATAAATTTATTTTTAAAAAGGAGCTGAAATTGAGCATGGTGGTACACACTTGTAATTCTACTTAGAAGGTTGAGGCAGGAGGATCACAAGTTCAAGGCCAGCCTGGGTAACTTAGCAAGATCTTGTCTCAAAATAAAAAGTAAAAAGGGCTAGAGAATCTAGCTCAGTGCTCCTTGGGTTTTATTCCCAGTACCACCAAAAAGGAAAAAGAAGAGAAGGAAGAAGAGGAAAAGGAAGATGAGGAGGGAAATCATGCCATTGTGGCCACATGGATGAACCTGAGTATACTATGATATGTGAAATTAAGCCAGACACAGAAAGACAAATAGTTCACGATCTCACTTATATGTGTAATCTTTAAAAAGCCAAAAAGCTCATGGAAACAGAGAAGAGGCTCAGGGTGAAGAGTACTTGCCTAGATGTGTGAGGCCCTATGTTTGATCACAAAATAAATAACTAAAGTTAAACATAGAACACCTTTTGACCTAGCAATTGTTTCAACTCTCCAAGAGAATTGAAAACAGATGTTCAAGAAAAAACTTGTACACAGCTGGGCTTGGTGGCACACGCCTGTCATCCCACCATTGTGAGGCTGAGGCAGGAGGATCACAAGTTTGAGGCCAGCAGGCCAGCCTGGGCTACATAGTGAGTTCTTGTCTCAAAAAAAAAAAAAAAAGTGAACTCTCTAGAATTTCAAGGCAAGTTAGAAGTTTGATCAGGTTTTCAAATTAAAAACTTTTTCCCTCATTAGGGTTTAGATTGTATCGCCAGGACTCTGGCCAGACCCAGGGCCCCATAGCCCAATTAAGTCTCCTGAGCGTTCCAGGATGGCTTCTGTCCCCGATGAGCTCTGCACACTGCTTCATGGCTCCATCACTGCCAACCACACCTCCACCCATATGGTGGCCACCTTGCCCCCAGATCCCCACGTACCATGTCTCAGGTTGTCCTTCCACTCGCCCGTGTAGTGGTCGCCGTTCATGTTGTACACTTGGCACCTCAACCCATTCTTCTGGGCCTTCTCGTCCCAGCCCTTCCACAGGGGCTCTGATTTCTTTGGACACTTGGAGACTGGCATGTCAGCTGCTTGTGTGGGGCCACAGGGTAC
This sequence comes from Heterocephalus glaber, assembly GCF_000247695.1. The sequence goes on from NW_004624747.1 coordinate 22,099,242, forward strand.
TGGCAGGGGGTGAGAACATCAGGGGCTCAGGGCCCCTCGTGTGATGCCCAGCTCCTGTTGCAGCAAAGTGGGGGGAGTCATGTGTCTGCTGAGTCCCAGTGCAGGTGAGCAGCCTTTGGTGGGGGACCCTGCTGTGCTGGAATGACCCTCTGCTGTCCCCTCCTCTGGCGTCCCCTGGGGACCCCTTCTGGGGAGGGGGTCTGATGGCACAATTGCTCGGGAACCCAGGGAGACCAGTAGAAACCTGGGTCTGTGATGGCACCAGGGAGAAGCTGTCCCTGGAGAAGGATGACACCCACGTATTTAAGGACCAGAATGACCAACCTCAGAGGTGCTGGTCCTTAAGTCTGGAGGAGCTCCAGGGGGAAGGGCAAGGTGGTGCGGAGCACTGGGGCCCATGCAAGGGGACTGGGGGTGCCTGGTAGACAGCTGCCCGGTAGATGGGACAGTGGTGAAGACTTAGCAGGGGCACGAGAACTACTGGGAGAGACTGCCAAGTGGAGAGACTGCCTCGACGGTGACAACTGTTTTGGAAATGAAAGATTTCTGGGATGTCAGACTTTCAGTGTTAAAACCAAGACAGTGCCAGGCACACCAGGACTCTGCATGTGAGTCGACCCCATCACCTAGTTATTTTTTTCCACCAGACCTGGCTGTGCTCCTGGTGCTGCCTGATGGAGTCACTGAGGGATGCTGGGTGGCCCAGGGCCTCCCCACAGTGTCTAGGAGCCCATATCTGTGTTCCTTGTGTCCTCAGGACCTCATGCAGACATTCATGTCCATCTGTCTCTCTCTCTGGGGCTTCTTTAGGAAGCTACATCCCCAGAAATCCCCTCCTTTTATTGAGACAGGGTCTTGCTAAGTCACTAAGTTGCCCAGCCTGGGCTTGAACTTGTGATCCTCCTGCCTCAGCCTCCCAGAGTGCTGGGATTACCCGGGTACATTTATACCTTACACTGCCCTTTAGGTAATCAGTCTTGCACACACCTGCCAGTTGCTGGATGTTGAGGGAGTCTAGAGTCCCAGGGAGAGCTCAGGAAGGGGAGAAGGGAGTCTGGCTGGCCAGGGCAGCAGTGTGAAAGGGTTTTGCTCCTGGCTGAGCACTAGGGTTTCCAGTCTGTATTCGAAGCATCCTTATGTGTTCTTGGAGTCCAAGCTCAATCCTGCCTTCTCCCTCTGGGATGCTGGGCCTGGAATATCCCACCCCTGCACAGCCCCCTCCTCCAAGAGCAGTTTCCTTGGCAGGGCCATGGGGACTGTGTCTCCACCATGGCCAGTGCCTGGACATAGTAGGCTATCAGCCAGGAAGAGCCAAGTGGGCTCTCACTGCATCCTTCCTCTTTTTTTCCTTCTCCTTCCTCCCTCTGCCATTTCACTTCCTCCAAGTAAAGGATTTCCTGGGACTTCAGACTTCCAGTGTCTGACTATACGTATGGCCATCTAGACACAGATGGGCAGAGCACTGCTCTGTGCCTGAGCCATCAGTGAGGCCTGGACCATACCAGTTGTTCCATACTTTGACAGTCATGGCCAGGAAGACAGAAAATCATTGCAGGCAAAGAAAACTGGGAGCAGGAACCAGACTAGGTCCTAGATATCATATTGTTTTCTGCTGAGTACCACGTGCTCATGAGTACCTCATTTTTAAATTAACTCACTTTAGAAAACTGATACATTTATCCAAAAAGTAGACTTTACACATCATTACTAAAACTGGAAAACCACTACTAGGTACCTTAAACTGAAGATAACTGTAAAAAATAAAAATATTGAAAAGGACCAACTCAACTCCAGTCTGAGTTTGATACCATGGTTTATAATTGGCTAGGCTCTAAGGTCTCTGTTAAATGAGATGTGCTGGTTGTGGTGGCACAGGCCTGTGATCCCAGCACTTAGGAGGCTGAAGCAGGAGGATTGTCACAAGTTTGAGGCCAGCCTGGACTACATAGTTGAGTTCAAGGCCAGCCTGAGATGCATAGCAGACCCTGTCTCAAAACAAAACAGTAAGCCATGCGATGAGAGATAAGCAAAATTTAAAATAGATGTTGTTGGACCTGGAATTTAGCTCAGTGGCACCAGGATTGACTCAAAAGTGCAAGGTCCTGAGTTCAATCCCTGGTATCAATCAATAAATAATAATAATAAAATAAAATAGGTGTTGCCAGGCATGGTGATCCACATCTATAATCTCATAGTGAAAGACATCGCAAAACCCTGTGTGTGTGTGTGTGTGTGTGTGTTTGTTAAGCCAGACACGGTGGCACAAGCAGCACTCTGAGGCTGAGGCAGGAGAATCACAAGTTCAAACCTAGCCTGGCAATTCAGCAATTTAGTGAGATTCTGTTTCAAAATGTGAAAAAGGGCTGGAAATATAGCTCAGTGTGAAGGCCTTGGATTCAATCCCCAATACCAGAGAGGGGGAGAGACCACATTAACCCCAAATTCCCAAACTGACACTTTCTCCTTGGTTTACTCAGAATTTTAAGAGAACCCTAACTCTAATTAATTTCCTTTTATTTCTTCTCTTGGTGGAAAGGATCAAAGCTACTCCCTTGCACATGGTAGCCAAGTGCACCACACGGAGCCACACCCTCAGCGCGAGTCTAATAACTTTCCGATGAGGTTTCCAGATGTTACTGCTTCACCAGTGCATCTTAAAATCCACCCCCCGCCCCAAACTTTGGAGAACACAGGCTCTACTCCGGGGGAGCTTTCAGCCTCATTGCAAAGCTGTGGAGAGGAGAAGAAAGGCTTGCAAGCCCGCCGGGTTATTTTGTCCCTGAATGAGAGTAACAGTGGAGGGGGTGGGACGGGGCCCAGACACCTTGGGGTCAGGTCCAGCCCGGCCCACCTGCGCCCACCGGCGATCGATCGCGGCTTCCCGAGTGGGCCTCACAGTTCTTGTCCTTGGCTGAGCCGCCGGGTCAGGGTCGCTATGGCAACCCGCCGCCCCAGCGAACAGCACTGCAGAGCCCGCCCCTTCCTGCTGAGACCCTGTAGCGGGAAATTTTGAAGGGCGAACCAATATCGCACTGGGTCTTAGTCTTGTGGAAGTTCCGTACACACGCCAGCCCCGGAGGATACATACATGTCACATACACAAGTGGGCTCAAGTCCCCAAAAGCCACAGTCCTAGCGGGCTACGGTGGCAAAGCCCTGTAATCTCAGCTACTCAGGGGGCCAAGAGGGTGGCAAATTCAAAGCCAGCCTGGGCAATTTAGTGATTTAGGGAGACTCTGTCTCAAAATAAAAAATTTAGGGGCGGGGATTTAGCTCAGTGGCACCGTGGCTGCCTCGCAAGCACAAGGTCCTGAGTTCGATCCCCGGTACTAGAAAAAAATTAAAAAAAAAAAAAAAATTGGGCCGGGTATTTAGCTCAGTGGTTCTGCCACCGCCTTGCAAGCGCAAGGACCCGAGTTCGATCCCCGGTACCAAAATTAAAAAAAAATAAATAAAAAATAAAAAATTTAAAAAGTGCTGGGGATGTAGTTCAGTGCAAAGGTCCTGGGTTCAGTCCTTACAGTGGCCTTGGAGACCTGGGGTGACCTCCCTGGCCCTTCCCCTTTCCTCTCTGCTGTGTCCCCTACTCCTCGCCCTCAGTCTCTGCCCCAGCCACACTCGCACTTCCTTTTGCTCCTGGAAAATGCTGGGTCCGTCCCTGCCTCAGGGCTGCTAGGTCTTCTACACACTAGAGCCACCCTGTTCACAATCAGAATTTCCACAGCTACTTGCCAGTCCTCAATCCTGTTTGTGTTTTGTGTAGTGTTTAGCACCAACACATTCGGGCACACACACTTATTTACTTTTTTGGCACGGGGCTTGAACTCGAGTCCTTGCACTTGCAAGGCAGGCAGCAGAACCACCAAGCTAAATCCTGGGCCCTCGTGCACACACACTAATTGTTTGTCTTTGAAGATAAGATTTTCTTATCACTCACTTTTATTTTATTTTATTTTTTGGTACCGGGGATCAAACTCGGGTCCTTCTGCTTGCGAGGCAGGTGGCCGAACCACTGAGCTAAATCCCCAGCCCTCCACTTTTATTTTCAATAAAAAAATGTTACTCGGGATAGAGTGCTTGTCTAGCATGCATGAGAACCTGGGTTCAATCCCCAGTACCAAAAAAAAAATTCATGTGGGGGTTGGTGGTGCATGCCTATAATCCCAGTATTATAGACAGCTGAGTTAGGTAGAAATATTGTAGGCAGTCAGATAGGGCCGGGTCCTCGACAGAGTCAGGTCAAAGGTGAAACACACCACAGCTGCACTGGAGACACATCGGCTCCAGATAAAGACAAGGTGACCAGACCTACGTGTGTCCTCAAAGGACAAACACTGGGCCTAATGAAGTCTAGACAGACATCAGCCACCCCAGTGGGTGACCAGGACCTTGGACCCCCCACTTCCTAGGAGAAGTCTTTGTTCTTTGCATCCACGCTTGTTACGTGACTTGTTTCCCAACTGGACCACCATTACCAAAGTGACTATACTTGTAAACTTATTGGATGATCATGGCTGTAGCCCATGTTGTACCTACATGGGTTCACTCTATAAAATTCTCCTGTAGAGTGGGGTCCCTGCCTTCCCACTTGGGACCCCTTCTGCCCCTCAGGGGCCTTCCTATCAATAAATATCTTCCTACTCTTTTTTTTTTCTGGTACCGGAGATAGAACTAAGGTCCTTGCGCTTGCGGGGCAGGTGGGGTAACCACTGCGCTAAATCCCCTGCCCTATCTTCCTACTCTTAACCTCTGTTGTTCCTAGAATTCATTCTTCAATTATTAGAGAATAAGAACTGGGCGTATCAGACAGCTAACAGGTTGGAAGATATATTTCATATTTCTTATTTTTTTTTTGGTACCGGGGATCAAACTCGGGTCCTTGCGCTTGTGCAGCAGGCGGCGAAACCACTGAGCTAAATCCCCAGCCTATATTTCATATTTCATCTCCAATATTATTTCCTGTATCACCAGCACTTTGGGAAGCTGAGGCAGGAGGATGCCAAGTTTGAGGCTAGGCGATTTAGGGGGTTTTGGGGGGGGGTTATTTATTTATTATTTTTGTTTGTTTGTTTTGTTTTGTTTTTGAGACAGGGTCTCACCAGGTAGTCCAGGCTGGCCTTGAACTGACTATGGAGCCCACACTGGCCTCAAACTCCCAGTGATCCTCCTGCTTCAGCCTCCTGATTGCTGGGCTTACAGGGATGTGCCATCATGCCTGGCATTCTGTATCTTTTTTTTTTTTCAGCACTGGGGATCGAACTCAGGATCTTACTCTGGCCAAGAAGGCACGGTGCCACTGAGCTAAATCCCCGGCCCCGTTCTGTATCTTATACACCGATCAGCTTCCTTGTGCTCACAGTGGAGATTGTGGCCCCTTAGCTGACCACCTGTCCCATCTCTCACAGAAGTCAACTGCCGTCCCAAATTCCAAGCCCGCCTTCCTCACTGCCCTGGCCACATTCTGGAGTCCACCCTGACCCTCACACCTCATCACCTCTCCTCAACTCCTCAGGCACCTGGCCAGCAGCCCTAGCCAGCCTTCACCCTGGTACAAACTGTCCCTTGGCCAGTGGCCCTGTCTGAGCCGCCCTGCCACCTGCTGAGCAGCTTCTCAAGGTAACCAGGCTGATGCACAGCCCCAGCCTCATTCCCCCTCGTGAGGGACACTTTCCTGGCCCCCGATGAGATCCTGGGTCAGGGGCAGCAAGGCTGGCCCCACAGGGTAAAGTCCAGGCTGTGGCTTATCTGAGTAGGGCAGCAGGAAGGGCAGGTCACGAATCTACCAGACTCTTCTCCCTGTGACAGGGACGAATCTGGTGGCATTTTCCACAGGCCTCCATGTGGGTGGCATGGCCTGGCCTCTCCCCCGCAACCTGGGGGCTCCTGCCCCAAATACCCTTCCTTATTGCTTGGCCTATCAATGGCTGGAGTACAGACTCCTCCACGGGAGGCTGATTACAACTTGGGGTACAGGGAGTTCCCACTGGAGTCTGGAGCATAGGGATGCCCCACATGCCCACGAAATGTTCTCTGAGGTGAGGCCCCGGGGACGTTTTCCTCTGCAGAGCTCTGGCTTTTGAGCTGTCCTATCCAGGGGGTGCCACTCCCACTGACAGCACAGCCCATAGTAAGGGCACTCAAGGGTGAGCAGCCAGGTCCCTGCATTCCCAGAAGTAGCAGAAAGGACCCAGCTGTCTGCACAATAGACAAAGGTGGAGACGGCCCAAGAATCCATCAGCAGGTGAGTGAGCAAACAAATATGGTCTATCATACAATGGAACATTATTTGGCAATTAAAAGGAATGAAGTTCCCATACATGCTTAGGATGGGGAGCAATCTTGAAAACATAATGCAGAGTCAAAGGAGCCACATGCAAAAGACCACTAACCATGATTCCATTCATTTGAAATGTTCAGAATCACCCTGGCATGGTTGTGCTCACTTTAAATATCAGCCCTCTGGGAGGCTAAGGCATGAGGATTACAAGTTTGAGCCCAGCCTAGGCAATTTAGAGAGACTCTGTCTCAAGATTTTAAAAAATAGTATGGCTGGGCATGATGGGCCACACCTGTAATCCCAGCACTCAGGGGGCAGAGGCAGGAGGATCTCTTTGAGTTCAAGGCTAGCCTGGGCTACATAATGAGTTCAGGGTCAGCCTGAATTACAAAGTGAGACTCTGTCTCAAAAACAAAAAATTAATAAATAAATATTAAAAGATTAAAAAAATTGGGCCGGGGATTTAGCTCAGTGCTTCCGCCTCCTGCCTTGCAAGAGCAAGGACCCGAGTTCGATCTCCAGTACCAAAAAATAATAATAATAATAATAATAAAAAGAGGCTGAGGATAAAGCTCAGTGTGAAGGCCCTGGGTACCACACACAGGCAAACATGTACACATAGCTGAGCTATCCAGAATAGGTACATCCACAGAGGCAGAAACACAGATTAATGGAAGAAGGGAGAAGATAGAGGGGAGCGTATGAGATTTCTTTTTGGGATGACAAAGTTGTTTTAAAATTGACAGTGGTTAGGCCGGGGATTTAGCTCAGTGGTTCTGCCACCTGCCTTGCAAGCACAAGGTCCTGAGTTCAATCTCCAGTACCAAAAAAAAAAAAAAAAAATTATAAGATTGACAATGGTGATGGTTGCACAACGCTGTGAATGGAATAAGAACTATTCAATTGTACACTTTAAATGAGTAAATTGTATGACATGTGAATTATATCTCAAGAAAGAGATGGGCCGGGGATTTAGCTCAGTGGTGCCGCCTCCTGCCTTGCAAGCTCAAGGTTTTGAGTTCAATCCCCTTAACTCCCCCCCCAAAAAGAAGGCCGTTTTTATTTTTATTTTTTCATTTTTTAAGACATGGCCTACCTATGTATTCCAGGCTAACTCTAAACTGACTATGTAGTAGTCCCGGCTAGACTTCCAACTCACAGCGATCTGATCCCAGTGCTGGGTTTACAGGTTTGCGCCACCAAGCCCGAGCAAGTCATTTTTAAATCTGCAGTGCGGAACGGGCGCCCTCTAGGGGATCTCAAATTTCCAGAGTGAGTCACTGACCAATTTTGTTTGAGACAGGGTCTTGCTATGTGGCCCAAACTGGCCTTGAGCTCCTGATCCTCCTGCCTCAGCCTCCAGAGCGCTGGGGTTACAAGCTTACGAGCCATGCCTGGCTAGTTTCGTTTGCTGTGGAGCTAAGAAGTAAACCCAGGGGCAGTGCTTGCTCGGGAGCTACACTCTCAGCCCCACTTCGTTTCCACATCTGCTAAGCACCAGAGAGATGCCGAAAGTTGTAGCGTGGTCTGCCATGTTTAATTACTTTCGCTGCTGTGCTAGGCATTGAAGCCAGGGCTTTGTCTGTCACTCAGCTACACCCCAGCCCCGGTGTACTTTCGTATTACAGTGTAAAATACGTAGGAAAGTGGATGTATCATCGGTGCGTAGTTTGAGGCATTGTCACAAACTGAATGCAGCTTTCTGTGAGAACTGACACACTGGGACTTTCTTGGGAACAATGTCAAACGTTTAAATTTAGCTGGGCATGGTGGCGCACACCTGTGATCCCAGTACTACTTGGGAGGCTGAGGCAGGAGGATTGCTGTGAGTTCGAGGGCAGCCTGAACTACACAGCGAGACCCTGCCAAAAAAAAAAAAAAAAAAAAAAAAAAAAACAGCAAACGGAGGGTCACCAATGTCACGTGACCTCTGTCTATGTGGAGCCAAGGTTTAGCCTCAAACCTCTTGACCTGGGAAGACTACAGTACCTCTCATTTCACAGAATTACCTCTAAGGGAATAGTTCAATGTGTAGGGGGAGACATTTTTGCAAAAATATACACATGAATGTAATTGTTACACATTATTATATAAGGAAAAACTGCAAAATGCCCACAGGAAGCAATGTAGGTTGGGCCTGACACACAACAGACACTCAATATTTAATTTTTTAAAAAGTAGTTCTATTGTACCTATACCCAGCAATACTGTATTGCATACTTAAGATCTTATCAAGAGTGTAGATCTCCTGTTGTGTTTTTATCATAATAAAGTAAAATTAAATTAAAAATGCCTTTAATCCCAGGACTTGGGAAGGCTCAGGCAGGAGGATCACAAGTTTGAGCCCAGCTAGGGTAATTTAAGGACTTAGTGAAATCCTTTCTCAAAAAATAAAAAAAATCTGGAGATGTAGCTCATTCCAGAAGTCCTATGTTCAATCTCCAGTACCACAAAAACAACACAAAATGCATATATATTCAGAGCTCGCCAAAAAAAATGTACACAGACTTCAGGATAAGAAAAATAGTATGATGTTTTCTCAACAGGTGGTGTTACCCTTGAACGTGGGACCCTAGAGGATGTGGTGTATCGCATGAAACCCACCACACTGGGCCAGGGATCTAGCTCAGTGAAGTGCAAGATCCTGAGTTTAATTTCCAGTGCCAGAAAACAAAAACAAAAACAAAAACACCCCACCACCACACTGTGGGTCCTTAGAGAAGAAATTGAAAATGCAGGAGCATCAATCTCAATGACCAAGGTTATCCAAGCAGCAGTTCGCGGTAATAAACGCCTGGAAGCTAATGGCCACCACTTTGAGCACCTCTTATAATTGTAGATCCCAGAGGTAACGTGTATTAATCTCATGATGTTTCAATAAATTTAGTACTAAAATATTTATACGTTTTTCTTTTCCTGTAGTGTGTATACATTTGGGGGGCGACTCTGTATGTGTGTGTGAGTGGTGTGTGTATATACACACACACATATATATGTTTATATAAAACAAAAATACACTATTCAGAGGGCCCCGGTCCGGCCCTTTAAAGCCAGAGGCAGGTGAAGAGAAAAAGGAGGCGGGTTATGAGGCTGACGTCATAAACTTCCTGCCTTATTTAAATGAGCATGCGTAAAACCAAGTTCCGGTACTCACTGCGCCTGCGCCAGTCGAAGGGCGAGCAGGCGCTCTGGTCGGCCCGCCTATTTGGGTGGGCGGAGATAGTCGCGTGAGCTCAGAGGACCCACTTTCTCCCCCGCAATTAAACAGCTTCTTCCCTTTGCACATGCGCAGCCCTCAGCACTCGACTAGGAGGTTTCTGAAAGGCAGGTGGAGTTGCGCCTGCGCTCTGAGCATCCTTGCCGGAAGTGGGCGGGAAGCGTTACTAAATCGAAAGGGCGTAGGGAGAGGGCGTGGTCACAGCGCTTGTCGCAGAGGTTGTGGGCGGCAACCTCCAGTCTCCCTGATTACGTACTAAACCTACAAACGTACAGATCGAAGTGCGAAGGCAGAGAACTTACTTTTCGAGTTTTTATATTTTTGAGACAGGGTCTCGCTATATAGTCCAGGGTAGCTTTGAACTCACTATGTAGCCCAGGCTGGCCTCGAACTCGCGGCTATGCTTCTCCTTCAGTTTCCCGGTGATTCTCCTGCCTCAGCCTCCCGAATACTGGGATTACAGGCATGCACAACATCTCCCAGCTTTTACTTTTAGATTTTGAAAAAGTTTCACAAAATCATTTTTGCCCATAAATGTGTTAAAGGCTTTAGGGACAGTGAAGTACCCCACCCCACACACCTTAATGTTCTTTTTCCTCATACATTTCTAGATGACTTCAAGACTTTGGATCCCTGCGCGTGCCCAGTTTGAACCTGTAGGTGCCCAGCTTGAAAACAGTATTATTTAAATAAAACTGTCAGGCGTGGGGAGGCATTCTCAGCCTGGGCAACGAAGTGAGGCCCTGTATCAAAGAATAAAAGGTACTGGGGAAGTAGCTTGGTGGCAGAGGGCTCTAGTACTGCGGGAAAAGAGGGTAGGGAAAAAGATTTTCATCTACATGAACATAAGGGTTCATGGGAAATTTTAAAACACGAGCCAGAAAAGAAAAAAGTCTGCAGAGTTATGTGTGGTTCCAGTCATCAAGGTTTGCAAGTGCTTTGAAGTCCCACGCGTATGCATGAGCTGTTACCTGCCAGCAGTTAGGAGACCAGCTTGTGAGGAAACACACAGGTAGTGCAAGTGACTGTCATTCTGCCTCTGCTTGGACAGAGTGCGAAGGGCAGGACGGCACAGTCAGGCATAGGACCAGCCCAGACAGAATCAGGGCCATGTAGGGTTTCTTGGGAGGGTGTCTTGGCTCCAAAATAGGATGATATCCAAAAGTGCGGGAAGCCCAGCTTGGTGGCGCCTGCCTGTAATTCCCAGCACTCTGGGAGGCTGAGGCAGGAGGATAACCAAGTTCCAGCTTAGCCTGGACTAGTGACATAGTGCAACCCTCAAAATAAAAGGGGGAGGGAGAGGGATATTGCTCAGCTCGAAAGCCTCGGGTTCAATTCCCAGTACTGCACACAATGAACTGCTTTGTAAGGACCTCAGAGAGGGCACAGAAAAATAATAAAAAAGAAAACTTAAATGGATTCAGTCCAATGCTCTCCGAAGGGCTGGCTTCCTGGTCGTGTGACCTGTGTAATCACATACTTACATTTTGTGCTGGACCCAACAAATTGTGCTCTTGACCCTGCCTCTACTTCCCCAAAGGCCTCACTTCACAACACCATCACCTCGGGGTTAGGATTTCAACTGGTTGTGGACACAAACACGCAGATCACAGCAGAAGAGAAAAGAGAGAGCGACAGTGGGGACCCGGGATGCTGATAGAAGCCACCGCAGTGGGAGTGGTGGGACAGGAGGAGGGGCGGTGTGACCTGGGTTCGGGTCACTCGAAGGACTCTGGACCAGTGTCGTGCTTCTCAGGTATCTTAGCCAAAATCGCTCCTGGACCTGGGTGTGGTGGTGCAATCCCTGAATCCCAGTTCTTGGGAGGCTGAGGCAGCAGGATCGCTGTGAGTTTGAAGCCAGGCTGGGCTGCACAGTGAGTTCAAGGCCAGCCTGAACAGCATAGTGAAATCCTGTCTCAAAAACAAACAGAAACAGGGGCCAGGGATTTAGCTCAGTGGTTCTGCCGCCTGCCTCGCAAGGACCCAAGTTTGATTCCTGGTACCCAAAAACCAAAAACAAACAGAAACAGCCTGGTTAGTGGCACAAGTCTATAATCCTAGCACTCGGGAGGCTGAGGCAGGAAGATTCAAATTCAAGGCCAGCCTGGACTACATGGTGAGTCCAGGGCCAGCCTGAACTACAAAGGGAGACTCTGCCTCAAAAAAACCAAAAACCAAAAACCAAAACAGAACAGAGGCAAACGCCAAGTATGGTGAGTGTTCACTCATTTAATAAGCATCAAGTGCCAGGTACCAGGCTAGCACTGGGGCTATGGCCTCGTAGACACAGGAGACCCTGTGGTTTGTGGGAGGAATTGTTTCAGGACACAGTGAGAAGCCCAAGCCACAGGAAGTCACAGGGTCTCAGAGAGTGTGGTGATTATTGTTACTGCATTGGGCATGGGGGTGGTGGCTGAGCTACATCTCAGGGCTTTTTTTTTTGGTACCAGGGATCGAACTCCGGTCCTTGAGCTTGTGAGGCAGGCACCAGAACCACTGAGCTAAATCCCCGGCCCTAACTGCTTTCTTTTTAAATTTTGAGACAGGGTCACACTAAATTGCCCAGGGTGGCCTCAAACTTGATTCTCCTGCCTCAGCCTCCCAAATAACTGGGATTACAGGCATGCACCACTGATAATGTCGACCAAAACAAGTTATATGACCAAATTCAAAACTGAATAGAGGAACACCCTCTGCCTATGCAGGATCTTGGGCTCTGCTGATCTGGTTACAATGAGGCTTTTGAAAAATATTGCTGGCTGGGTGTGGTGGCCCACACCTGTGATCCCAGCTGTCTGAGAGGCTGAGGCAGGAGGGTCTCAAATTGGGCAATTTAGCAAGACCTCATCTTAAAATAAAAATTTTTGTTTTGTTTTGTTTGTTTGTTTGAGACAGGTCCTGGCTATGTAGGTCAGGCTGGCCTTCAGCTCACTATGTAGCCTAGGCTGGCCCTGAACTTGTGGCAATCCTCCTGCCTCACCTTCCAAGTACTGGGATAACAGGCATGACCCACCACATCTGACTCTCAAAATAAAAATTTTATTTATTTATTTATCTATTTGTATTTTGAGACAAGGTCTCACTATGTAGCCCAGGCTCACCTTAAACTCTGGTGATCCTCCTGCCTCAGCCTACTGAGTGCTGGGATCACAGGTGTGCACTACCACGCTGGGCTCAAAATAAGACATTTAAAAAGGGCTAGGAATACAGCTCAGTTTAAAAGCCCTGAGTTCAATCCCATTACCAACAGAAGAAAAAAAATTCTGTGCAATAAGATACTATCTCTGGCTCCTAGTCCCCAAGTTATGAAAAGAAGTAATTTCAAGTACAAGCTGCCTTGTTGCCATGGACTGGCTCACCTGGGCAGTGATTACTCTGATGCTGATTTTCATCATCTCAAAAACATAATAATCACATTTACCTCTCAGAGTTCTATGAGGACTAAAGGAAATGGTACTTGTGAAAGTGGGCTGTAAACACTGAGCTAAGGCTCGTGTTAAGGATGTGGAAAATCACCCAGATGCTGTTTGGCGTCTTGTCAAACACAGGACACTGAATCTGATCGGGCTGAAGTCTTCCAAGTGCTGTCTTTTCTCCAAGCAGCAGTTCTCTCCCGAGTGCACACAGCCCACTGGCAGCTTTCAGGAGACCCACCAATCAAATGAACTTTGCTTTTTATTCAAAGGCTTGCACAAACAAGAAACAGAATTTTTTTGTTTTGAGACAGGCTCTCCCTATGAAGTTCAGGTTGGCCTTGAACTCGCAATGTAGCCCAAACTGGCCTTGAACTCCCAGCAACTCTGTTTCATATTTTGAAGAACTGCCACACTGTTTTCAAAGTGGCTTCAGTGGTATGGAAGGGATTTAGTTTCTCAACAGCCACAATATCATCTATTATTGTTTGTTGTTTTAGGCCTTAGCCATTTTTTTTCTTTTTTTTTTTGGTACCAGGGATTGAACTTGGGTCCTCGCGCTTGCGCAGCAGGCGGTGAAATCACTGAGCTACATCCCCGGCCTATTCTAGTGTTTTGCCAGGTGTGATGGTGCACACATGTAATCCCAGCATTCAGGAGGCTGAAGCAGGAGCATTCCCATGAGTTCCAGGCCAGCCTGAACCACCCAGCAGGACCCTGTCTTAAAACATCAGATTTTTTTGTTTGTTTGTTTTTTGAGACAGGGTCCTCGCTTCGTAGTCCAAGCTGGCCTGAAACTCATTATGCAGCCCAGGCTGGCCTCAAACTCATGGCAATCCTGCTGCCTCAGCCTCCTGAGTGCTGGGATTACATGTGTGCACCACCACACCCGGCAAAACACCAGAATAGGCTTCGGATGTAGCTCATGGTTTCGCCTTCTGTGCAAGCACAAGGACCCAAGTTTGATCCCCGGTACCAAAACAAAAACAAAAACAAAAAAATCACACCAGAATAAATACATACATACATACATACATACATACATACATACATGCAGGAACAACCGTGGAAATTTCCAAATTAAATACCAACACATAAGTTTTATACAATTAATTTAAAAATTAATAGTTTAGTTGTTTTCTGGTCATAGAAATAATGCACATTGAAATTATTTTTGGCAAATTAGGATATTGGTTACCATTCAGGGAGGGGGGAAGAAAATTAAGATCAGGGATGAAGAGCATGTTTCACTCAGGGTGATAGCACTGGCTTATTCCTGACCCCAGTCCTAGCTGCAAAGATTTCCTTTATAATCAAGACTTAAACTGTTCATATGAAGTATATACACTTTTCTTCTGCATATCATTGTTGAAAATTTGTCATTGTTTTTGTTTGGAGACAAGGTCTCCCTATGTAGTTCAGGCTGGGCTTGAACTCACTATGTAGCCCAAGCTGGCCTTGAACGCCCAGCAATCCTCCTGCCTCAGCCTCCCAAGTACTGGGATTATAGGCAGGTCCACCAAGCCAAGTTTTTTTGGTTTTTTTGGTACCAGGGATCGAACTTGGGTCCTTACGGTTGTGAGGCAGGTGGCAGAACCACTGAGCTAAATCCCCGGCCCTCGCCCAGGTATTTTTGAAGATTTAAAAAGCAAATAGTTTTCCTTATTAAACATGAATACATCTGAAGCATTTTTCCTACTCAGTCATATTAATTGGCTCTTCTGTGAGCTGTAGCTTTTCAGGTGAAGGGAAAAAATAGTATTAGTTCGTAAATTGTTGAATAAACCTTTTGCCTCTTATTGGAGGAAATAGAAAAATTCAAGACATGGCCAGCAGGTGGCGGAATGATACAAGATTTAATTAGCTCTCCCCAAAGCAAAGCAAACAAAGCCACATTCTCTTGTCACTGGAAAAAATTTCTTGTTAATTTTCCAAATTTTCCAGCCATGTCTGGCATTAGACAAAAGAACTTTCTAAATATGGCTGAACTGTGGAACGGTTAGGCAATTCTTCAAATGCACGGGATAGTTAAAAACACAGAAAGACATTGGTTTCAGCAGCGGGGTTGTTGCTTCAAAATAATAGGTTTAGCCAGAAGTGGTGGTGCACGCTTGTAATCCCGGTATTCTGGAGGCTGATCCACGAAGATCACCATGAGTTCAGGGCCAGTCTGGGCTACATAATGAGTTTGAGGCCAGGTTGAACTACATCTCGAGACCCGCTCTCCAAAAAAAAAAAAAAAAGAAAGAAAGAAAGAAAGAAAAGAAAAAAGGAAGAAACTTTAATGAGTACTGTGAGTTGAAACTGGATATTGGTGCGGTTTTAACTTTTTTTTTTTGAGACAGAGTCTCACTATGTAGCCCAGCCTGCCCTCGAACTCCTGATGATCCTCCTGCCTTAGCCTTGCTGGGATTGCAGTTGTACAGCACCATATCTGGCTGTATCTATAAAATTTGAAGGCCAGGCATGGTGGCTCATGCCTGTAATCAGAATACTCAGGAGGTTGAGGCAAGAGGATTGCCATTCGAGGCCAACCTAGGCTATATAGTGAGACTCTGTCCCAAAAAACCAAAATCAAAAACCCAAAACCAAAACAAACAAACAAATCCCCAAAATTGTAGACAGATACAATTATAAAGGTATAAATGCATATCAACACACATATGCACGGGCATCCATGTGTACATGGACGCACACATGCACACATATGCAGTCTCTCACCAGCCCCTGAGACAGCCTGGCCTGTGACATGGCCTGATGCTCACACACCTCCAGAACCCACAGTCTGGTTTCTCCACATGACTCCCCACTAATGGAACCAGTATCTGCTGCAGGAATGGCTGACTCCACAGGTGGGGGATGGAAAGCACAAATTGCACAAGAAGCAGCTTCTTACGTCACAAGGAAGGCAATGCCCAAAGCATGATGGGGCCCAGAAGCCAGCCTGGGGACGTGGATCATGTGGCCACATTTGTGACAATTTGAGTATCAAAATCCATAGTCTAGCCAGGCGTGGTGATTCACACCTGTGATCCCAGCACTCAGAAGGCTGAGGCAGGAGAATCACTGTCAGTTTGAGGCCAGCCTGGGCTACACAGGGAATTCAAGGCCAGTCTGAACTACGTAGTAAGACCCTAACTCCAGAAAAAAAAATTCCATAGTCACAGTAGATCATAAATCATCCACCAAAGTAGGAAACATGAGTTTGTGCTGATATAAATTAAAGGGTATAAAGGGTGGCTGTTTCAAAGAGCAGAATCTTTACATTGGTAAAGTGTCTCAGACTGGCCCTGCTCATGCACACCTGGAATCCCAGCACTCTGGGAGGCTGAGGCAGGAGGATCCCACGTTAAACTCAGCTTGGGCAAATTAGTAATTTAATGAGATCCTGTCTCCAAATAAAAGACAAAAAGGGCTGAGGTATATCTCAATGCAAACAGGAAACTACAGGCATGAGACAACTATATATGCACTGGAAGATCAAGGTAAGACCCCTGTGCTACACGGGTATCACTGACATAGTCAGAAAACAAGGGTAGGGTCTGAAGAGCAGGGGGCAGTAACAGGTCGCTGACAGTTTTATTTTTATTTTTTGTCTTTTTTGGTCCATTTTTATTTTTGTTTTTGGTTTTTTGGTACCGGGGATCAAACTTGGAACCTTCCGCTTGCGAGGCAGGCAGTGGAACCACTGAGCTAAATCCCCAGCCCTGGTCCACTTTTATTTTGATGATCATATTGTGGCCAACTAGGAGAATGTTCTTCATTGTTAGCAAATGCCACCAAAATTTTTGAGAGTGAAGGCCGGGGGGTGGGGGGGATGCATCTATAATTTACTCTCAAGTGGATCAGAAAAAATGTTTTTTTGTTTGTTTTTTATTTTTTTAAGGCAGGGTCTCGCCATGTGGCCTAGCCTGGCTTCCAACTCACGGTGCTTCTTCTGCCTCAGCCTTCTGTGTGCTGGGATTACAGACGTGCACCACCACAGCCGGCATGACCATTTCTGTTATATTAAATTCGCCCAACCTTTTACAAGTGATCAATAACCATAATCAGTACGAATGCATTGGTTGTGGCTCTACTTTTTTCTTACCAAACATAATTTACTATGTTTCCAGGCACCTGCAGTCCCCATAATTACCACTAACAGCCACGTCATGTTACAAGATACAGACGGAGCATGCGTGCTTCACTGTCCCCGCGCGTGGAAACCCGGGGTGGAGCCCCCCAGTGGCGGGTCTGAAAAGTGCTGCTATAAACATCTGCATGGATTGCAGATCATAGTCTTCCGGACTATTTTGATTTTTTTTTTTTTTTGGTACCGGGGATCGAACTTGAGACCTTGAGCTTGTGAGGCAGGCAGCGGAACCACTGCATTAAATCCCCGGCCCTCTTCCGGACTATTTTGAGCAAAAACATTTGTAGGAAGTAGGTGAGGGAGATTTTAACTCTGCCTTAGACAAATGCACTTTTTCGTAGACTTGGCGCTGGGCATTTTGCATGGCAAACGTAACACACCTCCTAGTAGCTGGTGATCCTGGCCAGCTCTTTCCTTGAGCTATGCCTTGGCATTCCATGTGATGGCCCAGAATTCAGGATCTTGGGCCTCCTAGCATTTGGGGAATCCTAATCTGCATTGTGCTGGGTGTGGTGGTGCAGCGCTGTAAAGCCCAGCACTCTGGGAGGCTGAGGCAGGAGGATTGCAAGTTTGAGCTCAGACTAGGCAACTCTAACTTAGTGAGATCTCATCTCAAAATAAAAAATTAAAAAAGGACTGGAGGATGTTGCTCAGCACAAAACCCCTGTGTTCAATCCTCAGTACTGAAAAAGCAAAAAAAACCTGCTTTTTTTTTTTTTGTACTGGGGATCGAATTCAGGGCCTTGTGCTTGCAAGACAGGGGCCGTACCACTGAGCTAAATCCCCAGCCCTAGTTGGTTTTGGGGTTTTTTTTGGTACGGGGGTGAGGGTGGGGAATCTGCATTTTCTGCATTTTTCCTCAGGAGACAGGTACATTAAATAAACGTTGGAGAATTCATGCCCTAGAATATGGACAATCTGTGACTTTCTGTGGTTGGACTTGAGATTGTTTATGAGACATCATCTCACTGTAAAATGGAAAAAACAAAAGATGGAGCAGAGACTGACAGCGTCAAAGCTTGGCAGAGACTGTCTCAAGGCTGATGTCTAAGGCTTGCCCCTCCTGCTAAACCCACGAAGGTCACTGTGCCCGGAAGATAAACTGCTGAGACACAGCTGCCTACCTCCCTATGTCTTAAAGATAAACTGTAAAAACAACATTTACCAGGCCGGGGATTTAGCTCAGTGGCACCGAGCCTGCCTCGAAAACACAAGGTCCTCCTCTCCGAGTGCTGGATGACAGGCGTGGGGCACTACGGCCGGCCTGGGTTTAGGATATTTTCAACCTCTGAGGGGTTGCCTGGGTTACACCCTCACTGCAGTGGGTGAGCGGCTGTACCTGGCTGTCAGATAGGAACGGTAATGGTCGAGGCGGTTTGAAGACCCCACGCACACGTCTGGCACGGACAGGCATGCCGCGCATGCGCCTTCCATGTGCCTTCGCTCCTCAGTCTCCTGGCTGGGGAAGCCCTCAGGCCTGCCGCCCCAGTGCCAGGATGCATAGGTGTGTGCTACCACACCCGGCAAAAAATCTTACATCAACGTTTATTGCAACTTTATTAAGGATTGACCCTGCCCGGCAGGGTGGCACAGACCTGTAATCCCAGCACTCGGGAGGCTGAGGCAGGAGGATCACCACTAGTTAGAGGCCAGCCTGGGCTACATAGTGAGTTCAAGGTCAGCCTGAAATACAGAGTAAGGGCCTGTCTCTGAATAAAAAATGAAAAAGGGCTGAGAATCTAAGTTTGTTTTAAGGTCCTGGGTTCAATCCCTAGCAAACACACAGACAGAAATAGTTTTCGGAATTCTGAAATAAAAGAGAAGCAGAAGGAGGAGGAGAAGAAAGAAGAAAAAGGAGAGAAGGAACCCTTAACAAATTAAAATTCACAATTCAATCTGACATAACTCCACAATAACCAGGCATGGGTACAAGCAAGACAATCTCAAGAGAAAAGCAAAGAGGGCTGGGGATTTAGCTCAGTGGTTCCGCCACCTGCCTCGCAAGCACAAGGACCCGAGTTCGATGCCTGGTACCAAAAAACAAAACAAAACAAAGAGAAAAGCAAAAGTAAAATAAATTAATCAAATAATCCAGAATTGACACAGATGTTACAATTAGCAGACAAGGAAGTTTAACATCGTTACTGCACCCGTATTTCATATACTGACAAGGTCAAGTAGGCATATGGAAGGTATGGCAAAGACCAAAGGAAAACTTGTAGTTTGGGTGGGATTAATGGCAGGATAGGCATTACAAGAGAAAAGATTAGTGAACTAGATTAGTGAAAAGATTAGTGAACATTAGGAATTGTCCGTTTTTGGTGTGTGATTGCATGACTATTTGTCAACACACATGAAACTGTGTACCAGAAAAAGCAAATTTTACTACAGGTCAGTTATACCTTGTTGAATCTTACAGGAAGAAACTACTTTTTTTTTGGTGGGGGGACCAGGGATCGAACTCCGGTCCTTGGGCTTGCACAGCAGGTGGCAAAACCACTGAGCTAGATCTCTGGCCCTGCTTTGGAATACAATGTCTATGGTTTCCTTCAAAATAACACAAGAACCTGGGGATTTAGCTCAGTGGTTTCACCACCTGCTGCGCAAGAGCAAGGACCTGAGTTCGATCCCCAGTACCAAAAATAAATAAATAAATAAATAACACAAGAGGTAGGGAAATGGGTTCGGATGTAGATGAAACAAAATTGGTCATGAGTTAATTGCATTCTTTTTGTTTTGTTTTTTGAGACAAGGTTTCACTGTGTAGCCCAGGCTGCCCTTGAACTTCGGTGCTCCTCTTGCGTCAGCCTCCTGAGTGCTGGGATTATAGGCGTGAGGCACCATGTCTGGTTTGCATATGTATTTTTTTAATAGATAAATGAAAGAATGCTCCTTTCCAGCATTAGACCCTGGGAAGTACTTGTCCAAAGTCAGAAACCAACTGCATTAGTTAGCTTTCAATTGCTGTGAGAAAATATTTAAGAACAACAACATAAGAGGAATGAATTCTTTGAGCTTATGGTTTCTGGGGTTTCAGTTCATGGTCAGCTGGCTCTGTAGCTTTCAGACCTGTGGCAAGGTGGAAACATGGTGAAGCTGAGTGTAGTGGCGCATACCTGTAATTCCAGTACTTGGGAGGATGAGGCAGGAGGATCACATTGTGTTTGAAACCAGATTAGGCTACATAGTGAGTTCAAGTCCAGCCTAAACTGCATAGCAAGATCCTGTCTCAAAAAAGCAACCCCCCCCCAAATAAAACAACTCAAAATATCATGGTGGAAGACATGGTGGAGGAAAGCTGCTCAGCTCATAGCAGCAGAAAGCAAAGGGAGAGGAAGGGGGTGGGGGCAAGACACACACTCCCCAGGCACAGTCCCAGTGATCTGTGTCCTCAGCCAGGGCCCCTCCTAACAGCCTGGTGAACTATGAATCCACTTGAAGAAGTCAGAGCCCCTCATTGAATCACTTCCCCCAAGCCCAAGCCTTCAGCACAGCGAGCGTTTGGGGACCCTTTGGATCCACAGCCTAACACTGACCTGTGTACACTCGAGCATCCCTACCCCGGGGTCTGACACTCCAGCACAATAAACAGCTTTGGAATCTGACTGCCCCAGCACACCCATGAGCTTTGGGACCTCAGGCTTCCTAATTGGGAGAACTTGCTTCTAAGAGTCAGAGACAAGAACCCAATTCACAGGTGGTCATTAATTAGCTCTTGGGTAGATCACACACCTGTTCAGGCCTCAATTAAGAATTACAGTTACTGCGCAAGCACGATGACCTGAGTTCGATCTCTGGTACCAAAAAAAAAAAAAAAAAGAATTACAGTTACTGGGGGCTGGCAATTTAGCTCAGTGGTTTCGGCGCCTGCTGTGCAAGCGCAAGGACCCAAGTTTGATGCCCAGTACCAAAAAGAAAAGAAAAGAAAGAATTACAGTCACTGGCCCAGGGATTTAGCTCAGTGGTTCTGCTGCCTGCCTCGAAAGTGCAAGGTCCCAAATTTGAGCTCTGGTACCAAAAAAAAAAAAAAAAAAAAGAATTACAGTCACTTATCCTTTAAAGAGTGTTGATGTACTAAGTGCAGTTGCCTTTTCTTCATTAGATACATTTTTTAAAACCTTATGAGAATTCCAGTTTTGGCTTCTAAGATGTACAGAACTATCTGGAACATGGTTCATTTTTCAGGTCGTGTTAGGTTAGACCCCTGGAGTTGTAAATCTTTAGTGCTGAACTTTTAACAAGAAATGTGGGGCCGGGGATTTAGCTCAGTGGTTTCGCTGCCTGCTGCGCAAGTGCAAGGACCGGAGTTCGATCCCCGGCACCAAAAACAAACAAACAAAAGAAATGTGGTTCTTGGCATTAGTCTCGGTTAAAAATGTTGGTGTATGAAGGCTATAAATGCACGCTTACACAGTTATCTGATAGGACACTGGAGAAGGTCCAGTGTAAAAAAACTGATAGTTTGTATTTACTAATGAAGAAAGCATGCAAGGAAGGAGCAGGATGAAGGACCAAAAACTTAGGTGAAAAGCTTCAAAACCCAGGTCATAGGTGAACTCTGGATTTAGTGTAGCCTGGAGTCTAGTGTCTTCAGATTCTTCTTCAAGTGATATTTAGAATTTTAGTTTCAAAAATGCATCGAATCCTTTAGATATTTTGATAGTAAAAGTTTCTTTTTTTTTTTTTTGGTACCAGGGATTGAACTCGGGACCTTGAGCTTGCGAGGCAGGCGCGGTGCCACTGAGCTAAATCTCCAGCCCAAGACACTGTCTTAAAATTAAAAAGGCTGCTGGCGAGCAGGACGCGAGTGGGAGCGGTAGGCGGTGCCCGGAGCGCCAGGCTGGGCAGGTCGTGCAGGGCTGTGCAGGGGAGGGAACCGGCTTCGCTTGGCTTGGAGACAACTGTGTCCTGGAGCGAGGGACAGAAACAGCTGTCAAGAGTCACCCGGAGTCTTGGAGGGCAAGACTCTACGAGGCACTGGCTGCAGAAAACGACAAGGACAGCGTGACAGTGAGACCTTGGCGCTCTGCCCTGGACTCCCGGGCGCGCAGTGACCCGGCCCTAGGCGTCGCGCAGTGGGAACTGCCACCTCCCCACGAGCTGCCTTCTCCACCTCCACGCTCGCCAACCCACAATCTAAGGACCGCGAGATCTGCAAATGGAGCTGCCCGTCAAGCTCCCAGCCTCTCTAGAAGAGAGGGTCTTGGAGGCGCCGAGGTCCTCCCAAGGGTGCAGCAACGGAGCCCGCCGAGACCCGCAGACCAGCACCTTACTGGTCCGCGCCCTGCGTGCGGGGAAGGCCCCGGGGAGCTGCGTGCGCATGCGCGGCCCCGCCTGCCGGGCGGGGGACGGGGCGGGACGGGCGCCGGGCGGGGCCGTGACGTCACTGCGCGCGTGGCTCCGGCTGCGCAGGGACAGCTGGCGCCTCATAGGGCGGCCGGCGAGCGAGTCGCAGGCGTGGGGTGCTTCTGGCCAGCAGGTCCCACTTCGAGAGCAGCCGCCGCCTTGCACTGCTGCACCATGTCCGGGCAGCTGGAGCGCTGCGAGCGCGAGTGGCACGAGCTGGAGGGGGAATTTCAGGAACTGCAGGTAAGGCCGGGCCACCTGGTCCCGCAACTCTGCGTCCTGCGGGGCAGCGCCCCAGCCTTCCAGCCGTGCCCGGCCCAGGAGGTGGGGCGCTGGGGACTGCGGTGCTTCCGGCCGGGCCCTGGGCGCTGGTGGCCGGCATGGACCCTGTGCTTCGCGTCTCCCAGCCCTCAGCCCCTCCCCGGGGCGCACGCTCGGAGCTCCCCACTCCCGCCGCCTCTCGCCAGGCTGCACCGCGCATTGGCCGCTGCAGGAAGTTGCTCTGTGGCCCCCGAGGGCCAGTTCCAAGTGTGTCCTCGTAGGGGAAGCCTGCGGGGGTGGTAGGTATGGGGGTCAGAGAACATCGCTCCCTCCTCTGTGGGGTCCCCCCAGCCCTGCGCCCGAGTCTGTTCACCTCGGGCCCCGCAGCTGCAGACTGGAAGCTGTGCTTAGGAACCGCTCACCTTGAACCCCAGGCTGTGCTTGGGGGGCCCTGGTGTGGTGCCCACCTGCCCGAGCTGATGTGGCCTCTTGAGCGGCGTCTGTCAGCTCCACAGCAGAGCCGCCTCCCCCCGGGTAGAGGCTGCGCCCTGCCTCGCCCTCCTGGCCCGGGCCTTCCAGGGAGGGGGTGGGGCGAGGACGGGGGTGAGGCCACGGGGGAGCGGCATCGCCACCGGGCCGCTGGCGGAGCGGCGCTCCTGATAGGAGGTTTCGAGAGGCATCAGCCACTTACTTTGCCAACTAGAGGCGTCTCAGGAAACCCCGGGTTTGACCAAGCCCTGGGACTCAGGGAGCGTTTCGGGTTGTTTTCTCAGGAGGTTGTGGTGTGTGCCCGAAGTCGCATCCCACACCTCAGCTGCAGCATCCTGAGGTTGCTGTCCCGGCAGCTCGGGCTGCAGTTGGCTTGCCGGGCTAGTGCCGGCAGGGAGGGGAGGGGTCACCTCGGGTGTCGGTCTTTCCACATTTGAGGCTGTAGTGCGGGTGTTTGACAGGCAGCCTGGGCAGGAGAGAGGCTGCCATTTCACACGGGTGCCGGGGACAAGGAGACAGGACTGTTCCCTTTCGTGCCCGGAACAGGGTGTTGGGGTTGGCACCTTCTCCTCCAGGTCTAGGACTTGGGTCTCTCCCGCATCCCAGGGGACTGTTTGCTCCACTCTCTTAGCCACTTCTTAGCCCTTTGTCCCACTGGGCTCTGAGGTCAGGTCCAGCGTAGAACCACCGAGTGGGCTCTCAGGGTCCGGAGTCGGGAAAGAGGAGAGGGTTGTGGGGTGTTGTTTTTGTTGTGATCCCTTTCCCTTGCCCTGCCTTAGACCAGGAGGAGGAGGCGGCTGCTTACACTTCAGAGCCATGCAATTAATGCAATTAACAGCAATTAGCTAGCATGTCTTGGCAGGCAGAGTCGCAGAGGAGTCCTTTGATTTGTTATGTTCTTTTCAGTGTCTCAGATGCCCTGGTGTGACAGTGACAGAGAAGGTGGGAGTGAAGTCTGCATTTCAGCCCTGGTGTGTAGCAAGGGCCGGCTGACTGGAAGCCCTGCTGCCTTCAGCACAGTTCTTTGCTTTGTGGACTCTAAGGGCCAGGAGATTGAAACTGGGAGTTAAGCAACTTGGAAATCATGGAGCCAGAATTATTATTATTAGTGTGTCCTCATAGTGGAAGGCTGAGGGGGTGGTATATACTGGGGTTCAGAGAACATCACCCCCTCCACAGTGGGGTCCCCCCACCTTGCACCCAAGTCTCTTCACCTTGGAAGCTGAGCTGGGTGCCTGGGTGTGGTAGTGCACACTTGTCATGCCAGCACTCTGGGAGGCTGAGGCAGGAAGACTGGAAGTTCAAGCACAGCCTAGGCAGTTTGTCAAGATGCTGTCTCAAAAAAGAACTGGGGATGTGGCTCACTGCAAAGGCCCTGGGTTTGATCTGTAGTACTGCGGAAAAAAGAAAAAGAATGGAGGGGAGACTGGGGGAGACGAGGTAGGGTGCTCTGCGGGAGGAGGGATTTTGCTGCTTTTGGGCATTGGTGGCCTGTTGGTGAGTCAGGGACAGGGACAGTAGCCACCTGGTGGTCAAGGCCATAGATGGGAGCAAAAACACTTCTAAGCAGAATCTTGGCTGGGCTGACTGATGGAACTGAATTTAATTCTTGCAATGCTGGGAGGCGCCCTCGCCCTGGTATTAAATAGAGCTCCAAACTGAGGCAAAAGTCTATGGAGCTGCTTGGTGAGCAGGGAGCCTGCTGTGGGTGTGGTGGCAGACACCAGTGGGAAGCCTTTGGTGGGTGACAAGGAGGACACAGGCTGTGGGGGAAGGATGGGGAGCTGCACCTAGAAAGGGTAACAATAAAAAGGACCCTATTTTTTTTTTTTGGTACTGGGGATGGAACTCAAGACCTTGCTCTTTCAAGGCAGGCGGTGGCACAACTGAGCTAAATCCCCAGCCTTGTTTTGTTTTTGAGCCAGGATCTCACTATGTAGTTCAGCCTGGCCTTGAGCTCACTAGCCCAAGTTGCCCTACAACTCGGCGCAATCCTCCTGCCTCAGCTTCCGAGGATCACAGGCGTTCGGCACCACGCCCAGGTTGCAAAAGACTTTTTTTTTCAGCTGAAAGTCCTGGTCTATCTAGATTTCTCTACATTTGCCTGGGAATCTGGACTTGTGGATTTCTTGCCCATATCTCCGACTCTGGGGTGATGCTTGTGTCTCTGTTTGAGCTCTCCTTCCTCTCTTGTGCTTTCTGAAATGAAGGAAAGAGGAAGCCTGATTCTCAGACCCCAGGGGACCTGAAAGGTCTTTGGACTCTCACCCCCCCCCCCCCGACAGGAAACCCCAGGGCCCACCTGGGACTTTCAGAGGAAGGATGAGTTTTCTCTGGATGGTGATTCAAGTCTGTCAGGGCCTTGCTGGCCTCTGGGGACAGCTGAGCCTTTTTTCCATGAGGACTTAGTTTTGGGCAGTTGGGGTTTTGGAGAGTTGAGCTTTGTTCTGCAGCCAGCACCTGCCTGGCCCCTGGCCTGTGGTGTGACGTTAAAGGTCACCACAGTCATGGTGGCAGGTGATTTGAGCAGTTCATGCCTTGTGTCACTGGAAACCTGACCCTGTCCCTCCCAGCCCAGGATGGCAGTGGCCCCATGTGCCTTTCCCTGGGAGGCCTGGGGGGGCCTTGTGGGGCCTTAGGAAGGTTTTGGTGTTACTGAAATGGACATCCCTCTGGCTGCTGCCCGGTTCAGTCCCTGGCGTGACCAAAAACAAAGAGATTAGGGAGGTGGGCTCCAAGCAGGAAGTTGAATATTGTTTCATTAAAATCCCACATCATCCCATTTTATTTTATTTTATTTTATTTTATTTTATTTATTTATTTATTTTGGTACTGGGAGCGAACTAGGGACCTTGTGCTTGTGAGGCAGGAGGGCAGAACCACTGAGCTAAATCCCCACCCCCATTATCCCATTTTATAGAGGTTAAGTAGGTTACCTAAGGTCACATGGTTCTTTTTTTAAAAATTAATTTTATTGGTATATTTAAGGTATACAATATAATGACATTCATCATTGGAATATATGGTTCTTTTTTTTTTTTTCTTTTTGGTACCGTGGGATCAAACTCAGGACCTTGTGCTTGCAAAGCAGTTGGCTGGAATACATGGTTCTTAAGTACTGGATCAAAGATTCAAACAGACTGCTAAATACCGGAGTCCTAACCACTACTCCTCAGGGATGCCTTTGTCTCTCTTCCATCTTTCTTTTATTGTTGTTGTTTGTTTTGAGACTGGGTCTCATCTTGTAGTTCAGGCTGGCCTTGAACTCACTATGTAGCCCAGGCTGGCCTGGACTCATGGCAATCCTGTCTCAGCCTCCTGGACCGCTGGGATTATGAGCTTGGTGGTGCACCACACCCAGTGTGGGCTTTTTTCTTTAGAAGCAGGTGGTGTGAAAACACTGGACCAGGAAGCAAGATTCATGGGTTCAGGTCCTAGCTCTGCCACTACCTAATACTGAGGCCAGTCATCTCTCTAAGCTTGAGTGTCTTGACCTTGCCATCCTCCTGCCTCTGCCTCCCAGAGATCTAGGATTAAAGGCTTGGGCCACTGTGCCCAACTTCAGTTTTTTTATTTACAAAACAAAGAACAAAGGCTGATGATGATGACAACAACTGACAGCAAACTAAGTGACACATGGATGGTCTCATGTCAACTAAACAACAGTCCTCTGTTTTACAGATAGGGGATTGAAACTGACATGTTAAGCATCTTGGAAATCATGGAGCCAGAATTATCATTAGTAGTAGTTTGTGTTTGTTTGTTTGTTTGAGACAGGGACTTGCTGTGTAGCTCAGGCTGGCCTCAAACTTGCAGTGATCCTCCTGCCTCAGCCTCCAGAGAGCTAGGATTGTTATGTGCCACCACAAGCAGCTTTGAGCCAGAATTTGAACCCAGGCCTCCTGTTTGAGTCAAATGCTTTCTGTTTTCTTAATACAGTGGGTTCCAAAATGATCTTTTTTTTTTTTTCCAAAATGATCTTGAGGTGCTAGATTTAGAAGAAAACTGTTGAACTTGCTGGATTTCTTCTCATTTGTATAGAACTTCACATAATACATTGGTCAGGACTCTTAGTTGCAAGTGACAGAAACCCAGAGTTTTAAGCAAAGAAGGACGATTATTGGCTCATAGATTGGGAAGCCCAGTAGCAAAGGGCTTCAAGCAGGGCTGAAGCCAGGTGCACCTGTGCTGCTTTTCCCCTCTGACAGCCTCGACCTTAGGCACTGTGTCCTGTTTTGGTGCAGACAGCCTCGGGAAGCCCCAGGCCAACATCTACTAACCTAGCAAAGCAGGCCGACACATCTCTCCCTCGCCCTTTAGTTTTAGCCAGAGTCTAGGACTGGCTCTGCTTGTCCTGGCAGTGGCTGTGTGATTGTCCCTTACCCAGTCACTGTGGCGCTGAGTATCCCCGCCTCTGTCATGTCTGCCTCAGTAGCCTGGAAACAGGATTTGTGCCGCCCACAGTACGTGGGGCGAGTGTGTGTGTGTGGTAATCCCATAAAGGAAAATCACTAGAAGTAGAAAGCAGAAAAGGGATGCTGGGTAAGCCTCTGCCTCGGGGGAGGGAGAAAGAATAAAAATGGTTCAGATCTGTGATTCCCAAACTGTGTGCCGAGGCATGCCCTGGGGACCCTGAGCAAGGGAATTGGGGCCTCTGGGCTGATCTCACTGAAGCAGTGTCTTGGTACAATCGCTTGCCCATATCTCACCCCCATCCTTTTCACAGCTGAGAAACTGAGGCACGCAGTGCTTAGTGAACTCAGTTTGTTAGTGGCAGCCTTGGATTTGGGCTGCTGTCCTCTGACTGCAGAGTCGGGGGCCCATGTGTCCAGCACACACGTGTGTCTTCCACTCACGACTCCTGTACAGACAGCACTAATCGACCCTGGCATGAGGCTCACAGTCTTTCCCAGGCCAGAGTCCATGTGCTTGAGGGGAAATCAACTCGTTGTCCTTGTCGTGTTTCTGTGGTGAAGGGGCCTCGGTGAGAGGTCAGCATCTGAAAATCTACTGAAAGATGATTTCTTCAAAGGTGAGCCATATAAAAAGGAATGACTTGAAAATGTGCTGCTCATAAGAGGTGCCCTGTGAGGCACTGCACTCTGGTGGCTGCC
Organism: Heterocephalus glaber; assembly: GCF_000247695.1. The sequence continues at coordinate 22,127,494 of NW_004624747.1, forward strand.
ACGTCCCTGCTGTAGTTTGCCCGATGGCCACCAGCTCCCGATGCTCCTGGGCTGGAGTCCTGCCCACAGGTCTGGGAATGTTGTATCTCACGATTCTTGCAAGGGATGTTGGCTCAGGAGGTCTGAGTCCCCCATGCTGGTGTCCCTGCCCAGCCCACTTATGATAAGAAGGTACCTCCAGATGCTCCACAGCCATGCAGGGAGCTGGAGTCATTCCGCTCACCTTCCCAAGGGGTGGGAGAGGCGAGGCTCTCGGAATCCTTTATCGGAAACTTTCCTGTTAGTGTCTTTTATCCCTGGAGGGTGCAGTTAGATGCGTGGGAAGGCCACTTGGGGCTCCCAGCTTCCAGCTAATGTTAGTGCAACTCTTTATTCTTTTCTTTCATCCAAATACAATCCAGTCTGCATGGTTATAAGTAATATATGTCCAGCCGGGCATGGTGGCACATGGCTGTAATGCCAGCACTTGGGAGGCTGAGGCAAGATGATGGCAAGTTCCAGCCAGCTCGGGCAGCTTAGTGACTTAGCGAGACCCTGTCTCAAAATTTTAAAAGGGCTGGGGGTGAGGAGGCTGGAGTGTGATACCCTGGGTTCAGTCTCTAGTACTGCAAAAAAAGAAGGGAAGAAGAGAGGAAGAAAAAGAAAAAAAAGTGGAAAGATGCAGGTCAGTACCATGCATGAGTAAGGGTACGTGCGTCTACCTTGCAAGTCCAAAGACTTCCAGAGGAAGGGTAAAGACCAAACAGCACCGCAGGGCCCGGCAAGAAGTGGACGGCTGTCAGGAGTCTCCCGGAGAAGATGGGGTGATTGTCAGGTGTGATGGGATTAAGGGGGACCTTGGCTGTCCCCCACAGGGACCCGTGACCAGGCCTCACCCCACGAGGTGAGGGTGTGTGAGCTCGGAGAGGACTCCTTGCTGGGGAAGCGGAGCCATTGTCAGGAGCTGCGGTGATTTAGGGTGCAGCCATCCAGACAGGAAGCAGGAAGAGCAAGATCACAGCCCTGCTCCTGCTGCCTGCCTGTCCTCTGCCCCCTACACCCATTGGTCAGAGCCAGCTGTGCAGCAGAGCAAGGGGGCTCAGTGGGATGGTGCATGGAGGCCAGAGAAATCCATCTAGGCTGGCTATGGGGTACAGAAATAATAAGCAGAGCTGGGCATGATGGTGCATGCCTGTGATCTCAGGACTCTGGAAGCTGAGGCAGGAAGATCACCACAAGTTCGAGGCTAGCCTGAAGTACAGAGTGAGTACGTTGCCAGCTTGAACTACATAGCAAGATCCTGTCTTGGAAAACCAAAACCAAAACAAATGACAGCAACAACAAAAAACCCCCAAAAATAACTAATGAAAAGTACTCGCTTCTTTGTGGGAAGAGGATGGGACTATCATCAGGGAAGGAAGGAGAGGCGGCCTTCAGCTTCCTGTGCACTATTACTACTAAAATGAAGGTTAGAATGTGGGAGTCAGTGATGGGCTTGTCCATCTTTTTGTGTGTGTGTGTGTGTGTGTGTGACAAGGTCTCACTACATAGTTTAGGGTGGCCTTGAACTTGCTATGTAGCCCATGCTGGCCTTGAACTCAAGGTGATCTTCCTGCCTCAGCCTCCCAAGTGCTAAGATTACAGGCATGCAGCACCATACCCAGCCATGTCTGCCTGTTTTGTATGCCTGAAATATTTCACAGTAAGATAAGCAGTAGACTAAGCACTAATGCAATGATACCAGAAGGATTATTAAGAAAAATAGCTGTACAGCTCAGTGTCGGCCGTTTTTGTCCTGAGGACTACAGGAGTGTCATTCATGGCAGATTGCAGCAGCATGCTGTGCTTGAATTCCTGCTTTTGAACAGGTGTCTTAGCATCTGGCCATTTATTTGCCTGTAGCGTTTTCTGTATAATTCCTCCCTTTCTCCCCAAGCTTTGTTTTCAGGAGTTCCATCCAGCATGCTACAGGACAAGATGGGCCTGCTAGGGCTGCAGAATCACATCCTTTTCTCCACAGCTGCTGCTCTCCTTGTGCCCCCAGTGCTCTGGGTTATTTTTAGATGGAGCAACTTGATGTGGGCATCACTCATGTTTAATGACTCAGGGGAGAGCTCTGCACAGAGTGGACTCTGAGTTTGGGGTGCGTGACCCAGCCCACTGCTGCCCAGCTCACAAATAAAAGTAATGGTCCAGCAATTTGGCATTTTCTTTAAAAGTCAGAAATTTAAGCCGGGTGTGGTGGCACACACCTGTAATCCCAGCACTCAGGAGGCTGAGACAGGAGGATAGCCTCTAGTTCTAGGCCAGCCTGGGGTACAGAGTGAGATCCTGTCTCAAAAAAACAAAACAAAACAAAGCAAAAACCAAAACCACAAAACATGACAGTGTATCCTCATCTACCTTAGGCCCCAGGTCTGGCAGCAGGTGACTTCTAGCTCTTCCTCAAAGTCAAAATGGCAATGAAAGGTAAATGTATTGAATGGATGCAGGACATCGAGGTAGCCACGATGGCACAACTAGACACCCATGAAAGAGGACTTACAGTACTGCCTCCTGAAGTGGCAAGGACTGGGCGTGGTGGCCCATGCCTGTAATCTGAGCAGGGAAGGCTGAGCCAGGAGGATTGATTCGAATTCGATTCCAGCTTGGGGTGCATAGTGAGTTTAAGACCATCCTGGACTATACAGCAAGACCCAGTCTCAGAAGAAACAAAACAAAACTAAACAAAAAAACCCAAAAGAAAGTGGCAGGAATGATAGGTTAAGTGTGCTTAGAGTGAAAGGGAGGATTTTGAGGGAGATTAATGGTAATGTGTCTTTTACTGTAATTTAAACTGGCCAAATAGTAACCTTATTTTTTGATCATACCTCATATGATTCCAGTTGTATGAATGAGCAGGAGCACAAATCCATGAAGACTGAGAGGAGGTGAGTGGTTTGTCACTCTGGGAAGAGGAAGAAAATGGGGTGTGGCTGCCAGTGACCCCAGGAGGTCTCAGTGAGTGAAGGGGGCTCTGACCCTAGATCGGGTGATGGTCGTACCAGTTGGCACAAGTATGGAAGTCACCAGATACACTTAAAACAGGTGAATTTTATGCTACATAAACTGCACATCCGTGAAGTTGTTAAAAATAGTGCTTTAGGTCTTAGGTAGAAAAAACTCCTATGGGTGTTGGGGTGTTAGGGCGAGGAAGGGCTTCAAGATGCCAGCACCCAGGGCGAGAGATGGGTAATCCTGAGCCCAAGGTTTGTGGCTTCTCTTCTGAACTAGCATTGGTTGATTTAGGCCAGAAGGAAACCTCTGTTCTTTGACCCATTGGTCTGGATTCTGACATTTGTCTCTGAAATGAACACACAATGCAAACTGGCAAAGCCATGTACAGCAAAGAAGTGAGATGTCAGAGGTGTGCCACTGTGTGCTGGAAGCAGATTCAGGCGGGTATCACTCGACTTTTCATTGCTGAGATAAAACACTTGACAGTTTGAAAAGGATAAAAGGTTTATTTTGGCTTACAGTTTCAGAAGTTTCAGTCCATGGTCATCAGGCTCTAGGGCAGGAAATATCTTGGCAGAAGGGCCTCATGGAGTAAAGCTGCTTCCTTCATGGCCACTAGGAAGCAGAAAGAGCAAGAGAACCAGAGAGGGCTGGGTGTGGTGGTACATACCTGCAATCCCAGCACCTCAGAGGCTGAAGCAGGAGGGTCCCAAGTTTGAGCCCAGCTTGGACAACTTTAGACTTAGGAAGACCCTATCTCAAAATAGGAATTAAAGGGCAAGGGGAGCTGGAGATGTAGCTCAGTGGGAGAGCTCTTGCCTAGCTTGCATAAGGCCCTGGTTTCCATCCCCAGTACCAGGATAAATGAGTGGGTGAATAAATAGGGTTGGGGTTGTAGCTCAGTGTGAAAGTCCCGGCTTCAATCCCCAGTACTGGGGGAGAAGGACAGAGAGGAGGGGCTGGGGACAGGATGTGCCCTTCCAAGGTGCCCCCAGTGACAGCCCGCTCAGCTGGACGTGGTGGTAATCCCAGCAACTGGGAAGGCTGAGGCAGAAGATTCATGAGTGCAAGGTCTACCTGGGCAATTGAGGGAAGACTGTTTCAAAATAAAGCGCTGGAGTATAGCTCAGTGGTCGAGTGCTTACCTAGGGTGTGTGAGATCCTGGGTTTAATTCCCCAGTGCTACAAATAAGAAAGAAAGAAAAGCAAGCAAGCTGGCCAGCTTAGTGGCACAGAGCTTCTCTTCTCGGCAGCCTGTTGCCAGCCGCGCACTGACTTCCGCTGGTTCCAAACTCGTCACCTTGCATTGGGCAGCTGGGGGAGGCAGGAGCTGATGGGTTCTGGTGGGTTCTGAGGGGCCAGGCTGGGGTCCTGTGCCCCACCCCCAGCCAGTGTCCTGGACGGTAATGGGGAGACAAGGCTCGCCAGAGAAGCTGGGGATGCAGACGACAAGAGGAACCGCTCGCTGTTTGGCAGAAATGCTGGAAGCTCCATCTGGCTGCCGGGTCCTTGGCAGAGGCCGGATGTGGGGCTGGCGGAGGGCTGGTAGGGCTGCTGCTTCACAGCACCCCATCCTGGACAAGCAGCTCGTAGCACAGTCCACGTGCAGGTTCAGAGGGAGATAGGGACGGGTCCTCTCCACCTGCCCGAGCCCAAGGACAGTGCTAAGGACGGTGCTGTAATGTGGTGTGCTGCCGTGGGAACAGAGTAGCGTCTCCTCCTAAACAGAATCACTGCATGGCCAAGCAGTTCCCTGACAGGCGTGTGCCTGAAAGAAAGAAAAGGACGGAAAGCAGATCTCGTGCACATCATGCACAGAGCAGCATCATTCACATGAGCCAGAAGGTGGAACAATGCATGTGTCCACTGGATGCATGAGGGAACAAACAATATGTGACGTAGCTTCGTGGTGAAATATGATGCAGCCCTCAAAAGGAAGCAGAATCTGATGCCTGCTGCAGTGTGGATGGGAACTTGAACACATTGTGCTGAGTGATAAATAACCAGTTCCCAGAAGGACACATGCTCTTAAGCCCACTTAGATGACATCCTGAAGGGAGTTTCTCAGAGTCAGAGAACAGACTGTGGTTGTCCGGTTTGGGGGGAAGGAGCAGAGAGACTGTTGGATGGGTTCATCATGTCAGAGAGCGTGATGGGAAGTCCTGGAGATGGGTGGGATGAGGGTTTGCAGCAGTTGAATGTGCTTAACGCCACTCATTGTACACTCACAGCAGTAAAGATGGTCAGCTCTATGTCATGTTTGTTTTATCACAAAACAGCTGGGCGTGGTGGCACTCAGGAGGCTGAGGCAGATGGACCTCTGTGAGTTCGAGGCCAGCCTGGGCTACATAGTGAGTTCAAGGTCAGCCTGAACTACACAGAGAGACCCTGTTGCGCCCCCCCCCCGGACACACACACACACAAAAAGGCACTGGGCATGGTGGTGCACACCTATGATCCCAACTACTCTGGAGGCTGAGGCAGGAGGATCACAAGTTTGAGCCTAGCGTGGGGAGCTTAGCACTTAGTGAGCTGCTGTCTCAGAATGGTGAGGTGGCAGCGGTGAGGGTGATGGTGGTGTGGAGACTCCAAGTTCAATTCCCAGAGCCACCAACATAGACAAAACACAAAGCAACAACAAAAAGAGAGTCAGGCACCTGGAGAAAGGTAAGGCTCCACCAGACGAACCAGAAAGTTCACACTTCCTGCAGCGTGTGAAGCTGGCCTGGGTATAGGTGAGGGAACCCCAGGGACAGACTGTCACATGGAGGTCCTTGTTTCTGACCTCCCACCGTGTGCCCCCTTTATGGCCGCCAAGTTCGGAGTGGGGAGCTGAGGCTGGGAGGCCGGGGTGGGGTCTCTCTCAGCACATCTCTGGTCAGCAGCACAGTGAGGGACCTGCAGGAAGCACAAGGACCCAGTAGCAGAGGACACACTCCTGGCACGGCTCACACCTTACGGCTGAGCAGAAAACATCACAGTAGAACCTGCTGAAAATGCCCGGGAAAAGTTAAATGTTGGTGGCACCGAGTGTAGGTGTGGGGTAGCACGCCCGTGTACTGTGGTTGGGGGTGCACTGGGCACAGCGCTGATGGGCCAGTGCGCTGTGACTTACAGAACTCAGGACAAGCCGCATTCTTTGAGCCAGGCCTTCCCCGCTTCCCTCGCTGGGAGAGGAGCTGGCATGGCATCCGGAGGCAGAGCAGGGCACTGCACAGGGTCCCATTGCTGATCAGTCTGGAAGCGGGGTTGCTTAAATCACCTGGGATTTTTGTAGCTTGACGCACTTTCCAGGAGTAAGAAAGGTGAAGTAGTAGGGCAGAAGCCCCGGTGCTCTGACAGTGGGATTCCCGAGTGAAAGGCTTCTTCATTTCTCAGGCGACAGAGGGGATGGCTAGCAAGAGTGAGGGGGCAGCCAGCTGTTGCTGGGCATAACAGCACTGACTATCAGATCAGGAACTCTGTGGGTCAGGGATTTACACAGAGCTTGGTGGGGAGGTGAGGCTGTGCTTTATGGAGTTCGGAGTCTCAGATGGAGACTTGAATGGCTGGGGTAACTCATGAGACTGAGGCTGCAGTCATCTGGATCTCTCTCTCTTTCTCCCCCCTGAGGTACATCTCTAACCCTTGTTTGTTTATTTTTTATTTTTTTAAATTTGAGACATGATCTCACTGAGTCACTAAGTTGCCCAGCCTGGGTTTGAACTTGAGATCTTCCTGCCTCAGCCTCTCAGACTGCTGGGATTCTAGGTGTGCATCACTGTGCCTAGTTTGGAGATTTTTTATTTTATTATTTTATTATTTATTTATTTATTTTTGGTACCGGGGATGGAACTCGGGACCTTGTGCTTTCGAGGCAGGCACCAGAACCACTGAGCTAAATCCCCGGCCCCTGGTTGAACTTTTTGCTCCCAAGAGTTAATATACCAGCACATAAGATGGAAGCTATATGGCCTTTTGTGACTTCTCAGAAGTTGTGTGGTAGTGGGTGTGGTAGCACACACCTATAATCCCAGCACTCAGGAGGTTGAGGCCGGAGGATTGCTGTGAGAGCCTCTTTCAGAAAAAAAACCAAAAAACAAAGCTGTATGGAGTCACTTTGCCATATCCTGCTGGTCAAATTTGTCAAAAGCCTACTTAGATTTAAGGGGAAGAAACAGAGACTGTCACTTGAGGTCCCCTTAGGGACCCAATGTGGTTTGGTTGGGGAGGCAACAGTGGACTCTGCCATTTGCATCATGGGGCTTTCAACTCTGTTTTAAGGATAAATGGACCCACTGTTGCTGTATCCCAGACTGGGAAGGGGAGTGCAGGGAAAGCATTTGCATATGGCTGGCTGTGGCTCAATGCTTGCACCCATTGGTGTGCTGGGTTCTCTTTAGCTAACTCTTGGCTCTCCTGTTACACCTGGCTGCAAGGGAGCCTGGGAAATGTAGTCTGTAGCTGGAAGGGATGCTGGGAAATGTAGTCCTTATCTTGGCAGCCATATACCCAGCCACAATTTGGAGGGGTTCTGTTACTGAAAGAAAACAAAAGAGGCTCCGTATTAGGAGAATTACCTTTTTTTTTGTTTTTGGTACCAGGGGTCAAACTCAGGACCTTGTGCTTGAGAGGCAGGTGGCGGCACCATTGAGCTAAATCCCTGGTCCTAGGACAATTACTTTTTGCAAAAGTATGTATTTTTTGTATACATGCATATATTCCTATATGTTTATAGAAATAGGTCTGTATAGCACCTTGAGACCATAATGTTAAGTGAAATAAATCAGACACGCAAGCTTACATATTGCATAACTTCTCTTATTTGAGAAACTCAGAGTATAAATAATTACAAATAGCAAAAGATAAACAGTAGGAGACAGGGAGATAGATCTTCTGCAAATTGGAAAGCAATCCAGAAATGGTGGGATGGGGGAGCAGAGAGGAGGGGAAGGAGAACAAAAGGAATTAAGATGTGTTGAGTACACGTACCTACTCCTTAAGATGAATGTAAACATTATGCACTACAAACAATACTAATTAAAAAGTTAAATTAAATTCTGAAGACTCACACCAAACTAATTGCTGAAATATGAATGAGTTGGATAAAAGGGGGATGTTACATTATCTGTGTCTTAATCATGAAGAATGTATTCAGGTGTAATTTGTGCACATTCTGATTTATAGTAAGAATGGAAACTGTGAAGAACCAATGCTCCACGTTATGAGTTCTCCTTAACGAAGATGCAGCAGCAGCAACACAGGGTGCCACACCTAGATGGATGCCAGGAACCTGGGGCTGGTGTGCTCTGAACAGTGGGTTTCAATAAGTGTTCGTTGAATAAAAAAAAAAAAAAAGAAAGAAAGAAAAGAAAAGAAAAGAAAAAAAAGGATCTGAATAGAACTTAGATGTACGTGGAGGGAGGGGGAGGGAGGGGGAGGTCGCTCAAGATGACTAAGTCCTGCCTCACTGCTCAGCAGGTGACTGCCGCTGTGACTACTGTATTACACAGTCAACGGTTTGCTAAGAGGGTGGATATTATGTTATGTGTTCTTATTACACAGAAGTAAATAGCAATAAAGGAAGCAGGAGGAAACACTTGGAGGTGGTGGGTGGGTTTATTGGTGATGGTGGGAAGGGTTATACTTATCCCCAAACTTACCACATTATATACATTAAATGTGTAGGGCTCACAGCTTGTTGTATGTCAGTCATTCCTCAATAAAAGTACGTTTGTGTGTGTGTGTGTGTGTGTGTGTGTGTGCGCGCACGCGCGCGCATGAGAGCATGTGGGCCCGGGCCTTGCACATGCTAAGCATAAAATGTTTTTATTTTTAAAGAAACACACTGCTAGGTGTGGTGGTGCACACTTATAATCCCAGCACCTGAGGCTGAGGCAGGAGCATCACTGTGAGCTGGAGGCTAGCTTGGGCTGTGTGATGTGACCCTGTCTCAAAAACAAACAAACAAACAAAGAACCAAGCAAAACCCACCCCCACACACAGATTTATGGAGTACAGCCTGGAAGAAAATGTAGAAAAAGGACTGGAAGGAAAAATTGGTAGCAAAGTTTGGTTCTAGGGAAGAGGGAGAAGATGGGTTCCCAGTATATTCAAAGCGGATGTTAGCCGTGGCTGTAATGTTTGAATTTTTTTGTGTGTTTGAATTTTTGTTGTTGTTGTTGTTTTGGTACCCGGGATCAAATTTAGGTCCTTGTGCTTTCAGGGCAGGCTGTGGAACCACTGAGCTCAATCCCTGGGCCAGTGTGTGTTTGAATTTTTAACAAGGACACTGTCTTCATGTTTTACTTGTGACATTAAATATTCATCTCCCTGGAAGAGGACTCGGTGTGCATCTGGCAGCTGGTTCTGCAGCCCTTCTTGTCACTCCGTGGTAGAACCTAACACTGAAGTGGGGAGGTTGTGCTGCCCTATATCACCCAAGACTCTTATCCCAAGACCCCACCGTCCTGAAGATGTTCTCTTCCCGGTCCTCCCCCTGTGGACCTGGAGGCTTTCCTTTGTTATCAGCAGATAGTTTTTATTTTTATTTTTTGGGGGGGTTGAGACAGGGTCTTGCTGTGCAGTTCAGTCTGGCCTTGAACTCACTATGTAGCTCAGGCTGGCCTCTTCCTGCCTCAGGCTCCTGAGAGCTGGGATTACAGGTGTGTGCCACCAAACCGAGTTTTATTTTTTGAGACAGGGTCTTACTAAATTGTTTAGGCTGGCCTTGAACTTATAATCCTCCTGCTTCAGCCTCCCAAGTGGCTGGGATTACAGGCATGCTCTGATGTGCCTGGCTCACAACAGATGTTTATGTCAGTACAAGGCTGTCAGCACTGAAGAATTCAGAAGTGATTTAATACAGTTCCCCGTCACACAGCTAACTGAGCATTTTATGTACTTATTTATTTTCGGTGCTGGGGATTGAACCCAGGACCTTGAGAATGGTAGGCAAATGCTCTACCACTGAACTATACCCTCAGCCCTGGGTAAAAGTAGGAAGTTGGTCACTGTGGGGCGTGGTGATCCGGCAGTCAGGAGCATCTATGGAGGACTCGCCTTGATCCTCCTGGTTCAGCCTCCCAAGTGCTGGGGTTTCAGCTGTGCACCACCACACCTGTCTGAGCCCCTGTTTCAGCGGTCAGTGTCCAATCCTAGCATCACAAAAACAAGCAACAGTCCGTGAAAGAGTCCAAGGCACAGCTCTGTGTTAAGGGAGACTAGAGATATTAGCTGTACTATAAGGGACAAAACCGAATGGGACCCAGGGCCTGGAGGCAAAGTGCCATAAAAGAGACAGCAAAGTGTGAGTTGGGATGGTACCCGAGGTACTCGCATTGCAAGTTTCAGTTCTGTGTATTTGACAGTTGGATCTGGACATGAAAGAGATACGCTGTTCCCAGGACAGACACAGTTCTTGGAGGATGGGCAACGTTTTTCGGTAAAAGGCCAAATAGTGGAGACTTTAAGCTTTGGGGCCTTATGGTCTCTGTCCCAACCAGTCTCCTGCTGCTGCAGGGCCCAGGCAGCCACAGAGTCTGTGTAAAGAGTGGGCATGGCCGTGCCAGTAACACTAGGGATGGAGGCTTCGACTCCAAGTACACGTCATTTTCACACAATACGTAATAGTTGTCTGATTTTTTTCAACCCGGTAAAACCCATTTCCATCTTACTGTCCAAGCAAAATTAGATAGCTAGCTTTGGCCAGGGGGCCGTGGTTTATTGTTGCCCGATCTAGGAAAAGACCCAGACACACTCTGGAGATAAGCAAATATAGCATGAGGCAAACAGTAGGTGAATCTGGGGGAAGAGTATAGAGGGATTCTTTGTATTGTTCCTATAATTCTGCAGGATTGAATTTTTTTTTTTTTTTTTTTTTTTGTACCAGGGATCGAACTCAGGTCTTTGCACTTGTGCAGCAGGTGGTGAAACCACTGAGCTAAATCTCTGGCCCAGGATTGAAATTATTTTAAAATTGTGAGGTATGGAGGCACACGCCTGTAGTCCTAGCACTCTGGGAGGCTGAGGCAGGAGGATTGAAAGTTTAAGCCCAGCTGGGCATGGTGGCCCATGCCTGTAATCCCAACACTTGGGAGGCAGAGGCAGGAGGATGCCACAGTTCAAGGCCAACCTGGGCTACAAAGTGAGTTCAAGCCCAGCCTGGGTGACTTAGCAACTTAGCTGGGAATGTGGTTCATTGTGAAGGCCCTGGGTTCACTCTTCAGTACTGAAAAAATTTTAAAAATCATAATAAAAGTAGAGCATGTTTCCTCCACGGATGTGTCAGGAAGGGGAGAGGGAGGCTGTGATTCTTTGCATTTTCCAATTGAATGGATAGTGACTCCCTCACCTGTTTTTGGCTGTTGCTCCTTATTATCTGCCCATTTTGTTATCTTCATTTCTTTTTGATTTCTTCCTCTGGTTTAATTAACTTTTTGTTTTGTTTTGAGAGACAAGGTCTTGTTAAATTGCTAAGTTTCCTAGGCTGGCCTTGAACTTGTGATCCTCCTGCTTCAGCCTCCTGTGCAATACCACACCCAGCTGGTTTAACTTTCTTATCTAGGGACCCTGCTCACCAGGCGTGAGAGTTTAGGCTCTGTCCTCACTGTCTGACCTCCCCTTTCCTCTCCCTCTGGTAAATACACTTCTCTACCAGCTAAGGAATCAGCCATTTTACCGATGTCCCCTGGCCCAGTGATTTTAATTTCATGTTCTTCGTCCTCTCACTTCTAGAGGTGTTATTTATTGGCAGGTGTGCTGTGCAGCAGTTCAAGAATGGAGTGTTTGAGCCGGGGATTTAGCTCATTGGTTTTGCCGCCTGTTGTGCACATGCGCAAGGACCTGAGTTCAATCCCCGGTACCAAAAAAAAAAAAAAAAAGAATGGAGTGTTTCCTACTATCTAGAATCTATAAAAAATCCCCCCAAAATCAGGCCTCTCCAAATATAAAGACCCAGTTCAAAAATGGGCATCTGAAATGAACAGACATTTCTCAGACAAAGAAGTAAAAGCAGCAAATAAACATGAAAAAATGTTCAACATCACTGGTCATTCGAGAGATGCAGATGGAAACAACACTGAAATTCTACCTCAACCCAGAAAGGATGGCTGCTATCATGAAATCAACCAACAACAAATGCTGGCGGGGGTGTGGGGAGAAAGGAACCCTTCTCCATTGTTGATGGGAGTGCAGACTGGTACAACCACTGTGGAAATCAGTATGGAGATACCTCAAAAAACTAGGACTAGAGGTCCTATTTGACCCAGCTATTCCTCTGCTGGGTATCTTTCCAAAAGAATTAAAAGAATCAGCTGGGGATTTAGCTCAGTGGTTCCAGCGCCTGCCTCGCAAGTGCAAGGTCCCGAGTTTGATCCCCAGTACCAACAAAAACAAATTAATTCTAAAAGAATCATACCACAGTGGTATATGCACACCCATGTTTATAGCAGCACAGTTTGTAATAGCTAAAGCTTGGAAACAGCCCAATTGGCTATCAGCTGGAGACTGGATAAAGATTTTTTTAAAAAATAAAATGGAGTACTACTCAGCCATAAAGAAAGAAACTAGAGACATTTATAGCTAAATGGATGCACACTGAGGTGATACTCTTCAGTGAAATAAATAGGACACGTGTAAATATGGGAATGGTTTCTCTGGTGTGAAGAACTAAAAGTGTAAATAAGGTTCAAAATGTGTAATTGATAATGTGAAATAGGAAGAAAAGGTTTAAAGGAGTAGGGGAAGTGGGAAGGGTAGGGGAAAGGAAAAAAGGGAAAAGAAAAAATATGAGAAAAGGAAAAAATGGAAACAAAGTCTTTGTAAATGGGGAAGGGTGGAAGGGGTGAAGGGAGGGCAGAGGAATGGGGAAAAAATAAGAACCAAGATGCATCATCTCAATGATGAATGTAACTGCATTGTATACCTAAAATGTACCAATAAACTTAATAATAATAATAATAAAATGAAGTGTTTCATTCTCCCATCATTGGGACAAAATGTCTTCTTGTGGCTCTGAATGGTTATTTCCAAGAATGGGATATTGAGTTTATTGAGTAATTGTGTCTGGGATAGGGAGGGTGGCCCTAAGAGAAGAGAGGGAACTATGTGCTTTTCCTACAACTCTCTTCTTCCTGGATTGGAAACTCAACTCAAAGTGAACAGAAAGTGAAAAGGAACATATCAATGTCTATAACCTAGAGCACTGGCCAGCCTGCCATTCAGACTCACCAAGAGTAAGCTGAAATCCATCTTGCTATAATAAGATACCTGGGACTGGGTACTTGGTAAGAAATAGAGGTGTATTTTGGCTTATGGTTTTGGAGGGTGAAGAGTCCAAGCTCAGCGCATATCTGGCAGGGGCCTCAGACCGTGTCCCATGGTGGAAGTCTGTGGGTGTCAATGGGTGCGTGCGCAAGAGCTCATCAGTTCAAGAGAGAGACTTGAGGGGAGGTGCCAGGCTTGCTTCTCACAGGTCATTCTCGCGAGTATTAACCCAGTCCCCTGAGTCCCATTGGCAAGAGTCCCTTCCAGAGGTGATGCTCCTGTGGCCATAATTACCTCCTACTTAGTCCCATTTCTTCAAGGTCCCACCCCCCGCTCTGTCCCATTACTTGGGGACCAAGCTTCCAGCATATGAACCTTTGGGAGACAAGCCATATCCAAGCCATAACAGATGCTATAAGATTGCTGTTTCTTACTTTTAATTGTTTTTCTGCCTGGCTTCATCGATAACAAGGCTTCCCCTACTCATAACAGCCCAAGGGGAACTTTTTCAAGATTACCAAACCCAGCAGAAAAGAGCATTTGGGAACCAGGCCTTTCAGCCAGAGTTCCAAAACTGGCTCTCATTGGTCAGCAGGAGCCACGTGTTCAGGTTTGAACCAATCAATTGCCAGGGATCTGGAGGATTCTGATTGGCCAGCCTAAATCATATGCTAACCTGGAAAGGGGGACCTCCAGCTTCACTCAAAACTATCTGGACTAAGAACTGGCAAGAGGTGCACCTTGATGATATATGTAATTGGTTGCTTTTCCCATCAGGTTACCGACTCAGATGGTGGGTCAGGGTGCCTTCCTGAATTCCTGTCCTGATTTTTAAGGCACATCCTTGGAGGTCATACTGTTTCAACTGTCAACCTATGACCTCTGGCGTCCTTTCTCCCTAACCCCTGACCCCTAACCTGCTCGTGTTCTCCCATACCTTTCCTTCAGGAGACACACAGGATCTACAGGCAAAAGCTGGAGGAGCTGACTGCCTTACAGACCTTGTGTAGCGGGTCAATCAACAAGCAGAAGAAGTGCCTCAAGGACTTGCGGCTGGAGCTCCAGAGGTATGTGAGGCTGAAACTTGAAGGAGCTCAAGAAGTACTGAGCAATATCATCAGCCTATTTTTTATTTTTATTTTTCCTGTGTTAGGGATTGAACTCATGGCCACTCTACCACTAAACTGTGCCCCTAGCCCATTTTATTTATTTTGAGATAGTCTTGCTATGTAAGTTGCCCAGGGTGGCCTTGAACTCGTGACTGTCCTGCCTCAGCCTCCTTAGTAGCTAGGATTATAGTCATACTGGCCATACTGGCACCTTTTTTGTTTTGGTTTGGTTTTTGAGTCAGGGTCTCGCTATGTAGTTCAGGTTGGCCTTGAATGTGCTAAGTAGCACAGGCTGGCCTTGAACTGGTGGAAATCCTGCTTCAGCCTCCTGAGTGCTGAGATTACAGGCCGCCTAAGGCTCCATTTTTTTGGTACTGGGGATCAAACTTGGGACCTTATGCTTGTGTGGCAGGCAGGCAGAATCACTGAGCTAAATCCCCACCCCTAAGGGTCCTTTGGTTTTAAGGGACCAGAACCCAACTCAAAACTGGCTTAATCAAAGAATGGAAATTTTAATGGAAAAAAACAGGAATAACTTTAGGCATCACTGGATCCAGGAGTCAAAGGCTGTTTGTAGAAATTGGATTTTTTCCTCTCATTTCTGCTTTCCTCTAGTTTGGCTTCATTTCAGGCTGACTCTTCCTGGTCACTGAGATGGGCTCATCCAGTGCCAAGCTCTGTCCACTAGCTTCCAAGTGGCATGGCTACCCAAATATAAGGCAAACTGCTTGTTTCTCTGTCTAGACTTTCACATGCTTCTGTATCCTCTAAAATTCAGGCTCTTCCTTTAAAATAGGTTTTTTTGGTTTGTTTTTTGAGTTAGGGTCTCACGGTAGTTCAGGCTGGATTTGAACTCACTATGTAGCCTAGTCCGGCCTTGAACAGTGATCCTCCTGCCTCAGCCTCCCGAGTGCTGGGATTACAGGCTCTTCCTTTAGCGTAGTGAGGAAAAACAGGGGCTTTGCCAGCCAATACCCACTGAGCTCCTGCTGTGTGCCAGGTATTATTCCTGATGCTTCTTGCTGTGTTTACTCAGGTCTTCCTCATGGGCTGTCCTCTGGCAGGTGGGCCTGATGGTAACCCTAGAAAACACGGAAGAGAGATCCAAGGACTTTGCCAAGATCACAAGGCTCCAGGGAGCCAGGCACATGCAGAGGGTACAGAACAGAAGCTGCAACTGGGCATGGTGGTGCAGACCTGTAATTCCAGCACTCTGGGAGGATGAGGCAGGAGGATCTGAAGTTTGAGCCCAGCCTGGCCAATTTAGTGAGACCATATCTCAAAATTAAAAAAAAAATTTTTTTTTTAAAGGGCTGGGGTTATAGCCCAGTGTGACATCCCTGGGTGCAATCCGCAGCCCACATAGAAACAAAAACAAACAGAACTAAGGTGTGGGCTGGGTTGGGCAAGCTGAGGGTGAGGAGCTGGCAGTCCAGACCCTTCCTCTATCTGAGGGACACTGCTCCCTTGCCTCCCCCCAACCATAGGTACAAGCACCATGCAGGTCGGGAGGAGGTGGAGCTGGTCCAGCAGATTGGCGCACACATCAAGGAGCGGCAGAATGTCTTCTTTGACATGGAGGCCTATCTGCCCAAGAAGAACGGGTAGGAACGAGAGCCCTGGGGCCTGAGGTTGACAGGCGGTGAGGGGAGTGGAGATGGAGAGGAGGAGGATACTCCCCCACAGGTTCTTCCAGTCCAGGAGGCGTCCTCAGCCTTCGGGTGGCTGTGCCCGCCTGAGAGGACTCTTCCCAGGAGCCAGCCCCTGTGTACCACATGTGCCACCTGGGGTCCAAAGGAAGGTGTTCTCTCCCAAGAGAACCGAGCTGTGTCGAGTGCCTGTTGTGCAGCCCCCAGCACTGTGCTGGGAGCTCCCATGACGCTGGTCACTTATCCTTAGCCACAAATTTTCACAAGGTTCGGAGACATGAGTGAGCTTCTGGCCTGGGGGCTCAGCCCAAGCTTGGCCGGGTCAAACTCTGTGAGTTCGGTGGCAATCGTTTTCTATTCTTTTACAGCATCACATAGACCCTCCTGCTTCTCTTGCTGGTTCTTTGTGCATTTTACAACAGTCAGTAATCTTTATATTACAAATGATACAAAATCGAACTCAAGTTGTAAAAGAAAAAAAATGGAGGATTCACTGTCTCCTGTAACTAAAACGTCCAGATATAGCTTCAGTGTTGGCTGGATCTTGCTGCTCAAATGATACTGTTAGGAACTCTCATATAGCTTTATTTTCTAATGTATACATTTCATTCTTAGACTTTACAAACTTTATAAACTGCCCCCCTTCCAGTTCTACCTGCTTAGTAATTCTAGGAAGCAATTATGGGAAAAGTCCCAGGACTGATTCTCTGTGGCCTATATTGTGTCACGTGACCATTCATAGAGCAGTCAGGTGGATGTACTCCTTTGATTGGCTGAGCTATGGTCATGTGCCCTCCCTTAGGGAAATGGGATGGGGGTCACATGATCATTCTTAAACCAATCAGAAGGATGCCCTGCTTTGATTGGCTGAGCCATGGTCATGTGCCTACTACTTCTGTGGCTTGGTTGAGAGGTGTGATTCTCTGAAGAGTCCTGTGCTGCCCCTGTAGGAAATGCGGCTTGGTTTCTTCTCTATACCTCTGCTCCAGTTCTAGCAGATTGGAAATGCTCTGAAAATCCACTCATAGCTAGAAAAAAAAAAAAGAGCCCTTCCATTCTCTTCTCCCTTCACACTTTTACTTATTCTTCCAAAGCCAATTCAAATGTCACCAGCTCAGCAAAGTCTTTCTAAACCTCTGACCCTCTGGAGTTTATCCTTCCTCCCTGAAGTGCTGCAGCCCTTTGTTTGAACCTTTGTTAGTACAAGCCTCTTTCCATGAATAATTCTTGCCATTTCCTGTCCAAGCTAGACACACACATACACAAGGACCCAGAAATTCCGCTCCTGGGTAATTACTGGTGAAATAAGTCTTACGTCCTCCAAGAGACAAGTATGAGATTACTCACAGCAAACTGGCCAGACACCGGAGGCCAGCATTGTATGATTGTGTTCATATGAAATGTCCAGAACAGGCACATCCCTGGGGACAGAGAGTAGGTGCAGGGTTGCGGGGTGCTGGGGGAGGGAGACTGTTATTGGGGGTGGAGTTCTTTTTGAATGATGCAAATGTTCTGAAATTAGGTAATGGTGATGGTTGTACAACATTGTAAATATATTAGAAACCATTAGATTGTGTAAGGCTAAATTTTATGGCATGTGAATTATACCTCAATATTTTTTTCAGAAAGTATGTTCACAGCCAAAAACTGAAAACACATGGATAAGTCTGGAGGACCTTATGCCCAGTGAAATAAGCCAGATACAGAATGAAACATACGCATGATCTTATTTATACGTAGAATCCAAAAAGGGTGAAAATTGAATGCACAACAAAGGAGAGCAAAGAGTTGTCACCAGTGGGAAGGGACTGGGGTAGATGAGGAGATGTTTCAAGTTTTGTAGGATGACAAAGTCTAGAAATTGGGCTGGGGATTTAGCTCAGTGGTTCCGGCGCTTGCCTCAAAACCGCAAGGTCCCGAGTTTGATCCCCGGTACCAAAACAAACAAACAAAAAAGTCTAGAAATCCAGTGTACAGCACAAAGACTATGGTTAGGAATGTACTCTTGCATATTGAAAACTTGCCAAAAGTAGATTTTGTTTTGTACTGGATATTGACTCTAGAGCCTTTGCACTGAGCTATATTCCCAGCCCTTTTTAAAATTTATTTTTATTTATTTATTTATTTTTGCCCTTTTTAAAATTTAAAAGTTTTTGTTTTTGTTTCTTGTTTGCAGCAGGGTCTCACTATGTAGTCTGTCTGGCTCATGCACCCCATGTCTGGCTCATGAAAATATTCTCAGCATGCACCTACAAAGATAAAAAAATCCAACTAAAACACAAAGACTGAGAACATGCCAAATACTCAAGAGCAGGAGAACTAAATCAGTGGTAGCCATTCCACTCAGTGGAATGCCGTTCTCCACAACAAAGAAGGAGGCAGGGGAAATGTGTGTGACACGGGTTATGCTCCCAGTGTACCCCTGAAGGAGAGCTGCCAGGCATGAAAGATTCCACAGAAGTTCAGAAACAGGCAAAACAAGCCAGGTGTCATGGCACATGCATGGAATCCCAGCACTTGGGAGGCTGAGTCAGGAGCATCATCATGAGTTTGAGGCCAGTCTGGGCTCCACAGTGAGTTCAAGGCCAGCCTGAACTGCCTAGGGAGACCCTGTCTCAAGAAAAGATAAGTAAAAAAATCACGATGCTAACACTGAAGATGTGCACTTGTGAAGATTATGCCTAATTTTTTTTTTGTAGCAAAGTTATATTTATTTAAGATAGGAAAAGAAACAGATCCTATGGAGTAAATTTGGGCCAAGTAAAAGTAGGAAAGTACACCCTACAGCACGAGGGTGAACCACCACGCAAAAGAACACAGAGGCCAAGCCTTACTTTTATTTATGTATTTATTTTAGGTTCTTTTAGAGACAGGGTCTCACTATGTAGTTTAAGCTGGCCTTGAATTCACTATGTAGCCCAGGCTGGCCTCAAACTCATGGCGATCCTCCTGCCTCAGCCTTCCAACAGCTGGGATTATAGGCACACACCACCATGCCCAATTTATGCCTTAATTTTATTTTATCTTATTTATTTATTTTTAATATCAGGAATCAAACTCAGGGCCTCACGCTTGCCAGACAGGCACTGTGCCACTGAGCTACATCCCCAGCCCTGTTCCTTAATTTTAAAGAGCATCCTTTTTAAATTGACCTAGAGATTACACCTGTGCCTTTGCCTCCGTGGCTGGAATTTAGTCACATGCCACATCTGGGTTTCAGAGGAGGCTGGGCATCAGGGGCTGTGAGTCAGCTTCCATGGAGAAGTGGGCTCATGACACCATTGTGCATGCTGTTGCCAGTTTCTCTAGTTAATCATTGTTGTCCCTTGATGGTTGACTGCCTGGTTGACCGCTTGTTTAGTGTCCTGTTTTCTGATGTTGGTACTTGTCACTCTTAGTGTGTGTACGTTCGGCTGGGTGCGCTCCCGGGGCTGAGTGGCGTGGCCCTCACAGCTCTGTCTTTCCAGGCTCTACTTGAACCTGGTCCTCGGCAATGTGAATGTGACCCTGCTCAGCAAGCAGGCCAAGTATGTACCCCTCTCTCCCCAGGGGCCTGGGTGCACCTGCCCCTCAGAGAAGACGGAACCAAGCTAGGGTTTGTGCAGAAATCAGAACACGTTAGCACGTGGGGCCCTGGGTTTTGGTCTTTCTAGCCCTGTCCTCAGTGAGTAGAGCACTGGGGGAACCTTCCTTCCTTCCTTTTTTCTGTTGTGGTGCTGGGGATTGAACTCAGGGCCTCGTGCATGCTGGGGAAGTGCTCCACAGCTGAGCTGCACCACCACCCCTCCTTCTGTCCTCCCCTGGTCACTCTACGGTGGCCAGAACTCCCTGTCTCCACGTATGCTCTGTTCCATGCATGTCACAGCGTTTCTTACAGGAAGTGGGGCTTCCTGTCCACCCATGTAAGTCCACGTCTGGGTGATCGTGACCCCTGGTGTTTGTTTTTGCTTGTGGGAACGGGGTCCAGAGGGTCCAGAGTCCTGCCCCAGAATTTAGGGACGGGGACCTTTTGTAATTGATCCTCTTTCCCTCTTGGTTGTCACTAATTCAAGGCCAGGTCTCTTAGTAGGATGGCAGGTCCTTTCGGGTAGGGGAGGAGCGCTAGGCCTGGGGTGGACAGGGCTGGGATCCTGCCCCCGGGCCGGGGAACAGAGTAGCCAGAGTAGTGTGACTTACCTGGGGGCGTCTGTCATGGCAGGTTTGCCTACAAGGACGAGTATGAGAAGTTCAAGCTCTACCTGACCATAATCCTGCTCCTGGGGGCCGTGGCCTGTCGCTTTGTCCTTCACTACAGGTAGGGGCTGTGTGGGGCACAAAGAGGAGGCCAGGGGGCTCCGAAGGGTCACCGGTCTCCTGTGCTCCCTTAGCCTTGGTGTGGTAGGCGCGGTTCCCCGGGGGAGTGGCGGTCCTATCTCCCTGCGTGAGTCAGCCAGTGTCTGAGTAGCTGCTGGGAGGGCCTTAAAACATGGGAGCTGGGAAGGAGACCCCTGTGCAGTGGAGCATTATCCTGCCACAAGACAGAACACAGCACTGACCCATGCTACAGCAAGATGACAGGAACCAGCTTGCTGAGGGCGGGAAGCTGGGTGTAAAAGGCCACATGTATAATTCCACACGTATAATGTGAAATTTCAGAACAGGAAAATCCATGGAGACAGAGTAGCTCAGCATGGAAAGACTGTATGCTACAGTTTCTTTTATTTTTCATTTTTTTTGAGCCAGGGTATCACTATATAGTTCATGCTGGGCTTGAAATCATTATATAATCCAGGCTGACCTTGAACTCACAGTGGTCCTCCTGCCTCAGTCTCCTGAGTGCCTCCATGCCCAGCTCAGAATTTCTTTAGAATGATGAAAATGTTCTGGAATTAGGTAATGGTATTTACACCATTCTGTTAACACAACACAATCCATCTGTACACATTAAAAGAGTGAGTTTTGGGCCGGGGACTTAGCTCAGTGGTTTTGCCGCCTGCTGCGCAAGCACAGGGACCTGAGTTCGATCCCTGGTACCAAAAAAAAGAAAGTGAGTTTTAGCTGAGCATTGTGGTACATATCTGTAATCTCAGCAATCTGGGAGGCCAGGGCAGGAGAATCACAAGTTTGAGCCCAGCCTAGGGAATTTAGGGGCTGGGTATCTAGCTCAGTGGCCTGCCTCACAAGCGCGAGGTCCTGAGTTTGATCCCTGGTACCAAAAGAAAAAGAAAAGAGCCAGAGCGAGGCTGCCTGGCTGTAAACCCTGACCCTTTTTTTTTTTGGTACCGGGGATCGAACTCGGGTCCTTGTGCTTGCATAGCAGGTGGCCAAACCACTGAGCTAAATCCCCGGCCCAACCCTGACCTTGAGACAGGCTGCTCTCAGTCTCCCCATACGTGAGCTGGGGTGATGGTGCAGTGCGGTCACACTGTGTCCTCGTGGGGCCAGGAGCCTGTGTTTTCTGCCCACCGGCGGCTGCCGCATCCAGCTCAGGCGTGTGGCCCGCGTGTCTGAGTGCTTGGCTGAGAGGCCCACCGAAGACCAGGGGCCTGCGCCCACCAGCTGCCTGGGCCTGGCCCGCTTCCCCAGCACAGGCTGCTCATGCACCTCCGGAGAGGCGTGGGAGTTCTGGGTGTGCAGCCATGGCCCGACCTGCGCCATGCCGTGACAGTGCTCGGCATCATGCAGCCTCTCCCCCTTGCCTCCTGCCGTGGTGCCCTTGGGGGCCCTAACAAAGTCACAGGTTATTAGGGGCTTAAGACAACAGGAGTATATTCTCTCAGTTCTGGAGGCCAGAAGTCAGAAATCAAGGTACTAGCAAGCCTTGCATGGTGGGAAGCGCTTGTAATCCCAGAACTCCGGGAGGCTGAGGCAGGAGGGTCTCAAGTTCGAGCTTAGCCTGGGCAACTTAGGGAATTAGTGGCATCCCTGGCACCTGGACTCCTGGCCAAGTCCCACGGCCTCTGATTTTCTCAGTGATAGGCTTCTGAGCCAGTGTGGGGCTTCTGGAGTTAGAACAGGAACACTAGCAGCCTCACTTGGCAGGTGCCATTGCTCGGAGAGTAACTCACCTATCTGTGGTCCCACAGCTGGGAACAGGCTGCCCATTCCCTGGCTCAGAATTTGAACACAGGCCCTAGGATTCCCGAACATGCTCTGGAGTCTCCCAGGACCGGCATCTGTCCATGGGCCGAGAGCGACTGCCCCCAACCACCCCAAGACAGAGTCACTAGCTCCAGAGGGATCTCCCAGCATCTTCCATGGTTGAAATTGTTCCTCTTCCCTTCCCAGCCTGGGCTGTCACAGTGGGGTCCCCATTCAGGAGGAAGGGGGCAGGGACCAGGGCCTTCTCCTGTCCTTTCTGTGCAGCCAGCCCCTACCTGTGCTGTCCCTTCTCCTCCCAGGCTGATGGGCCCAGGTGACACTGGGAGGTATGGGGGACCAGCCTCACTGGGGTCAAGGACAGAGCCTTCATCAGAGCTTATCAAGGGCACCTTGGAGAGAGGGGTGTGTATCACTGTTTTCAGCACTTGTAGGGGGCCAGATCCCCACTTTAAAGACAGTAAGCAGGGCCGGGGACTTAGCTCAGTGGTGCTGCTGCCTGCCTCACAACCGCAAGGTCTTGAGTTCGATCCCTGGTACCCTCCCCCCGCCAAAGACAATAAGCTGAGTCAGGTGGGTCTCTGGACAAGCCCTCCTTTCCCAGCCCATAAGGCTCTAGCTGCCTGTCTTATCCCCCACCCAGTACTGAGGATTGAACCCAGGGGCTTTGCACTAAGCTACATTCCCAACCTTTTAAAAAATATTTTAGGGCTAGGGATTTAGCTCAGTGGCACTGTGCCTGCCTCAAAAGTGCAGGGTCCTGAGTTCGATCCCTGGTACCAGAAAAAAAAAATTCAGTTGTCCAAGTTGGGCTTGAACTTGGATCCTCCTGCTCAGCCCAGCTGTGGGCTGTGGCCACCACAGAGGGGGCACCAGAATTGGTTCTTCTGTTGGCCTCATAGCCTGTGTGGGCCGTGAGACAGGTTTCTTTTGCATAACAGAGTTTGCCGCTGGGTAACAGGGACAGGGGAGCGCACATCCTAGCCCTACAGACAGCCTCACATAGAATAGTAAGTTTCCCATTCTTTGAGGCCATCTGAGTCTGCAGTGGTGGTGCATACCTGTAATCTGAGCACTCAGGGGACTGAGAAAGGAGGATCACTGCGAGTTCGAGGCCAGCCTGGGCTACATGAAACCATGTCTCAAAAAAACAAAAAATAAAACTAAAGAACAAACAGGCCTTCTGCCATCCTGCCAGAAGCTTTGGGACAGCCAGGGCGCCTCAGCCAGAGCTGCGAGTGCAGGTGGGCTGGGCATCATGGTGGGCGAGGAGCTGCCTACCTGGGGGGTCCTAGCCAATTCCGGAGGTGGCCCCTGTGGTCGTGTTGGGGTGAGCCAGGCAGCTGTCCTTGCTTCTCACACGGCTGTCCCCCAGGGTGACAGATGAAGTCTTCAACTTCCTGCTGGTGTGGTACTACTGCACCCTGACCATCCGGGAGAGCATCCTCATCAGCAACGGCTCCAGGTAACCGGGAGCCCGGTGTGGGAGGGGGCCGAGGGCGCCACAGGGCATCCTGCCATGGATGGGCAGACCTGCAGGGATGGCAGCCGCAACCTGTGTTCCCTTTCTCCCTGGAACCCTGTGACTGTTCAGACGCAGGAAGGAAATTCTGATGCTGTTGGTGCAGTTTCTCTTATTGATGCCAAGCAAAAGAGACCCTAATCAGACTAATTTAGTGTAACAGGAAATGTATTGTCTTAAAAAAAACTGGTTCATTGGGACCGACTTCAGGTAAGGCGTGATCCAGGCATTCAGAAGATGTCATCAGGGGCTGGGGATTTAGCTCAGTGGTGCTGCCACCTGCCTTGCAAGTGCAAGGTTCCGAGTTCGATCCCTGGTACCAAAATAAAATAAAATTTAAAAAGCCAGGGATTTAGCTCAGTGGTGCCACTGCCTTCCTCGCAAGTGCAAGGTCCTGAGTTCGATCCCTGGTACAACAAAAAACAAAACTATAGAAGATGTCATCAGAAACCAGTTTCTCTCCATCTCACCTCTGCTGCGTGATTTTTTTTTTTTTTTTTTTGGTACTGGGGATCAGGACCTTGCACTTGCAAGGCAGACAGTGGCACCACTGAGTTAAATCCCTGGCTCTCATCTTTATGCCTAGCAAACAAGGCACATTTCTCTTGGCCAAGGATCTCACCAGCTGGGTCCCCTGGGTTGTGTCCAGGTGCTGTGTCTGAACTAGTCGTTGTCGCCAGACAGTGCACGGCTGTGATTGGCCAGGCATAAGCCTCACCTACTCCTTCAGCTGCCATTAGCGGCACAAAAGCTTCTGGAACGGTTCCCCAGGGAACACTGGGGTATTGGTACCAGAAGAGTGGATAGATTCGGGGGACAAGGGAGGCGGGAGGAGAGTGGACAGGTAGCTGAGATGGAGACTCCTGGGCCCTGATCCCAGTGCTGTCCTCGACCAGCTCCGTGACCCTGGGCCGTTTCTGAGCCATTGTGTCACTGTAACTGAATGGATGCAGGTGCCATTCTTGGGTGGCCTGTTTCCCTATCTCTGAAAGGCTCTGAGTTCAAGAAGCCCCACAATTTTCTCCCCATCTCCCTTCCACACTGACTGTGGCCGAGAGGGGTCTTGGGACCCAGTTAAGACCTGGGGATGGGATGGAGCCCAGTGATCCAGTGATACTCAGCATGGAGGAGGGCCTGGCTTCCATCCCCAGCAAGTGGGGAAGAAATAAAAGATGCCTGACTTGTGACCCTGAGGAGAGTAAGGATCAGCCAGGAGTGTGTATTCAGCACTGGGGACTTGGCCCGGCGTGGTGGTGCTCTCCTGTGATCCCAGCACTGTGGGAGGCTGAGGCAGGAGGTTCACAAGTTTGAGCCCAGCCTGGGCAGCTTAGTGAGACCTTGCCTCAAAATTTAAAAATAGGCTGCGGATGTAGCTCAGTGCAAAGGCGCTGGGTTCAACCCCTAGTGTTGAAAAATAAAGTACAAGATCTAACTGAGACTGTCCTTGGCTGAGTCAGGAGGAGGGGAAGTCAAGGGGGGAGGGGTCCCCCCTCCCCAGCCGGTATCTTCCTATAGCTCTGCCCTGTGGGCTTAGGCCTAGTGTCATGTGAAACTGCTGGGACACACTGAAGGAGAAAACCTTACAGATGTCCAACACGCACAGCTTCCCTTCATCTTGGAGCAACATCGTTTGCTTGGGCATGGTTAGGGGAAGCCAGGGCAGTATCTGGGGGACAATGGAGCCAGGGAAGCGGTCAAGGCATCCTCATCACTCTCCCTGTAGCCCTCCTGCCTTGGGCTTTCACCCTTCTGCTAGACTCAGCTCCAGGGCACGCTTCATCTCTAACACTCATTCATACTTAAGCAAGTTACTCTAGGCAGCTTTGTTTTTAAAGTGTTTTCTGCTGTGAGTGCAGCAGTGGTTACAGAAAGGGTCCCTGAGACCGTGGGGGTCAGTAGCGGTGCTAAAGGGAAGGAAGGTGTAGCCCCAGAGCCCAGCCTCGCCTGCCCATCAGTTCAGGAACCACTGCCTCAGGTCTGATGGCAAGCTCTCTGTGGGGTCTTGCGTACCCCACATGCCATTCCTCACTCATTTCTTGACCATTTCCTAAGCGCCAGACACTGAGTTATGCACACCGAGGTAACTCACACTTGCCCCTTAGGAACTTGCACAGAGTTCTCTGAAAAGGCCCTGTTGTGCCCAGTAGGTTCCCGGCAACCCTAAGCTGCCGTTTTTCTGGGCTTGGCTTTCAAGCTGACCCAGGCAGGGGAGCCCAGATGGCAGCTTCTGCTCACAGTCACCTCGGCAGCCTTGGCCCCTGGCGGAGATTCCAGCTTTCCCAGCTCCCTCTCCGAGCACTCCGATCCTGGGGTGGCCAGGGAGAGGCCTTGGGGTTTTTCCTCCAGCTCTGGCCCCTTCCCAGGGAACAGCTAAGACACCATCTCCAGAGAGCAAGCGAGCGAGGAGGCCTGAAGAGGTCCAGACCCAGCCAAGGCCTCCCTCTCTAATGTCGGGCATCCTGGGCCAGCATGGATGCTCAGGGCCAGTACACACCAGACACCATGGGCTGTGACCGATGGCTTGGACCTGAGCTCTGCAGTGAGTGAAGGCCCTTGACTCCACACTGGGGGTGGAGACAGCAGGGCTGAACCACAGGACCTCCCATGCTGCCCTGTTTGGCATGGCCAGGACTCTCTTGTCCCAACCCTAGTTGCACCTGAGACCAGAATTGAGCCAGAAACTGATCCGGAATGAGCTCGGGGGTGGAGACTTCCCATTATGAGATGTTTCCCTCCTGAGATGAGCTCCTTGGCTCAGTAAGCAAGTCAGCGTCCCTTGCAGAGTTTGCAAAGGATGGCAGCTCACCCAATAGGGACAGTATCTGAAGGGGGGACACATAGGGGCCCCTGTAATTGGCATTTTGGGGAGATGAAAAGGCAGCATAATAATCCTCACTTGGCTCCTGCCTGATCAGCAACCCCAGAGCCCGTCCCCTGCCCTGTCCCCAGATCCAGTGGGAATTTGGGGTCGAATTTCTGATTGGCTAGGCTTGGGTCACCTGCTGGCCTGTGGACCAATCACTGTTACAGGATGGTTGCAGAGCCCTGATTGGCTGGCTCTGGGTCATGTGCCCCAATATATTCAGCACCCTGTAGGGTGAGTGTGGAGTGAAGTGGTTCCCAATACGGAGTTGCAGACCAGAGGGACTGGGATGGGCAGCGATTGACAGATGGCAAAACAGCAGGTGTCCACTGCAGTTCTGGGCCAGAATGAGTAACAAATTGACTGACGTTGGTTTTCCAGTGAGCCCGCCTATAGTGCCCCGCTCTCACTGGCTTTCTTAAGGCCCTGCCATTGGGACAGACACATAGGGGGTGGCAGGCAGGGGAGAATCTGTCACAGTAGAAACACATGTGCAAAACCAGCCCAGAGCCCTGGGGTGATGGATGGATGGTGGGGCCTGGGAAGAAGCGATTTCCAGCCCCTGGGATGTCGCTGAGCTGTGTTTATTGGTGGCGTCTGGCTGCTGCTCCATCAGGCTTGTCGCCCTGAGTGTCTGTCTGCCTCAAGCCGCTCCCAGACAGGCAGCATTTCTCAGGGGACCCTTGAGGAGTAGGACAAAGGAGAGGGGGTGGCCCAGATCTCAAGGATCCTGTGTGGCTTCCAGAGCTCAGGGGAGGCTGAGGCCAGACCTCTTGGTTGCCCTTTAAGCTGAGGGTCTGAGGACAGGCCAGCTGCCATTACTCTTAGGGAACTGGAGCCCAGAGTCCTGGCCTCTGCAGGCAGGATGGGGAGACTGGGGCTGGAGAGAGCTGGGGGCAGAGGAAGTACCCAGAGGGATATCTCATCCTGTGTCTTTCATCAGCCACACCTCCTGGACATCATGCATGTCAACATTTACTGAGTGCCTTTTGTTTACTTGGTGTTCCTCTAGGAATGCAAACCCATGTAAAACCTCTTTTGTAACTCCTATGGCATAATTAGGTGTTGCCTGAGCCAGTGATCTATGGCCAGAAGTGTTGCCTGGTGTAAAGAGATGAGGTGGTTTAAGATGCAGTCCCTGTTTTTGTGACATATATGCTCTGGTTGGAAGGTTTTAAAATGGATCCAACCCGCTTACTAGAAAAATGGGAATTAAAACTTCAGTGTTAGGGGCTGGTGATTTAGCTCAGTGGCACCATGCCTGCCTTGAAAGCACAAGGTCCTGAGTTCGATTTCTGGTACCAAACAAACAAACCAAAAACAATTCAGTGTTATACTGAACATGGAATTCATTTGTATAGCACCTGCCTATCATGTCCAGGGCCCAAGGTTTAATACTACCACTAAAGGAACACAAAAACAAGCTGGGCACAGTGCCGGATGCCTGTAATCCTAGCACTCTGGTAGGCTGAGGCAGGAAGATCACAAGTTCCAGTCCAGCCTTGGCAACTTAGTGATTTAGTGATACCTTGTCTCAAAATAAATAACAAAAGGCTGGGGGAGTGTAGCTCAGTGTGAAGGTCTTGGGTACTGGTCCCCTTGTATCACAAAACAAGATGGGCAGAAATTTAAAATGTGATCAACAGTGTTGGTGAGGGTTTAGGGAACCAGGTACTCGTGTACTGGTGATGGGAGTGCAAATTGGGGTGGCAGTTTTGGAGTATAACATGATAAGTCACATACCCTGGTCCAGCCATCCTCCTGGTAGTCCCCATGGAGAAAGTGTCATTGTACTAGGGGACTTCCACAAGATGTTGTGGAAGAGCCACTTAGACCAGGCCAGAACCACAAGTTGGAATATTGCAGGGTATTTAAGAAAGACAAGTGAGGGCCTGGGATTTAGCTCAGTGGTTCCACTGTCTGCCTTCCAAGTACAAGGACCCAAGTTCAATCCCTGCTACCAAAAAAAATGTATTGAAAAAAAAAAGAAAGGTGAGGTGACAGTCTCTTTTTTTTTTTTTTTGGTACCGGGGATCGAACTTGGGACCTTGCACTTTCGAGGCAGGCACCGGAACCACTGAGCTAAATCTCTTTTTTTTTTTTTTGGTGCTGGGGATCAAACTCAAGTCCTTGTGCTTGTGCAGCAGGCGGTGAAACCACTGAGCTAAATCCCCAGGCCTCGAGGTGACAGTCTTTAATCCCAGCACTTGGGAGCCTGAGGCAGGACAGTCATGAGTTCAAGTCTGGCCTGGGTCACATAGTGAAACTGTTTCAAAAAAAACAAACAGTTTCCGGTTCCCCTTCTGTCTCTCTTAGGCAGAAGGTTTCTTTCTTCCAATAAATTTTTCTTACTCTTAAACAAACAAACAAAAAGGAAGAATGACAGATCTGTAGTTGCCAAAGGGCCTGGCAGTTAAGACACAAGAACAGGCTGCAGGATGATTTTAAGTCTTATGTAGCAGTCCCTCACCCAGCAGCAGATTCTTGTATTTCCCTCTTGTGAGAGGCTGAACCTGGAATCTCCTGTTCCTCTCGGCCATGAGAGAGACCTGGAGTGACAAAGGCCCCTATTGTGCCCTTGGGCATCCCCAGTCCCTCTGGGATCACAGGTCCCAGCCCCTACCCTCTTCGGCCGACGCCCATGCCTGGGGCGGGGACCTAACCAGGCTCCCTTCCTGTTGCACTGAGAGGGCCTTGAGCTGAGCGAGCCCTGGTTCTGATACCAGGGTCCCCATAGCTCCTGGAATGGGGAAAGGAAGTCAGGGCTGGGCGAGGACAACAGGAAGGAGCCTGGGGCGCATGCGGTCTGTTGTGCCTGTGCTTGCAGCTCCGTGCAGAAGGGCACAGGTGGTGTGTTTATTCAACACCTTTACGGAACAGCTGCTCCAATCCTCTTGTCACAGATGCACTGGTGAAGAGACCAGATCCCTGCCCTTCTGGGGCTTCCATATGTATGGGACGAGGCCTCCAACAGCAGATGAGGAACATCTATACGTGATCTCAGGCGGGGGTTAGCACCACAAAGGAAGGGAGACAGGGCTGCAACCTGGGGTGGGCTGAAGGGCTGCTTTGGTCCCCATGGTCAGGGATGGTCTTTTGGAGGAGGCGACGAGTGGTCTGAGTCTTCAGTTTGGGCCCAGAGCCAGGCAAGCCAAATTTCTCAGAGCAAAGCTGGATGTGGGGGTGAACGCCTGTAACCCCAGCAAGGGGGAGGCTGAGGTGGGAGGATCGCCTCCAGTTTGAGGCCAGCTTGCATTACATAGTGAGATGCTCTCTCAGCCTCCACCCGTCAAAGTCTTGAAGTGGAGAGGACAGTGAGGACAGGATGAGGCCCTGTTGGGCATCTTAAATAACTGGCATTTCTGCCTCGGTGCTGGAGGCTGGAAGTCCAGCCTCATGGAGTTGGCGGGTGGGCTCGCTCCTTGCTTTCTTCAGCCACCTTGCTGTGCCCCCAGCGGCCTTTGCCTTGTGTGTACATGTCACATCCCTGCTGTCTCTCCCTCCTACAGCGGCGCCAGTCACAGTGGATCAGGGTCCTGCCTTTGTGCCCTCCCTGTAGTTTTGTCTTTAAAGGCTCTGTCTGCAAATGCTCACCTTCTAAGGAACTTGGGGGACTGGTCAGTCCCTAGCAGCCATGGCAAGGTCGAGGAAAGGCCGGGTGCTCTGGCTTCTCAATGCAGGGAGGATGGGGAGGCGGCAGGAGCCTGCTGGGGCTGGGATATGTTCTGAGGGCCGGAGGAGGACTTGCAGGTCGCTGGTGTGGGACCAAGAGGGGAACAGGGATGGCTTGTGTCCGTTTCTTTTTTTTCTGGCACTGGAGATCGAACTCGGGACCTTGCGCTTTTGAGACGGGCGGGGGAACCACTGAGCTAAATCCCGGGCCTTCCAGTCTATTTCTATCCGTCCAAGCTGTTCTCAGCCTGCAAGGCCGGAAGCAGAGACGCGTCTCTCTCCCCGCCTGAGCGCCCGTCCTCTCTTATTTCCCGAGAATTAAAGGCTGGTGGGTGTCGCACCATTACGTCTCCACCTTCCTGTCAGGAGTGATGCTGACCTGGTGAGCTGCCCCCTGGCCCTCAAGGCCCTCGAGCCTCCTGGGGAGCTGGTACAGTACGGGCCCGGGGCGGGGCCGGGTGGGCTGGGGACCTTCTGGGGCCACTTGGGGCAGGAGGGAGGCAGAGCTGTTTCAGCTTCCTGCTGGTGAGGGGTGAGGACGGAGGTGGCTGGGTGGAGGGGCTGGAGGGAGGGACCGAGGCTTCTGAGTGACTCTGAGGCCTGCCCTGGTTCTAGACCTGGACCAGCCCGAGACAAAGAAGGGCCTGAATGGAGTTGGGGAAGAGGAATGTCAGTTTCACAGCTCATCCCGCCCTTCTCTCCTTCCAGGCCTAACGGACTCATTTATCAGAAGTTTCGAGATCAGTTCTTAGCGTTTTCAATTTTCCAGAGTGAGTACCTCAGCCTCACTGTGGGGTGGGAGGACGATTTCCTGGGGCTTTCACCACAGGGTCCCCAGCGGATATGGGTGCCGTTACCCCCGGGGCGGGGGGGACACCTCCTCCTCCAGTCCCAGCAAGGACCAGAGGGACAGGAGCACCCTTTAGGAGCTGCGTCGTTGTGTGGGGATGCTAGCCTTGTCTCCCAGCTTCGAATAAATCCTCAAAACGGGAATAACTCTATTTACACTTGAGAATAGCTCTTATTTGTATGCCATGAACTGGTCCCAGGGTTTGCCTCCTTCCTGTGTGTGTTTGTGTGTGTTTGTGTGTGGTGTAGGGTTTGGATTGGTTTGGGTTTGGGTTGGTGTAGGGCCTTGTGCATTCTAGGCATGCACTCTCCCACTGAGCTGCATCCGAGACACTAAATTTTATTTTTTGTCCTGGAGATGGGCGTCTTGTTATGTTGCCAGGCTGGGGGCTTAAGTCATCCTCCCGCCTCAGCCTCCCGAATATGAGACTATAGTATGCACCACTGCACCTAGGTCTGTCTATATTCCCTTTTCCAAAACCCAGCTTAATTGCCAGTACTCAGGAGGCTGAGGCAGGAGGATTGATTGAGTGCAAGGCCAGCCAGGGCTACATAGTGAAGACCCTGTCTCAAAAAAAAAAAAGGCAGCTTCATTCCTAAATGAGAACCTGCTTGCAAACAAATACATGTTTGGAAAACCAAGAATGAAAGTTGTATATAGGAGTGAAAGTTGATCTTAGGAGTGATCAGTGTTTTGATCTGTCTTTTCAGTTGTTTTTTTTCATAAGTACGCATATACGTACGTATTAAAGCAGTTTATCAGGGCTGGTTTTCTGTCAGTACGTCCTCATTTTTAGCGACTACGGAGTGTCCCATCGCAGGGATCCGCCCCCTGTGCCCTAGCGGTGCACGCAGCTCCGGTCACAGCTAGGCACATCTCGTGTGGGTCCCAGCATCTCCTGAGCACCTGCTGCAAGGCTGGGAAACCCCAGTCCTTCCTTTCTGGCTGGGCCTCAGGCTCTCGAACACCTGGAGCACTCTCAGAGTCCAGATAAGGGAGAGCACGGTTCCAGTTTAGGGAGGGTGGCCGGAGGAGGAGCAGCCCTGGTCAGCTGCGGGCCTTGGGCCTGAGGCGGAAGGCTCCTTGGCCTGACACCGGGCGTGTGCCCCCTGCAGGCTGCGTGCAGTTCCTGCAGTACTACTACCAGCGAGGCTGCCTCTACCGGCTTCGGGCCCTGGGCGAGCGGAACCACCTGGACCTCACGGTCGGTGAGTAGCGACCCGGCCGGGGCCCCACATTGAGGCTTCACCCTGCAGAATTCATAGTGGATTCTGCGTCAGCCCTTGGTGCTGGGCTCCCACTCTTTCCCCTTTACATGTCTGTATTTTGTCCATGGTTTTTATTTTGTTTTGTTTTGTTGGTATTGGGGATTGAACATGGGGCCTTCTGAGTGCTAGGCGAGTGCACCAACACCAAGCTATGTCCTCAGCCCTTTTAATTTTGTAAAAATTATGAGACAGGGTCCTACTAAGTCACTGGTTGCCCAGGCTGACCTGGAATTTGTGATCTTCCTGTCTCAGCCTCCAGCATAGCTGAGATTACAGATGTGTCCCACACGCCAGACTTGTCTGTTTTACAATGTACATAATGTTAACCCGTTGTCAGTCGTGCATATAATATATATCACACGCCTGCATATAAGTGTGCATACACATACAGATGTACATACATTGGGATATATGCCTAACTTTCTCTCATAGAGATACCCAGTTCAGTACCTTAGTCTAAACTTTAGAAGAGGAACTATTTCTAATAAAACTCTGCTACTGTTTGATTCGGTCATTTTCCTCAAATTACTCTGCAAAGTGGGTCTACTTTGGCAAGATGTGATTGAAATGGTGCGTGAAAGTACAAAATCCTGTGCAAATTAAAAGAAATCACTGCTTGGCATGGTGACACATGTAATCTCAGCATTCTGGGAGGCTCAGGCAGGAGGATCACAAGTTTGAGTCCAATCTGGGCCATTTAGCAAGAATCTGTCTCTAAATAAAAGAGTAAAAGGGCCTGGGGTGTAGCTTAGTGCACAGGGCTGGGCTTCAATCATCAGTAATGAAAAAGAGCGAGAGAGCAAGAGGTGGAGGGGCGCATGCCCACACACATAAAACAGCGAAGAAATTAGTGAAAACACAATGGCGAGCGCCAGGGTGTTCTCAGGCTCAGGTTCCTGGCAGTGTGTGGGCACCCAGTGCAGATCGGGGCTCTGCGGGGCCTGTGCTGCTTGCCTAATCCTAGGGAGCCCCTCACTCGGGCCCCTCACTCCTGCTCCTCCCACAGAAGGGTTCCAGTCCTGGATGTGGCGGGGCCTCACCTTCCTCCTGCCATTCCTCTTCTGTGGCCACGTGAGTCCCCCTGGCCTGTGCGTCCCGTCTTCAGGCCGCTCCTGTCCAGCTGTGCTTAGGCCCCCGGCTCTTTTGGTGACTGTTTGTCCCGAGTCCCCCACCTTCTGGGAGCCTGAGTCTTCCCCCTGCTCTGGTCACGCCTGAAACACGCTCAGTCTTCTGGGGGAGAGGCCTGGGAGGGAGCCTGTCTGTCCCCATTCCCCCTGGGTCCAAGGATGCCAAGGACAGCTGCAGGACCTGCCCTTCAGACCTGCTCTGCTGGGGGCTGCAGTTTCATGGAGGTGGCATCTCGGGCAGCTGGGGGTAGGGGGCTGGTCCATCTCCCAGGGTCCCACAGGGCCCCCAAGGGGAGCAGGTGGCGACTGTGCCTGTCCCATCTGTCTCCAGTTCTGGCAGCTCTACAATGCTGTCACATTGTTCGAGCTCTCCACCCACGAGGAATGCAGAGAGTGGCAGGTATGGTGCGTGTGTGCCTGTTTGCCTTCTGTCTGCATGTCTGTGTCTGGCTGTCACTGTGTCAGTGTCTGTCTGCCTGCCGGCCTGCCTGTCTGTGGAAGGCTGGGCCGGTGTGGGGAGAATTCTGTCTTTGGCCACTTCTTTTTCTTGGCCTTGGGCCCGGGCTGCCCCAAGTTCTCTGCCACTGGGCCCTGGGGGTGGTGGGAGGGATTTCGGGCGGCTGGGACCCTTCCAGGTCTGTGAGCCAAGGAGGCTCCACAGGGCCCCCACTCCCCCTTCTGCTGGTGGCTCTGCGGTCCTGGGGCGGTGACCGCCGCACGGGGGCGCTGAGCCAAGCTTCTTGCCGCCCTGCCTGGGCGCCGCGGATCTCCTAGGTGTTCGTGCTGGCGCTCACCTTCCTCGTCCTCTTCCTGGGCAACTTCCTGACTACGCTCAAGGTTGTGCACGCCAAACTCCAGCAGAACAGAAACAAAATGAAGAAGCCGTAGCCTCGGCCGGAAACCTGCCGGAGCTCCAAGCGGGAGCGAGACTGAGAGGCCACGAGCCTCGGACTCACGTGCCCCGGCCCGGCTCGGAGGTCCTGGGCTTCCCGGCGGCCGGGGCAGCGGCATCTCGGGCCAGCACGGTGATGGAGAGCGTCCCGCCCGACACGGAATGTGATGGTGCCTGTCCTGGAAGTATTAGCCCTATTTATGACGTATTTAATACCAGGTCCCCCGCGTCCCCACAGCTGCTCTCGGCAGAGGCCCAGTCCGGGTCGGTCTTCCTGGGGAGGGACCCGAGCCTCAGGGAGCCCCCTTACCCATGCGTGTCCCTTGAGCCCCCGCGGCGGGGTTCGGATGTGCCTCGCGGGGTTGGATTTCTGCTGCCCTGCCGCCTACGGTGTCCCGGTGCAGGGACGGTGGGTGACACCTTCGGCATCCTGTGGCGCCCCCTCCCCTGGGCCACGCTGCCTCCGCTGTGAGCCCCCCGCACGGCCCTCACCTCGGGGCGGGGTTATTTAAGTTCTCAGAGAACCACAGCCTGTCGCTCCCTTGTGCTCTTCCTGCTCCCTGAGTCTCCCGCCTGCTGGCCGAGACGTGAGAGGCGGCCTGGGATGGGAGTTTTAAGGAAGGCTACCACCAGGGGGCGCCCCAGCCTGAGCGTTGAGAGGCTGCCGGTTCCGAGGTCGCTGAAAGTCCCAGTCGACTCGACTCTTGGTTTGCTAGCGCACACCCTTCAGCTCAACTTTCCCCCTAGTTTTAAATTTTGGGTTACTGGGGATCAAACCTAGAGCTTTCATACTGAGCCACATCCCCAGTCCATTTTACTTATTTTGAGACAGGGTCTTGCTAAGTTGCCCAGGCTGGGCTCCAACCAAAATCCTCCAGCCTCAGCCTCAGCCGTGCTGTTAGTACTCAGGGAGGGGCGGCTCCAGCAGGCTCATCCCCTGGGGGCCACCTTGTGAGGCCGGGACAGGGGCCCGTCACCCGCCTGGCATCAGATTCCGTGCCAGGAAGGGTGGGGAAGCCGGCAGACTCCATTGAAGGTTCTGTCTCTTCCAGCCTATGGGGCTCAGCTGCCTTTATTTTCCTACTCTGACCAGACTTCTCAGGGGCGTCCACAGTTGGGATTAGTTTCGCCATCAAAGGCATTTCAAATTCTTTAAATTAGTTACATGGGCCGGGGATTTGCCTCAGTGGTTTCGCTGCCTGCCGCGCAAGCACAAGGATCCGAGTTCAATCCCCAGTACAAAAAAAAAAAAAAAATTAGTTACATTTGAGAAGAGACCCCACTACCACCACAGTGATTTCACATAAAAATCCAAATTTTCACTTTCCCTGGAAAAATGGAGAAGACCTGGCCAGGCACCGTGGTGCGCACCTGTAATCCCAGGACTCTGGGAAGCCGAGGCAGGAGGGTTGCAAGCTTGAACCTAGCGTGAGCAATTTAGTGAGATATTGTCTCAAAATGGAAAAAAGGGGGGGGGCTGGGGTGTAACTCCAGTGCATAGGCCCTGGGTTCAATCCCCAGAGGATTCTGAAGGGGGAGAAAAAAGACAGATACCACAGCATCCCTGCAAGGCCCCTGGCTTCCAGTCCTGCGCCCCACTATGCCCTTCACGCCTGCCCACCGCGCCTGCCTGGGTGTTCACAGGCCCCTGGGTTTCCCCAGGTTCGGGGTAAACAAATCTTTTCTGTGAAAGCCAGATGGTAAATATTTTAGACTTCTTTGTGGACTACGCGGTCTCTATGGCAACTAGTCTGTAGCTATGGAGCAAGTCACCGATGCATGCAGGAGTGGGTGTGGCCACGTGCCAATAAAACTTTATTTACAAAAGTAGGTAGTGGCCAGGTGTGGCCTACAGGCTGTAGTCTGCTGGTTTCTGCTCCACAGATCATTTGGTTCCCTCCCCAGGGGTGGGGCTTCAGAAGTCGTCTTCCCCAGCAGCCTGACTTGGTCTGGCCAGCAGAGGGAGGCTGAGGCAGGAGGTCCTGGAGAGGCACCGGCCAAGCCCGTGGTTTT
Organism: Heterocephalus glaber; assembly: GCF_000247695.1. Next base: position 22,163,758 of record NW_004624747.1, read on the forward strand.
TTCTTCAGGTCCCGATCCTAGACCTTCGGCAAGGAGATTGGGGGCGGCTCCAGAATGTGGCTGTCAGGACCGCAGCGCTCCGTAAGCCGTCCCGCGTGGGCGGGTCTGCTGGCATCGGTTGTTAGCTCACAGCTAGAAGTGCACATGCGCGGGCGCTTGACTGTGTAAATGGCCTGACCCTGGCTTGAACAGGACACTGTCAGCTCTGTGAGGCGAGACTCTCATCCTGTCCCCAACAGGGCGCTGTCGGGGGTGGAGACCTGGAGCAGGGTCCAACGAGTGGCCCAGGGAACACTCGACGTTTCCAGGTTGTTTTTTGCCCCGAGCACATGTACCCAGCTCTGAACAGACAGTGGCTCTGCTGAGGCCCTCTGTGTGGGATGGAGGAGGAGGGGTTGACTGGTGCCAGCCGCACATCCGGGGCTGCTGCCTGTGTTGTCCCGATAGGCCCTTCCTGAGCTCCCCGGGGGAAGGAGGAAGAGGCAGGAGGATGCAGTCTGCCTATCTCGGGAGCCCAGGGAGGCGGGCACCGGGGAGCAGTGGGCTCGGGTGCCTGTGCGGAGCCAAGCCCACGTTTACCCAGGTACCTGGTGTCTTCCAAGTTCCACGCACGAGTTGGGTGTGCACAGGGGACACATGCGGAGGGCGGGGTCTTGGGGACAAGGGCTGGCCCGTACAGGGACCCTCCCGGCCATCCCGTGAAGCGCGGGCCCACAGGTGAGTCTGAGGACGTCCAGTCCTGGGCGGGTCACGCCCTCAGCCCAGGGCCGCCCGAGTGGTCACAGCAGCACGCAGAGGCGGCGCTGTTTCTGCCGCTGCGCCTTCTTTAGCGCGCTGAGCGCCACCTTGGCGGCCTCCCGGAACACGTCCTCCACGTTCTCGCGGAACTTGGCCGAGCACTCGAGGTAGAGTGCGGCGCGGATCTGCTGGCAGGCGCTCAGGCCCTGCGGGGAGGAGGCGGTGAGGCAGGGCGGGGCTCGGCCCTTCCCGTTCCGTCCTGTGTGGCCCTGTGGGAGACCCGGGAGTCCCCTGCGGCCCCCACCTCTCCTCTCCAGGGAGATGAGCCGGAAGGTCTCGAGACACAGAGGATCTCTGCGCCCCTCTCCTCGGACAGCACCAATGATTAGGCCATGAGTCGCTACTTAAAAATATTTTTTGAGACAGGGTCTTGTTACAGTAGTTCAGGCTGGCCTTGAACTCAGTGTAGCCCAGACTTGCCTTCAACTTCCAGTGATCCTCCTGCCTCAGTCTCCCAAGTGCTAGGATTACAGGCGTGTGCTAGCATGCCCTGCTAAAATTTTTAAAAACCATATTTACGTTTATTCCTTTTATGAGTCTCCTTATTAATCCACCTTTGTGTTTTCTTTTCTTCTATGTATTTCCCATGCCTCACCCACAAAGTTGTAGGGTTTGGACTTGCCTTTGACTCTCCAGGGTAAGGGACACTTATTTTCTTCATTTTTTTTGCAGTGGTAGGGATTGAACCCAGGGTCTTCACAATGAACTACATCCCCAGCCCCTTTTATTTTTTGAGACGGGGTCTTGCCAATTCTAAGCTACCCAGGCTGGGCTCAAAATTGCATCCTCCTCCCTCAGCCTCGCAGAGTGCTGCAGTTATAGGTGCACCACCACACCCAGTTGAACACCTATTTAAAAACAAGGGCCTGGAGGGCCGGGGATTTACCTCAGTGGCACCGTGCCTGCCTCGAAAGCACAAGGTTGTGAGTTTGATCCCTGGTAGGAAAAACAAACTAAATAAATAAGAACAAGGGCCTGGCCTGTTGTTCCCTCAAGGTAGACAGGACCGGAAGAAGGCTAAGTGGGACCAGCTTTTGGCTGCACTTCTGGTCAGCTATGTGCCCCTGGGCAAGGTACTTAACCCTTCTGGGCCTGAGTTTTTCTAGCTCATCCCTCAGAGGCATGAGGATAAGATGAGGTAAGTACTGTATTCAGTGCTCAGATCCTTGGGCTGTCTCTATTTTAAAATTACTCTTCCGATCTTGGTTGCTTAGCCAGGTGTGGTGGTGCCCGCCTGTAATTCCAGCACTCGGGAGACTGAGGCAAGAGGATCTCAGTGAGTTCAATGCTAGCCTGAACTACATAGTGAGACCCTGTCTCAAAACAACAACAACAACAAAAGAATCCTGCTTGCATCACCCCTGGCAAAGACACTAAGGCAGCCCTAGTGCAGAGGCCAGAGGTCTGGGAGGCCCTCTGGCCATGGCCCCGACTCGGGGGATCATGACCCCTGAGAGCTGGGTGCAGCCCACCTGATTGTAGGTGATGGGCTCCAGCTGGGCTGCCCGAAGCTTCCGCAGCTGCTCCTTGTCCTTCCGAAGGTCGGTCTTGCAGCCAATGAGCACCATGGGGGTCCCACGGCAGAAATGCGTGACCTCTGGGAACCACTGGAGGAGGAGGGGACGTCAGCCAGGAGTGGGATGGCCGGGTCTGGGGGGTGCCCCCCTGCAGGCCGGGCCTCACCTTGATGAGGACGTTGTCATAGCTGATGGGGTTCATGACGTCATAGCATATGAGCACGAGGTGGGTGTTCTGGTAGGAGAGTGGCCGAAGCCGGTCGTAGTCCTCCTGCCCTGTGTCAGAGACAGGTCCCTGTGACCCAGAGCCCCCGATGGCCTGGGGTGGGGCCGCCCACATGCTCCGAGCTGGGCTGATCACCACCAAGTGCTGGGAAAACAGCAAGTTTTTTGTCTTTTGGCACCGGGGGTCTTGGCATGGACCTACATGCCCAGCCCATTTTTATTTTTTAAATTTCATTTATTTATTTATTGGTACCAGGGATCAAACTCAGGACCTTGCACTTGTGAGGCAGGCGTGGTGCCACTGAGCTAAATTCCCAGCCCCTCCATTTTTATTTTTTGAGACAGGGTCTCATTAAGTTATAAAATTATGTAGGCTTCGTTTGAATTTGCAGTCCTCCTGCCTCAGCCTCCCAGAGTGCTGGGATTACAGGCGAGCACCACCACACCGGTGGAGCTGCCAGCAGTTCTGGCCACAATGAGTACCCAGTCCTTGCCTGATGCTCAGGCCAAACGCTTAGACTCTGGAGCCCCTGCCCAGGTATTCTGATCTGGGGGGCTGGGCAGCCATCCAGGAGTAGGAGGGAGGAGTGTGCTACAAATAACAGCGAGCAGCGCCCCCATTCACCCTGGTTAGCTTCTATGGGCTCTGCTACACCTCAGGTTTCCCAGGGAGGGCCTGGCTGAATCGGAACCCAAGACCTGGCTTCCACACTCCTCCGTTCTCTTGCTTTTTTTTTCTTTTCTTTGAGACAGGGTCTAACTATGTAGCCCAGGCTGCCCTTGAAGTCGAGGTGATCCTCCTGCCTCAGCCTCCGGAAGGTGGGGATTACAACTGTGTGCCACTATGCCCAGCAATTTCTCTATTTGTGTGTGTGTGTGTCCGTGTCCCTGGTACTGGGAGTCAAACTTAGGACCTTGTGCTTCCCAGGCAGGCGTGGCACCACTGAACTAAATCCCCAGCCCTTCTCTTGCTTTTTAGAGAAAACTGTAGGTTAACTTTTTATGTTGACAATTTCAAACTTAGAGAAAAATCAAAACCAAGGGTGCAAAAACTTCCGGTAGACAGACTGTTTACACTGCCCCACCTGCTTATCCACATCTCCAGCCCCACACGATCACCGTGCAGGTTCTGAAGCAGCTGAGTGGGGTTTCCTGAGGACATGGTGAGGGGCCTGCACTCGATCCGGCGCCAGGTGTGTTTGGATGTCACCCAGTCACCCATGGTGACCCTTTAGTTTTTCCTAGTCCAGGTGCAGGTGAGGATGCTGCAGTTTAGTCAAAGCACCTGGAATTTTTTGGAAAGTCCCACAGTGGGAACTGAGAGCCTGCAGGTGCGTGGCCGCCCCCATCCCCGCCCCTGCAGAAAGGCCAGGGCTGCCTGGGCCCTGAACAGGGACAGCAAGGCCCCCACCCGCCCTGTCCTTGGCTGCAGTGGTGCTGGATGGCGCCAGCCTGCCTAAGCCCTCTCAGGATAAGTGGCCTCTCCTGGCTCCTGGGTCCACCCTCTCCTTGACCCAGCTCTGCCACAGCACAGTGCTTAAGGCCATGGGGGACTAAGCCAGGTACAGTGACACACAGCACTAGGGAGGCTGAGGCAGGAGGATTGCAAGTTCCAGTCCTATCAGGATAAGTGATTGAGACACTGCCTCGGAATAAAAAAGGGCCAAAGATGTACCTCAGTAGTAGAGCAATTCTGGGTTCCAACCCTAGGCAGAGAAAATTCAGGGGATCCAGGGGCAGAAAACACAGGAGTTCAGATCCCAGCTCTGCTGCTCACCTGCTGTGTGACCTTGCCGTGGGCAGGACACCAGTGGGAGCCTGTGTCCTTCCCAGAAAATGGAAATCTTAGTAAACGCTGCCTCACGGGACTGTCACCAGCCATGGGACCACATTCCAGGGACGGCTGTCCGTGCTGTCCTTCAGCCAGAGCCCCAGGGCTGAATGAAGGGGAGGCCCAGACTCCTGCCTCCTGCCCAGCCTGGGGACCCTGGTGAGCAGTGGGGAGCTGGCCCTGGGTCCGCTCCACACACGTCCCCAACTGTTCCCCTCCTGGCTTCTGTCCACAACTTTCCAGCCACGTGGCTGTTCACACTTAATTATCCTGAACTGGTGACACTGGGAGCCAGGACTCCCCAGGGGGAGTGGCTGTTGTCAGTGCCTCGTCTCAGGGTCCCCGGACAGCACAGCCGCTGCCCAGCACCGTCCTCACCAGGCCCCGGCCTCCTGTGCACTCTCCTTGTCCCCTGCAGCCCTTCTGTGAATCCGGTCTCCAATGCTGCTGGGAGAATCGGGGAGCAGCTCCTGCCTCTCATGCGCCATGCATGGATTCTGTCACTTGTGTGGTCCTGGGACAGTTGCCTGTGGATCCCAGGGGACTCCTGTCCACCCATTCACACAAAGAACGACTGTTCTTTAGCCCAGCATGGTGGTGGCGCTCACCTGTAACCCCAGCACTGGGGAGGCTGGGGGAGGACCATAACAAGTTCTAGCCCAGCCTGGGGAACTTAGCAAGACCCTGTCTCAAAATTTTAAAAAAAGGGGGCGGGGATGTAATGGTGTGAAGGCCCTGGGTTTGGTCCTCAGTTCTACAAAAAAAAAAAAAAAAAAAAAAAGAAGCAGCCGAGGGTGATGGCACACACTTGTAATCCTAGCACTGGGGAGGCTGAGGCAGAAGGATCACCCACCAGTTCGGGGGCAGCTAGGCTACATAGTGAAAACACAGCCTCCACATAGGGGCCACCTAGCCTCCCTGGGTATGTACTTCCGGGCTGGCTTGCTGTTCCTCTTCCAGCAGGCTCGCATGTCTGCAAAAAGGTCACCTCCTCCTGGAGTCCTTTCCTGCCGCCTATGAACAACAGCTCCTTAGCAGCCTGACCCATGAGCCTGGCTCTATTGCGCTTCCAAGCACACACTGCCACCTGATGTCCCTTTTCTGGCTGTTGTTCCTCTCCCTGAGGTCAGGGCCACCTCTGTGCAGCTCCCTGTTGCCTCCTGGAACACAGGAGAGCTCAGAAAATGGCGAGCAGAGTAACAAATGCGCCCGTGGGCGAACGAAGTCCTTGGGCTCCGCTTGTGCTTGTGCTCGGCCCCAGTGCTTGCTCTCCAGGCGCCTGACTTCCTGGCCCCAGAGCCGGCAGCAGCCTGGGGGGTGAGCTGGGCAGGAACCTCCTTCCTGGGAGGAGCCCAAGTGGCTTGGAGACCTCAGTCAAGGTTGCACGGGCACCTGTGACGGGGGCGGCAGCAGCTGGTTCCCAGTGCAAGGTCACTGCCAGCCAGTCCGCTCCCAAAGCACCAGCTCAGCCAGGTGTGGTGGAGGCTGAGGCAGGAGGGTTGCAAATTCAAGCTCAGCCTGAGTAATTCAGTGACTCAGCAAGACCGTCTCTCAAAATAAAAAAATGGGCTGGGGATGTAGCTCAAGGTGAAGGCCCCGCATTCAGTCCTCAGTACCGTAAAAACAAATAAGAAAAAACAAAAAAACAAACCAGTTCAAGTTCTCCCAAGAAGCCTTCCCCATAGGAATCAACCCCTGGCCCACAGTCTCCTCAGTGGTAAAGGGATGTGAAAAGCAAGTGAGCCTTGATGGTTAGCCAGGCGCTTATAATCCAGCACTTGGGAGGCTGAGACAGGAGGATACAAGTTCAAGGCCAGCCTGGGTAATTCAGTGAGAGCCTATCTCCAAATAAAACAGAAAGCAGGGCTGGGGCTGAGCTCAGTTGCAGAGCTCTTGCCTAATGTGTGTGAGGCCCTAGATTCCATCTGCAGCACCGATAGCTGCCACCAGCGAATAAAGATGGTGAACGCCACAGTACTCCTCTGAGGCCACCCTGCTCACAAGCACACAGACCTGCAGTGAGTCACCCAAGCCGCACAGCTGAAGGGCAGGGCTGTCCAGGTGCCTTGCTCCTGGTGCACCCAGAAAGAACTGGGGAGCAATACTCAGCCTATCTGCCCAGCCCTAGGCCTGTCTTCTCTGGGTTGCCTTCCTGGCCTAACTCTGTCCACCTCAGCTGTCCCTAGGCCCTACGGGTGCTGCTGTCCCCACACCTCCCTGGTAGGGCTTGAGTGTCCTGGATACCCTGTCCCACCCAGGTCAGGAGTGCCTGCGCCATTCACACCCGTATCTCGGGACCCTGGCACCTTCCTCCCCGGGGTCTTTGTTTCTTTTTCTGAGAAAGGAACTGCCAGACCCTGCCCTGAGCTGGTTAGTAAAGGGCCTGCAGACCACAGCTGGATGTGGTAGGGCACACCTGTGATCCTGCCACTGAGGAGGCTGAGGCAGGAGGATCCCTTCAAGTTTGAGGTCAGCCTGGGCTGCAAACTGAGACCCTGTCTCAAAAGGACCTAACCAATCTGTAAATAAAAGCCAGGTGCTCCATACAGAGGATGCGCATGTCTCTGGGGGAGGTGCAGCCGCCCCTCTTCCTGTGGTTGATGGGGCCATGGTGGGCGGAAGTGCAGCTTATCCCACCTGGGTATTTCCTTTGTGCCCTTGCCTCAGCTGCCCTGTCGGGGGCAGAGGTCCCCAAGGCCCAGAGCTGAGCTGAGGAGTGCAGGGTGTCACCAGGCCGAAGTGGTTTCCAGCCCAGGCCGGGGCGCGGTGCGGCAGAGTGACAAGGGAAGCAGCAGAAGAGGAACCCACTTTTACCAGCTGCGGGGCCCACCCACCTGCGCTTCCTCCTGAGACAGGAGGTGCCGGGAGCCTTGCCCTGAGCCCAGAGACCATGATGGGACCCTGGCCTCACCTCACCCCTCACTCCTCCACCTTTCTGGTTCCTTGTTTGAGCTGCTCCTTCACCCCCCTTTTCCGCCTGTCATCAGGCTGGGAGGGGACCCAGTGCTCCCACAAGGCCCCAGGCCCAGGCTAGGTCTGCGGGTGTCTGAAGCCCTCGCCCCAGCCTGGGCCTCACCACAGCTTCCGGCCTCTGAGGACCTGACAGGGCGAAGGCGAGGCTGTGGCATGATGGGTGCTTGGGCCCGGCTCCCTCCGCTTCTGCGCTGAGCCCACGGCAGGCACTGTGGTGTCTGCAACGGCTTCCGCAGGAAGGTGACCACGACGTGCAGACTGCCCTTGGTGACAAGGGCCTGGGGCTGGTCAGGGCTGTCCTGAACCTCCACGGTCCCATAGCTTGACTCACTGCTGACGGCCTAGGCCATCCTGTGCTAGAACCTTCTACGCCCCCGGCTGGCTCCTCTCTGGCCTGGCTCTTGCCCTCATTGCCCTGGCCTCTGCCTCTCTCTTAAGAGGGTCACCTGGCCCTCCTCCCACCCTGATGTGTCACTCACTCATCCCACAGTCGCTTCTAGCTGCACTCTCTGACACGCACCGGGGCGACCCAGTAACCACCCCAAGTCGCCTGCTGATGGGGTTTCCTAGGTCTAGGGCGTCCCCAGTCACCATCTTGATTGGGAAGCTACTCAATACCGGGCTCACAGGAACTGTGTAGGGTGGCCTCGAGAGGATCCCTGCTGGGAAACTGGTGCCCCTTGAAGCTGGGCTGAGGGCCAGCACAGAGCCCTGAGTGTCCTGAGTGACAGAAGCACTTAAAAGCATCACAAGTGTGCACCCCTGTAAGCCCCGCACTCAGGAGCTGAGGCAGGCGGGTCAAGGGCAACCTGAACTACATGGCCAGATGCTGTCTCAAAAACACCCTAAGCCAATAAATAAATAAACAAACAAACAAACAGTGAGTCACAAAGAGCACTGGTCATAGCCCAGTGGTAGAGTGCTTGTCTAGCATATGTTTGGGCCCACGTCAGATCCCTAGCGCCATAAAAGCAAAGGAAAACAAAAAATCACTACGACACCTCCGAGGCCCCTGGAGAGCCAGTCCTGTCTCAAGTGCTGTAATCTGATTTAATCCTCATGACGATTTTAGGCCTGATGAGAACACTGAGGCCTGGGTGTCCCCAGTGATACCTCCGGCCTGTTCCCAAACAAGGTGCTCTAAGGAGCTGACAGAGGAGAGGACCTGGGACAGACCCCCAGAGCTGCTGCTTATGAAGGAAGACACTGCCTGGAGGGACAGAGGGATCTGAGGACAGAAGCAGGACAAGGAGAGTGAAAATAAAAGTGTCCCCAAGGACTTTTACTTCCGAGGGGACTGGCCACGCCTCGGGAATTCCTGGGCAGCCCTGGGCTCTCCCTGCTCACCTGGGGCTGCAGGCTGTGCTCTGGGGCAGCCCAGTGGGTCCCCACCCCCAGGGGGATCATGGGAGGCCACTGGAGGGGGGGGGACCCCGACATCGGGCCTGCTCAGGCCAGGACAGCAGTGAGAGCCCCGTTGGGAGCCCAGGGAGAGGAGGTCTGGATTTTGGCCCATCCAGGTGAGTGGAGATTGACTCACACGTGCTGGCTGGGCTGTCTGGGGAAGGGACACCCGGAGTCTTGGTTCCACCCAGGTCACTAAACATTGAGTCACAGAGCCGAGTGAGGCTCCGCTTGGGGATTCTGACCTTTGTTCCCAATGTGGTGATGCCCAGAAGGGAAACCAGGTCCTTCTCCTGTTTCTCCCACCCTTACCACACCGTTCTCATGACTGAAATGATTGCCACACTGGCCTAACTCCGATTGGTGACAAGCTCCAGGTGGATGTAGAACCTTATTTTGGGTGTTTTCCAACTCTCTGTCACTTCCTCCCTTCATTTTCTTTTTTGGTACTGGGGATCAAACTCGGGACCTTGCGCTTGTGAGGCAGGCGGCAGAACCACTGAGCTAAATTCCCAACCCTCGCTTTCTTTTTTACTCTTTTTGTAGCAAGAGCTCACCATGTAGCTATGTAGCCCAGTCTGGCCTTGAACTTGTGGCAATCATCCTGCCTCAGCCTCCCAAGCACTAGGATCACAGGCATGCACTACCAAGCCTGGGTTTCTCCATTTATCTTCTACAGTTGTCTAGTTTCCTTCGAGGAAACCAAGTCTAACTGCAGCTATGGAATTCCACATCCCTGACCTGAAATCCATGGGACTCCAGAAGCCTGGGGCACAGAATCGGCATCCACAGGTGCCCTGCATCTCAGACACAGAACCTAACTGCCAGCCACAGAGCCCTCACCGGGGGACTCAGTCCGCAGCCCACGGGCCTGCAGAGACCACAGCACGGAGCCAGCGGTCCTGGAACCCAGAAGGTGGGGGGGTGCAGGGGCGCAGCCCACGTTTTCTAGAGCCACAGGGGAGGAGCAAGCCAGGGCCTCAGCACACAGCGCAGGGAGGCTGGCCAGGGTCCCCTCCATCCACAGCTGCGGGGCAGGTCCCCGGGCTCCTGGCCTGAAGAGCAGGGGTGGCCGGCGTGGGGACTCACCGGCCGTGTCATAGAGGTTCAGGGTCACCTCCTTGCTGCCCACCGTCACGCTGGCCGAGTACTTCTCAAACACCGAGGGCGCGTAGTGCTGCGGGCAGGGGCTCGGTCGGGCTGCAGCGGCGGGAAGCCGGGGTCCGGCCTCCCCCAGTACGTCACCCTCATCCACCCTCCGGGCCCTGGGATTCTCGCGGGGGCGCCCGGGCACTAGGGCTCAGCCGAAGGGCGACTGGAGGGCCGCCCCTCGCCCACCCAGGACCCAGCCCACCCGCGACCCCCGTCCGACCCCCCGCGCGCCAGCGGCCGCACCTCGGGAAAGGCGCCCTGGCTGAACACCATGAGGAGCGACGTCTTGCCGCAGCCACCGTCCCCCACGATCACTATCTTCAGCTCCTTCCTGCCCGGGCCCGAGGCGGCGGGGGCCGGGGCGGCGGGGGCGTCCATCCCCGGAGCCAGCAGCACTGCGGACCGCGCCGCGCCGAGCCGAGCCGAGCCGAGCCGCGCCGAACCGCGGGCGGAGCCACGCAGGCCCCGCCCCGCGGCACCGCCTCCGCCAGGCAGCCTCCCGGCCCCGCCTCCGCCCGCTCCGAGCTGCGGGGTCCGGGCCCCGGTGCTCACTCCGCACTGCTAGAGAAACTGAGGCGACAGGGATACGGGGTGCTCGGCAGCGAGCGCCCCCCGCCGCTAACGCTGGGCCCCTCAACGGCTGGCTCCGCCCCTGGCTGGGAGGTGCCGCCCTCTAGCGGGGACCCACTGATTTGCCGACTCGCCCGGTAGTTGACACCCGGGTTAGAGCCCAGGTTTCGAGTAGCAAGTGAAGGCTTCAGCTCTGCCCCGTCCTAGTTGTGTGGCTCGGCGCAGATCAGCACCTGGCCTCATTTTCCCCATAGGATGTATCTGCGTGGTACCCGAGAAGATGCAAACTTGTGGGGGCGGTGTCTGCCGCCCACGCCAGGCCTTCTCTCCGTGTTGTGCAGGCCGGCGCTGGGGGACAGGGTTCTGATTCCCTACCCTCCTCCCGCCTCCCCGGGCCGCCGCTCGGGACGTGGCGCCCTCTGCCGGATGATCGAAGCCTGGCCCCAAACCACTAACCACGTGGGTAGCGGCATCCTTGAGTCGGGGCCGGAGGCAGGAATTTAGCGAGACACCATCGGGGAGGGGTAGGGAGATCAGCTGGTCCGCTGGTCCCCTGCACGCGCCCTGGGGGTAATGGTAATCCCACCCCGCCCTGAAATTCCAGGCCTGCGACTTTTATCTTAGGAGCACACCCTCCCCAACAGCTCCTGGTTTCGCTCACTCCATGCAGGGAGTTGCTGAGCTCACTCGTGGTCCTGTCCCCTCCGGTACCCCGGGCTGACTGTCCCCTGCCCAGGTGGTGGCAGAGGGATCCCTGGAGCCTAGGCGCAGCAGGTAGGCACCATGGCATGGGCTGATGAGTGCAGCCTCCTGGCTGGGGTAAGTAAAGCTCATTTCTAATAAAACCCTGCCGGCAGCATGGTGGTGGTTGTCAGGACCCAAGAGCTTCGTGCTCTTGACCCCAAAGACTCCATTTTCAAGGTCTCAGCAAAAGTCAAGCAGATTTCACTTTGTAGAGAAACTGCCAACCTGGCAGTTTTGTAAATGCCAAGTTGTTTTCTCCAGCAGGTGCAAGACGAAGTGTGGCCGCCAGAGAGCAGCAGTGACCGCCCGCGGAAACCCATAGACAACAGCCGATCTGGAAGGAGGCCAGGTTCTTAGGTGGGCACCCTCTCCTGTCGCTGGATGGAGGATCTTCTAGGTCAAGGGCTCCATCGATAAATAAATACACATCCAACTCATCTGTTCCTTTTTTGCAACATGTTTATTGAGAAGCAACTGCGTTCCTGCCTGCCCAGAGCTCGAAGTGTTAGGGGCACCAGTCTGATGGAGATCCGAACAGTGTAGGACCACAGCCCGGCAAAGGGGCACTCAGCGTGGGTTTGGGATTAAGTGAGAACCACTTACCTTTGCAGCTAGCCTCGAGCCCTGCACCCAGGACCTGAAGCTCAGGGAGGGAGGGAGGCTGTCCAACCGGCAAGGGGCCTGGGCAGAACTTCCTGAGAAGGCTCAAGAAGCCTGGTTCACCACAATGGTCTGTGGGTGGGTGCCTGCCTTTCCTCAACATCCTTGGACTGCCAGGTGGCACATGCCTGTAAACCCAGCACTCAGGAGGCTGAGACAGGAGGACTACCATGGAGTTCCAGGCCAACCTGGGGTACATGGTTCAAGGCCAGCCTGAACTACATAGCAAGACTGTCAACTTCAAAGGAAAAAAAGCCCCCAGACCTCAGTCTATTTTGTCCACCTGAGAAATGGGGCTAGGTGCTCTACTATCTGTGACAACAAGCTGCAGAGAACAAGCAAAAGCACAGCCCTGCCTGGGAGCAGGCAGAACAGCTGCAACTGCCCCACCCACCCTGCCTGCCCGGCCAGGAGTCTGGCAGAGTCCCAGTCCCCTCTGGCCTCAGTGTTTGATATGGACCCAGCTCTCATGGTGATGGTGAGGCTGAATCTGTAGCTAAAAATACCCAGGAGCCCAGCCAGCTGCTCAGTGCTTCCTTGGAGGCCTCGTGGCTGGCACAGGAGCCAGACACACCTGCCCTCCCCAGGCTGCTTCCAAGTGGCAAGGTGTCCCGGGACCCTCACCACCCTCTTGCTCACAATGGGGTCCTGGAGACAGCGAGCTGGTTCCTGCCACAAGATCTGCTGGGCCCCAGGAAGGTCGGGGAGATACCAGGTAGCTTTTGTGGGGCGAGCTCATGTGTGATTACCCTGCCACAGGGAGGCCAACGGGGACTCTGAGCCTGGAGAGAAATGGGCAAAGTCCAGCTACCACAAGCCAGGTGGGGGCTGATGACGCCCACTTCCGGGGCGTTGGAAACCATAAATCAATTATTTAACACCCGGCTGGTGAGAGATAAAAACCCCAGGCCCAGGAAGGAGCCTGGACACCCAAGGGCCCGGAGGGAGGAAATGGCGACCAGGCCACTTATCTGCCAAGGTACCTGGCACCTGGCCGCAGGTCTCTGCAAGCCCCAGCGGCCACCAGCACTGGAGGGCAGTGACTTTCCACAGCACAAAGCACTGCCCGCACCCAGCCGCTCGCCACCTGCGGTCACAGGTACTGGGGCTGACGCAGAAGTGGAAGCCAGGAGTTCGGGCAACAAGGCAGGATCCTATCTTTTCAACACTTTGGAACGGCTCACAAGGTTACACCCAGTTCTCTGCTCCAGTCCCGCGGGCAGGGGTTGCTGGGGGGTCACAGGCAGCTGGAGAACGCACAGGGTAGGTGACTCCACAACGTTTGGACGCCTCTCTCCTTGGTCCGAGCAGCGGCAGCCATCTCCACCCCCAGGGTCCTAAATAAAGGTCAGATTCCACGCTCAGGCTCCCACTGGAGATGCCCGGAAGGGGCGGGGACACAGGCGGCTCTTAGTAAGGCCGCGCAGGCCACCCCCCAGGCCAGTCGGCCGCCCTTCCGCCGGCGTGGCCCTCTCTCTGCAGGCCACAGCAGCCCCGCCCCAGGATCGGGGTGGCGGTGTACGCCCCCGCTCGGGGGGCGGAGGAGGAGGAACAGAAGGACAGAGCGCCCCGCCCTACCGGGCTCCAGGACGCCGGGGATGCTGGGGGAGGGGAGGCGACGGTCACGGGGTCGGAAGCAGGTACGAGGCTTCCAGTAGGGCCCGGACGCCTCTCCTTTCCCAAGACCCCGATTCACACCCAGAGCCCAGTGCGGCGCTCAACCGCTCGCTCTGGTCCGTCCCAGGGCCTCGCAGATTTCGCTGGGAGAGGAAGACAAACCAATCTGAGCCGAGAGCGCGCGCGGCGGGAGGTGAAGACCCCTCGGGGCTCCGTCCGGAGCAGCGGAGCCCCAGGCGGTCCGGGGAGTTCGGTGAAGTCAAACCGGGAAGGGGAAGCGGAGGTTCCAGGGCCTCAGTAATAGGACCTGGCTCGCTCTCCTCCCTCCCAGGGCTGGGAGAAGCGGGATGAGCCCTTTCTTTAGCAGAGGACATTGGTCACTGAAGACCCAGCTGAGAGCCAACGACAGCACGCAGGCTACTTCCAACCCCGCAGCTCCGGGGCCGGGGTGCCAGCAGACGGCGGGCCCAGGGCCAGGGGAGCCCAAAATAACCCAGACAGCTTCGGCCGGAAGGTGCCACGAGCCCGGGCTCCGGGTGAAGACACCTGGAGCTTGGGTGCTAGTGGTGGCCTCGCGTGGCTGATCCCAAATCAGGCCTCGGCCTCCAGCGAGACTCTAACAACAGGGAAGGAGGAGGAGCCGAGCAGCCGACTGACAGCCCCTCCCCTGCCCGAGGCCGGGCCACGTGCTGGGGGGTGGGGTGGGCGGGGATCCGGAGACGGGGGGGGGCCTCCCCGCGCTGCCACTCCCCGCACCCGGAGCTCACGAAGGCCCAGTGGTGCGGGCCGCTTGGAGGCTGGCCGGTAATCGCGCTTAATCCTCCCACCACCCTCTCGGCAAGCCTCGCCACGGCCACTCTCCGGCAGAGACACCCGCCCAAGGTCACCGGCGTCCACATTCCAACCCACGGCAGCCTGGCCCAGGTGCCCCTCGGTTGAGCACGCAGGTGCCTGCAACAAAGCCTGCCCGGCTCCCCCAGGCCACAGCTCGGCGGTCATGCTGGTTTGGGGGGGCAGGGCGGCAGCGAGATCGGCGCCACCTGGACCCAAATGGCTCGGTCAAAGTAATCGCAAACTAGGGCTCACGTGGGGACAGGGCGTAGAGATCAAGGGCCACGCCATCTCCAGCTGCGGAGCTTCTTGGACACGAGGAGGGCGCGAATTACGCGAGGTCGGCTTGTGTAAGAACAAGAGCCGCACTGAGCAGGAAGCCACTGCTATGTGCCCAGCGCCTACCTCCCAGCCCAGAGGAGCTCAGAACACAACACGGGACCTTGTTAGAAATCCAAGTTCTCAGGTTCCACCTGCTGAATCGAGAACTCGGGGCCAGGGGCCCTTTGCAAGAGGTGGATTCTGATACCGGCTCGAGACAGACTAGCCACCCCAGCTCCATTTTGTAGATGGGGAAGCCGGGGCTCACGAGACCCAGCAGCTTAAGCAAGGTCACAGCTGGTCAGAGGCAGCTGAGGTTTCACAGGGAAACCAGGCCACATGCGCTTGCTCATTTAGGGAAGCAGGAGGAAACTGGGAATCCCAGGACAGGGAGGACAGTCAAGGAAACCTCTTTGTCCAGGAAAGCTGGCCCAGATCTCTGGTTCTCGTGTTCTTTGCCTCTCTAGCACCCGGACATAAGAGGGTGGTTGCTCTACAGTCACCCTAAAATCCCCCACGGGGGCTGGAAGGCAGGGCAGCAGCACCTGGGCTTCCAGGCAGTGGCCTGTGCCTTTCAGAAGGCACCCAGAGCCAGCCCCCCCCGCCAAAAAACCCCGATACTTGTTAGCCTGGCCTCTAGTAAGCAGCTAAATTCGGCAGAGAATTGCCCGCCCCAAATGCCTGACAACAGAAGCTGGCAGGCGGAGCTGAAGTGCCCCAGCAGGCCGCCCATTTCACACTCAGCCGCCACATCTGTGTGGGGGAGGGGCTGCAGAACCAGCCCGGCAGGTGGGGGACACCCGCCCTCCCCTGGGCTGCAGGCCAGAGCTCCTCAGTCTCCCTCACAGCCAGGCACAGGGCTGTCACCTACCTTTGACGGGAGGATTGTCAAACTAGGCCTGCTCCTGCTGTCCAAGGGAAGGAAGGGTTGTCCACTCCGCGGGTAACCGGTTGTTGCCCCTTCTCCAGCCAAGAACCTGGGGAAAGAATGTGGAAGGCCTGTCAGGGCAGCCCCCAGCTTGTGGGTCAGAGACTGTGACTGTCCAAATGCAAACCTGTCGGTATCCTAGACAGACTCGCCAACGCCACCCCCCTTGCACAGCTGCCAAGGCGGCCCTCAGGGTGGAATGGATTGGGGTGGGGGGGTGAGCCACGAAGAGTTCAGCCCAGGCGAGGAGTGGCGGGAGGCGACTCATCTGCATTTCCAAAGGCCCGCCCCGTCAGCATCCCCTCCCCCAGTAAGGCCGAGATCTGAGGCGCTACCGCAGGGTCGGGGCTGGCTCGGGGATCCCGGAGTGGGGGTGGCTGGCGGGTGGGGGAGGCCCACTCGGCTTTCCTAGGCCCCAACCCCCACCAGCAGCCCCAAGGGCTGGGATGGAGGGGTGTGCCCTGGGCGGCCAAATGGGGCATCTGCGGCCACAGCGAGGCCCTCCAGGCCCCAAGTGGGAACAAAAGGGGACACCCGCCCCTGTGGCTCGGCCCTCCAGGGGCGATCGGAAGGCGGGGCCGGTGGGCAGCGGGGGTGGGGGTGGGGTGGCCTGGGGAGCCCTTGACGATGGCTTCCGCCTGCCAGCGAGGTCCCCGAGTCCAGGACGCCACGGTGACCAGGGTCCCCGCCTCCTCGGCCGCAGGCGGCGCGCGCCGCTCCCGAGGCCCGCGGACCCCGGAGCGGCCGGGGCAACCCCTCCCCGGGTCCCCAACGACACCCAGGAGGAAGGTGGACGAGGCGGGCCGGCGCCGTAGGCGCCGCAGCCCTGCCCAGCTGGCCAGCCCGCCCGCCAGCCAGTCATGGCCCCGGCCCCGGCCCCGGCCCAGCCCGCGGCTCTGAGCTGGAAACCTGAAAATAAAACTCGTGTCGGGGAGGGAGGCGAGGGCGCGGGCGGCGAGGTGCTGCGTCATGGTGCCAACATGGACGCCGGCCTTTGTCCTGCCTCGCCCGGGAAGCACGCGCGCCCCCGAGCCCCGACCAGCCGGCTTCGGGGTGCAAGGTCCCCCACAGCCAGAAGGAGAGGGCGCCCCAAGCCAGGTGGGGAGGCTCCCTCGTCTTTTAGGCACCCCCCTCTCCAAAGTACTTCAGTATCTCCTCCCCTCCAAGGCTCAGGTCTGGGGACAGCCAAGGAATAGCTCCACGCCGCTCGAGGGTCGCTGGGGAGACCCTCTTCTCGCCTTTGGGGCACAAGAGGACAAAAAAGGGGGGGGGGATTTGACGACCCCTCCTCATTCTCCCTCCCCGGCCTTCCCCGGCTGCCAAACACAAAGGTCCAGAAACCATTTCCCCTCAGCGCCCAAACATTGCAGCCCTGGCCTGCTCGGTAAACGTTCCTCCAGGGGGTAAAAACTACTATTTTATTTTATTTTTTTTTACTTACCCGCTCAGCCCGGTGCCATGGAGTCTAGAAGATGAAGCTGGGCGGTGGTTTTGGAGATGTTATAAAATATATATACATATATTTTGGATTGTTTAGTTGGGAAAAATGGGGGTTATGGTGTTGGCTTTTTGTTGTTGTTACCTTTTAGTAAGTTACACTCTTATGGCATTTTTCTGCTCCTTCCACGTCTGCAACCTTTCCAGAGTTGGGTTGGCAAAAAGGCGGCTTCGCTGAGGACTGTTTACTGCTCTGGATATAGCAATGGTGTGACCGTCATTAAGAGACAAAAGGCGAAAACACACAGTCAAATCAAACAAAAGGCAAAAGGCGCACCAGCCATCCCAACCACCATAGAAAATACGACCGAGTTATCGTTGGTGTTTGGCTTGAACCAGCTAGGACTTGTTTTCCAGCTTTAATCTAGTTTCCTGTGACGGTTTTCGTCTTTCTACACAAAGAGAAGGTCTTCCTTTTTCTAACCATCCCCCCTCCACCACCACCAAGACGAGAAAAACAGAGCTGTTTTTCTTCAAATAGATCGATTTTCAAAGAGTGTAAACGTTACTGGGAAGGCTGACTAGCATTTATTGCTATAAACATTTTCAAAAGCTTGAAGCTAAAACCTTAAGCTTTATATAAGCAAAATCGTCTAAAAAGCATTTTCACTGGCTCATATTAGACAAGAGACAAAGACAGACATGCAGATGAAGGTTCAGAAAATTAAGGACAGCTCAGCCAACATTAACAAGAAAACTGCACTGCATAAGGACAGAATGGATTGGGTACTTACAATGTAAAAGGTTTTTAGAAACTTAAGAGTAACGACTGCTCACACATTTTTTTGTTGCTGCCATTTCGCTAGTCCTAAAACTATACATTTAAAACATTACCTTGTTAAAAAGAGAGGAGTTATTAAGATGGCCAGGTTTAAGTGTTTAATAGAGGAAACTATATTTAAAAATTTATTGTTCAGTCAAGAGAATACAGATTAAGACAGCGCCAAGCTCCCCCCACCCACCCAAGAAAAAAAAGAGGAAAAAAATTAAATGTCATTTACTTAGGTTTTTTGGAATTCAAAACTGTTAACTGCTGACATTAATGGTGTGCTATGACCTAGTTATACAAGACAAAGATGGATTCCAAGTCATAAGGAAAAATCCAGATCTTTTTAAAAGGTCTTCTTCATTCTTCCAATTTTGAGTCCTTTAGCCTGTTGACAAATGTTAAACAACACATGCAAGCGTCCTGAACTGGATGGTGGAGTCAAAGGAAAAACATTCCCCACTCGCAACAAAGGAAAAACCCACTTGGCCATTTAATTCCATTGCAGAAAAATGGCTCCCCTCATCTGTTGGCCTCTCCTTGGTGTCTGATGAAGGATGTTTTGAGATCAGCGTCTAATAACTCAAACCCTATAGAAGCCGAGCGCTGATTGGCTGCCGCGCCCTGCCGCTCAGCTCCAGCCAATTACCTACCCACGGCCAAATTACAAACCCCGAAAAGAGCCCCAATATGAAATACACCGCCACGAAGCCCCAGTCAGGCGGCTCCTTCGCCTTGGCCGCCCGAGAAGAGAGGCAGAGGGGGCTGTGAACGCGTCCTCGCCAAGCCCGGGAGCCTCGGAGTTGAACTCACAAGATGGAAGCCGCGCGCTGATTGGCCGCCGCCACTCCCGGACCTTTAATAAAGAAAGGGGAAGGGAAAGAAATGCAAAAAAGGGGGGGACTCTGTCGCTGGTGGCTGGAGGAAAGAGGTGGGGTGGTGGTGGAGAAGAGAAGCATGTGTTCAGGACAATTACAGGGCTGTTCCTCTTCAAAAATAAAAACAGAAAGAAAGAAAAAGCTTCCATCACCCAGTTCCAGGCGAGGGCTGCAACCTTCCCAGGCATGCGAATGCTAATACGGTTCAAATCCTGTTTTCCCCTCCCCAGCTCGGCGCCGGGGGGAGGGGGTCGCCGGCCGGAGAGGAAGCCAGAGAGCAGAAACCTCGATTGCAACTCCTCCTGGGTCGACGTCTGTCCACCCCCCCATCGCGGGTCCCAGCGTCCAAACACACATAATCGCCCCCCTAGAAGCCCAGCCCTCTCCCTCGAGTCCCGCGCGCCCACCTCCGGGCTCAGCAGTTTGCAAACACTTGGGGAGACCCGGGGCGCACGCCGAGGCGGCCGCCGCTCGAGGGG
>NW_004624747.1:22184313-22254690 GCF_000247695.1 Heterocephalus glaber
CCCCCCCCCGACCACCCGGCCAACTGTCAACCCGGGCCCCTGATTTGACGGATGCCTGGAGAGAGGGGGTCCACCCCTGCTTGCGGAGGGGGCAACCTTCCCATCCCCCCTCCATTTCCTTCCACCTAGATGTCCAGCAACCGGCCGGTGGAAATTGTGGAAGATCCCCGGGTCGTCGGGATCTGGACCAAAAACAAGGAGCTGGAGCTCTCGGTGCCCAAATTCAAGGTGGAACCCTTTACCCCTGCCCGTGGTCTGTCCCCCCATCCCGGAGTTCGAAAATAACGCCAGTCCGGGCCCAGCCCAGCTGGATTCTAAGTTCCCGCCGTACAGGACCCGGGAAGTTTTGGCGGGGAGGGAAGAGAAGCGGTGTCCCCTCCAGGCCACTGGAAACAAAATAACTCTCGGAGAAACTGTAATCTGGGCCCTGATACAGTGTGCCCCGCCGCCGAGCTGGGGCCTCCGGGTCCCCACCTGGCTCCTACCCACCCAGCGGCCTGGCTGCGGACCCGCCCCCCTTCTCAGCCGGGTGGCTGTAGGGAACAACTTCCTGGCCCAAAGGGGTCACCCCTTGACCCTGCAGCCAGGAGAAGAGGCCAGAATGGGGGGTGGGGAAAGAGAAACTGTTTCTTTTTCCTCCTTCCTTCCGAACCCAGAGGACTTCCACGTTCCAAACGATTAAATCCTCAGTTTCCCGGGCCCGCCCGCGTGCATTTCCCCCCCCCCAAAAAAAAATCAAAAAAATTTTTACCCTTCATTGTTTTTAAACGGCTGGGCTGAGTAAGGGAATGTTATGTTTTTTTCCCTTCGGTTTCAATGTTTTCCAAACACCCTCCCCCCTTCGGGCCCCTGGCAGATCGATGAATTCTACGTGGGCCCGGTGCCTCCAAAGCAGGTGACATTTGCCAAGCTGAATGATAACATCCGAGAAAACTTCCTGCGGGACATGTGCAAGAAGTATGGGGAGGTGGAGGAGGTGGAGATTTTGTACAACCCCAAGACCAAGAAGCACCTGGGCATTGCCAAGGTGGTGTTTGCCACGGTCAGGGGTGCCAAGGAGGCTGTCCAGCACTTGCACTGCACGTCGGTCATGGGCAACATCATTCACGTGGAGCTGGACACCAAAGGTGAGTGGCCCAGGGGACAAGCTGCGGGCTTCCGGTCCCCCGGATCCCTTTCCTTCCCCGGGCCCAGCTGCAGGCTTGGCAGGGCCCCCTCACTCTTCCTCAAGAACCCCCTTAATCTTGTTTATTTTTCTGCCCCCTCCGGAGGGCAGAGTCACATGGAGCTAAATGTGTTGTCGGTTGCTAGGAAACAGGCTGTAATTTACCAAATGTGCTGGGTTCTTGCCCACAGCACCCCTAGGGACCACCCAGAGGCTTCCCCACTGCTGTCACCCCTTGGGTCCCTCCCGGAGCCCTGGTGGCCTGGGTTTAGACGGTCCCCAGTGCTGCTACCTGTGATAAGAGAAGAGGCAGAGTTTGTTTACTTGTGGGGGGCTGAAGGAGAGCCACTGGGGTACCTTTAAACACATAAAGAGGAGGTCGGTCCGGTCCCTCACCTAAGGAGAATGCTGTAAGGATGGGTTCCCCCCCAGTTGCCCCCTTCCCTGAACCAAGCCGGGCTGCTGAGTGGCTTGTGGATAACGCTCCCAACAGAGTCTAGGGGACAGGCTGCTCTGGGTGCTGGGGTTGACACTGTATTGTCCCTCCTCTCTCTTAAAGAGACCGTAGCACCTCCCTGCACCGAGTCGTGCCTTGCACAGCGAGGCTGGGGAGCCACACCTCCCACCCTCTGGGGCCTCAGACCCTCCCCTGGGAGCCGGCTGGAGGGACTTTAGGAACTGGGAGGGCATCCCCAAAGTGTGCCTGTGGCCTCGCTAAGAACTTCCCACCTACCCGGAAGAAGGTGCTGGGCGCTAGGGGACCAGGCACCCTTCTAGCTGACACTGTTGGGTTCAGAGCTGCTGGACCCCGGACCCTCTCTGGGAGGACTTAGGTGCAGCTCCAGGGTTTTCTGAGCACAAGCTTTGGGGACAGGGAACACACCAAGCCCAAGACAGGGATGTCTAAACTTTTGTTGGTCCTGTTTTGATTTTCACAACTGACACATACTGACATGGGTCCCCAAGACCAAGAAGGGTTTTGGGAATGGGTGTGGTGTCCAGTGGGCATATTTGTCCCCTGCTCCATGGCTGAGCCTCTACCTAGTGGTGTGTCTCCCCGGGGCACAAGCCTGTGGTTTCTGCCCAACCCACAGGCCCCACCCCCAGTTCCTCAATCTCTGGGGGGAGGGGTGAGCAGGCTTTGAAATCTGCCCACCCCCTTGGGTGGCTGCAGTCTGAAGTCCCCCTGAGAACTGAGTGTGTGGCCCTTCCCCCATCACGTGCCCACATCTTGGGCAGCCAGGTCTCACCGCAATTTCACTTCTGAAAAGAAAAAAGAAAAAAAAGGCCCTCGGAGACTGCTGCCTAAGTTTGTATTTCAAGAAAGAGACCAGCAAAGTGTAAAGTGTTGCTCAAGGAATGCGTCTCCTTTGCATATGTAAGCGGCTGCCCCTGGGGCTCTATAGAGGCTCTATAAATATCAATAATGCCTGGCCTGTGAAGACCTCTCTTCTGAGGCCCGAGGGTTTGCTGGGCCCAGAGGGACTCCTTGGGATTCGCCCAGGCCCCACACAGGCCCAGCCGACTTGGGGCTCTCCTAGATCATCTGCTGTCACAGCAGTATGCTACTGGAGTGCGAACTCCAAGGGTCACCTCTACTTCCCCAGACTTTCTCTGTCCTTGCTATGAACTCTGGCTGCCTGTTCAGTGGGAAGGTGAAGGGGGTGTTACCTGGCCTTTGGGGACCATAGCCCAGGAAGGGACTCTAAACGAGGGTGCAGTTTTGTATTGGGAGAGTCCCAGCCCCTCAAGGCATTAAACTCTAAATTTTGCGTTCGGAAATGTCAGGCACTTTTGTGTCTTTGGTACACAGATGAAGATACTGGGTGGAGAGCCGGGAGGGTAGGACCACTGAACAGAACACGGAGGGTGGGGATGTCAGGGGTCACAGACTTCCCCATGCCTGGGCTCAGGATGCCAAGCAGGTTGGAGTTCCCATGGGGTTGCCAGTCCTGGACTGTCACTGAGTCCCCCCTCTCCTGCCTATTCCAGGGGAAACTCGTATGCGCTTCTATGAACTGCTGGTCACCGGCCGATACACCCCTCAGACCCTCCCGGTGGGCGAGTTGGATGCCATCTCTCCACTCGTGAATGAGACCCTGCAGGTGGGTTGTCACCGTCACCTCCCCCATCACCAGCTCCCTCACGTGCCCCCCCCTTCAGCCTCCCCAGTGTCCAGATCAGCCCCTACCTGTCTATCAAAAGAAGGAATGAACTGCCACACCCCAAGCCTGCAGTCTCAGAGCTTTGTTTTCCCAAGATTTGCTCAGTGGCTCCCCTGGGACCCGCCTTGTTCCTGTGGCTTCTGGCCTACACAGAGGGGCCCTCCCGCAGCCCTCAGCACAGGCCTGCCTTCCACAGACCCCTCTTTTTCCACCTTGATGCTGGAACAGTGTTCTCTCCAGGGTTCTAGTGTCCAGTGTTGGGGCCCTCTGCATCTGCCCCTAGAAAGTGGGGTTCAGTCCCCCGACTCCTGAGCCCACACTACTGCCTCCTGGGACACTCGCCTGCCGACACAGGGCACCTTACCCAGGCTCCTCCCGACGCAGCCAGCCAGCCTCGGGAGTCGAGTCGTCTCCACTGCGTCAGCCTGCCTGCTGTCAGGCCCTCCTGTGTTGCACTGTTCAGATCCGGAGACTGTGGGGCTGGGCAGACAGAGCCTCAGCCATGCTCTCAATCCCCAGGTTTTAGTTCTCGCACCTGCCTCTGCCTGGCAGGTTTTGATGTCTGACAGCCCGAGGCCGGAAGGAAATCCCAGCTTCTACCAAGATGTCAGGATCTTCTCTTCCCTCTGGCTCTGGGATTAAGAAAAATCCTCAAAAGTTCCTGAAGATGCTCAGCTATCCTAGAGTAGAAAAATATTAAGACTGTCCCAAGATTCTATTTCCTTTACTTGTGCTGCAGAACAGTTTGCTCTGAGCTCCCTGGCTGCCAGAGTGAGAAGGGAAAGAGCCCCAATGCCTTGTGTGTTGGTCCCTGCTGCACCCAAGCTCTCACATCTCTGTCTCTCTCTAGCTGTCGGACGCCCTGAAGCGCCTCAAGGATGGCAGCCTGTCTGCAGGCTGTGGCTCTGGTTCCTCCTCAGTCACTCCCAACAGCAGTGGGACACCCTTCTCCCAGGACACAGCTTATTCCAGCTGCCGCCTGGACACACCCAACTCCTACGGACAGGGTACCCCGCTCACCCCGCTCACACCGCGCCTGGGTACCCCCTTCTCGCAAGATTCCAGCTACTCCAGCCGCCAGCCCACCCCCTCCTACCTCTTCAGCCAGGACCCCACCGCCACCTTCAAGGCTCGCCGCCACGAGAGCAAGTTTACAGACGCCTACAACCGCCGCCACGAGCACCATTACGTCCACAACTCTGCAGTGGCCGGGGGCGCAGCCACCTTCCGGGGCTCCTCGGACCTTCCGTTCGGGACCATGGGCAGCACCGGGAGCAGCAGCGCCCCTCCATTCAAGGTCCAGCCGCAGGACTCAGCCACCTTTGCGCACACTCCACCCCCCGCCCAGGCGGCCCCTGGCCCTGGCTTCAAGTCAGCCTTCTCCCCGTACCAGACCCCGGTGCCCCCGTTCCCGCCTCCCCCAGAGGAGCCTGCGCCCACCACAGCCTTCGGGGCCCGGGACAGTGGGGACTTTCGAAGGGCACCCGCACCCCCGCCGCTGCCTCCTGCCGAGCCTCTGGCCAAGGAGAAGCCGGGCACCCCCCCCGGGCCACCGCCCCCCGACAACAACAGCATGGAGCTGGGGGGCCAGCCGACCTTCGGCTGGAGTCCCGAGCCCTGTGACAGCCCTGGGACCCCCACGCTGGAGTCGTCGCCCGCGGGCCCCGAGAAGCCCCATGACAGCCTGGACTCGCGAATCGAGATGCTCTTGAAGGAACAGCGCACCAAGCTGCCCTTCCTGCGGGAGCAGGACTCGGACCCCGAGCTGCAGATGGAGGGCAGCCCCATCTCCTCCTCCTCCTCCCAGCTCTCCCCGCTTGCCCCCTTCGGCGCCAACTCCCAGCCTGGCTTCCGCGGCCCCTCGCCACCCACCTCGCCGCCCTCCAGCACGGGCCTGGAAGACATCAGCCCGACACCACTGCCGGACTCTGACGAGGATGATGAGCTGGGCCTGGGCCTGGGGCCTCGACCCCCACCTGAGCCGGGACCCCCGGACCCTTCCGCTCTTCTGGGCCAAATGCCTGAGGTGGCCTTGGACCTGGCTGGAGACAGGACCCCAACTTCAGAGAAGATGGATGAGGTACCACCGTGTCTTTCCATCTATCCGGGATTGATTTTGTCTGCTTGAGTTCCCCTATTGCCCCCTTGAAACATATAAGATAACTGGCTAAGACAGGAGCAACTGGGCCAGAGAAGCCAATAGAATAGTTGAGCTGACAGAGTAAAAGTAGGCTGCAAAAAAGCACCAGGGCTGGCATTGAATTGCTGGGATGGCTCTGAGCTCCCTAGCGGCCATGGAGAAAAGGAAAACATGGCTGAGAGAGTAAAAGTAGGCTGCAAAAAAGCACCAGGGGGACCGGGGATTTAGCTCAGTGGTTTCACTGCCTGCTGCGCAAGCGCAAGGACCAGAATTCGATCCCCAGTACCAAAAAAACACACACAAAAAGAAAAAGTATAAAAGTTTGGGCCGGGGATTTAGCTCAGTGGTTCCGGCGCCTGCCTTGCAAGCACAAGGTCCCAAGTTCAATCCCCAGTACCAAAAAAAAAAAAAAGAAAAAAGCACCAGGGCTGGCATTGAATTGCTGGGTTGGCTCTGAGCTCCCTAGTGGCCATGGAGAAAAGGAAAACATGGCCAAGGTCTGCTGCTCTCCATGTCAGTGGAGTCAAGACTTTTCTAAGACTTGAGCTTTTTTGGTGGAGTTTGCAAGACCACAGAGGGTCTGAGCTGTGGGTCTGATTCAGCCCCTTCCCTGCTGGGTGCCTTAGGAATGGTCAGGGCTGATTGTGGTGCTCAGGCAGACCTGGAAAGAGGGATTGGCCAGAGAACTGTACTCAGAGCTCAGTGCCCTTGAAGAGATGGCAGAGCCTGACAGCCAAGGCGCTAAAGTTTTCCCTCTGCTGCCAGGTTGTTTGGTGGCAGAGGTGGCAGGGGGAGCAGAAGCAGGCTGCTGATTGTCCTGCTTCCTTAACCTCTAAAGCTCTGGAGAGGGTCAGGAGTGGGTGGGTGGCTGGGGGGGGGGGTTCCCTTCCCTGGCCTCATGGCCCTTTGATGAGCCCGTTTCGTTGCCTCAGGGGGGAACAGAGAGTCCTAGTGCCTGCAGCCAGCAGCAGCTCAGGGAAGTAGTTTCTGGTGTTGGGGTACAGGCACGGGGAGCTGCCAGGAGTGCCGAGGTAGGGGGTGGCGCCGGTTTGCGGATGCTCACTGTGCCAAGAAGCCCCCTCCAGGCCATAGGGGAAGCCGAGGACCCAGAACTGTAGTTTGGAGCGCCCCTGTCCGAACCCCAGGACTCCTGAGTGGGGCTGAGCTCCAGGCTGGTCCTCGGAGCCCCCCTGCTGGCGGCCGGGAGAGCAGCACCCAGGCGCCTGGTGCTGCCTTGCCTGGGTCTGGGTGTCAGCGCTTTGACCTAGGCTGAGGTCGAGCAGGAGGGAGCGGCCTAGAGGGGACGAGAACTGGGGGGTTCTCATCTCCACAGGGGCCGGAGGTAAAAAGTGCAGGGTCCAGACCTTGAGCCTCAGCTGCCACTGCGGGGTTCTGTGTCCTCAGGGAAGGGACTTTCTCTCTGAGTCTCGGTTTCGTCACCTGTGGGACGGACAGCGAGAGGACCGGCCTCTCAGTCCCCGGCTCCTGCTGGTCCCACCCCTGCCGCCCAGGGAGGGGCTGTCGCGGCCGGGCCCTGCGATTGGCTGGCTGCTCGGCTGCATTAACCCTCTTTCTGCTGCGCAGCCGGCCAGGGCCACAGGAGCACTGGGGAGCTCTCCTGCCAGGCCTACCTGTTCCTCATATGCAGGGCTGACCTGAGAGGGACAGTGTGCGCATGCGTGGGTGTGTAAGGCACCTAGTAGAATCCGGAGCTTCCTGCTCCTTTTGTAGGTTTGGATTCCTCTTCTCCACCCACTCCCAAATTACCTCCGAGGCCCCCCTCAACTCCCCCTTGGCCTTCCAGGTGCTCCCTGCCTCTTCCACCTTGAGCTGTGGGCCTCAGGCCCTTTCCTCCTGGCTCCGCCCCACAGACCTAGGGCCTCCCTCTTGTCCCAACCCTGTCGAGCCAACTCCCCAAAGCCCCAGGTCCCAAATTAAAGTCCCAAGTCCCCAGAGCCCCAGGCCACGCTTGACTCCTCCCACCCCTCACCCCTTATCACCTTCTACATGCCAGCAGCAGCCCCTAGGGGGCAGATGTGTGTGGGGGGGAACACCCCAGCCCAGCTGGGGCTCTCTGGTTGGTTGGTTGGCTTCTGTTTATTTGTTTCCTTTTTTTTTTTTTTTTTGGTTTGGTTCTTTTTTGAGTCAGGGTCTCACTGTGTAGTTCAGGCTGGCCTTTAATTGTGGGGATCTTCTTGCCTCAGCTTTCCAAGTGCCGGGATGACAGGAATACGCCACCACACTTGGCTTCTGATTGTTTCTTCACCTGTCAGAGGAATCATAGTAGAGCTTCACTTTGGGGTGTGTGTGTGTGGGGGGGCTTTGAGCCTGGCCTTCTAAGTAGCATAGGCTGGCCTTGAACTTCCAATCCTCCTGTCTCAGCTTCTTAAGTGCAGGGATTACAAGGGAGGACCACCACACCTGGCAGGATCCTTGCTTGGTGAGGTCTTCTTGCAGATAAGAAACGAGACCCTGATGCCTGCAGCTCTCAGCCCCACAGTGCCCCTACTAAGTGTGCTGGCCGGGACTGTGGAAAGAGCCATTCGGGAAGAGCAAAACCTCAGCTCCTGAGGAGCCCTCACTCCCCACCCCCTGCCCCTGGCACCAGCCATCCTGGCCAGAGTGGGGACAGGCCGCTGAGCCGCTGGCTTCCTGGTGCTGTCCTTGCTGTCTTGGGTCCTGATTTCCTCGTTAGTGAGATGGAGGAAACGTGTGTCCTCTGCAGGCTGCTGGAAGGATTGGCTTAGTTGATGCATGTAGTCTCCTGGTGCACAGAAGAGTTGGCTCTGAGTATTCTCATCTGAGCTCCCATTAACGGAAGCTCTCAAACTGCAAATGAATGTGCTGACCCTGGGCTACCCCTTCCTTCCCCTCCTCTTTCTCTCTGCGATCTGCTACTACCATTTCCCATCTTCTTCTGGTTCTCCTTCCCCTCCTCCCCTTGAAGTTGAGTTCCAAGAGAGCAAGACTTGGTGTGTCTTGGTCACATGTGTCCCCAGTAGCTAGAACAGTGCCTGGCACACAGATGCTGAGCAAATGTTTGTTGAATAAATGCATAGATCCTCCTGGTAAGCCAGTGAGGCAGGGACTGCAATGCCCCTTATGAAACTGGAGAAACTGAGGCTTGGAGAGGCTCGGTGACGGAGAGACAGCCCAGGAGCTGGGAATCTACCTTGGTCTTTGTATTTTTTATTTTTATTCTTTGAGACAGGGTCTCGCTCTGAAGTTTAGGCTGGCCTTATCTCAAAGCAGTCCTCCTTCCTCAGCCTCCTGAGTGCTGGGATGACAGGCTTGCACCACCACACCCAGCTGCCTGAGTCCCTGCCTCTCAGATGCTCTGGGGACCCAGGGCCCCTCCGCCTCCTCTCCTTATGCTTGGTGCTGCTCTTTCCGCAGGGCCAGCAGTCCTCGGGTGAGGACATGGAGATCTCGGACGATGAGATGCCCTCAGCCCCCATCACCAGCGCCGACTGCCCCAAGCCCATGGTGGTGGCCCCTGGGGCAGCGGCCGTGGCAGCCCCCAACGTGCTGGCCCCAAGCCTGCCGCTGCCACCGCCCCCGGGCTTCCCGCCGCTGCCCCCGCCCCCGCCGCAGCCTGGCTTCCCCTTGCCGCCCCCCCTGCCCCCCCCGCCCCTGCCGGCACCGCCACCCGGTGTCCCTCCCCCGCCCATCCTGCCGCCGCTGCCACCCTTCCCGCCTGGACTGTTCCCCGTGATGCAGGTGGATGTGAGCCACGTGCTGGGCGGCCAGTGGGGCGGGATGCCCATGTCCTTCCAGATGCAGACGCAGATGCTCAGCCGGCTGATGACCGGCCAGGGTGCCTGTCCCTATCCGCCCTTCATGGCCGCTGCGGCCGCTGCCGCCTCCGCCGGGCTGCAGTTCGTCAACCTGCCACCCTACCGCGGCCCCTTCTCCCTGGGCAACAGTGGCCCTGGCCGCGGGCAGCACTGGCCACCCCTGCCCAAGTTCGACCCCTCAGTGCCACCCCCTGGCTATGTGCCGCGCCAGGAGGACCCGCACAAGGCCACGGTGGACGGCGTCCTGCTGGTGGTGCTCAAGGAGCTGAAGGCCATCATGAAGCGAGACCTGAACCGCAAGATGGTGGAGGTGGTGGCCTTCCGGGCCTTCGATGAGTGGTGGGACAAGAAGGAGCGGATGGCCAAGGTGAGTGGGGCAGGCAGGAGCCGGCCAGGCGCCCCAGTCCACGGGTGCTGCTCTCCCGGACACTGCTGCCCACTGTCGGTGACGGCGAGGAGGAGGCAGCAGCCTGAGGAGGTGCACCTCGGCCCGGGGCCCTGTCTCGGCAGGACTGAGCGCTCTTTTCCCTTTTCACAGAGAACTGGTCTCTTGCTTATCTTATAAGTAACCTAGGGCTCCTCTACGTGAGAAAGCACATCTCTCTTTTTTCTTGGTTTGAGGTGGGCTATTGCTCTGTTGTCCAGGGTCCAGGCTGGCCCCTGACTCCTTGGCTCAAGCAGCCCTCCTGCCTTTGCCTTCTGAGCAGCCAGCACCACAGCTGTGCCTGGCACCTTGAGTATTTTAAAGTCCCCTCTGTTCCGCTGTCCCCAGAGGTGACCAGGGTTATCAGTTTTGCATCCCCCAGCGTGCTTTGGGCGAAGCCACTGTGACTGGGGCCTTGCTCCCTGCGCACAGGTGGGCGACGCCTGTCAGCCCGTTCCCCATCTGTATAAGGGGACAATAAAACCCGAATGAGTCCTAAGGCACTCCTGCTGATTAAGTCAGCACTGCTGCTAATTAAGCCTGTCCTTCCAGATGAGCCGCAGGAACAGCTAATAGCGCTCCTCCTTAGTGAGTGTAAAGCGCCCCCTGCTGGAGGCTCTGCTCTAACCCACTCCCACGGCCGTTCTCGGAGTGTGCAGGGTCAGCCTCAGGGAAACAGTCTGGGTGCTGCTTGTGTGTGCTTGGGGGTGGCACTGAGGTGCACCCAGCCCTTTTTATCTCGTATTTTGAAACAGGGTCTCACTAAGTCACTAAGTTGCCTAGGCTGGGCTCAAACTCGAAATCCTCCTGCCTCAGCTTTCCAGAGGGCTGGGATGAGAGAGATGCACCATTGTGCTGGGCTTGTGGGTGCTGTTTTTACTGCAAAAGTAGGACAGCGCAACTCTTCCATGTGAGCCTTGGGCACAGATGTGTACCTAACAGCGCACGGACTGCTTTTGGAGAGCTGCTGTCCCTGTCGCTCGGGGAAGGCTGCCTGCAGGGGTGGCTGCTGCACTGTCACCATGACTGTCCCCCCAACAGGCCTCGCTGACCCCCGTGAAATCGGGCGAGCACAAGGACGAGGACAGGCCGAAGCCCAAAGACCGAATTGCCTCATGTCTGCTGGAGTCGTGGGGCAAGGGCGAGGGCCTGGGCTATGAGGGCCTGGGCCTGGGCATCGGGCTGCGCGGTGCCATCCGCCTGCCCTCCTTCAAGGTCAAGCGGAAGGAGCCACCGGACGCAGCCACGTCCGGCGACCAGAAGCGGCTGCGGCCCTCGACCTCAGTGGATGAGGACGATGAAGGTGCGAGCCTAGCCTGGCCCTTGCCGCGTCTGCTCCCTCTGCCCGGCGCAGCTCACTGTCCTTTCCCCGCAGAGTCCGAGCGGGAGCGCGACCGCGACACGGCCGACGTCCCCTGTGAGCTGGCCAAGCGGGACCCCAAGGCCGTGGGTGTGCGGCGACGGCCGGCTCGGCCCCTGGAGCTGGACAGTGGCGGGGAGGAGGACGAGAAGGAGTCCTCGTCGGTGTCCTCATCGTCATCGGCGTCCTCCACCTCCGGGTCTTCCACCTCCTCGCCCTCATCCTCGGCGTCCGACAAGGAGGAGGGGCGGGAGAGCACGGAGGAGGAGGAGGAGGAGGAGGAGGAGGAGGAGGAGGAGGAGGAGGAGGAGGAAGCCGAGGAGAGGGAGGCGGAGCGGGGCCCCAGGAGCCAAGTGTCGTCCTCCTCCTCCACCTCGCCCCAGTCGGAGAAGGTGCGGAGCGGGCGGCCAGGGGTGCTGGGCCGGCTGGCAGGGCGGCCTTCAGCTCACGGGTCCCACTGTGCCCGTTCACAGGGTGACGGTGAAGACAGCGATGAGCAGGAAGAGTCTGAGAACGACGAGGAAGGCGACACTGCACTGTCAGAGGCGAGTGAGAAGGACGAGGGGGACTCGGATGCAGGTGAGCAGGGCCCAGGCAGGGCGGGAGCGACAGGCGGGACACTTGGCATTCAAAGGATGGCCAGGGTGGCTGCTTCCTTCCGTGGAGACGGAGCAGATGGGAGGGTGCCTGGGGCCGGGCCAGTGGGTTAGAGGGGCTGCTGAGGGCTGGAACGAGGCAGGCAGTAAGAACGTACCAAACGCCACCAGAATTGTTCCCCTTAATGTGAACATCATGGCCAGGTGTGGTGGTGCACAGTTGTAATCCCAGCACTTGGGAGGCTGAGGCAGGAGGATCACAGGTTCAAGGCCAGCCTGTGCAGCTTAGTGAGACATGGTCTCAAACTGAAAAATAAAAAAGGGCTGAGGAGGTAGCTCAGGGTGAAGGTCCTAGGTCAGTGGTGGCGAACCTTTGGCACCGTGCTGCAACAGGCTGTTACTACCATTGTGCCAGAGAAGAGAGGAAGGAGAAGCCAGTTAACACTTGCCACAGGCCCCTACTCTGTCCAGGGGCTGTGCTCAGCCAGGTCCCCCAGTGTGACGTTCTGGGGAGGCATCGGGTGTGGGCCTGGGCCCCCAGATGGTGACTAGCTCCTTGCTGTGTCCCAAAATCCAGAGGAGACAGTAAGCACCGTCACGTCCAAGGCCGATGCCGAGTCATCCAGCGAGAGTTCCGAGTCTTCAGAGTTTGGGTCCAGCTCTGAGTCCTCCTCTGAGTCCTCAGAGGATGAGCAGGAGATGGCAGCGGAGGAAGAGGAGGAGGAGGAGGAAGAGGAGGTGGTGGCAGCAGTGGCAGCAGTGGCAGAGGAGATCACGCCTCCTGCAGGTGCTGAGGACGCTGAGCCCAGCAGGGAGGAGGCCACACTGGCCCCAGGCGGACCTGGCACAAAGTCGCTGGTCACAGAAGAAGAGGGGGACCTTGAGGCTGAGTTCACAGCCCCGGGGGAGCGGACCCCCATCCAGGAGGAACCCCCTGTGCCTGTGGCTGCTGAGGAGCTAGTGGGGCCTAAGGAGCCCCCTGAAGAGCCAGGCCCAAACCAGGAAGCAAACATGTTGATCTCACCAGAGCCCCCTTCCAACGAGGCAGAGGTGCCGCTTCCCACATCCCCGGAACGAGTTCCAGGTACGGCTGTGACCTTTGAGGGGAGTGGATGGGCGGGTGCCTCGCTGTCAGAAGCAGGTTCCCCTGAACTGGCACCCGTGGCGTGCACCTTGCTTGTCCATTGAGCTGGTACTGAGCCCGGCCTTGGGATTTGAGCCACAGGGACCGGGGCTCCCAGGAGATGTTTACGAAGTGGGGGGTAGCATTGCGGTCATTTAGTAACAGTCAAGGGGGCCACTTTGGGGTGCCAGGTGAGGGGAGAGGGGCCCTGGGCTCCAGGCCCCCACCGCCCTGCCCCAGCTGCACAGAGCCAGGGATGCCTCCAACGGTGCCTTCGGCAGAGCTTCCTGGTGACAGATGTGTCCTCGTGCTGTCCGGTACTCTGGCTGCCAGACACCATGTTGCCACTGAGCTCCTGAAGTGTAGCCAGAGCCATGGGGACCAAGTTCATTTTAACTTAGGCAGCCAGGTGTGGCTCTACCCGCTTTTCCTAAGTCCTTCAAGAGAAAAAGCCAGTACATTTTGTTTATTGTATTTTGTTTTATTCCTTTGGCCACAGATCTTTGAATAGTAACTCAGTATTAAGGTTCTGTTGGTCCCCAGTACTATTTTAGGTGTGAACAATACAGCAGTAGACGAAGCAGACAAAAAATAACTGTCCTTATGAAGCTTATACACAGTGAGGGCTGAGCGTGGTGGTGTACACCTATAATCCCAGCCCTCGGGAGGCTGAGGCTGGAAGATGGGCTAGAGTTCAGTGCCAGCCTGGGCTACATAGTGAGTTCAAGGCCAGCCTGAATACCACTGAGATCCTGTCAGAGAAAAAACAAAACAAAAATCAAAAGAAAAAAAAACAGAGAAAGGCTGATAACCTTGTTTCTTGTGTCCTTGCTTTACCCACCGACATTCATGAGGCACTGCAGTGTGCCTGAGTCCTGGTGGTGCTGAGTGCTTGGGTTACCTGGGGCCAGTGTCCGTCCTCACAGAAGCGGGGTCAGGTGCAGAGCACAGAGTAGGGCACCAATCCAAGGCGCCGTGAGTTGGCACCTAGTAACCCGGACTGTTCTCACCCACCTCTGCAGGGCAAGACCTGGGAGCGGAGCCCGAGCCCCCGTCAGTGCCGTCCCTGCCCCCACAGCCGCCCTTGCCGCCCCCCCAGCCGCCCCGGCCCCCCAGCCCTCCCCCAGAACCGGAGCTCCCGGAGCCCCCGCCCGAGGACCCACCCCCCCGGACTCCAGGCCTCTGTGGCAGCCTAGGCAAGTCACAGAGCACAGAGACGATGCCGGCCACCCCCAGTGGGGAGCCCCCGCTCTCGGGGGGCAGCAGCAACCTGTCCCTGAGCTCCCCGCAGGTGCCCGGCAGCCCCTTCTCCTACCCATCCCAGTCCCCCAGCTTGGGCAGCGGAGGACTACCCCGGACACCTGGCAGGGACTTCAGCTTCACGCCCACCTTCCCCGAGCCCAGCGGGCCTCTGCTGCTCCCCGTCTGTACCCTACCCGCTGGGCGGCGTGAGGAGCGCCCCCTGGCCTCCCCGGTGCTCCTGGACACGGGCCTGCCGCTGCCCCTGCCCCTGCCCCTGCCGCTGCCCCTGGCACTGCCCGTCCCTGTCCTGAGGGCCCAGGCTCGGGCCCCTGGGCAGCTGCCTCCCCTGCTTCCGGCCCCTCTGGCCCCCTGCCCACCCCCCATCAAGAGGAAGCCAGGCCGGCCCCGGCGGTCCCCACCGTCGATGCTGTCCCTGGATGGGTCCCTGGTCCGGCCACCCACAGGGGTACCCCTTGGGAGGGAGCTCCTGCTCCTGCCAAGCCAGCCGCAGACCCCCATCTTCCCCAGCGCCCACGATCCCCGGGCGGTGACCCTGGACTTTCGGAACGCGGGGATCCCAGCCCCCCCGCCCCTGCCCCCCCAGCCACCGCCTCCCCCGCCTCCACCGCCCACTGAGCCTGCCAAGCTGCCCTTCAAGGAGCTGGACAACCAGTGGCCCTCCGAGGCCATCCCTCCAGGCCTCCGTGGGCGCGACGAAGTCACCGAGGAGTACATGGAGCTAGCCAAGGCACGGGGCCCATGGCGCCGGCCCCCGAAGAAGCGGCACGAGGACCTAGTGGCCCCCTCGGCCTCCCCTGAGCTCTCGCCATCCCAGCCCCTGTTCCGGCCCCGCTCGGAGTTTGAGGAGATGACCATCCTGTACGACATCTGGAACGGTGGCATTGACGAGGAGGACATCCGCTTCCTGTGTGTCACCTATGAGCGGCTGCTGCAGCAGGACAATGGCATGGACTGGCTCAACGACACGCTCTGGGTCTACCACCCCTATATCCTGCCAGACGTGGGTCCTCACCCTCTAGCATTCAGGCAGTCTTCACCTGCCTTCGGCCCGTGTCCCAGTCTATAGCTGTCCACGTGCCATGAGGGCAGTCTCAGTGGCCACTGTCACCTACTAACCGGTGTTGCTGCGGTGCTTTGCCAGGCTCTGAGCTGAGTTGCCACTGGCACTTGTAAACACTGCGCCAGGCCCGTCTCATCCTGGAGTTAGCAGACTCAGTAGCCCTGTGAGATGGGAACATTAGGATTCCCTCTTTTTTCCCTCGGTACCTAAAGGCAGGCGCGTCACCACTGAGCTACATCCCTGGTCCAGGATTCCCATTTTACATAGGAAGAAACTGAGATGAGACTCAGGGAGGTTAAATGACCTGCCCAAACTCATAGCTCCAAAGTGGCATAGCTGAGATTCGAACCCAGACAAGTCTGGCTGTAGAATCTGGGTGGTTACCCACCAAGCACCCTCAGGTTGAAGCCAGCGCCATCCCCATTATAGCAAAGCAATTTATGGGGCATTTAGCACCTCCCAGGACCTCTGCGAAGTGCCCCAGGTGTATTCCGTCAGTGAAAGAGGCAGCATTGTCCATTGCAGCCCAGTGTCCAGGTGGGAGACTGAGGCAGAAAGTGGTCAGTAAGCTTGCCCCAGGCCATGCAGCTGGTTACTGCGCATGGGCAGGATTGGCCAGTGGGCAGCCGCATGGAGGTGGCATAGCAGCGGGTGGGCACTGGGCACTGGCACCCCTGGAGACAGGTCTGAGGGTGGGGAGGGTGTCCGCAGCACCAGGGCTCCTCTGAGAATGTCCAAGTGGCCCTTGACGCCCGCCCACCCACCAGCCTCTCTTCTGCTAAGAAAAAGAAACGGGACGATGGCATCCGGGAGCATGTGACGGGCTGTGCCCGCAGTGAGGGCTTCTACACCATCGACAAGAAGGACAAGCTCAGATACCTCAACAGCAGCCGCGCCAGCACCGATGAGCCTCCTGCGGACACCCAGGTGTGTGGCTGGCGGAGTCCCAGTGGCCTGGGCAGGGCCCAGCAGCCGAGGAAGCGAGGCTTCCAGGGCATTGTTTTGTTTTTGTTTTTGTTTTCCACAAACATCTATGGAGTACCTGGTGTGCACCAGGCCTTGTTTTGTTCAGGGCCTGCGGTAGTGAGCAGAGTAGTTTTCCTTGGGGAACCCACATAGTGGGGTGGGAAACAGACAATCAAAGTGAGCAAATAAGCAGGTCACTCAAGGGGGCTCAGTTGCCGCAGAGAAAATAGTCAGGAGGGGCAATTCGGAAGGGCTGAAGGGAAGCAGGCGCCAGGGGGAAAGTAGGGAGCATGAGCCACCGGATGCCCTGGAGAGACCAGGAGAAACAGAAAAGGGCCTCAGGTAAGTGAAGGCAGGCTGGGTGTGGTGGCTCATGCTGTAATCCCAGCAGTTGGGAGGCTGAGGCAGGAGGATCCAGGAGGGCAGGGGATTTAGCTCAGTGGTCCCAGGCCTGCCTCGAAAGCCCAAGGTCCCGAGTTGATCCTGGTACCAAAACAAAACAAAACCAAACAAACAAGATAATCACTTCTCTGCCTTTTGGCTAAGATCAAGTGTAGGAGGATCAGGAGCTCCATGCCTGACTCAAAAAACCAAACAAACAAAAAGTTCAGGCAGAAGAGGGCTTCTCAAATCCAGTAGAGTAGTTCATGTTCAAAGAAAGCATCCTGAGCCAGGGCCCTGGGGCAGGGGAGTGGGGGTTCAGTGGGTCGAGATAGGAAGAGCAGTCCAGTCTAGAGGCAGAGGAAGGGTTGAGGTTCCTGGGGCCAGGGTGATGAGGTGACCTGGCGGTGGTGTTTGCTAGTTTTTCGCTGTCACTTAGTTGTCCAGGCTGGGCTTGAACTTGTGATCCTCCACCTCCCAGAGTGCTGGGATTGTGAGTGCGCCCCCACCCCGGGCTGACACCAGCCTGGGGAGGGCAAGGGGTTGAGCTGTGATTTTCCAAGCTCAGCCGGCAGCGAGTGGAGTTGACCGAAAGGGTCTAGAGGGGTGAACGACACAGTTGCTGGGGTCTTCAGGCCAGCCCCGGCAGTAGGTTGGACTTAGGTGGCCGGGAGAGGGAAAGTGGGTTGTGAAAGGACATTAAAACGCTGGGACTCTGCCTGGCCAGCCCTGGGGACCAAGGGAAGTACAGAGGCTGCAGAGGGCGAGAGAGGAAAGGCCGGCGTGTGGGGGAAGGGAAGGACCCGAGGTCTCCCGGGGAGTTGGGGAGTTGAGGTTGACACCACCGCTGCAGATGTTTAGCTAGGGAAAGTGCGCTGTGCGCTGCCCAAGGAAAAAGCTGGGGTGTGTTGGCTGCAGATGGGAAGGAGGAAGCGGAGAAGCCACGCTGGTTAGGGAGGGACAGGCCAGGGTGCCCAGAGCCCCGGCGGCTGCATCCTCTGCCTGACCCCGGCACCACCCCCTCTGGCTCCAGGGCATGAGCATCCCTGCACAGC
This sequence comes from Heterocephalus glaber, assembly GCF_000247695.1. The sequence continues at coordinate 22,201,809 of NW_004624747.1, forward strand.
CCCACGCCTCCACCCGGGCCGGCTCTGAGCGCCGTTCGGAGCAGCGCCGCCTGCTGTCCTCCTTCACTGGCAGCTGTGACAGCGACCTGCTCAAGTTTAACCAGCTCAAGGTGAGGCCAGCCCCTGCCGGGGCAGCTAGGGCGGCAGGGGGACCTGAGACGAGGCCTCACCCCTCCCGCCTCCCCTCCCACAGTTCCGGAAGAAAAAGCTTAAATTCTGCAAGAGCCACATTCACGACTGGGGCCTGTTTGCCATGGAGCCCATCGCGGCTGACGAGATGGTTATTGAGTACGTGGGCCAGAACATCCGTCAGGTAGGCGCTGCCCAGCCCCCAGGGTGGGCCGGGACGGGCTCAGGGCCAGCCCTGACTGACGCTGTCCTCTGGGGCCAGGTGATCGCAGACATGCGGGAGAAACGGTATGAGGACGAGGGCATCGGTAGCAGCTACATGTTCCGGGTCGACCACGACACCATCATCGATGCCACCAAGTGCGGCAACTTCGCACGCTTCATTAACCACAGCTGCAACGTGAGTGTGCAGAGAGGGGCGGCCACACCCACTTCTGCAAGGGTCCGCAGCCTTGAGCCCCAGGCAGCCTCCTTCCCTGGCTTGGGTTCCCTGGGGGTGACAGGAAGGACATGAAGGCCATATAAGGAGCCCTTCTCAGCTGGCCAGGTGGTGCATGCCTGTAATCCCAGTACTCAGGAGGCTGAGGCAGGAGGATCTTCAGAGTTTGAGGCCAGCCTGAGCTACATAATGAGACCCTGCCTCAAACAACCAATAAAACACAAAAAAGGAGCCTTTGTCCTATGAGCTCCAGGGTCTGCTCTGCAAAACGAGCTCCGTCAGCCCCGATGAGGATTAAAGGTGTTGGGAAATCGCTAGTGGTGACCCAGCAGAGCTGTCCCAGGGTGGTGGCGTCCTCATTACCTGGAGTGGCCACCTACGTTGTTAGCCCTTGAGACGAGACCATTGTGACCACAGAGCGGAGTTGGCCTTGTACGTAGGAGTCCTTATGGGACGGCCTCTCCAGGTCCCCAGTGTGTCAGCTCCCGATTGTGCCCCATTGCTTTCCGCAGAGGGACTGGTGGAAACTTCCTGTGGTCAGCAATGTCTGAGATCTGCTGGACCAGAGGGCATAGCTGCGTGGCCTGGGGAGTGGGCAGTGTTGTAGCCAAAGGAAAAGGTGTGATCAAAGGCCCTGGAGCAGCAGGGAGGACGTCGGGTTAAAAGACAGCAAGGGGCAGTGGGGCGGGATAGGGCCCACTGGGGTGGCCAGCTGCAGCTGAAGCAGCCCTGGGTTCCTGTCCCAGCCTGTCAGAAGGGGGAGTCGTGGGGTGATGGAGCCGCTGTCCCTCGGGAAAGCTGTCCCTGGGTCGGGACCAGGGCCTGGAAAGGGCCAGATGGTTGGTGCACGCTTGGGTTTGTGCCCAGGTGGTCTCTGTGGCAGCCAATTAACTGCAGCTGTGCCAGCCACGGGTGCACACCTGTCGTCCCAGCACTCTGGGAGGCTGAGGCAGGAGGATGGCAAGTTCAAACCCAGCCTGGGCAGTTTAGTCACATATTGAGATCCTGTTTCAAAATAAAAAAAGGCTAGGGATGTAGCTCAGAGGCAAGGCCCTGGGTTCAGTCCCCAGTACTGCAAAAAAAACTAGCCAAACAAACCAACAAAAAAACACCTCTATAGTGGTCAAGAAAGCAGTCACAGGGTGTGCTGGTGAATGGAGTGGAGTAGGTGAGTGGCTGTGTCCGGGTACCAATAAAACTTTCTTTATAGAAGTAGCGTGGCACATGCCTGTCATCTCAGCACTTTGGGAGGTCGAGGCAGGAGGATCCCAAGGTCAAGTCCCACCTGGGTAACTTAGCAAGACCTTGTCTCAGAAAATGAGAAGGGGGTAGAGCTGGAGGGAGGTGGCAGAGTCCCCCTGTACAGAATAAAACAGAGGCAGCTGGAGGCTGCAATTTACTGACCCCACGTCTAGCTCTCAGAAGTGAGGCCTGGGGTAGAAATATAATTTGGGGATTCACCTGAATGGAAGCAGAAGACCTGGGAAATTATTATCATTGCTTTTTTTTCCCTTCAGTACTAAGGATTGAATCCAGGGGGTTTGCGCTGTGCTGCATCCATTATTATTTTGAGACGGGGTCTGTGTGCTCACTTGGGCAGCGCCCAAATTGAGATAGTCCAGGCTGGGCTCACACTTAGCACCCTCCTGCCTCAGCCTCCAGGAGTGCTGGGATCACAGGAGTGCACCACCACTGCACCTGGCCTGCTCACTGTCATCCTTGGCGAATGTCAGCGGTCCTTGTCTCGCACGTGGGGTCGTGAGTCAGGCCCGGAGTGCACAGCCTGGCCCGGGAGGGCTGGGTGCTGCCTTAGGGTTCACCACCCTGCCCGCCTGCCGCCCACAGCCCAACTGCTACGCCAAGGTGATCACAGTGGAGTCCCAGAAGAAAATTGTCATCTACTCCAAGCAGCACATCAACGTCAATGAGGAGATCACCTACGACTACAAGTTCCCAATCGAGGATGTGAAGATCCCCTGCCTCTGCGGCTCCGAGAACTGCCGGGGGACCCTCAACTAGGCCGCGATGCCAACCCCCATTTCAGGTGCTGTCCCTTGCCCCTCTGGCCACCGCAGGGCTTGGCGCCCAACACTACCCAGGCCCCGCCCACGGCGCCCATCCGCATCGGAAAGGGCTTCTGTCTCTCGCCTGTGTCCCTTCCATTTTTAAAAAAATGCTCCTTTCAGGACTTGTGTTCGGCTCTGCCACAAACTTCCGTCTACGTCTGGCCCTCCGTGCCTCCCACCCCCTTGTCCTCCTGTCTCTTCCCGTGGATGCTGCTATGTCGTGTGTCCTTTCCTCGTCTCCTTCCTCGTCTAAGAAAAGACATTTTAACCGTTGAAATGTGAAGGCAGAATCGGAGAGGGAACCCGGCGGGGCTGCAGAGGCCTCTTGGGGCTGTGTCCTGCTGGGCCACCCCAGGGCTGGACGGGGCGGGAGCGGGCAGGTACTGCGGCCTCCACCTCTCGACTCCATCCCGAGGACCCGCGAGGACACCACACCTTCCCCGGTGGCCAGACCCCACCCCCCCCACCCCCCCTAAATCCTTGGATTCCATGTTTACTTTCTCATTCGGATGCCAGCAACGAGGGAGCCCGGGGATCCCAGTGTGGGTGGGGCGCTGGGGCAGCTGTCCCCCATCTCTGCTGCCCTCGCCGGCAGGGCCCAGGGCTCCCAGGGCAGGCGGGTCCCCCAGCCCCGCCGTACGGGTTGCCTGACCGCACATGTGGCAGTTTTGTTTATAAGCTTCCTGCTCACCCCCCCACCGGCAGCCCCTACCCCAGAGCTCTGCTAGAGTATATTTATTTTCGGAGTGAGCAGCTTATTTCTCCCAGAGAAAGGAAAATCTTGCAGAAGATTTTAAAACTCAGATCTAAGTCTTTGACAGTTCTTTTTCTCCCTTTCTTCCCCTCTCATCCTTTTCAGAGTTTATTTCCGCGAATTTATTTTTTCTTGTGCGTGTATAAAGTCAAATCGAAGGGAAAAAAATAGGTTTTTGAAGTTCAGAACCAACTTCTGTATATAGATGGCCATAAAGGACTTTTCTTGGGAACATTGTTTCTTGTAGAAACATGTGGGAAGACTTTTTTGCTCATTTCTTTGTACTTCCAAAAAAAAAAAGAGAAGACACACAAAAGCAAGTCCCCCTCCCTGAAAGCAGAGCAGGCATGTACATAATTTCCGGAACGAGACTGTTGAGACCCGGGTCCTCACCAAGATGCGACCGTGCCCACCCCGCAGACGGCAGCGCCTCTGGTATCTCAGCTTGTGTCAAGCTTGTTATCATGTAAATTCTGTACAAAGAATTGTTATTTTTCTCTTTTTTGTTGTTGGTGGTTTTGTTGTGTTTTTGTTTTTGTTTTTTAATTTTTTTCCCCTCAGGCCCTCTCTGTTTGGAACTGAGCCCTGGGATTTCAAGGTCAAGGAAATCGGGGGCCCTAAGATAGAGGGGTACCTGGGCACAGCGGCGACCTTCTCTTCCAATTGCAGTTTTCTGCCTAATTGTGCAACCAAGGAAATACTTATTTTTTATACGAGGAAGTGGTGTAGTCTGTAGAGGCGGCTGATTTAAGTTATTTGTGCAGCCCCCAAGGGGCTGTCTTTATTCTGTCCCCCATTGAAGACGTGGGGGACAACGCGAGGAAACCAGGAGAGCCCACCGGAGCCCTCCCCGGCCACAAAGCCTGCATCACCCTGGCTGGCCTGGGGCCCCTTCCCAAGTCCTCGAGCACCCCCGGCGTGGTTTGCAAGAACCCACATATGTGTTGGCCCATTTTCCCCTCAGAGCCTTTGTTTGCATTGAACAAATCTCTACTTTTGAAGTGTCGGGGGTTCCTTTTTGCTTTTCTTCTTTTTCCTTTTCCCTCTTTCCCTTGCTCTGCAAAGAAGAGAACGGATAAACTCTAGGGCTGTTTGTGCTTAGACTCTGCCATCCGTATGTAACTTGTTTTGAAGAGAAGTGTTTCCGTTGTGGGTGTGTCTTGCTGTAAATATTTGTTCATATTTTTGTGAATTCAATACTATGTACCATTGTATTATAGTAACTTTTATAAAGCAAACCATAAATATACTGACTTTTCTTACAGATACGCCGTCTCCCTTGCTCGCCTCTCTCCCTCTCCTTCTGACTTTCTTTCTGTTGAGTGTGGACCCGGCTCACCAGGAGGTGGGTAGACCCTGGATCTCACACTTTGCCTGAAGGCGGAGTCTGTGAACCTTACAACCTTAGCAATCCAGTTAGGAAGACCAGTTACCCTGTTACCATCGCTAGAACTTGATTCCTCACAAATGTTTAACAGTAGCCAGGCCAGGTGTCCTATGCCTGTAATCACAGCACTCTGGGAGGCTGAGGCAGGAGCACCGAAAGTTGAGCCCATCCTAAGCAATTTAGCGAGACCCTGTCTCAAAAGATGAAAACAGGGCTTGGGATGTAGCTCAGTGCAAAGGCCCTGGGTTCAGTCCCTCGTGTTGGGAAAAAGTTGAACACTGGTCTACGTTTGACAGGAAGAAGTCTGATGCAGCAGTCACAGGTTGGATAGAATTCAGTACATCTAGGGTTGATGGCACTGCAGGGGGAGCTGGTCTCTGTGAGGTCTGTTCTGCCTGACAAGGGGTCATGGTGAGGTTGTTAGACGACAGTGTCCAAGAGGGACAGACACGAAGTCTTGGCAGCAAGCAACACGCCTGGAGGATGCCGGGCCTGCCCCTCTTCCGCAGCAACATGAATGACACCACAAGACCGTTTTTCCCAGAAAACTGCCCAGCACCAAAAGTTACAAAATACTCAGTGTTGGTGGGCAGGAGGCCAGGCAAAGTGGAAGTGCCGCAACCTTTAGGGGGGAAGATTAGATATTGACAAGCAAGTGTTGAAAATGCATAAGCCAAGTGTAGTGGCACATGCCCGTAATCCTAGCACTTGGGAGGCTGAGGCAAGAGGATTGCTGCAAGTTTGAGGCCAGCCAGGGCTCCAATAGTGAGTTCAAGACCAGCCTAAACTTCATAGTGAGATCCTATCTCAACCAATGAATCAATCCATCAATCATAAAAATGCACCAAAACCCTTGGCCCAAATTTCCTGTCCAGAATTGAGCCCAACAGTCATAAGGGATGGTGTATAAGGGTGTTCTTTGCAGCTGCCTTGGTCAGAGCACTAAAATGAAGGCAAAGGGATGTTAGTTGTGGGCTGGTTCTAGAGATTGTGTATCCAGAGGGATCCTACTGTGGATGGATTCATGGGCAAAGAGAAAGCTGGGGTTGGTCCTGAGCCAGGAAAAAGAAGGTACCTCTGAGACATTCATTGTTCAACCTGTATTTTATTTTTTTATATATAGGGACTTTGCCATGTAGTTCAGGCTGGCCTTGAATTCATTATGCATGCAACCCAGGCTGGCCTTGAACTCACAGGGATTCTCCTGTCTCAGCCTCCCGAGTGCTGGGATTACACTTGATTTTAGCCAAAAGGCTGAGTGCTGGGATTATAGGCATTGCACCAGCGTGCCTAGGCCTAGTTTCCACCAATATCGCCCCGCCCTGCCCCGCCCTGCCCCAGTATGTGAAGAATAAATGCTACTGTAAGAGTTAAGAGTGGCCCCTGGGGAGGGGGTGTGAAATTTGAAATGGAGTGGACAGGGAAGTCTGCTGGGTTGACAGTTGAACAAAGCTTAGAAGGAAAACACACCAGCCCTGTGGAGATCTGCAAAAAGGGTCCAGGGAGGAGGAACTGCTGTGCAAAGGCCCCGTGGCAGCTAGAGCAAGGGGGCCTGGTGGCTGCAGTGGGTTGGGGAAGGGGAGGAAAAACAGTCGCCCCCCCAGGGGGCTGAGGGACCTGAGTGGTGCTGGGGAAGGCAGGTGACAGCTCTGAGAGGCAGGGTCCTGGAATTTATGTGTAGTGGCCCAACTTTCTAAAATAGCCACTTGTTTGCTTGCAGGCAAAATAAAATACATGTGCGAGCCAGGTTTGGTGCAGAAGCCACCGATTTGCAACTTCTGGGTTATAGAATTTCCCTTTGCATGTGGGGTGGGGCACACAGGACCCTGGTAGAAGAGTTTTGCATGGGTCCAGACCTTCTCCTCCTCTCAGGATTCCAGAAACCGTGACTTTTCCTCCTCTAATCTGGACAAGAAAATGCCGATCCCCTCAGAATTCCCACTCAGATAGTTCTGGCGCCCTGTGGTCCACCTGCTCCTGGTTCTGAGCTGACCCGTGGGGAAGGGGTAGCGAGCATTTAAAGCAGAAAAACAGACGAAAGTCGCCCCATCCTCTCCTCTCAAACCCCAGCGATTTGTGTTTGTTCTGTCTTGGGGTGGAACTCAGGGCCTGCAGCTCGCCAAGTGCACTACCAGTGAGCTTCAGTCACTCGTCTCTGCTTCTGAAGAAATCACTTTCTTCCAAGGGGTTTGAGATCAGCTATCTCCTCCCAGATGCCTCATCCTGTTTGTTTGTCTGTTTTGAGACAGGGTCTCGCCATGTAGTTCAGGCCAGTGAACTCACTATGTAGCTCAGGGTGACTTCAAATTTGTGGTGATCCTCCTGCCTCAGGCTCCCAAGTGCTGGGATTACAGGGGTGCGCCACACCCGGCTTCTCATGACTTGTTTCCTTTTCGGCATTTACAATGAAACGGTATTGACTGTCCTTTCCTCTAGACCAGAAGTCTCCTGTCCCCCCTGTTCCAGAAATGCCCCTGGCACCCGCCCCTGCTCGGTCACGCAGGGCGTGGGGAACCCTTAACTCCGGCGCGAGCTCTGAGCTCCCCCTGGCGGCTAACGGCCGCCACTGCTCCTCGCCGGGAACAGACACCAGACAAGAGACCCCGCCTCGTTCCCAGGCCTCTTTACTTGGAAGGGAGGAGCGAGGATGAGGGCCTCCGCGAGGGGGCGTGGCCACAAGACGGGAGTGGCCGGTGGGAGAGGGCGGGGGCGTGGTCTGTGGTGGGCGGGGCCTACACGCCAGACACCACTCCATTGGTCTCCGTATCAGTGAGGTTGCCCCGCAGGTCCTGCTCCGCCTCGAAAGCCTTGAATAGTGCATTGAAGTTGCCGGCTCCGAAGCCCTGCAGCGGGGAGGGCAGGTGAGCTGGAACCCGAAGAATCTCCCCTGCCACCGAGGGACCGTGCTGGGTGGGCCTACCTGGTGGTTGTGGCGCTGGATGACCTCCAGGAAGAGCGTGGGCCTGTCCTGCACGGGCTTGGTGAACACCTGCAGGAGGTAGCCCTTCTCGTCGTAGTCCACCAGGATCTTCAGCTCCTGCGACAGAGGGGGCTCCTCAGCTGGGCCGCCCACCCCCCGGCCTGGCTGGGCGGGACCCAGAGCCAGGAAAAGCCCCCTGTGTCGAGCTCCAGCCACCTCCAGATTTGTGCCCACAAAACTCAGGCCTAAGAGACCGCCTTACTCTTTGATCTTGGCTGGACGCTCCGGGCTCCCCTCTGACCTTAAATAAGATCACGCCACTCATTTATTTTTTTATTTTCATTATTTCTTTACTTAATTTATTTTGCGGGCTGGAGATTGAACCCATGGCCTTTACACTTAAGTACATCCCTAGTCCCTTTTAAAAATTTATTTTTATTGTGAAACAGAGTCTCACTAAGGCACTAAATTGCCTAGGCTGGGCTCAAACTTGCCTCAGCCTCCCAGTATGTTGGGATTACGTGTATCACCACAACCCACTTGTGACTTCTGTTTAAGAAGAGGCCCTTGGCAGCCATGCGTGGTGGCACACACCTGTAATCCCAGCTCTTGAGAGGCTGAGGCAGGAAGATCATTGGGAGTTCCAGGCCACTCTGGACTACATAGTGAGTTCAAGGGCAGCCTGAACTACACATTGAGACTGTCTCAAAAAAAAAAAAAAAAAGCCAGGGGCCGGGGATTTAGCTCAGTGCTTTTGCCGCCTGCTGCGCAAGCGCAAGGACCTGAGTTTGATCCCCAGTACCAAAAAAAAAAAAAAAAAGAGCCCCTGGGTTCAATCCCCAGCACCTCCAGTACTGCAGTGTACAAACAAACAAACAAACCCTTCCAATGGAAATTAGAATCATGATGTATTGTTGGTGAGAATGTGACATAATGCAACTACACTAGAAAATAGGCTAGCAGTTCCTCGAAGGTTCAACATAGTTACCATGTGACCCTGCAGTTGCATTCCCAGATGTATACTCAGAGAAATGGGAACACAGGGTTCCAGGAAGCCTTATACACCTCTGGCCAAAGCAGCCAATAATTCATAACAGCCCAAAACAGGAACAACCCATGTACCCACCAACTGATGAGTGAATAAACGAAATGTGATCTTTCCATACAGTGGGATATTATTCAGCCATAAAAAGAAATTAAGTACTGATACATGCTGAAACACGAGTGAACTTTCAGCCAAGAGTGGCAGCACATGCTGGTAAATCTCAGCACTCTGGGAAGCTGAGGCAGGAGGACTGCAGTTCAAGTCCTGCCTGGGGAATTTAGTGAGACCCTGCTTCAAAATAAAAACACAAAGTGTTAAAAAAAAAAAAATGTTGAGGATGTGGCTCAGTGCAAAGGTTCTAGGTTCAATCCCCAGTGCTCCAAAAGTAAACAAAGGGGAGGAGTGGACTTTGAAAACATTACACTAGGGCTGGGGATTTAGCTCAGTGGTTTCGCCGCCTGCTGCGCAAGCGCAAGAACCTGAGTTCGATCCCCGGTACCAAAAAAAAAAAAGGAAAAAAAGAAAACATTACACTAAATGAAAAAAGCCAGCACAACAGACCGTATTGTCTGAATCCACTTATATGAAATGTTTACAAAAGACAAATCTACGAGTCCAAAGGTAGATTAGTGGTTGCCTAGGGCTGGAGTTGGGGACAGAAGGAAATGGAGGGGTTGGGTAAGAGGATCAAGGGTTTGGGGAGGATGGTGAAAATACTCTAAGATTGATTTTGATGGTAGCTGCACAACATACCAAATAGCTACAAACCTTTGAATTGTTCACTTTAAAAGGGTGGCATATTTATGTGCTTTCTATATCAATAAAATTTAAAAACAAAACCAACAAAACCTCCAGTGGTTTCTGAGCACAGAAGAGCAGAATTCAAAGTCACTAACAGCCTACAAGAGGAATCGGCCCCTACTTACCTCCTGCCCTAGGTCACTTCTCTAATGTACCTTTATCCATGAGAGACACCTGGAGCCTGCTCAGCCTGCCTCAGGACCTTTGCACCTGCTGTTCCTTCTGCCAGAAAAGGAATGCCATTTCCCCAGCCCTTCACATGGCCAGGGCCCTCTCATTATATACATTTCCATTAAACTTACCTTCTCAGAGAGGACTTTCCTGACTGTTCCTTGTAAAGTCGCCCTGGGCTGCATTTTATTTTATTTTATTTATTTTCTGAGGCTGGGCCTTGCCATGTAGTCAGGCTGCTCTTGAACTCACTATGTATCCCAGTCCAGCCCATTTGATTGCTTGAATTTGGACCAGTCCTCCTGCCTCAGCCTCCTGAGTGTTTGGAATTATAGGCATGTATCACTACACTTGGCTTTACATTTAACTTTTTTTTTGTTTGGTACCAGGGATCAAACTCTGATCCTTGTGCTTGCGAGGCAGGCAGCAGAACCACTGAGCTAAATCCCCGGCCCCTACACCTAACTTTTGTGTGGCACAATCTCTCTCTCTGTGCCTCTCTCTCTCTCTCATCTGGCCCCCTATCCCCACCTTGCATGCAGCTCTCGTGCGCACCTGGCCTGGCTTTCCTTTCGTCCCATGGCTGCTGCAAGGTAGGGGCTTGGACAACGTGTTTGGGGCTGGCCGGAAGCCGGGGGTCCCCCTCACCTCCAGCATGTCGATGCTCTCCTTCACCCGGATCTTGGCCGATTTGAGATTCTCCCGAAGCTGCTTGTAGTACGTGGAAGGAACAGCCAAGAACTCCACTCCTCGCTCTCGCAAGTGGCGAATCTGGTGGAGCAGGGCTGAGGTTGGCTGCTGGTCCACACTAGGGGGCCCCGCCCCGTGGTGCTACTGGGCTACCTGGCTGGAATGGATAACGGCTTCCTCCTCGCTTCCCCATTTCCCTGCTTTATTTTTGCCCAGAGCACTCAGCATCATCTGTTTACTCTACTTATTCTGCTTATCATCTCCGTAAGGGCAGAAGCCACTTGTTACCAATGTAGCCCACATTTCCTAAAATAGTGCCTGCCACATAGTAGGTGCTGAGTAAACAACTAGGAGCGAATGAATACCTGAGGCTGTCAAGGTCGTCCAGTGAGCTCTTGGCTGGGCCAGGATGGAACAGGACAGTTAGGTCTCAGTCTCCCTGAGCCCTGGACCCACAGACCCAGGGTGTTTCACTTGGCCAAAAGGAGATAACTGACCTTTCAATCTAATATCCTCATCCGCAAAGTAAGGCAACCGATGCTCAGAGAGGGCACTGAGCCACGAAAGACACACAGCAGGCACAGGACCACGGCCCTTCCTCGTGGCCACCTGCCACCTCCAGAGCCCAGTGAGTCTGCAGAGGCCGCACAGGAGTGGCAGGAACCAGGAAGGGAGCCCTGCCGGCCTCTAGGCCCTGCCCGTCCCTCCTGTCCATTGGCAGTTGTCCCGGGACGCAGGAGCAGGAGGGAGCCGCTCACCGAGGTGATGATGTCCGGGGTCTTCAGAGCGATGTGCTGCACGCCGGCACCCCCGTTGTACTCCACGTACTCCTAGGAGGGGAGCAAGGGGGCCACTGTCCCGGGCTCTGTCACCCCGGCCCGGCCCTGGACGCAGCCTCCAGCCCCTTCCTCCCCACCTGGATCTGTGATTTCTTCCTGCCCAGCGCCGGCTCGTTGATGGGCATCTTGATGGACTCCTCGTAGTTGGTGACCACAATGGAGCGCAGGGCACTGTACTCCGTGTGCACCTGCGAGTCATCCACGGACCAGAAGCGGTGGAACTGCAGGTTCCTCAGGTACCTGTGAGCGGCCGGCAGGACCTGTCATGCTGAGTGCCAGGCTGGGAGGGGCCCCCCTCCATTTCTACCTTCCAGGAGATGTCCCTGACAGGGCCCAGAGGGGGGACTGCGACCCCATCGTACACATCATAGATTTGTCCCTTATCCTGACAAGCGTCCTCTGAGTGTGTTGTAATAAAGTACATTTTCTTGTTTTGTTTTGTTGTATTTTGAGACTAGGTCTCACTAGGTGGCTCAGGCTGGCCTTGTGCTCTCTATGTAGCCCAGGCCAGGGCTTGAACTCTTGGTGATCCTCCTCCCTCAGTCTCCCCAGTGCTGGGATTACAGGCGTGCACCACCACACCCTGTCTGCTCTGGTCTTCTCGGTGGAGCTTTACAGTGAATGAATGACTCCGTAGGCTCGGGTTAGCCTCCTCCTGTCTCACTCTGCTTCCCACCTTAGCGCCAGAAGTGGCTTGGGTCTGCACCCTCTGATGTGGAGAGCCAGGGCTCACCATTCCGACGCAGACACCATCTCCTGGTCGGGCTGGTTCCCCACAATGTGGTCAATCGTCTCCAGGCCACAGCTGGGGCTGGAAAAGGGAAGGAGTTGGGGTGAGAGGACTGCCCCCCGTCTCCGCCTGCGCACTGGCCCCTCAATAATATCGGCTCGTGCTTAGCTGGCTCTTCCCATGGGTCGGCACTTTATTTTGTGAATTCATATGCTATTGAGACCCCATTTTGCAAATGACAAAACTGAGGCATAGGAAACGAGGTGACCCGCCAAGGTCGCATGGCTATGAAGTGACAGAGGCGGTATTTGAACCCAGGCAGCCTGGTGGCGGAGGCCCAGTCCCCAGGGAGGAGAAGGGCCCTGGCTTTCCCGCCCCACTCACAGCTTGGAAAGTAGAGAGTCCTTGACTCTGGGGGCCTCGAATCCGGGCAGGAAGCTGCCGGAGAAGCTCATCTTCTCCACCAGGGTGTGAGTGGTGTCCCCGTACTGTGGGCGGGAAGCAGCCGGCTCAGCCCCACCCACACAGCCCAGCTTCTGGCGGAGTCCGACCCCCCCAGCTCCGCACGCACGCACGGGATCCAGGGCGCCTGACTCCCTGCCTGCCCCGGGGGAGGGGCTCCCCGCAGCCCCTGCTGTCGCCGCCCTGGGGGGGAAGGCCCAGCGCGAGTGGCTGGTGGCTGCCGTGGGCCCCTGCGCCCTGCACGGGCGCGATCGTGGGGTGCGTTCGGAGTCCTGCGTCTCCGTGGGTTCTGACGGCACCCCAAGGCCAACTCACCGTCTGCAGCACAGCGAGCTTCACCTTCCCGAACTTGTCCTCCTCTACCCATGGCTCCCGCACGACCTTGGCGCCCCGTTCCCGCGCTTTCTGCAGGGGACACCGGGTGGCGGAGCCATGAGGGCCGTGGCCCCCGGAGCCCTGCTGCTGCTCCTGCTGGGCGGCCTTCGGTGGCCCTGACTCAATAGGGGACCCCAGCCAGCTTCAGCCATTAACCCCCCCCACCACACCTATGCCTCTGGCCCATTGGGCAGGTAGGGAAACTGAGGCCCAGGCTCAGAGTTGGGGCGAAGGGAGACACATGGGAAGTGAGGGTACCCTGCCTCTCATAATTCCCTCCGTAGCCCTGCCCCCTTTCCAGGCCTCAGTTTCTCTCTCTAAAAAGAGTGGGTGGGCCAATTGTACAATGCCTGTCATCCCAGCTACTTGGGAGGCTGAGGCAGGAGGATCACAAATTCGAAGCCAGCCTTGTCAATTTAGTGAGACCTTGTCTCAAAATAAAAAGGGCTGGGGATTTAGCTCAGTGATACAGCACCCCTGGGCTCAGTCCCTGGTACCAGGGGAAAAAAAAGTTTGGATAAGAACACAAGCTGATTTTTTTTTTTTTTTTTTGAGATAGGGTCTTGCTATGTAGTTCAAGCTGGCCTCGAACTCATGATGAGCCTCCTGCCTTAGCCTCCTGAGTGCTGGGATTACTGGTGTGTCCCAGCACACCTGGCCTCCCTAAATCCCCTTAAGTGCCATGTTGGGTTCAGCATCGAGCTCCAGAAATGCTAAGTGTGATCTATTTCCTCTTGTAATGACTCAGTGAGGCAGGTGCTGTGATTCTCTGTTTTACAGAAGTGGGTGGAAACAGGCTCAAAATGAGGACACACAGTTAGCATGGGGCTGGCCAGCTGTCCCTGAACCGGCCGGAGATGCTGTCACCTGCACGATGTAGTCACAGTCCTCCACCTCGAAGGCGATGTCCTTCACACTGTCCCCGTGCTTCACCAGGTGCTCACCCATCTCTGTGAACAGCAGAGGAAATGACACGGGGCCTCTGGGCCAGGCTCCCTCCCAGGCCCGCATCGGCACCCTGCCCCTCACCTCTGTTCCAGGGATTCAGTGGCGAGGAGAGGACAAACACAATCTAAAACAGAAGAGAAGGGCTCAGGCCCAGGCAGGGTGCAGCCCACCCCAGAGCACCCTGAGACCCTGTAGAACAGAAGGACCCAACCTTATGGGAGTCCTGGATCACAGGGTGCAGCTCTCCCTGCCTCAGGGTCCCCCCTGGTCCTGAGGCCCAGGGGCCATCCAGTGCCAGCCCCGCCTGGGGCCTGAAGACCAGAGATCCCAAACCTCTGTATGGCCAGCCCTGGGCCAGGCTGAGAAGGAGGCTGAACCAGGAAGGTCTTTGATGCAAGACTGCACAAAGGTACCTGGAAGACCAGCCAGTGGGGCTGAACCACATGTGCATCCTGGAACCAGCCAGACTGTGCGTTGTTTTTTTTTTTTTAAATACTGGGGATTGAACCCAGGACCTTGGCACTGAGCTACATCACTACTCTTTTATATTTTGAGACAGTGTCGTGCTAATTCGTCCAGTCTGGGCTAAGATGTAACCTCGGTTGCAGCTTCCCAGAGTGCAGGGATTACAGGGGTGCACCACTGTGCATTTTGATTTAAAAAAATTTTTTTTCTTTTGAGACAAGGTCTCGCTATGCAGCCCAGGCTGGCCTCGAACTTGCAGCAATCCTCCTGCCTCAGCCTCCCGGGTGTTGGGATCACAGGCGTGTGCCACCACTCTGGGCCAACTGAGCATTTTGAAGCAGATGTGCACCACGTGAAGGCGTGGGTCCAAGGGGGCACGGACGGTACCCACCTGGCCCTGCTTGATCACGTGGCTCGCCACCTCCCGCGAGCCGGTCTCCAGGCCCCTGTAAGCCAGTGGCTCGAAGCCCATCTTGCTGCAGTAGAAGGCGGCGGCCTGAAGGACGGGGGCGGTGGGGCTTCTGAGGGTGGAGCCCTTCCTGGGAGTTCCCAGGAGAGAGCTCCGCCCCAGGTGCCCAGACCCTGAAGGAAGAGGCTGCTCTCCGCCTTCCCAGGAGTTTCTAGCCAGGATCCACTGGATTGCGATTGCTCAATGAGGACCCGGCTCCCACATGGCTGCCCCGCCCCTCCCGGGAGCCAATCCCTGTCGCCCGGCCGCACTCTACCCACGAGACACGCGACCCGCGCCCCTGCTACCTGCTTGGCGTTGCCCACCCAGAAGGTCACGGAGTGGAAGTGGAGGAACCGACCTCTCTCGGGCTGCCGGAAGAGACAAGAGGCAGAGCCGGAACCCCGGAAGTGGAGAGGGGTCCTCTGCCACCAGGACCTGAACCCCATCTTGGCTGGCCTCATAAAATGCACCTCATGTGGAAAGCAAGCTCTAGGGGATCAGGATGCGGAGGCCCCCTCAAAAGGCCTGTCCAGTTTTCAGGAAGGAAACAGCTTTGCGTTGGAGTAGCGTGAATTTTTTTTTGTTTGAAACAGGGTCTCATTATGAAGCCCAGGCTGCTGTGGAACTCGTGGAGATCCTCCTGCCTCAGTCTCCTAAATGCTGGGATTACAGACATGTGCCACCATCCCCGGCTAGAGCAGCATGCATTTAAGGTAGACTTTAACAAGAACTTCCAGACAGGATCAAGAGATTGGCAGGGATTTAAGAAGTCGGTTTTACAGTAGGTGAGGCTGAGCGTCCAGCTGGGGGGGAGGAGGGGGAGCCCAGGATCAGTTCGAGCATGTGCACGCATGGACATCAGGTGCCACTGTCCGTCCAGTGCCCAATCCTCTTGTGCTCTGGGTGCCATCCTGGTCTCTGTCTCCCAACTCCCTGTAGACCTGGCCCCCCGCGTTCCCCTCCTGCTTACCTTTGCTCCTTTGTCGCTGTAAGTAGTCTAGAGAGAGAGAGAGACAGTGAGACTGGGTGCTCCAACCCCAGGCCCGGGAGGTCTCCCAGGGAGGCCCTTACCATGGTCAGTCTTGGTCACGCCTCGCACCGGACTGTGACAGGAGGCCCGGGCGCTGCTGGACAGAACTGTTTACCTCCTGGCCTCTGGGGGGCGGGGGCGGGAGCTCACCCAGGCCCTGCCTAGTGGCTGCAGAGCCCAGGGCATGCTGCCAGGCCCAGGGAGAGATGGTGCTTGTCCTAGTCCACTGCCAGTCGGGGCAGAACCCCCAAGGACAGGAAGCCAAGTCCAGGACCCAGGTGAGGACTGTGATCTTCACTGTCAGATCCAAAGCTCAAAGGCCTCAGCCCGCCTGGGTGTGGGATGGGGGTAACCTCAGCGTTGCCAGTTGGGGGGACTCAGGAGACAACTGGGGCCTGGTCTTAAAGCTCTGCTTGCAAAGTACAGGGCTTTGCAGTCTGACTCTGGTGCTGACTGTGAGCCCAAGGAAAGTCACCGACCCCCAGCACCAACCCCAGCCTCAGTTTCCCCGTCTGTAAAATGGGAAAAATAATAGCATGATGGACTGTTCTGTGAGCTAAAGCTTGGAATGGCACATGATGTAGAGTCCATTCACTTTTATGATTTGTTGTTTCTTTGGGATTTGAAGGGGGCTGATGGAGACTGGTGGCCTTCGGGGGCATGGCCCTAGCTGAGAACTGGAATGGGGGATGTGCTCTTGGCCCTGCCCAGGACCCAGTGCCCCTGAGCACTGGGAAGGTAGAGCAGATGGCTCCAGGGAGCAGAAGGCCCAGGGCTGCCCCCCAGTACCCCCACCTGAGCCTCGGGTCTTGCTTCCCAGAAGATGGGGTGTGACCGCTGGCATTCAGCAGAGGGCTCCAGGACACCCCCTGGACCTGCTGCACACCTGTCCCTAGAAACTTGTCACTGCTTTGACAGTGGAAACTTTGGCCAGCAGCAGGGTTGGGGGGGTGACCTTTCCCAGGCAGTGTAGTTGGCAAGTGGCAGAGTAGAACTGGATTGGGAACCAGGTTATTCCAACCCCAGGACTCACACTTTAAATTGCTGTGTGGTTCTCTATTCAAACAGGAGTTACTGATGTCCCTGCCTGAAAGATGGGGAAACAGACCCAGAGCGGCAAACACGTGGGGGTCACAGAGCTGGTGAGACTAGAGATCCAAACTCCACCTATTAGTTTTTGGGTTTTTCTTTTTCTTTTTCTTTTGAGACAGGCTGTCACTATGTAGTTCAGGCTGGCCTTGAACTCACTATGTAGCCCAGGCTGGACTCAAACTCGAAATGATCCTCCTGCCACAGCCTCCCGAGTGCTGGGATAAAAGTGTACACCACCACAATCGGCTTCTACCTATTAGGTGCTGAAGCTGCTCCTCATCCACCCATCCAGCCATCTCCCTTTTCCTGATTTTCTGGACAATTCAGGAGGCGGGTGTGGTCCTTATTCTGCCCATCCTGGGGGTCTGGCAGACTTCTCTCCACGTCCACTTCAGCTCCCCAAGTCAGTTTCCACCCAAGAAAGTGGGGCGGGGCTTACAGGTCCAAAAGCCTCCAGTGATGGAGAAGAGTTTAGTGCCACCCGCCGTCACCTCCCCAGGTGCACGGGGACAGCTTGTTCCTTGCTCACTCTGACCTATTTGCCCCACTCTTGGAGCCTGGCCTGCACACAGGTCAGGGTTCACCAAGCCAGGGACGGAAGGCAGGGGTGGCACCAGCGCTCTGCCGGGCATTGGTGTGACTTTGTCCCCCGCCCCTCTGGACTTTTCCTGCTCTGTGTGACCCGTGGTGGGAAGAGCTGGAAGCACTTGCCTGGTTTCTTCTAGAAACTGACTCCTTTGCTGATTTTGCTCTGTGTACTTTTGCTGTAATAAATCAGTCTCAGTGTGGGTGACAGCTGGGTCTTGTGAGTCCTCCTAGCAAATCAGCAAACCTGGGGGTGGTCGTGGGGACTCCTGAGGCAGCAGGGGTGGGAGTCCTCAGATAGACCCTGACTCACTGAAATATGGTGAAGGCATTGTTGGGGAAAGAAAGGACAAAGAGGGTGGAAATGCCTCTCCTGAGTCATGAGTATGAGATTCCCGGCTGAGTGAGTGTTAGCCATCTCCTTCCTTCATTCCACTCCTGCTGGGAGCGGGCAGCTCTGGCCTGAGCCCTGCCTGGCTTCACAGATCCCAGTGCCCCAGGACCTCGGCAGATCTGAGTGGCTGAAGGGCTCCTGCGCAGGTGGGACACCTGCTTTTTGCTCTTTATTTCTTTTGCTGATCCCTCCTAAAATGTGCTTCCTGTCTAATGCAGCCAGCTAGGGAGGGCACATTAAAGGCACTGCGTTTCTCCCACCTGCTCCTGACAGATCAGACTCTCAGCTGTGCCTGGGGGTCTCACTGCTGCTCGAGGTTCCTGCTCAGTAGCGGTTTGCAGCAGTGCACTGATGGCCCAATCTGCACCCTTTGCCTGGTTCTGGTGCACACAGCTCAACACACTCCTTTCCATGCCGGCTGTCACTGTCTTTTTTTAAAGGCTGCTCAGGTCTCCAGCCGACTGGGTGCCTGTGGATTCTGTGTCCTGGCTGCACCACCCACCAACACCAAGCCCACTCTATGTTTTGTTTCCCCTCAGCACCAGGCAGCAGAGGTGAGGACCAACTGACCAATGTAATCGTAGATTGGCAGCTCCGGGGAGAAACTGTGGGCCGGGCTAGCAGTGCTAGCCCCAAGAAAAGCCCCCCACTGTTGTAAACTACAAAAACAATGTGAGGTTTTACTCCGAAAGTGACTTCTTCATAGCAGGCTAGTATCGGAGATGAAACCCAGTGGGTCACCTGGCCTATTCCCAGAGAAGGTTTAACAAGACACCATTTGGGGAAGGTGTTAATTGTTTAAGGCTGAGCCACAGAACTAAAGAGGAACTCTACTTCAGCGATTCCAGGCTTACCTGCCCACAGTGACTGGGTGAGATATAGCCATGGGAGACAGCTGCAGAGAGGGTGTGGGCTACACAGAGACCCCTGTGAAGTTTAAATTCAGACTGGGAATAAGGCAGGTGTGGTGATACACACCTCTGATCCCAGCACTGGGGAGGCTGAGGCAGGATTCCCATGAGTTCAAGGCCAGCCTGGGTTACATAGTGAATTCAAGGCCAGCCTGGAATACCTAGTAAGACCCTGTCTTAAAAAGCAAACAAAACAAAACAAAACAAAAACCCCAGGCCTGAAAGGACATGGGTGAGAAACCAGACCCGACCAACGTGGATTTCATAGGTGACTGGATCTGAAGATGTTGCCAGTAAGTCCAGCAGTCTGCCTGAACTGCCAATCTGCTGCCTGTGTCCAGCAGAGACCAATGGTCTGATTGCTTTCCATATCTGCCAACGAGCAAGGGCTGGGATTGGATGGTTGCCATGGTCTGGTGTGCATGGACAGAGGGGTCTCTGGGGGAGGGCACCTCACAATCCCACAGGCCATAACACTAGGTGGAGAAAATCGTGACTTGCTGGATTCTAAGACTGTCCACTGTCACCTCTGCTGTTTGATATAGTATTTGAAGCATTAGCCAGAGTAGTCAGGTGAAAGAAATAAATAAAATAAATATGTAAGGAAAGGAAGAAGTCAAATTATCATTATCTGCAGATGATATGACCCTCTACATAGAAGATCCAAAAAAAATTCCTCTAAAGATTCCTAGAATTAATAACCAAATTCAGCAATGTAGCAGGATTCAAAATCAACACACAAAAACACATAGCATTCCTCTACACCAATAATAAACTCACTGAGAAAGAAATTAGGAAAGCAATACCATTTGTGAATAAAATACCTAGGAATTAACCTAATCAAGGAAGTGCAAGAGCTCTACAACAAAAACTACAGTACTCTGAAAAAGGGGATTGAAGAGGACATCAGAAAATGGAAAGGTTCCCCCTGTTCCTGGATAGGCAGAACCAATAGTGTCAAAATAGCCATACTTCCAAAACTGAGACTCTATGGTTCCTCGCCAACACCAAAAGTAAAACAAAAGGCCAGGGTGAGAGGAGGTAAAAAAATATGTTTTAATTGTTGTGTTAAATTACTAAGTCTTTTCTGTTTATTTCTTGCTTTGAGAGGAGGTCTTGCTGTTACCCAGGTTGATCTCAAACTTGAGATCCTCCTGCCTCTGTCTCCTGAGTAGCTGGAATCATAGGCATGTACCACTGTGCCTGGTTAAAACGTACAGTTGTAATTACTGAATGTCTGTCAGCTTTCTATCACTAGAACAAACACCTGAGATTTTCTACTTTTTTGGAGAACAATTGATGAAATCATATATATATATAAGGTACAAAACATACATACACATATATTTCAGTACTGGGGATCAAAGCCTTTGCACTGAGCTATATCCTCAGCCCTTTTAATTTTTTTAAAATTTTGAGACAGGGCCTTGCTAAGTCATCAAGTTGCCCAGGTGGGCTTAAATTTGTGATCCTCCTGGCTCAGCCTCCCAGAGTGCTGAGATTACAGGGATGCACCATCAAGCCTGGCTAATGCACGCGCGCGCACACACACACACGCGCACACATAAACACACACACACACATGGTTTTTTTATAACAAAGAAGGGCAAAATCTCAGAATGTGGGATGGTCAGGAGAGAAGGGCACATTCATAGTCTTGATTTTCCAGAGCTGTTCCCGACAACTTCCTCTTCTCCCTGAAAACTCCCCTTACCCCTTTGTAGGCTGGGCCAAGCTTTGAACTCAGAATCTAGGGCCCCCTGGTCGGGGGGGACAAAGATCTATAACCCTCGGGCCTCCTGCAAGCATGCATCTGGCTTCTTTGGGCTTCGGCGAGCCCTTGGGCAGGAGGCCCCTCAGCAGGTGCTGCCCCAGTGGCTCCAGCACCCTGCCTGCCCAGTGCCTGTCCTGCATGGGGTGCCCTGGTTTGCAGACCGCGAGTCCAGGGACAATGTGCGTGTCCTCTGGGCTCCTAACTGTTGTGGGTGCATCCTGGCTGTCCTGGCACTGCCACCATCCCGGGAGGCCCTCTGGTCAGCTTCGCCTTGAGTCCTATGGACACTTCCCGAAAGCCCCAGTTCTCTCTCTAAGATAAACCTGCTGGTGAATGGAGCTCCCTGGAGGCCTGACTGAGGCGGGTGCTGCCTCAGTCTCGCCTTGCCACGGTGCATCCTTCTGAGACCCACTGTGTGCTACGCTCTCGGTAGGGGCAGGGCAGAGCATGCAGAATCCAGCAGCTGGGAGATAGGCCGGCCTGAGGTCGGCACTGGCCACCTGGACAGGGGAGAGTCCCTGCCACCTCTGGTAAGAGTGGTGCTGCTACGCAGGACGTCCACACAGCACTGACTTCCTGAGTCAGGAATGTTGGTGTAAACCTGGCAGACCCCTCATCACGTGCACAAATGATAATCCCCACATGGATCCCACCCGCACGGACAAGGCAGTTCATTAGCCTTTGTTCACCTTCTGTTAGAAACCTAAATGTCCAGCCCGGTGTGGTGGTGCACACCTGTAATCCCAGCTCTCAGGAGGCTGAGGCAGGAGGATTGCTGAGTTCAAAGCCAGGCTGGTCTACATAGTGAGTTCAAGAGACCCTGTCTCAAAAAAACAAAGAAAGAAACCTGATATCCATCAGCAGGAGATTGGTTAAATATAAGGAAATGTTAAATAACCATTGTATCAGTCGGCTTTTTGTTGCTGTGACCGTTTACCTGAGGAAAATGACTTAAAGGAAGAAAGGTTCATTTGGGCTCACAGTTGAGAGGGTTCAGTCCATGGTCACCTGGCTCCTTTACTCTTAGGCTTGTGGTGAGGCAGAAACATTATGGTGGAAGGGAATGGGGAGGAAAGTTGCTCATCTCACAGCAGCCAGGAAGGAGAGAGAGAGATCCAGAGAGGAGGCCAGGTTCCTATGATCACAGCCCATAATCTACTCCCTTAAATGGGCCCCACACCCTAAGTGTCCACCATTTCCCAATAATGGCATTGAATTATGATCTTGTCAGTAGATCAATTCATTGATGGATTAAAAATTTTTTAATTTTTAAGTTAAGTTTATTGTTACATTTTAGGTATACAATACAGTTACATTCATCATTGGGCTCTTGTACCTCTACATGATGTATCTTAGTTCTTATTTAGTCCCCATTCCCCTGCCCTCTCTTCACCCCCTCCCCCCTTTATTTTTTGTTTTTTGAGACAAGGTCTCGCTCTATAGTTCAGGTTGGGCTTGAATTCACTACGGAGCCCAAGCTGGCCTCGAACTCCCAGCGATCCCCCTGCCTCATCCCTCAGAGTGCTGGCGTGCACAACCATGCCAAGCTCCATGAATACATAAGACTTTTGAAGGACATTTTGGATGTAAACTATAAAAACCACTCAAAAAGAAGGAAGAGGGCTGGGTTGTAGCCCCGGAAGAATGCTTGTCTAGCACACATGAGCCCCTGGATGAGATTTTCCCCAGCACCAGGAAAGATAAAAACGAAGCTTTCATGAAAGGGACAAGGAAGAGCTTCAAGATACATTAAGTTAAAAAAAGTCACGGAACAGTGTACATGACAAGCTACCATTTGTGTACAAAAACCAAAAACCAAAAACACTGTTCACAAGTGGTTTTAATTTTGTTTTGTTGTTGATTCTAATTCTCTACAGTGCAGAACATGCCCAAGACTCCTGATGCCTGGACAGAGACTAAGTGAAGAGAAGCCACCCCAGGCTGGCTGTGTGGAGTCCAGCTCCTCCAGCAGCCCAGGCATGGGGACCCAGGTTTATTTCCTCCCTAGCACATGGAGTTACCCTTCCTGGTTCGGCAGCGGGTCAGATTACATGATTTTCATCATCATTTACATGATTTACAATTTTGTAAATACGGTGTCACCCGGGTCATGTTGATTGAGGCATCATTTACATAGAGTGAAATTCACTTTTTGGTGCGCAGGTCTGAACTCTGAAAGCATTTGGAGTTTTTTAACCTCTACAATCCAGAGCAAAACTGATGCTTCGGCCCGAAACACATGCGGCCTCCTTTGGGGATTAATCTGTATAGCTATTCTTCCTTCCTTCCCTCCCGCCCTTCCTTCCTCTCTCTTTGTTTCTTTCTTTCTTTTTCCCTTTCTTTCTTTCTTTTGTTCTTGTATTGAACCCAGGGTCTTTGCACTGAGCCCTATTTTTATTTTGAGACAAGGTTTTTCTAAATCACCCAGGGTGGACTTGAACTTGAAATCCTCCTTCCTCAGCC
Organism: Heterocephalus glaber; assembly: GCF_000247695.1. Next base: position 22,224,730 of record NW_004624747.1, read on the forward strand.
TCCCAGAGTGCTAGAATTACAGGTATATCCACCATGCCCGACTAACCCCAGCCCTTTTTATTTTTTATTTTTTAAGTGTCTCTTCCAGTTGCCCAAGTTGGCCTCAGATTTGCAAAACTGCTTTAGCCTCCCACGTAACTGGGATGACTGGTGTGCATCACCACCCCAAGCCTGAGTTTTGTTTTTTCCCACTTAAGGTCGTCCACCTGGTATCTGTCCAGATTGTTGCACGCAGTTGTGTTAGCTGAGTGCGGGGGCCCATGCTTTGTTGATTTATTTTAAAGACTTTTTTTTTTGGTACCGGGGATTGAATTTGGGTCCTTGTGCTTGCAGGGCAGGTAGCGGAACCACTGAGCTAAATCCCCAGCCCTTGATTTATTTATTTACTTATTTATTTGGGGTTTTTGTTTGTTTGTTTGTTTTTTGTTTTGTTTTGGGTTTTTTTTTTTGAGATAGGGTCTCGCTATGCAGTTCAGGCTGGCCTTGAACTCACTATGTAGTCCAGGCTGGCCTTGACTTCGCAGTAATCCTCCTGCCTCAGCCTCCTGAATTCTGGGATCACAGGCATGCACCACCACACCTGGCAGGCTTCTTTCACTTAGCTGTCACCTTCCTGTTCCTCCCCTACCTGGAAGGTGCCCACTAATCTGCTCCTGTCCTCTATGAATTTGCCTATTTGGGATTATTTCATACAAAAGGAATCATGCAAGATGTTTTCTTTTGTAACTGGCTCTTTCAATTTAGTATAATGTTTTCAAGATGAATCCATGTTACCCAGGTGCAGGGCTGGGGGTTTAGCTCAGTGTTTACACCGCCTGTCTCATGTTATTCAGGTGCACACCTGTTATCCTAGCACCCTGCAGGCTGAGGCAGGAGGATCACAAGTTGGAGGCCAGCCCAGGCAATTTAGCAAGACCCTGTCTCAAATTAAAAAATAAAAAGGGCTGCAGATGTAACTCAGTGTGAAGCTCCTGGGTTCAACCCCTGGCACTGAGGAAAAAGGATTAATACATGTAGCAAGTACCAGTACCTTTTCCTTTTTATGGCTGAACAGCCATATATATCATCGTTTTGTTCATCCGTTATCAGCAGCTGGTGAACACTTGGATTGTTACCTCCTTTTTGACTCCCAGGAGTGATGCTGCTGTGAACAAATTTAGCGTGGGCATGTGGTTTTGTTTCTCTTGGGTATATTCTGGGGCATGGCGCTGCTGCCATAGGGTAACTCTCATGTTCAGCACTTTTGGCAGGGGTTTGGGGGATGAACCCGGGTCTTTACACTCAGCTGCATCCCCAGGCCTTTGTATTTTTTGAGACAGGTTCTCACTAAGTTGCTAAGTTACCCAGGCTGGCTCCAGTTTGCGATCCTCCTGCTTCAGTCTCCCAGAGTGCTGGGATCACAGGTGTGCTCCACCACGCTTGGCAGGACTCCTCTGTTCTGAGTTTCCTGGGCCAGGCCCTGTAATGAGCCACGACCTGCTGTGCGCTTTCCTCATCCTAACCCTCATCAACCCCAAGAGCCAGGGGCTGCCCTCACCCCCAGTTTGCTTATTGGAAAACGCAGGTCTCAGAGGGCCCGGGACACGCCGCCAAGGAGGAACAGCTCAGAACCGACCCGGGCCGCTCTCGCCAAAGTCGCCAGGCCAGCGGCGCTCGGATCTTCTACGGGAGCCTTGGGCGTCGCCCCCACGCCATCCTCCAGGGCGGGGACTCCGCCTGGGGGTAGGGGCAGCGGGCCGCGCGGGAAGGACAGGTGGGGCATGGGGTCAGGTGGTCACAGGGAGGGCACACAGCAGGCTGGTGAGGGGACTCTGGCCCAGCTGCTCAGGAGCACAGCCTCAGCCCAGCCAGAGAGAGACTCGGGTTCCTTCATCTGTCTGCTCGCTGAGCAGCCTGGGGCAAGTGACTCCACCTCTCTGAGCCCCGGAGCCCTCGTGTGAGATGGGAACCATGGCAGAGACCCTAAATGCGGCGACGAGGACGTCTGACCTAAGGTGTGCGCCGGGCCCACTCCAGTAGGGGGCAGCAGTTAGGTTTGTTACTACAAAGAAGCCCGAGGTCTCCTCAAGGGTCAGGGGAGGGACTCGATTTTCTCTCGGAGACAATAGGGAGCTGTTGAAGGTTTTATAGCAGAGTTCCAATGTGATCAGCTTGCTTTGCTGAAGTTCAGCAGGGGGAAGAGAGCTGAGCAGGACACCCAGTTGTCTGCAGTTGCCTAGAGCGGCCCAGAAGCCAATTTGTAATTTTTATTATGTTTGGGAAACATAAATTGAGAAGCTTTAGTTACATTTGAAAATTGGATCTAAGTAGGCGTGGTGGCGCATGCCTGTAATCCCAGAACTCGGGAGGCTGAGGCAGGAGAATCACTTCGAGCTCTGAGGCCAGACTGGACTACATAGTGAGTTCAAGGCCAGCCTCAAAGAAGAAAATGGAAAGATGTCCCCTGTTCTTGGACAGGCAGAAGCAATATAGTCAAATGGCTATACTTCTAAAACTAATATACAGATTCAATGCAACCCCGATGAAAATGCCAACAGCATTCCTCACAGAACTAGAGAAAATTATCCTAAAATTCATATGGAACCAGAAGAGACTCAGAATAGTAAACACAATTCTGGGCAAATCTTTGGACAGAAAAAAAGTAGGACAAAAGCCTGATTGAATTAGGCCTCCTATATTTTGTTTAATAGTCTGTTTTAAATGAACACTATTTCAAACATCATGGGGGCGGGGAGACAGAGAGAGAAACTATTACTTTTTTTTTTTTTTGGTCCTGGGGATCGAACTCAGGACCTTGCACTTGCGAGGCAGGTGGCGGCACCAGAGCTAAATCCCCAGCTAGAAACTAAATGCAATACATAGTCCTTGACTGGATACTGGATAGTGGATCTTAATTTTAGTGGAAAGCAGCAGCGTTTGAAGATACTATTATCAGGCACAGAGATGCACAGCTGTAATCCCAGCCACCTGGGGGGCTGTAGGAGGAGGGCTGGAAGTCTAAGGCCACCCTGGGCAATTTATTGAGACCCTGTCTCAAAGTAAAAAGTGAAAAGGGTTGGGGATGTGGCTCAGTGGCGGAGCGCCTGTGGCTCAGTCTCCAGGCTGGCCAGTTGAATATGGACTTTATGTTAAATTACGGAGTACAGATGCTGAATGCCCTCAGCAAGACAAGGTTTTTCCAATTACATAAGAAAATCTCCTCATTCAAAGAGAGGTTGCCACAGGGCCCGGGATTTAGCTCAGTGGTTCTGCCACCTGCCCCACAAGCACAAGGTCCCAAGTTTGATCCCTGGTACTGAAAGAAAAGAAAGAAACTAAAAGATGGAATAAGTGTATTCAATTCAAATTCAGGGCAGTATTTTTTTGGGGGGTACCCCGGATTGGACACTGGTCCTTGCACTTGCGGGGCAGGTGGCAGAACCACTGAGCTAAATCCCTGGCCCCTTTCTTTTTTTTAGACAGGGTCTTATTATGTAGTCCAGGCAGGCCTTTAACTCATGGCAATCCTCCTGCCTCTGCCTCCTGAGTGCTGAGATTATGGGTCTGCCATACCATGATATACATTTGGAAAAATAAGACACAGAGAACTACATAATAAATAATCTTATTTATTTATTGGAGACAGGAACTCACTATGTACCCCAGGCTAGTCTCGAACTCACAGCAATCCTCCTCCCTCAGCCTCCCAAGGGCTCGGATTATAGGCTTGCACCACCATGCCCAGCTCACAGTAATTTAATAAAGCAAGCAATCAGGCTGGGGGCACAGCCCAGCATGCATGCATGAGGCCCAGCCTTGAATCCCCAACACCAAGAAAAGATCATAAAACTACATTCAAGGGCTGGAGATTTAGCTCAGTGGTTTCCCCGCCTTCTGCGCAAGCGCAAGGACCCAAGTTCAATCCCTGGTACCAAAAAAAATCAACAAAAAAAACTACATTCAAGTGAGACAGATCACCCTGGATGCTCTTCTATCGCCACCTACAAAGTACAATGTTAAGAAAATGTACAGAGAAGTATCTTATCTACGCACAAGGGAACACAGACACCTCTGCCTGAGTGTTTATGGATAAAGGGTTATCAGCGAGTTTGCTTTCTTTTGCCTTTTCTTTTGGTGGTGCTGGCAATGGCCCTGGAGCATGCAGGGCAATTGCTCTGTTTCTAAGTACGTCCCCAACCCCATTTCTGTTCTAAGATACAAAATTAAATGCCTGAGTTGGTCGAACAGGAGTGTTCAACTTTGCTTTTATAGTACATGCTTGTAGTATGTAATGGATCCACTTGTCGTGGGGAGCTGCTTCATGTACATAGTACATCTTAAGATGTGTTCTGTTTGCAGAAATTCAGAGTGGTACACTTAGAGGCAACTTTCCATGTATAGTAATCTTCAATAAAAACATTATTTCCCAACATTAAAATGCACACCTGGGTGTGGTGGTGTGCCTGCAGGCTCAGCTATTCGGGGGATCCCATGAGGGGATCCCATGAGCCCAGAAGTTTGGGGCCACCCTAGGCAACACAGTAAAACACTGTCTCTCTCTCAAAAATAAAATGAAGAAAAAATTAAAACCAATGCAATTTATTTTATTGAGATGAGATTCATAAAACAAAACTAGCCCATTTTAAAGTAAAAAAACCACACATACACACACAAAAAATGTCCAGGTATAGTGGCGCACACCTGTAATCTTAGCACTTGGGAGGCTGAGGCAGGAGAATTGCCATGAGGTGAGGCCATCCTAGGCTACACAGTGAGTTCAAGGCCAGCCTGAACTACATAGCAAGACCCTGTCTCTAAACAGACAAGAGAATATCCTGAAGGTGTTCAGAGGCAACGAAACCCCTGGCAAGGTGAGAAACCAGGATTGAGGGTAAGAAGAAACAAATCCCAACTCCACCTGCTGGTATGAACTGCCTAGCTTCATGGAGCCCCAGTTTCCTCAACTGTAAAATGTGTACAATAAGGCCAACTTCAGAGGGTTGTTAGGCTGAATACAAAGCACTGGACACATAGCATCCCCATCCCATAGGTGACAGCCTCCTCAGTAGGGGAGGGGCAGTGGGGAAGGAGGGCTTAGAGAGGTTAAGCAGTGAATTCAGCCAATCAGAGGCCATGCAAACTCCCTTATTGTCCTGGCCAAGCATGAATGTTGCACTCCAAACTGGGAGGTAGGAGACATCCCCAGGTGGGGGATCCTGCACAGCAAGGACTCAGGTTGAGCCTGACAGGGAACAGTGATTGGGAAACTTCACCCTGGGCTTGTGCAAGCCATGCAGCTTCTGATGTGCTGGTGATCAGAGAGGAAAGAAAACCCCTTTGATGTGCCCTGGCTTTGATGCTGCTGTTTTCCTCTGTACCATTGAGGCGCCTCTGCCCCCTAAATCTCAGGCCACCAAAGCAGAGGGGCCACTCCTGAGAGCACATCCGGTTTCCTCAGGAAGCTTGTGACTCAGCTTTTAAACAGCACTACTGAAACTATACTTAAAAATTAAGTTTAAAAGGGGCCGGGGATTTAGCTCAGTGGCTCCACCGCCTGCCTCGCAAGCGCAAGGTCCCAAGTTCCATCCCCAGTTCAAAAAAACCCCCCAAAACACAAAAATTAAATAAAATATTAAAGTGAAAGCAGGGCATGGTGACGCATATCTGTAAACCCAGCACTCAGGAGGCTGAGGCAGGACGATTGCCTGGAGTTCAAGGCCAGCCTGGGCTACATAGTGAGTTCAAGGACAACCTGAACTACATAGCAAGAGTCTGTTTTAAAAAAAAAAAGTAAATAAAGTCAATAAACGGCCAGGGATTTAGCTCAGTGGTTCCACTGCCTCTCAAGTGCAAGGTCCTGAGTTCGATCCCCAGTACCCCCCCAAAAAAAGAAAAGAAAGTCAATAAACGCTCAAATCTCATCACTTCCTAATAATTTTCCTCCTTTGCAGTATTGCATATGTCCTTCTGGGGTTATTTGCACCTGCTGTACCTGTGTGACGTGACACTGTGCCTGTCTTTCTCAACTCAAGTTCAGTGACCTCAGTTTGGCTTGGAACTGGCCACAGGGAAAGTTTACAACACAGGCTCCGGCAAGTGCTAAAAATCAAGGTTGTATTTACTGTTTTCCTCAATGTTTGGGGCAGGGGTAGGGAAGCTATGGCCTTTAATTCAAATCTAGACAGCTGTCACTTCTTACACATCATCTTTTTTTGTACATAAAACTTTATTGGCACACAGTCATGCCCACTCGTTTACATATTATATTATTGCTGCTTTCAGGCTACAGAATTAAGGAGTTGCAACAAAAACCATGATCCACAAAAGCTGAAGTATTTACTCTCAAACTCTTCAGAAAATGTTCGCCAGCTCCTCTTCACTGTGCTGGCATCACCCAAAAGTGCATTTTCCCTACCTGGACTCAGGTGTGGTCATCGTTGGCCATTCCATCAATTCAGCCAACCTGGAGCTGAGGCTCTTTCTCAAACCAGTCCCAGGGCAAACATCCATTGGCCAGTTCTGCTCATGTGACCGTCCCCTGACCCAATCAGAGCTCTAGCTCACATGCCCCGCCCTCAACCTCATGGACGGAGGCTGAGAGGAGGCCAGGATGGTTTCCCCAAGGAAAGGTCAGATGCTAATGTTAGAGGAGGAATAGAGACTGGAGAGACAAGAACTGACAGGTGGCTCCTCTAGGTCCCCAGATTCTGGGCCCCATGATGCAAAAAGATAGGACCTTGAGGCTCTGAGGGGAACGGGAGGGGCCCACGATCACAGTCGGTGGTGGCCAGGGGGCCGCAGAGACCCTCCAAGCAGTCATGCCCGTGAGACAGCTGCTGTCACTCCAAAGCTCAGGCTGTCAGCTCTGTGCCTCAAAAGATAAGAGCAGCTCCAGCTCCCGGTGGCCCCGCCCAGCCTCGAAGGCCCTGATAACGGGACTTGAGGGGCGCCCTGAGCGGCCCTCACCCCTCTGTCCCCAACTTGGATCCTGGCCCTGGCTCAGAAGGGAATGCTCTATCCACAGCCTCTGCCTCACAACCCTGGTGTCTTCTGTCTGTCCGGGTGTCTGAAATTACAGATTCTAGGAAGCAGAGCATAAGGCTGTTTGGTTGCTGTTAGATATGGGTTTTTGTTTTTCTTTGAGATGGGGCCTCACTGTGTTGCCCAGGCTAATCTCGAACTCCTAAGACAAGGGATCCTCCTGTCTCAGCCTTCAAAGTAGATGAGACTGCAGGCATGTACAACTGTGCCTGGTATAGATCCATTTTTGTTGTTATTTTTTTGGTTTCTTGAGACAGAGTCTTGCGATGTAGTTCAGGGTAGCCTCGAACTCACAGTGATCCTCCTGCCTCAGCCTCTTGAGCGCTGGGATTACAGGCATGTGCCACCATGCCTGGCCAAATCTTTCCACTGTCTGACATCCTCTAATCTCCTTTTTCAGAGTACTGTAGTTTTTGTTGTAGAGCTCTTTTGTTTCCTTGGTTAGATTAATTCCTAGGTATTTTATTTTTCATGTTTCTTTTTGGTACTGGGGATCGAACTTGGGTCCTTGAGCTTGCACAGCAGGTGGTGAAACCACTGAGCTAAATCCCCGGCCCCTATTTTTCATTTTTCTTGATGCTACTGTGAGTGGTATTGTTTCCCTATTTCCTTTCTCAGTGAGTTCATTATTGATGGACGGAATGCAGTGTACACAGTTGACCAGTTCTCCTCGCAGAATGTGATCATTATGTACTACAAACATGTACTAATAAACTGTTTTAAAAACTGAGAAAAATTATGTATTAACTTTTTTTTTCTTTTGGTACCAGGGATTGAACTTGGGTCCTTCTGCTTGTGAGGCAGGTGGCGGAAACACTGAGCTAAATCCCTGGCCCTGTATTAACTTTTTTTGTCAAAAAGACTTCAGCCTCACAAGCACAAGGTCTCAAGTTTGATCCCCAGTACCAAAAAAAGAAAAAAAAAGGACTTCAAACCTACACAATATTCCAAAACCAATATAGAGAATCTTCATATACTTCATCTATAGTCACCAATTATTTACATTTGCTGCATTTATCATTTATCATTCATTTGTCTACAAATATATATTCAGATATTTTCAGAGCCATTTGAAAATAAGTCATCTCTCTCTTTCTTTTCTTTTATTTTTTTGAGAAAGGGTGTCCCTAAGTAGTCTAATTTTCAGCAATCTTCCTGCCTCAGCCTCCCAAGTGTTGGGAGTACAGGCATGTACCACCACGGCTAAATCATCTCTCTTGTCCCTAAATACTACGGTGCATGTTCTAAGGACATAGTCTTATATGAGTACAGTTCAAGTACTATAGTCAGGAAATTTTGTATTGATACTTTACTGTCCATATTCAAATTTCTCCAAATTGTTCCAAGATATCTTTTTTTTTTGTTACCGGGGATCCAACTCGGGTCCTTGAACTTGCGCAGCAGGCAGTGAAACCACTGAGCTAAATCCCCAGGCCCATTCCAACATATCTTTTATAGATTTTTTTTTTTAACTAAGGATGGAATCCAGGGTCTTCACATTGAGCTACATCTCCATCCTTTTTTGTTTGTTTTAAATTTTCATTTTGAGACAGAGTTCTTGCTAAATCACTAAATTTCCCTGGCAGGGCTCCAAGTCTCATGCTTCCTGTCTCAGCCTCCTATAATGCTGGGATTACAGGCATGCACCACCACACTCGGCTCCTTTTGTAGCTTTTTTGAGGCGAAAAGAGAAAGAATATAGGACGTCAAGGAATACAGATTATTAGTTATTGTATTTCTTCCTTTTTATTTTTTTTCCCCTCCCCTGGGTGTTAGGGAGTGAACCAAGGGATTCCGATGACCCCGCCCACTGCCATCGCCCCGCCCCTCGCTTATCCTCGCACAGATGGCTGCAGTGTTTTGGCCTACGGCGGGAGCCGTAGCCTCAGTCTCCTCCGGCGTCCGTAGCCGGGTAACCGGTGTCCGAGTTCCAAGGCCTAGTTCCACGATGTCGGATGACGGAGCCAGGCTGAGCGAAGGCTCCTCGGAGGCCAGAGCGGCGGCTGTCAGCGACATCCAGGAGCTGATGCGGCGCAAGGAGGAGATCGAGGCGCAAATCAAGGCCAACTATGATGTCCTGGAGGGCGTGAGTGTGGGGCTCCGGGGGCTCAGCCTCGATCTTCCTGCCTCGCGCGGCCCAGGGCGCCGCAGTTGCGGCTTCTGTCGGCCCCAGGTGGTGTCCGCGAAGACGCTGGCGGAGCGCTCGTTCTGACCCCAGGCCCGTCTGCGGCGCCTTTCCTATGTGCTCGGCTGTCAGGCATTAGGTCGTTTTTGGTTTTGTTTTGAGACAAAGTCTTGCTATGTAGTTCAGGCTGTCCATGAACTCACTGTGTAGCCCAGGCTGGCCTCGACCTCGCGGCGATCTTCCTGCCTCAGCCTCCCGAGTGCTGGGACTACAGCTCTGGACCGCCACACCCAGCCAGAGCTCCTTACACTCCCATACTTATTTGTAAGAGTCGCTTGAGGATCTTGTTAAAATGCAAATTCCTACTGGGACGAGGACTCTGTATTTCTAGCAACCCCTGACCATGTTCCAAGGGCTGCCGTTTCATTCACAGATAAGGCTCATTGTCCTTAAAAGGAGGAAACCGTGGCCCAAATTGGGGCAAGCTTTTGCCCACTTGGGCAGCGGCAGTGGTGGGGCTAGTGCCCGGGTCTGTCCCGACACAAAGCGGATAGTTCTGTTTTTCTTTTAATGCTGTCTAGTGGAAAGTCGCAGACCAACGTGCAGAGAAAGGGTAAATTAATTCCCCTCAAATAGGCTGGGCTAGGATGCACTTAGGCGGTCCACCAAGCTAAAGTATGGCAGGGAGGCCGGGATATCATTTGCTGCGCGCTGCCTCTTGCCTGGAGGATGCTGCTTCCTATGTTACCTCATGAAGTTCTCATGACCGCACTTGGAAGTTAGTGTTTGCCCCTGAAGATTGGGAAGGGAAGTCGCTTATTCTGTCTCAAGTGGGAAGCAGATCTCCGGCCTGTTAAATCCAAAACCTGGACTTTGAAGCAGATTCCCAGCAATTTCTAAAACTTGAGTTACTTTTCTACTACTAGCAGAATCATACTCCTCTTGTAGGGGTATTCCTTTGATATTGGCCCACTTGTTCACTTAAAAATTTGTTCTAAAAGGAAAATTTATTACTCCTGCATATGGAAAATGAAAATCTCATCTCATAAATAAGGTTAAAATGTTTATTACTGTGATGCTGTGTGTTAATTGCTTTTGGCTACTGTAGCTTCTGTTGCTCAAGGCTTTAAGTTTGAATTCCTACTCTATTTTTTAAAAATAGAGAGCTAAAACTATAATAAATCTCTTAGAATAAAGCATAGGAGTAAGCCTTCATGACCTTGGATTAGGTCTCGACTTCTTTTCTCCAGCACCAGAACCATAAGCTATGAAAGAAAAAATGATAAATTAGGCTTAAAATTTTTTTGATTGACCCAGGCGTGGTGGTACACGCCTGTAATCCTAGCACTTGGGGGGCTGAGGCAGGAGGACCACTGCAAGTTTGAGGCCAGCCTGGGCTGCATAGTGAGTTCAGGGACACCATGAACTACATAGCGACACCTTGCCTCAAAAAACCAAAAATAAATAAATAAATATATATATATATAGTTTCAAAGGACATAGCCAAGAACATGAAAAGACAAGTCACAGAATGGGAGAAATATTTGTAAATTATTTCTTCTCTTTTTTTTTGGTACTCGAGATTGAATTTACGACCTTGCACTTGAGAGGCTGGCACAGTGCCACTGAGCTACATCCCCGGCCCCATTTGTAAATTATTTAATCTCTTAAGGGGCTAGTGTCTAGAATATAATGAGAGCACTTACAGCTCAAAAAGACAAATAGCCTAGTTTAAAAATAGACAAAAAACCAGATTTAGTGGTGTCTGCCTATAATCCCAGCACTAGGGAGTCTGAGGCAGGCTGGTTGCTGGGCTACATAGTGAATTCAAGGCCAGCCTGAACTTGTCTCAGAAACAAACAAAAAGAAACAAACAAAATAGGCAAAGGGTTTGAATCGATACTTTTTCAAAGAAATGGGATCAACACAAATGGTCAGAAAGCACAGGAAGTAATGCTGAACATTATTAGCTATTAGGGAAATAGTGAGCTAGCACTTCATACCCCTTGGGATAGTTATAATAAAAAATAGGATATGGAGAAATTAGGGCTTTCATATGTTGGTTCTGGGAATGTAAAACAGTGATGCTGCTGGGGAAAGAGCCTGGCAGTTCTCCCAAAGGTTAGATACAGAGTTACCACATAATCCAGCAATTCCTCCTACAAGTGATGCTCACCATTATTGACATTTATAGCATCGTTGATAGAGTCAAGAAGTGGAAACAACCCAGAATTGTTCAATGGATGGATAAATAAAATGTGGTCTGTCCATACCATGGGATATAAATTGGCAGTAAAAAGGAGTGAAGTGGGCTGGGGATTTAGCTCAGTGGTTTCGCCGCCTGCTGCGCAAGCACAAGGACCCAAGTTTGATCCCTAATACAAAAAAAAAAAAAAAAAAGGAGTGAAGTATTGATGGTAATGTAATTAATAATCATGCTGTAGGACTGGGGATTCAGCTCAGTGGTTCGGCCGCCTGCCTCACAAGCGCAAGGTCCAGAGTTCGATTCTCAGTACCCCCCCAAAAAAATCTTGCTGTCACATTAAGAACCCTGGACAGTGTGCTCAGTGAAGGAAGTTAGTCATAAAGACCACATGCTGCATAATTCTGTTTATGGAAAATGTCTGCTGCTAAGGTTTAGATCTTGAATGTCCTCTGAAGGCTCCAAAACTGGGAGGCAAACAGACCTTTTCTCTTTTGAAGTTGATTGTCCCAGGTGTTTTGTTACAGTGCTGGGAAGCTGACTGACACGCCTGGAATAGGTAGATCCACAGAGAGTATTGTAGTGCTTCCCTGGGAATTGAGGGTGGGAATTGAGGGCAGCAGAGATGGGAGTAATTGCACATGGGTGTGGGATTGCTTTTGAAGGTGTGATGAAAATATGCTAAAATTGACGGTAGACATGGTTGCACAAGGCTGTGAATATACTAAATACTGTTGAATTGTACATTTTATGTGGGTCAGTGGTATGGTATGTGAATTATATTTCATTAAAACTTTTTAAAATGGAGAGGCCCAGATGATGAGTATGGTGTCATATACTTGTCATGCTAGCTACTCAGGAGGCTGAAACAGGAGGGTCACCAGTTCGAGGCCAGCCTGGGCTTGTCTCAGAATAAGGGTGTGGAGAGGCCCAGAGTCAGTACGGAATCTGGGACAGTTGTAAAGACCAGCACCAACTGGGGACATTGTCCTCAACTGCTAAGATTCAGAAAAGGAATGGGTCCTTTCAGGTTAGGATTCTTTAATGCCCTGTATATGAGCTGCCAGTGGTGCAGGTCTTGCTCTTTGTTTTTTTGTTTTGTTTGGTTTGGTTTTTGTGGGGTTTTTCGGTTTTTGTTTTTGAAACAGGGTCTCACTGTGTAGTTCAAGATGGCCTTGAACTCACTGTGTAGCCCAGGGTGACCTCGAATTTGTGGTAACCCTCCTGCCTTGGCCTCCCAAGTGCTGGGATTGTAGGTGTGCACCTCCACACCTGGCTTCTACCTATTAGGTGCTTGCTCTTTGGGAAACAGGTCTGGGGGTCCCCAGAGGAGAGTGAACTGGTCCCTGTCCTGAGCACCCACACAGCTGGGCAGTTGCAGCCAGCATTTGTTACCTTGAATGCACGTGTTCCCCGGGCTGCACTGACAGTCACCACAGAGATGGTGTCTCAGACCAAGACCTTCACCCTCCCACCTGGAGGCCAGAAGCCTAACGCCAAGGTGGTGGCAGGACTGGCTTTGGAGGCTCCGAGGAGACTCTGTTCCTTGCCCCTCTCCAGCTTCTGGTGGCTGCCGACAGCCCTGGGCTGCAGCTCTGTGACTTCAGTCTCTGAAGGAAACCATTTCTTAGGGTTTTCTCTCTGTGGCTCTGTGTCCCAAGTCTCCTTTTGCCATTCATTCATTTTTTTTGGTTTTTTGAGATAGAGTCTCACCAAGTACCCCAGGCTGACCTCAGATTCAATGTGACCTTCCTGCCTCAGCCTCCTGAGCATTGGGGTTACAGGTGTGTTCCACACGCCTGGCCTGCTTTTTTTTTTTTTTGGTACTGGGGATCGAACTCAGGTCCTTGTGCTTTCGAGGCAGGCAGCGTAACCGCTGAGCTAAATCCCTGGCCCATTGGTCACCTGATTTCCAGAAGGCCATGGCTGGGTGCTCTTTGAGGCTCTCATTCCCTGGGGCAGATGCCAGCTGCCCAATGGGAGGGCCCCGGAAGAGTCTTTGATTTCAGGTACACTGTCCTAGTTTCAAAAAGGAGAGTGTGCCCCTGCATTGCTTGTGTTATTAGAAATTAAATAGCGCCCACCTTCAAGGTGAGCTGAGGACCTGAGTAAGGCCCCTCGTCTGCACTGAGGACTTCCTGTTACTGTCGCCTTTCTTTTCTTTTCTTTTTCTTTTTTTGGTAGCAGGGATCAAATTCGGGACCTTCCGCTTGCGAAGCAGGCGACAGCACCACTGAGCTAAATCCCCAGCCCTATTTTATTTTATTGTTCAATACTGAGCATTAAACCCAGGGCCTTCACACAGAGCTACACCCCCAGCCCTTTTATATTCATTCTGAGACAAGGTCTCAATAAGTTGCTAGGTTGCCGAGGCTGGGATCAAACTTGCAGTCCTCCTGCCTCAGCCTCCCAGAGTGCTGGGGTCACAGGTGTGCGCCGCCGTGTCCAGCTGCTGTCAGCTTTATTTATTATGACTCGGGGTGAATGGCGTCTGGAGGATGTTCTGCCCATGACGTCTGTCCAACCTCATGTCTTCCCTCCAGCAAAAAGACGTCGGGATGGACGAGCCGCTGGTGGACTGCGAGGGTTACCCGCGCGCGGACGTGGACCTGTACCAAGTACGCACGGCCCGGCACAACATCATCTGTGAGTGGCCCGGGGACGCAGACGCTAGCGTCAGTGCTTCTGTCACCTCTCTTGCCTTCACGAGGCTGTCTCCGCCCCAGCCGAGGGACCAAGAACGGCTGTGTTAGACTCTGGGGCTGTTTCTGGCTTTGTCTTCAGGGCCGTCCCTCCCGGGGCCGCACTGGAAGAGCTGCAGCAGCCCAAGGCCCCATATCCTAGTCCAGTCCAGCACACGTGTGTTACGACCAGGCCCGGCTGTCACGGGGACAGCTCTGGCCCCTCACGCATGAAGGACAGAGGTTCTCACTGGGGCGCTGGGAGCTGGGCTAGAGGAGCTGGCTCCCATCCACCTGGAGGTCAGCAGCCCGTGTTCCGCGCAGGGAGCAGGGGGAGCGAGAAGGCCCATGGCACCCCCAACACGTGTCCGCACACACACGCACACACACACATGCGTGCTTGCGCTTTAAAGTCCCTGCTGGGACTCCTGCCCTGTGCCCTCTGCCAGTTCTTCTGCCCCTCAAAGGTCCTTCTGCCTGCCAGGGAAGCTGGAGAAGGTGCCCCACTGTGGGCATCTTGCTTTCCTAGATAAAATCCTTCATGTAGCAGGCGTGGTGCCACATGCCATGACCTCAGCACTCCAGAGGCTGAGGCAGGAAGATCACAGCAAGTTCCAGTTCAGCTTGGGCTGCATAGTGAGTTCAAGGCCAGCCTGATAGGTATTTATTTGTTTTTAACTAAGGAACTAGCAGGAAATAGAGGTTGAGAAGAGGAATAGTTCTTTGTGACAAATGACTACAGACTTTGTGGCTCAAAACCACACTTTTTTTTTTTTGGTGAGCCTGGGAATTAAACGCAGAACCTTCACGCAGAGCTGCATCTCCAGCCCTTTTTCTGTTCTCTTCTCTTCTCTCCCCTCCCCTCCCCTACTCTTCTTCCCGCCCTCCCTCGTTTCCTTCCTGCCCTCCCTCGTTTCCTTCCCTCCCTTCTTCCCTTCCTTCTTTTTCTGTGAGTCAGGGTCTTACTAAGTTGCCAAGTTGCCCAGGCTGGTCTCTAACGTACAATCCTCCTGCCTCAGCCTCACATCACGCAGATTGACCATCTCACTGGGGTGGTGAGGAGTCGGAGTGGGCCTCATCCGACTGCAGTCAGGCAGCGTCAGGGCTGGCACCTCCTGGAGGCTCGGGGCACCCATTTCCTTGCCTCTCCGCCTCTAGAGGTCGCCCGTGTTCCCAGCTCCGCCCCGTTTCTGTCCCCTCCCCCTCCTGCCTCCCTCTTTCTCCTTCCATTACCGGGGTTGACCTCAGGTGCTCTACACTGAGCTTCATCTCCACCCCTTTTTATTTTCATTTATTGTTCTTTTTGAGACAGGGTCTCAGTGTGTAGCCCACTTGGCTTGAACTTTTCCGCCTGCCTCAGCCTCCCAGAGCACTGATAGACTTTATTTTTAGAATAGTTTAAGATTTACAGAAAAATGGGGAAAATAGAAAAAAAATGAGAAAATAATTTAGAGAGGTCCCTTGTACTTTGTACTCAGTTACCCCAATTAACAGCTTATGTGAATGTGGTGCATTTATTGTAACTGCAGAAATACCTGCCCAGGAAAACCCTTCTGAACTGAATAGAGCTGTCATGTTCTGATGAGGGTTGTTGCCTGGTGGCTTATCCTGTGCTGATGATGTGCCAGGCATTGCCAGGGATTCTGGGTGCTCTCAGGGGCCCTCCCTTGTGGGGCTTCTCTAGGCAGAGTGGCCGTGTGTGCATAACACTGTCATAAGCTGGGCAGCACCTTGCTTCTGTTGAGCTTTTGGGTCTCAGCTGGATGTTCTAGATGAGCAAGGTCAGGTTCCTGCTGCCTGGGCCCTCAGCAGTCCCTGGATGTTACCGTGGTGAGCTATCCCCCAGCCACGGTCCTGGACAGCAGGCTCAGGGCAGGCCCCATACTCATTCCTAGATTCATCCTCTGCCTGTGGCCCGGTGCCTGGCTATCACAGCACTTGTTGAGTTCTCAGGAGCACGCAGGTGTCTGGAGTCCGCACTGTCCTCCCGGGCTGACCAGTACCTCTCCCGCAGGCCTGCAGAATGACCACAAAGCGCTGATGAAGCAGGTGGAGGAGGCCCTGCACCAGCTGCACGCCCGTGACAAGGAGAAGCAGGCCCGGGACCTGGCCGAGGCCCACAGGGAGGCCCTGAGCCGAAGGCCTGGCCAGGACGAGAGCCAGGGGCCCCCACAGGCCTTTGCCAGGGTGAACAGCGTCAGCGTCGGCTCCCCAGCCAGCTTTGCGGTAATCACCGGTGGACCCACACCCGGGGAGGGCCTGGGTGAGGTGGCCCTGCTTGGGTCTCTGACTTCTCCAGCATCACTGGCTGGGGCTGCTGTGTATATTGGCTGGGGCTTAGGTGGGTGTCAGCCCTGCCGCCCACCAAACTGGTGTGTGTAGGGGGGTCTGTTCCTAGGGACAGCTGGGACACAGGGAGAAAGGGACAAGTGTCCCATGAGAAGCCAGGCGTGGTGGTGCACGCCTGTAATCCCAGCACTAGGGAAGCTGAGGCAGGAGGATCGCCATGAGTTGGAGGCCAGCCTGCACTACACAGTGAGTTCAAGGCCAGCCTGAACTACATAGCAAGATTCTGTCTCAAAAAAACAACAAAATAAATAAAATTAATTCAGTAATTAATCGAGGGTTGACGGTTAGAGCCCCACTGAGCACATGTAACCTCTTGCCTGCTTCCATTCTTTCTGCTCTCAGGGCCTGCAGGTGGACGATGAGATCGTGGAGTTCGGCTCCGTGAACGCACAGAACTTCCAGTCGCTGCAGAACGTGGGCAGCGTGGTGCAGCACAGCCAGGGGGTGAGTGGCTCCGGCAGGCTCAGGCGGCTGAGGCCCTCGCTGTGCCTCGTGGGTGGAGGCCGAGGGGCTCAAGGGGTCTGTCAGGTGCCCTAAACCCTCCAGAGGCCCGACTCTGCCTTTCCTTTTTCCTCCTTTCCTGGTTGCAGGACCAGTGATCAATCTGAAGGTGCTGTACCACTGAGCTACACCCCCAGCCCTTGTTTTATTTTTTATTTTGCATCAGGGACTTGCTAAGTTGCCTAGGTTGGCCTGGAACTTGCAATCTTCCTGCCTCAGCCTCCCGAGTAGCCACTGTGTGCCACCGTGCCCTGCTTGCCTCTTGATGTCCTCACACTGGGGGTTAGGGTGTCGGCATGGGAACCTGAGGAGGGCACAGACTGGGAGCTGCAGCACCCAGTGTCTGTCTGTGGCCCTGGGGTTTCGGGGCCTTCGCAGCCTCCTCCTGTGCCGTCTCTCGACTGTCACTGCTCAGGACCTTTGCACTCGCTGTTCCTCAGCCCCGAACACTTTTCCTCACTTGCCCTGGTATTTCCAGCCATGTGCTAGGCCATGCTGTCACCTCTAGTGTGTGTGATAGTGACACATGCTCCTGCATCTCTAAGTGTGTATATTGCCCAGACGTAGTGGTGCAGGCTGTAATCCCAGTGCTCAGGAGGTTGAGGCATGGCTGTGAGTTTGAGGCCAGCCTGGGGTAAATAGTGAAATTTGTTTCAAAAAACAAAAAACTGAGTGTGCCCACTTAAAATGTTAGCCCACAGTTTGCAATGATTGTGGTCCAGTACACTTCTAGCAGGAATGGATTACAACTCAGTCATGGTGCATTTTGACCACTTCAGTCTCTATAAAATATAAAGGCTGAAATTAAAAATCAGCCGCTGCCTTCTAGTTCGTAGCATAGCATGCCATTAACTCATATTTCTACTTAATGATCTTACTTGTTTTGAACCAACAAAATGTTTTCGTAAGGGCCGGGGTGCAGCTCAGTGGCAGAGCACATGCTTAGTATGGGCAAGGCCTTGAGTTCCATTCCCAGCAATGCCCCTCACCCCAGTTGTTTTCTGTGAAGGTTGGAATATAGGACTCAAAATCTGGAAGAATTATTAAAACAAAACAAAAAAAATGGACCAGGCATGGTGGGACATGCCTGTGATCCCAGCACTTAGGAGGCTGAGGCAACAGTATTGCACAAGTTCGAAGCCAGCATGGGCTACATAGTGAGTTCAAGGCCAGCCTGAACTGCATAGTGAGACTGTCTCAAAAAACCAAAACAGGGCCGGGAATTTAGCTCAGTGGTTTCACTGCCTGCTGCCCAAGCGCAAGGACCCGAGTTCGATCCCTGGTACCAAAAAAACAACCCAAAACAAAGAGGGCTGAGGATTTAGCTCAGTGGCACCACGCCTGCCTTGAAAGCGCAAGGTCCTGAGTTCGATCCCCGGTACCAACCCCCCCCCCCAAAAAAAACCCCAAAGAATTATTGGCTAGCTTTTGGGTCCCAGATACAGTCTTCAGTTCATCCAGAAATTCTGGGTTGGCTCCTTGTGCACGGGTGCTCCCCACCCTGTGACGGGGCGGGGGCGGGGCCAGGCAGCGGCCACGCCCCCTGCAGGTGGGCCTGGGTCTCTGCAACCACACCTTCCACTCGGAACTTGGTGGCTGATTCAGTTTTTGATTTTGTCAAATTATCATTTTTCGCTTTCTGGCTTTTACCTTTAATGCCTACTTAAAGTTTCTTTAGTGTTCTGTTACTCTTAGTTTTTTAACCATGTAGAATTATTTTTATAACAGCTATGTTGAGATATTTCACATTCAGTGCAATTCATCCATGTAAGGTGCATAATTCATTGATTTTGATTTTTGAGACAGGGTCTCACTGTGGAGTTCAGGCTGGCCTTGAACTCACTGTGTAGCCCAGGCTGGCCTTGAATTCATGGCGATCCTCCTGCCTCAGCCTCCGAGTGCTGGGACTACAGCCGTGCACCACCCGGGCCCACATGTCATGTTAAATTCTGAAAGAGGGAGTACGTATATGTAGAGAAACAGGGCCAGGCAGACATGGTGGCACATACCTATAATCTCGGCTACTCAGGAGGCTGAGGTAGGAGGATTGTGAATTTGAACCCAGCCTAGGCAACTCAGTGAGACCCTCCCTCAAATAAAGAATAAAAAGGAAAACTGGTTTTCTTTGTATTTGTTTTGGTACCAGGGATCAAACTTGGGTCCTTATGCCTGCGAGGCAGGTGGTGAAACCACTGAGGTAAATCCTTGGCCCTAAAAAGGAAAACAGAACTGAAATCCATTCCGTACACCTCCCTCCCGCCAGCCCAGCTTCCCGGCCTCCAGAGCAGCCGCTTCTTCAGCTGTGTGTCTTTCTAGCGCAGTGGTGGGAGCCTTTGGCACGTATGTGATTTGCTTTTCTTTTCAGACAAAAGATGTTAACGTATGAGTTGTTTTTTTCTAAACGAAAGCCTCACTTTGGATAAATAAGTGGGTTTCGGCTTGCAGTTTGGGTGCTTGTCTCTGACAGCTCTTTTTTTTTTTTTTCGGTACTGTGGATTGAACTCGGGTCCTTGTGGTTGCGAGGCAGGCAGCAGAACCGCTGAGCTAAACCTCCGGCCCTGGGTGCTTGTCTCTGAAAGGTTTGCCGTCACTGCTCTAGGTTCTGCTCAGCCACCAGCACAAGACCCATGCTTTCCAGTCCTGCAAACAGTGACAAGCATGTGTGTCCTGTTGCTGCTACCACAGGGGAGACACTGAGCCGTCACCCGCAGAACTGCCCAAGACCCTCTGTGGTTAACTCTTCTCATCCCCCAGTGACTTCAGCTTCCCCGAGTGTCCCAGAAATGCCGTCTGCCCAGCCTGGCTGGCGTTCAGCAAGCAGAGCCCGACATCCTTCGGTGTCATTGTGTCTGCCATTCCTTCCTTCTTTTAATTATGAATTTTGTTACTAGTCTGTGTTTGCAGTACCGATGATGACATTCGTTGTGGGAGGTACTGCGCGTACACAGTGTCTCCAGCCTTTTACATCCCCTTCCCGTCCCTCCAACCCACCCTCTGTCTCCAGGCCTTTCTCCTTCTTGTCTGTCCCACAGGCTCTTCATCTGCTTCCAGGGAAGGGCAGCTGGGTTGTTTCCCAGGGTCCGTGATCAATGGCAGGAGCTTTAGGTCTTTAATCTGCGTTTTTTGGATAAATATACTTTCAGACTCTTTGTGGGCCCCAAAACCCTCCTTTCTAAGGTTTTTAAGCAGACAGAACCCTTTCTTGAAAGAAAAGGCCCTGGGGACCCACTGTCCCCTCAGGCTTCGACCCCTCCTCCTGGAACCACAGCCCCGCTTGAGAAGGGATCTGTTTCCATGGTCCAATCTGTGATTAAAAAAACAACCAGACACAGCCTTACCCGTTATTCCAATTCTGTGGAAGTATAGAGATTAAAACTCTTCTAGATAAATCTGTTTCTTCATATAGCTCTCTAAGGTACAATTTCTGGATTAAATACATGTGTTTTCAAGGAAAAAAACCCTTCCATTTGAAAAAGTTTTGAGCTGGGCACCCTGTCTCATGCCTATAATCCCAAGAACATAGGAGGCTGAGGCAGGAGGATCACAAGTTCAAGTCTAGCCTGAGCAACTTAGTGATACCCTGTCCCAAAATTAAAATAAAAACAAGAGCTGTAGACGTAGCTCCGTGGTAGAGTGCTTGCCTAGCATGTGTGAGGCCACGGGCTTATTCTCAGCACCTCACAAATATTAATACTGTTTCTGGTGTGAAACATTGCACATTTTATTCATCTATGAAGCGAATGAAACATGGTAAGTGTTGGAACACAATGAACCTTGTAAACGATGCTATGTGATGGAGGCCATGTGATGCTATGTGATGCAAAGGCCATGTTACTGTCCGAGTCCCTTCCTATGGAGTCCCCCAAAAGGCAAATCTGTAGCAGAGAAAGGAGCTTTCGTGGTTGCCCAGGGCTGAGGGGAGGAGGGCTCGGGAGCGATTGCTAATGAGTAGCGGTTTTTCTTTTTCTCAAAGTAGAGATGGTTCATAACTCTCTGGATGTACTTTAAAGCAGTGAATTTTATTGTATGAACTATGTTTGGGTAATAAAAATGCGTCTTTGTCCTTTAAAAAAAATCACATGGTGGCAAGGCAGGTGGGCGTACACCTCTCATCCCAGCACTCTGAAAGCCTGAGGCAGGAGGATTGCAAGTTCCAGCCCAGCCTGGGGAACTTAGCAAATTAGATCCAGTCTCGGAATATAAAAGGGGGGCTCAGTGCGAAGGCCATGGGTGCAACCCCAGTACCTAGAAGAAGAAAGCAAGCTGTGCGTGATGATGACACATTTTCTTCGTTTGTGTGTCAGGGCTCGTGTCCTTCCCTACCCATGCGTGTCACCGCCAGGGCCTTACTGTGTGGCAGTCTCACAGGACAAGAGCACCCCCTTAATGCTTTTATTCTTTCAGACTCAGAGATTACATTGATCGATCTGACATAGTTTTTAATTTTATTTATTTATTTATTTTTGGTTTATTTGACACAGAGCCTCACTAGGTAGCCCAGGCTGGCCTCGGACTCACGGTGATCCTCCTGCCTCAGCCTCCAGAGTGTTCAGATTATAGGTGTGCATCACCACACCCAGCATACCGTTTTTCTTTTTAAGGCTAGGTAGTACTGGGTTGTATGGATGGGCCAGACTGTGTGTATCCATCAGGTTGAATTGCTTCTACCTTTTTGCTGTTGTGAATCATGCTGCTGTGAACACGGTGTACAGAAGTCTCATCTGTTCTCAGTTTTTCCTTATCTTCCAAGGGATTCAGTGGCTGGATCAGATGGTGGTTCTAAGTCTACTGCTGTACTTCGCTCCCGGTGCCCCCCGCCACCTACTCACAGCACCTGTCGCTTGGGTGTTGCTGAACCCGAACCTGAAGTCTCCTCGTTTCCCTTTCAGAGGCCCCTGAACGTGACTGTGATCCGAAGAGGGGAGAGACAGCAGCTTCGGCTGGTCCCAACACGCTGGGCAGGGAAAGGCCTTTTGGGGTAAGGGGGCTGCTTCAGGTGTGGACCCCAGAGTGTGTGGATCCCAGTTAGTTTCCGAGGTGGAACCAAAGCTGCCGCAGAGGTGCAGGGAGCACTGGAGTCTTCCGTCTCTCAGGTTCTGTGGCACTGGCTTTAAGAGCACAAAAGGATGAGCGTGGTGTGGTGGTGCAGGCCTGTGATCCCAGCACTTGGGAGGCTGAAGCAGGGGGATTGGCACGGGTTGGAGGCCAGCCTGGGCTACATAGCTAGGCCCTGTCTCAAAAACAAAACAAAAAGCATGGAAAGATGTAGGGAGAAGCTCAGAGGGCCCCCCTGCTGTCTTCCCCAGGAGCCGCCTCACTCAGGCCCCTCCTCTGTTTTTCCTTGCAGCTGTAACATTGTTCCTCTGCAAAGATGACTGTCCCTGGGGAGCAGCGGCCGGAGCACCACTTTCCATGCCCTGGACCTGGGCCTGCCATGGGCCCCCATTCTCCTTGCTCCCTGAAGTCTAAGGCTGTGGAAGATGCTGGAAGCCCTGATGGTCTGGTGGCTGAAACGCTGGCACTTCCCCTGTCGTCTCAGGGCAGCATCTAAACAGTCTGTGCTCAGCGTCTCTTACAGATCCCAACACCACCTAAAGAGAATTCTCTGGATTTCGGGCAGGTGGGCGGGAGCTGGCCAGAAGGCGCTGATGTAACTTTATTCTTGTAGGAATTTCTTTTTCCCCAAATACAGCTGTGCAGTGCCAATGCCACCATGACATCACCCTGGCTGGATTTCTCCTGAGCATCTCTAACCAAAAGACTGACGGGGCTGGAACACCCTAAAGAAAGTTGTGCAATGTGCTGACACCAAGCTCTGGCAGCATCTTGGTTTGTTCCTAATTTTGCGCCCTGGATACGAGAGCACTGAGTATTGCAGCTCGGCCTCAGCAGCCGGGCCCTGAGGGAGCCCACAGAGGCCTGCATGGCCCCTCACTCTGGAATAGCCCTTCTGTAATCGAACCTCCCAGCTACATCCCAAGAGCAGCATTTCTACAAACTAAGGTGTGCCTGACACTACTGATTGGAAGTGTTTACAGCTCCAACTTCTTGAAATTGCTGCTCACTTTCTTCCTTTCTCTGTTAAGATGCTAAGATCATTCCTTGGACTCCACGTCTGAATTTCTCCCCCTCTCCATGGTATCCTCCTGTTTATTGTCCCCGTTTTGCAGACTGCTTCCTCTTGGAGAAGCCTGTGCCTCTCCGTGTGCTTGGCTCAGGCTTGGCTCCCCCAAGCACGGCAGCCTCGACATGCCATGTTGACCAGGGTTTCCTGTTCACACTGCGTGTGTGCAAGTTTGTAGTCTGTACGATAATAAAGTTGGTACCACTCAGTCCCACTTCTCCCTGCCCATCTGAGGTGTGAGCATGTGGATCAGCTGAGGGGAGAGTGGAATCATTTGTCCTCTCCTAACATAACAGCATCCCAGGTTTCCACATCCTCTCCTTCAGCTGGCTTCCTGTGGGCCCAGGCCTCTGTGAGATGCAGTTCCACCCAGGATGGCTCTACTAGATTGAACCAGGCTGGTTCTGCAGAAGTGCTTTTGGATAAAAACAGCAAGGTCGTGCAACTTCTGTAATACTCAGTTCCAGCCAGCTAAAATTTTCTGTACTGTCACTGCCCAGATGAGGCAGGTAGGACAGATGTGTGTTGCATCTGTGGGACCAGGGAAATGAATTTGCTCTTGGCAGAGATTTTTTTGTTTGTTTGGTCCATCCCCCTACCCCCAGCACCGGGGATTGAACTTGCGCTTGCCAGGCAGGCATGGGTCCACGGAGCCACATCCCTGGCCCAGTTTGGTTGGTTTTTTGAGACGAGGTCTGTTAATGTAGTTCAGACTGGCCTTGAACTCACTACGTAGCCCCAGCTGGCCTCGCACTTGGGTTTCTCCTGCTTCAGCCTCCCGAGTGGTGGGGTCACAGGTGTCAGAATTGACGGTGTTGGCCCCCACAGCTTCTCAGGGGTTTGGCACCATGGGGAAAGAGCAGGGAAGAACCGACAGGTTGATCCCGCTATCCCTGCGGCCGGCAGGGGGCGCGTCGGTTCTGCTCGCAGCGCTTTCCAGGCGCTTAGCTGCTGGGCTGCTCCCTCGCTTTACGGCGCGACGCCCAAGGCGGCAGCGGTTGCTATGGGGACGAAGCTTGGGTGACAACTGTAGCTAGGGAGTGCGTAAAGCCTGAGGTGGCGGCAGCTAGAGGTCCAGGAGGACCCGGCCTGTTGAGGAACGAGGTGCGTGCTCTGTAAGTCCGAGGCGGAGGCCTCGGGGGTCCCCGCCTGGCTCTCTGGGCCCCTCAGACCACACAGCTGCCCCCCCAACCCCGTCCTTCCCGGGCGGGCCCGTCACGGGTCGGTCGGGGACACAGGAAGCGACAGCGGCGCCTTTTCAGAGCCTGAGCCAGGTTTTCCCAGCTCTGCCAGCGTGGATAGTCCCTCAGCCTCTCAGCGCCCCAAACTCCGGTCCGCTGTGAGGAAAGACCGAGCGAAGGTCTCAGGCGTGGAGCTTGATTTCTGGGCAAAATCCCAGTTGCTTTTTCCCCCTGGTGACTGCTGCCGTCTATTTTCAAGCCCCAGTGCTAAACTAGTTTAGCCTCCGACGCCTGCCCCCAGCTTCTCGGCCGCCCCGGGTTGGAGAGCTTCGGGCCTCACGTTAGCAGCTGAGGGTAAAGGGTCTTGTCTAAGGTCTCAGAGCAGGCCAGTAGCAGAAAAGGGACTGAGTGCCAGGCCACGCCCACGCCTGCGGTGTAAACACAGGAGTTAGGAGGCTCTGAGTTACTCCTAGGAGGACCAGAGGCCCTGAGGTCAATCTTTTTAAAATCGGCCAGGCTTTCCCGAGAATATAGCAATTTTTTTTTTTGGTACTGGGGATCGAACTCAGAACCTTGCACTTTCGAGGCAGGCGGTGGAACCACTGAGCTAAATCCCTGGCCCTAGCAATCTTTTTATGCCCGGGGACAGGAACTAGAGGAGGCATTTCACACCACATCAGTAGCTAGGAAATCAGAATCGGAACCAGGCCTGCTGATTACTATAATCACATTTCTCTAAAGGACACTACACTGAAGAATGTCAGATCCAGAAGAAAATGGAGCAAAAGAAACAGAAGAAAAAGAATATAATCAAAATTACAAAGAAGTAGAAAACACGTGCCGGAAATCACCTGATGACACATCAGGATGGAGAGAGTCTGAGGAGGACTTGGGAGGGAATCAGCTGGATAGGAAGGAGCTGAGGGAGGAAGAAGAGGAGGAGAATGCAGAGGAGAAAGAGAAAGGGGAGGAAGAGGAGGAGGAGGAGGACAAGGCGGCTGCCGGGGTCCAGGAGGAAACCTCGGAAGAGCGCACTCCCGAGGTCAAGAGCACTTCCCAGTACGGCCTGCAGGGCACCTTCCTGGTGAGTGGGGAGTGTGGCCCCCGCCTGCTCTCACTCAGTCACTCCCTGGTGCTGAGCCAACACCAGGGCCAGCCCAAGGTGTCAAAGCCAAAGGAGGAGCCTGGCGATCCTTCTGGGGACTTTTTTTTACAGGGGCAAATTTACCCCAGGTTGGAGGACAGTCTGGGCACCCATCCTAGGGGAGGCCTGCGCTTAGCTGCCTTTTTTAAATTGGTACCGGGGATCGAACTCAGGACTTTGTGCTTTTGAAGCAGGTGGCAGCACCACTGAGCTAAATCCCCCACCTAACTGACTTTTAAAGCCTGGGCAGGAGCTCACTGAAGTGGGCTTGTTCTAGAACAGAGTGAGTGACAATAACAGGGTTGACTCGTCTCTGCTGCTCCCAGGGTGAGAGCTCAGCCTGGTGGTGTAGTGGTGGTGCACATCTGTAATCCAGCACCCAGGAGGCTGAGGCAGAAGGATCCATGCAAATTCCAGGTGACCCTGGGCAATGTATTGAGACTCAAAAAACAAAGCCAAACTAGGGACAAGTAATTGTGACCAGCAGCTTTTTGGAGATCATCAGTGTCACTTAGAAGAATGATTTTTCTGCTGTGGGTCTGTTGGTAGGCCAAAATTAAATCCAACACACCCTTGATCTCTCTGTCTCTCTGTCTCTCTTTATACTTTCTTTTCAGTACTGGGAATTGAACCCAGTCCTTCACACTGAGCTATACCCTTAGCCCTTTTAAAATTTTTGAGTCAGGGTCTTGTTAAGTTGCTGAATTGCCCCAGCTAGGCTCCAACTTGAGCCCCTCCTGCCTCAGCCTTCCACAGTCCTAAGATTACAGGTGTCCGCTGCTATACTCAGTTTTGATTCATTTCTTTCTCTTTTTTTTTGCCATACTGGGGATCAAACTCAGGGCCTTGGGCTTTCGAGGCAGGCAGCAGAACCACTGAGCTAAATCCCTGGCCTAATTAATTTAAGTACAAAATGTCGCAGATTCCTTTGGGGGGGGTACCAGGGATCGAACTCAGAACTTTGTGCTTGTGAGGCAGCAGCATTTTTTTTTTGAGACAGGGTCTCACTATGTAGTTCAGGCTGGCCTCAAACTCGAGGTGATCCTCCTGCATCAGCCTCCCAATGCTGGGATTACCATGTCTGGCCCCAGATTCTTTTTTAAAACATCTCAGGGCCAGGGATTTAGCTCAGTGGTTTCGTCGCCTGCTACACAAGTGCAAGGACCCGAGTTTGATCCCTGGTACAAAAAAAAAAAAAAAAATCTCAGAATTCCAGGGTGAGGCTACTGCTTAGACAGGGAGCAGGGCCAGCAAAGGACAGTCAGTGGGCAGCAGGGACCATACTCAGTCACACGCCTCTTCCTTCTTCATAAAGGAAATCCTTGGAGATACCGGCTCCAAGCAGTCGCTGCGGACAGACAGTTCTGGACTGAGCGAACTCTTCAGAGGCCTCAGCTCCAACCAGGACTATGTCAATGTGGCCCAAGTCCATCCTGAGGAACAGCAGATGGGTTCCTCAGCTGAACTCGGGGAGAGAGCCCACCGTGAGGCCCAGAACCAACTGGGACAGGAAGAAAGAGACCTGGGCCGGAAACAGGGAGGCGCTGGAGGAGGAAGGGGTAAGGCGAGGCACAGAAAGAGAATATCCTACTTCCTTGGCGATGAAGAAATGGGATCCCAGGCCGAAGCAGGAGGCTCCAGGGAATCCCTGGTGTCCAGCTCCACAGAGGACACCTTGTTCCAGAAGGATGAGGGCACCCAGGTGTACCCCTTGGTAAGTGTGCGCCACGTTGAGGTGGCAGGAGAGGGTGGGGGGGAAGATATTCTACCAGAAAGACATGTTTGGGTTTTGGTGTTTTGAGCCAGGGTCTCACTATGTAGCCCAGGCTGGCCTCCAATTCATGGCAGTCCTCCTGCCTCAGCCTCTGGAGTGCTGGGATTACAGGTGTGCGCCACCGTGCCCAGCGACATGTGTCTTTTAAAGTTCAGTTCTCTGGCAGGCCCTGTGTGACAGGCTGTGACCCTGAACAATCTGGGTTGGATGGTGTTTCAGGCAGGCAGGCAGGCAGGCGGGAGACTTCGGGCATGGCCGCGCCTCTCCCCCACTCTCCCTTCCTCCTCTCTCCTCTTCCTTCCCTCCCTCTCCGCTTCTCCCCTCCTGTCCTCTCCACACCGGAACCCCCTCCAGCTGCCCTGTTCCTCCTGGCTGGAGGGTGACGGGCGAGGCCGCGGCTGTGCTGAGAGCAGGCCGGGTGGTGCCATCTGCGCACAGGGCTGCGTCCCGCCTCCCTCCGGCTGCCGCTCAGATGTCCTGCGGGGTTCGTCCTCCCCCCGCCCTTCCCCCTTCCTTATTTTTCCTTTATCCGTGCAGACAAATACTTTTGGAAGATTTGGCAGTGATTGATGTATATACTCCTGAAGTACCACAGTTCCTGACAGAGAGCCCTTGATAAATTTCAAAACCAAATGATAGTCAGACGTGGAGGCGCTGGGCTGTAATCCCAGCACTCAGGAGGCTGACACAGGAGGATTACAGCGAGCTCAAGGCCAGCCTGAACTATAGAGCGAGATCCTGCTTCAAAACAAACAAACGAAAATGAAAAAGAAATAACCATGTACTCCTGGCGCCGCTCCTGCCTCGCAAGCGCAAGGTCCTGAGCTTGATCCCCGGTACCGAAAAGTAAATCATGTGCTTATAAAGCAAGAGCCTCAGGGATATCCAGTGTAGTAAAATCCAGTCTTGACAGTAGTTTTATTTTCCACATCACCGTGTTCGGGAACAATAGTGATGTAGGAGGCAGCTACGCCCACGACCCTTTGCCCTGAGCGCCTGAACTGGCGCAGACCCCGCCGACTCCGCGCGAGCTGCAATTGTGAGCGCCGCCGCGAGAGGGCGCCATGTCCCCGCAGCTGAGGCCTCCCCGGTGCTGACTTAAAATGACAAAAGAATCTGTTTTTATTTATATTTTATTTCATTTTATTTTATTTTTTTGGTACCGGAGATCGAACTCGGGTCCTTACGCTTGCGCAGCAGGCGGCAAAACCACTGAGCTAAATCCCCGGCCCGATCAGCCAATATTGATTTATTATTATTTTTTTTTGAGACAGGGTCTCACTATGAAGCGCAGGCTGGCCTCAGACATGTAGTGATCCTCCTGCCTCAGCCTCCCAAGTGCTGGCATTACACACCCAGCTTGATAAATTATTATTAACTAAAGTCGTAGTTTACTTTCAGGTCACTCTGTGTGGTACATTCTGTGGGCTCTAATGAATGATGATGTATATTCACCGCTTCACTATCACTTGAATCGAATCAGTGCCCTAAAAATACCCGTGGTCCACCTGCTCCCCTCCTTCTGCCCCCGCTGCCTGCCACTGCTACTCTGGCTCTGTCGCCATAGCTGCGCCTCTTTCCGAATGTCACACGGTCGGGATCCTGCAGTGCGGCTTCTGTCGCTTGTCCAATGCATCTGAGGTCCCTCTGTGTCTCCACGGGGCTCGGTAGCCTGTTTCTTTCCATCCTTGAATGATTGCCCATTCCGTGGATTACCACAGTTTGCTTATGTTGGTAAAAGACTTTGAATACAAAACTACTACAAATACAAGTTTCTGTTGAGTTATAGTAGTCAGATTTATATACCTGTGATTTTTCATTTCATAAAGTTGTTATTTTGTATTTATTCTGGAAGTGTGGGAATTTCATTTTCTCTAAGGGAATCTAGTCTTTCCCTCTTCTGTTATTTTTCTTTCTTTGAACTACTGGGGACTGAACCAAGGGCCTGCACCCTGAGCCACGTCCCAAGCTCTATTACATTTTAAGTTTTTAAAACATGAGGGCCGGGGATTTAGCTCCGTGGTTTCGCTGCCTGCTGTGCAAGTGCAAGGACCTGAGTTCAATCCCTGGTACCAAACAAACAAACAAACAAAAAACCCCCACAAAACTTGAGACAGGGTCTTGCTTAAGTGCCCAGGTGGAACTTGAACTTGCTGTCATTCTGCCTCAGCCTCCCAGCGTGCTGGGATGACAGGTGCTCACCGCTGAACCCAGTGGAATTTTGTCACTTTATTCTTGATCCTTCCAGGAAAAGTGATATAGGAGAACCACAGAGGAGCTAGGTGTGGTGGTGCATGCCTGTGATCGCAGCATTCAGGAGGCTGAGGCAGGAGAATTGCTGTGAGTTTGAGGCCGACCTGGGCTACATAGGGAGTTCAAGGCCAGCCCAAACTACATAGCGAGACCCTGTCTCAAATAAATAAAATAAATAATAAATAAATAAAATAAAAAACTTTAATAATTTAAAAAATACATGTTACATAAAAATTCTCATCTTAATCATGCTAAGTGTTAAGTTCCTTCTATGGTTAGGTAGCCTTTAGCACCATCTGTCTTCAGAATTCTTTTAATTTGCAAAACTAAAGCTCTGCATCCATTAAACCCTAACTTTCTGTCCCTAAGATCCCCCCATACTGGGCCTTTTCACTGGGCTACATCTTCTCCTTTGTGTGTGTGTGTGATCACTGTGGTGGCTTTATTTTTATTTTTATTTTTATTTCTTAATTTATGTTTCATTATGTTTATTGGTACATTTTAGGTATACAATACAGTTACATTCATCACTGGGATCTTGTACCTGTACATGAGTCTCTTGGTTCTTATTTTTCCCCCTTCCCCTGCCCTCCCTTCACCCCCTCC
>NW_004624747.1:22255355-22334895 GCF_000247695.1 Heterocephalus glaber
TTTTTTTTTTTTTTGGTACTGAGGATCAAACTTGGGTCCTTGTGCTTGTGAGGCAGGTGGTGGCGGAACCACTGAGTTAAATCCCCGGCCCTCCTTTTGATTTTTTTATTTTGGGATAGGGTCCTGCTGAGTTCCGCAGGCAGAACTCAAACTTGTGATCCTCCTGCCTCAGCCTCCCAGAGTGCCTCCGTCCTTACAAGCCTATGCACCATGCCCAGCTTTGTCTCTGTGAATCGGCTCATCCACATCGTAGCCTGGGTCGCGCTTTATGTCTCTTAGGGACTGAACAACACCCCATGTAGGGACGTGCTGCATTTACCTGTTCACCTGGCAGTGGACACTGGGTAGCTGCCACCTTTTTTCTCCTCCCAGCACTGGGAATTGAACCCAGTGGCAAAGCAAGTGCTCTCCCTCTGAGCTGTACTCCAGCTCTGCGTGTGTGTGTCGCACATGTGCACATGTGTTACCTGGGATGGAACCCAGGGCCTTCATGCTCATCCACATCCCCCAGCTCTGCCCTTTGAAAATATTTTTAATTTGAGGACAAGTTCTCACTGTATTGCCCAGGCTGGCATATACCTTGAGATCCTCCTTCCTCAGCCTCCCCAAAAGCTGGGCTTTATAAGCGCGTGCCTCTGGACACTCTGGTACATTTTCGGCCCACTGTCTCATTCCAGAACCTTTCCTCTCCCCAGAAAGACAACCCTGCCCAGTGAGCAGCGCTCTCCACGCCCTGCCCTGCCTGGCCCCACCAGGTCCTAATTTGTTTTTCCTGGAGTCACCTGTCCCGGATGTTTCCTGTTCATGGACTGTATAGTGCATGGCCATTCACTCAGTGTCACCTCTTCAGGGTCCCTCCTCTCCCTTCCCTCCACTTTCCTGCTCCTCTTCCTCTCCGTCTCCCTCCTTTCTCTGAGATGGGGTCTCTGCAGCCCAGGCTGGCTCTGAACGCTTGGCCTCAAGCAACCTCCCTGTCCCAGCCCCCAAGTAGCCAGGACTACAGGTGTGCGCCCCTCCTGGCCCACTGTTAAGCACTGTCCCAAAGTGTTTCACGGTGACGTCCTCTGGGTTGGGCTCAGCGCCCCAGCCCTTGCGGGTTGGCCCTGTCTTCCAGGCCCTGAGCTGGTTGTTCGGGTGGAACAGCTCGCTTCCTGTCTTCTACATCCGGGAGAGGAGCCAGAGGGTCCTGCTGTACGTGTGCGGCCACACGGCGGTCATCTACAACGTCCCGAGGAACACGCAGCACCACCTGCAGGTAGGGGCCTCACCTTGCTCCTTCTCTTCCAGCCCTGCTCCTGGCTCCGAGCTCAGCACCCGCAGCTGAGCGACAGCAGGCTGTGCTGATTTTGTCACAAGACTTCAGAGTGTTGGGAACAATGCTACATAATTCTAAGGAAAAATCATTTGGTTAGTCTAGTTCTCTTGCCTACAGCCCAGCTACAGAATAACTCCAGTTTGGCCTCCGGTCACAACTGAGACTTCAGTGATCCTTCCCCTGTCTCCTACATCAGAGCACCCGTAGTTTTACATCTCTGCCTCTGCGGGGTTAGACCCAGTGCCACCGAGGTCCAGGAAACAGGTGGCCATTCCCGAGGGACGCATTCTATTCTGATATCCTGAGGCTCCAGGGTTGGCAGCGACACCCTAGCCCTGCCCAGACAGTGACTGGGCCTCCTGACTGAGAAGTTTTGGGGAGAGCAGGGTGTGGTGGTTGCGAGCCTGTCATCCCAGCACTCAGCAGGCTGAGGCAGGAGGATTTCCAAGAGTTTAAAGCCAGCCTGGGCTACATAGTGAGACCCTATCTAAAGAAAAGAAAAGACAAAACGCCACTGTGCTTCCTCCAGTCCGGCCATCCGGGCTCCTTTCACCTCACCATCACCCACCCTGGGTCCCGTTTCCCTGTGGCTGACTTCCCCCTGTTTGACCTGGTAAAGACCTCAGCCACCTGTCACCGGCACGTGTGGCCACGGGACCTTCCTTTGGGGCCACCTTGACCCAGAACGTCACAGTGGTTGCCTGAGCCCAGGGGCTGGGGTTATCGGACCCAGGTGCCGCTGAGGGCTTCGCTCTCCCAGTGGCCACAAAGGCAGGGGAACCATAGGGACCCCAGGGGCCCAGGGCCCCTGCTGGGAGCTGGGGCAGGGGAAAGGGACTCTAAGAAGCAACCCACCGGGAGACGGAGCCCCAGAAGACCCATGCAGATGCATTTCCTTCTTCACCTCCGCAGGGCCACCGGAACGTCATCTCCTGCCTGTGCGTCAGTGAGGACCGGCGGTGGATCGCCACTGCAGACAAGGGGCCCGGCTGCCTGATCATCATCTGGGACTCATTCACAGGGTAGGCTGGGTCTGCACTGCAGAGTCTCTGCCACTGTGACTAAGCAAAGATGGGGCCCGAGCAAGGCTGACTCAGAGTAACCCGACTCACACAAGTTCACAGCATAAAGCAGAGGCTGGGCCTGTCCCTTCCCATGAGAAGCATTGCTCTCATAGGGACAGATCTTCTAGTCATGGGTCAGGCCACCTCTTCTGGGAGGGTTTTAATGGTTGCCACCCAGTGTCCCCTCCCCAGCCCTGGGCATGCCCGCTTCCTGCTGCCCGTCCCCTGCTGCTGGCTCTTCCCTAAAGGGCCTTTGCTCTGAGCTACACTCCTAGCCCTCTTTGCATTTTTAAATTTTGAGACAGGATCTCACTAAGTTGCCTGGGCTGGGCTTGAACTTGCGATCCTCCTGCCTCAGCCTCCCAAAGTACAGGGATTACATGCGTGTGCCTGGCTACTATTTCCAAATAAAGCCACATGCTGAGGTTCTGGGTAGACGTGGATTTGGGGGACATCATCCAACCCACCCATGCAGGGGTCAGTACCTCGTGTCCCTGGAAGGGTTTTCTTTTTTTTCTTTCCCTCCTGGTCCCGAGCTGAGTAGGACTCAGACTCTGCCGAGGTGGGAAGGCCCGGCAGGTGCGGGTGGCAGAGGCTGTTACTGTCCTGGAGCCAGGGACATGGGGTCTGCCCCCCGCCCACTATGACCTCCACAGGACGAGTCGCCAGTCCCCATCCTCCTCTGCCTCATTCTTGGGGCTCCTGACCCTGCATGTGTGGGCAACTCTGACACGGCACCCCTGGCTCCCCTCCCCGCTGTCCCTCTGTCCCTTCTCACTGTCCCTCTGGGGTCCCTGGGACGAGCCCTGCGGTGAGGAGCTGTTACATGCTGTTCCCCAGTCAGGAGCCACAGCTTTCGGTGGCGTTCCCTCCTCTTCCTGAGAGGAGGTGGCAGGGGCCGTCCCTGTGGAAGTTCCTGGGAGTCCTGCATCATCCACCTCCCGGATGCCTCCTGCCTGGGCTATTGCAGCAGGCGCCAAACCAGGCTCCATCCTCCAGGCCACTCTGGGCCAGCCTCCTTTGTGGTAAAATACAGACCTTTCAAAACCCACCAAGTTAGCCAGGTGTGGTGACACACGCCTGTCTTCCAGAACTCAGGAGGCTGAGGCAGGAGGATTGCTGGGAGTTCCAGACCAGCCTGGGCTCCATAGTGAGACCCTGTCTCAAGAAAACAAAACAAATCTACCAG
The DNA here is from genome assembly GCF_000247695.1 of Heterocephalus glaber. The sequence continues at coordinate 22,258,924 of NW_004624747.1, forward strand.
TTCTGTGATTTTAAAAAGTGTAATCCAGTGGTGTTAATCCCATCCAAAATCCACAACCATCGCTGGTTCCCATTTCCAGCCATTTCTGTTGCTCGGAGTGAAACTCTATCCTGGTGCCCCCACCCCCAGGCGCCCTCTCCTCTGCCACCGCCTCTGCAGGCGCCTCCTGTACACAGGACCCGGCCGGGAAAGGAACCCTGCAGCAGGCGTCCTGCGGGGTCTGTGGCTTTCCCGGGGCTGTTTTCAGGGTTCCCCCACAGGGGCCTGTGCGGCGCAGTCCTGTCCGTCCCATTGTGTGGATCAAACATTCTGTTGGGCCGAGGATTTAGCTCAGTGGTGCCACGCCTACCTGGCAAGCAAAAGGTCCTCAGTTCGATCCCTGGTATGGAAAAAAACCCAAAAAACATTTTGTCCACTCATCTGCTCATGTTTTTGTTTGTTTGCTTGTTTTTTGAGCCAGGGCTTCACTATGTAATTTAGGCTGGCTTTGAACTCACTGTGATCTTCCTGCCTCAGCCTCCTGAGAATGCTGGGATCACAGGTGTGTGCGCCACCACACCCAGCTAATCGGTTCTTTTTTTGGTACCAGGGATCAAACTCGGGTCCTTGCGCTTGCGAGGCAGGTGGCGGAACCACTGAGCTAAATCCCCAACCCAATCGTTTCTTTTTTAATTTCCAAGCTAAGCATAACTGATTGACTGAAACATATGAGTGAGTTTTATGATGGCTTTGGGGCCCAGAAGAGGTTATTCAGAGATGTTTTGGTTTTGGAATTAGTATTCGCTTTATTGACATGAGAAACTGACATCTGTGGTTCTTAAGCTTTTTGTTCAACTTACAAATCTTGCTGTGCTTGCAAATGTAGCATATTTTTGCAGTCACCTGTGAGGAGGCTTTGATGAATGTTTGGCCTCACACACTTAGTCCTTAATTCTTTTTCAACATCTTAAATGGCATTTAGAAATGTAATATATTCTGTTTTATGTTTAAGTGTTTTAGTGCTCTTATTAACAAACAAATCCTTCACCAGTATTTAAGTAATTCCTGTAAATCTAATAAGTTTAGGGATAAATACAGTAAATCTTAAATTCTCCTAAATGCTCTAGCATTGTTTATAAACCTCGTGCGGTTTTAGTTTAAAATTGCAAGTCTAAATCAACGACCTATTTTAAATTAGAATCACAAGTTGACTCTGTTGGAGATTCTAGTATATCAAATTCTCTTCTTCAGCATTATGTATTCCTTTAAAATGAACTAATTTTCTTTGTATAAAGTCGTCAGCACGGAGCTGACTGACTTCGTGGAATAAGACACATTTCCCCACTAAGAACTCCCATTGTCATTCCCGAAGACTGGACGATTGCCCTCCAGGTGCATTTTTTTGGTATTTTGAGACAAGGTCTCACTATGTATTCCAAGCTGGCCTTGAACTCACGGTGCTCTTCCTGCCTCAGCCTAGTGAGTGCTGGGAGTACAGACATCCACCACCACTCCTAGTCCCTATGCATTTTTGGTCTCTTTCTCATTTTTTTGGTACTGGGGATCGAACTCCGGACCTTAAGCTTCCAAGGCAGGCCGCGGAACCACTGAGCTAAATCCCCTGCCCTCGTTCTTTTTTGAAGGCAGCATAGTTATTCACTATGTGGTTGTGACATAATCTTTTAAAAATAATTCTTGTTGCTAATGGACACTTGCCCCCCCCCCCCGGCCCCCATGTATCTTCACCTGTGTTTAATGAGCACGCGCATTTACACTCCTCCGCGCTGTGTGCAGAGGCCCGGCCCGGCGCCTTCCCATTCTCCCGTCGGTCACCTTTCCCGGGTTTGCATCCTCTGTGTACGACACAGTGCCCGGCGGAGAACCAGGAGCAGTGGGCGCGGCCCCGCACCTGGCCGCTGCCCTGAGCGCGGCTCGGCACCCGGAAGAGACCCGGACCCCGTTCGCCCCCTGGCTTCGGAAGCTGGGGTGGGAGCCAAGCCCTTCCTGTCTTGCAGCATCCCCGTGCACACCATATTTGACAGCTGCCCGCAAGGGAACGGCATCAGGGCTATAGCCATCAGCCACGACGCCAAGTACCTGGCCACCGTCTCCGATGCTGACGCCCAGGTACAGGCCCACGCAGTCCGGAACCCGGCCGGGGGGCCCCGGGGCGCCTTTGCGCACCTGCTCAGTTGCCCGAAGCCGGGGCGCGGGGTCTCAGGCGCTGCCTGCTCTCCCTCCTCCAGGAAGTCTGTATCTGGAGGTGGACTCTGGCGGTGGAGACGCCTGCGTGCACCCTGGAGCTCCCCAGAGAGCACGGCTTCCAGGTGAGTAGGGTCACCCCAGAGAACTTGGCCTACAGCTACCGAAGCCGGGTCTGTTCGCCTTTTGCCGCAGCGGAGTTTGCAGTGGTGCGTGGAACTTTCTAGAGACACGCTCCTCTCCAGACTCATTTATCTTTGCTAATAACAGCTAATGAGTTTCAAGCACTTCGGATGCACTGAATCTGCTGAATTCTTTACTTACCTTATCTCACGTAATCCAGTAATCCACAAAAACATGCTGGCGAGGAGACACCAATACCCGTGGACTGCTCCTGTGAATTATTAAATAACTGGGCTAGAGTCTCCCAGCTGGCTGCCTTTCTTATTCTAGAAACAAGCTCTTACCTGCTTTTAACCTGGTCCCAAATTTGCAAGGTGCATAAAGGAGTTACTGCTGGGTGTGGTGGTGGATGCCTGTAATCCCAGCACTGGGAAGGCTGAGGCAGGAGGATCACTGTGAGTTGTAGGCCCACCCAAAGGACATAGGGAGACCATCTGGAAAGAACAACAGCAAAAGTTATTATTACTCTTGGTTTCCATGGAGTGACTGTGACCAACACCTTCAGGGTGGTGCTGGGGGCTGTGCTGAATCCATAGATCACTTCGGGGAGCATTGTCATTTTAATTGTGTCCTCTTCCCACCGTGAGCACCAGGTGTCTTGCTGTTTATTTATGTCTTCTTTAATTTTTTAGCAGTATTTTGTAATTTTCAGAGTCTACGTCTTTCGCCTCCTGCGTTAAATTTATTCCTATGCATTTATTCTTTTTAGTGCTCTTGTAAGTGGAATTGTTTTCTTAATTTCTTTTTCTGGTTGTTCCTTGCTAGTACATAGAAATGCAGCTGGGTCTGTGGGTTGGTTTTGTGTCCTGCAACTTTGCTGAATGCACTATTTAAATTTAAATTGATTACAATTAAATAAAATGACGAATTTGGTTTCTCAGTTTTACTAGGCACAATTTTTGTTTTTCAGTACGGGGGATTACACCCAGGCCCTTTGCACCAAGCTGCATCCCCAGCCCCTCTTATTTTTGATTTTGAAACGGTCCCTTAATTGCTAGGTTACCCAGGCTGGGCTCGAACTTGCAGTCTCCCTGCTATCCTGTCCTCCTCTGCCTCCACCTCCCCTTGCTGCTTTTCCTCTGAGATCTTCTCTTCCATCCCGTTTTCTCCCCAGGCGGCCTGGGGTCGCCTCCTCCCCTGAAGCCTCCAGCTCACCCAGCAGCCTTCATGGTCAGCGAGCCTTTCTCCTTCTCTGTCTCTTTTTTCTTTTCTTTCTTTTCAGTTTATTGCATGGAGTTACAGTGGTCCCTTGACTTACGAACTCAATTTGTTCTCGAGGGCTAGTTGTAACTCAGGCTCAGGCTCCTCTGCACAGCCTTCACAGTCTCTCCTGTACTCAGGCAGATCTCAGTGTCCTTAGAGAGATGTAGGCCCAGGATTTCTCAGTGAACCCACACAGGAGAGGATGCTGTAATACTCCTTCCGGGACTCTTTAAGGGTCAATCTGTATCTGAGACTATCTGGAAGCACGAGTGGCGGGCATTTGGGTCGTAACGCAAGACTTTGGTCGTAAGTTAGAACTAAAATTCTGGGTGTAACCCAAGTTTTTCATATGTTAGCCTGGCCATAACTCGAGGGTCCACTGTACACTAGTCTAAGTGAAAGCAGACCCCAAGTGGTTACATGATACAAGCTGTGAGTCTTTTATTTTATTTTATTTTTTGCTGTGAGGTTTTTAAACTTGTGACAAGGGACAGAAGGGACATTCTGCTCATTGCAAGGAAATCCTCACTTAGGTTTCCGTGAGCCACAAGCACTTAAAACCCATGATCCATCCGCGGATCAACCTTGGCCAGCACAGCCCCTACCAGCAGCTGGGTGTGTTCTGCGCTGGTCGCCCTGGAGCTGGATGACCTCTCCATATTCTGGGTGCTCGATTACAGTACCACTGCAGGCCAAGTCCTTCTTACACGCCTTCCCCAACTTCTTTTTATGGAGACCATCAGCGATCCCGTGGACAGTAAGGGTCTTCCCGCCATCTCTTTTGGATTCTGCCATGGGTATAATCTGCAGTGCCAGCAGGAAGCCGGGCATCACCCTTACTTGCATCAGCAAAGGGGTCGAAAGAGTGGAGAGTGGACATGCCACACGATTCCTTTTCCTCAGTGGAATTGGCCTGGGGAAGGGGCTGTGGGAGAACGGGAAGGGGGAGATGGGCATACGGACGGACGGATGGACAGATGGATCCCAGGAAGCAGGGGTTAAGGGGAGGCAGCCGGGCCGGCGTGGTTCAGTGTCTCAGGCCTTTCTTTTTTTGTCTCAACATTGTGCTCCCAGCTCCCTCCCAGCCCTTTTTATATTTGTATTTTGAGAGCTCATCTGAGGTCCTGGAGGGTAGCAAAGCCACTTGTGTGCCCCGGCTGAGGAGTACCCCTCCCCTCCCAGGGACAGCCGCCCTCACCTGGACGGCCAGATCTTCCATGTCCACCTTGGCGATCAGTGGGGTGACAGATGTCACAGCCAGATCACCTTCACGTCCAGTGTATTTTTTTATTTTGAGACAGGGACTCGGTAAGTCACTAAATTCCCTGGACTGGACTCAGATTTGTAGTCCTCCTGCCTCAGCCTCCCAAAATGCTGGGATGATAGGTGTGCACCACCATGCATGGCCAGCATGGCAATTTTTGAAATGGGTAAAACATTATGTCCCTCCTTTACTTACAATCCTTCAGTGATTTCTCACTGCCCTTAGACAAAATCCAAAACTCTATGTTGTGGTCTCCCAGGTAGGATCTGATCTATCCATCAGTCTCCCAGCATCTGTCCTCTTGATTATTAGTGTTTCTCATTTGTCTTTTCTAGAATTTTATAGAAACACCCTCCTTCTCCCCAGATGTCATTGGCTTTTTTCACTCAACTTAATTATGTTGTTGTGTGTATCGGTGATTTATTCTTTTTCATGTTTGGAAGCATCTCTGTTTATTCACTATTGATGGACATTGGCCTTGTGTCCTGGTTGTGGCTGTTAAAAATAAAGCTGCTGTGAATGGCCATTCACACATCTTCATGTCTATATCTTAATTTCTTGTGGTCCTGGTCTTTATTTTTGAGGGATGCTTCCCCCGAGTTTAGTGTCCCAGATTAGTAGATTTTTCTCCTTTGGGCACTTTGAAGACAGAATTCCATCATCTTCTGGCTGCTACCAGTTCTGTTGAGAAGTCAGCTGTCAGCCCCTCTTTTGAAAGGAACCTGGATGCTTTTAAAGATTTTTTTGGTTTTCAGCAGTTTTTCAGTGATGTGTTTTTGTGTACAGAGTATGTTGTTGACGTTTTTTTAAAAAAATCATTATTCTTTGGGGCTTCTTGAAACTGGGATATATTATCTCTTTCCTCAGTTTTGGAAAATTCTCAGCATTGTTTCTCTAAAGGTCCCTTTGACCACACCTTTCTTTCCTCTTCTTGTAGGACTCCAGTTACCTGAGAGCTGGAGCTTCTCCCATTGTGTCCTGTTGCTCTTTTCTGTTTTTCTGTCCTTGATCCTTTGTGCTCCAGCCTGGATAGTTTCTACTATTTGTCTCCCTTCTCAGGAATATCTAATTCTCTTTTAAACCATCTTTTGCATTTTTTTAAATCATTTTTTTCAGATCTAAAATTTCCCTTTGATTCTTCTTTTTTTGGCACCAGGGATTGAACTCTGGACCTTGCGCTTTCAAGGCAGGTGGCAGAACCACTAGCTAAATCCCTGCCCCCACCCCCTTTTTAATAGAGCTATTTGCTGTGGTTGTCATTTTGTCCCTTGCTTTCTTGTACATATTGCTGCCAGTTATTATCAGGTCTGTGTCTGGTAGTCCCAGCACCCAGACCCCTGTGGGCCTCTTTCTGTTGACTGCCGTTCTCCCATGGTGTTAGGTTATGTGCATGTGTCTCATAGGCTTGGCTATTTTTCTTTCAATACTTGATTTTTTTGTTGGTTTGCTTGGTTTTTTTTTTTTTTTTTTTGCTTGTTTATTTTTGAGACAGGGTCTCACTATGTAGTTCAGGCTGGCCTTGAATTCCCAGTGTTCCTCCTGCCTCAGCCTCCTGAGTGCTGGGATTACAGGTGTGTACCACCATGCCCAGCACCATGTCTTTTCTTGCATTCATTCATATCCCTACTGAGTTGTTTGTTTATTGCAATACTGGGCATTGAACCCAGGGCCTTTGCATTGCACTACACCCCTAGCCCTTTTGATTTTCTTTTTTTTTTTTGCAACAGGTTCTCACTAAGCTCCCCAGGCTGGGCTCAAACTTGTGGTCCTCCTGTCCAGCCTCCCAGAGTGCTGAGATTACAGGCATGCACCCCCACACCTGGCCAGTTACTTCATTAAAATTATTATTTAATTTTAACATTTACCCTAACCAGTAGAAAAAAATGTATTATTACATGACATATTTTCATTCCTTATATTTCAGAACTACCTTACTTTTAACCCAGCAAATAATAAAGAATTGGTGAGCAATAGTAAAACACAGACAATATATTATTGGTGGGTAAGTAAAAACATTTCAATTTGTTTAAATATGGGTACAGGTTAGGTTTATTCTTTGAATACATGTGTTTTGCTAATGTAACGATATAGTATCTAGTTAGGGAGCAGTGAATATACATGGAATGTTTTGATTTATTTCAGTCCTATTGGAAATTAGCATATTAAGTCAGAAGCTGATAGTGAAATTTTATTTAATTTTTTAAAGTAATAAGGCAAATATTTATTTTTCGTGTATTTAGCAGGTAGTAACGGTAGGACTCGCTGAAACCTTGGACCTTATTCCCTTTCAGAAAGGAATTAGCTGGACAGGGATTTAGCTCAGTGGTGCCACTGCCTGCCTCACAAGCGCAAGGTTCTGAGTTCAATTTCTGGCGCCCCCCTCCCCCCAAAAAAAACCAGAAAGGAATTGGCGAACTGATCAGCAGTATATACACAATCACAGGCCAAAGGGATTAATTTAGAGAAATTTTCATAGTTAAATGTAGAATTAGCACAGGACTCAGCAGTTCCCAGGTAACCCCGAAGGATTTGGGAGTTTGAACAAACACTTTTAGACAGATCCTCACTGTAGCAGCACTGGTGGGAATCAAAGGGCAGAGCAAACCAAAGAGCAGACCTGGCGGAGCAGGTGACCCAGACTCGGGAGGTCTTGGTTCTTTTTTTTTTTTGGCACCGGGGATCAAACTCTGGTCCTTGCGCTTGCAAGGCAGGCGGGGGAACCACTGAGCTGAATCCCCGGCCCTGTTGGTTCTTGACAGGTCAGGGACAGGCGTGCCAGACGGGGCTGAAAGGGAGAAACGCCCTGTGCTGTGCCCTTCCTCTTGCCTGGAATGTGGGACTCAGCCAGTCTGTGAGGAGCAGGGAGAAAGGGTGGGGCTGCTGAGCAGTGTGGGGTGAGCTTCAGGTGAGGACAGTGTCTTGGGATTAGATAGAAATGACAGCTGAGCTAGGCGTGGTGGTGCACGCCTGTCATCCCAGCATTTGGGAGGCTGAGGCAGGAGGATTGCCACGAGTTTGAGGCCAGCCTGGCCTACATAGTGAGACCCTGTCTCCCCCAAAAAACCCCAAACACACAAGAAATGACAGTTGAACTGTATGCTTTAAAGTTGTTAATGATTAATTTTATGTTAAGTGCATTTCACCTCAACTTTTAAGAAAATGGATCCTGGCACAGTAGCACACACCTCTAATCCCAGCTACTTTGGAGGCTGAGGCAGGAGGATTGCGAGTTTGAGGCCAGCCCAGGCAACTTAGTGAGACTCTGTCTCAAAATAAGAATAAAAAGGGCTGGGGGTGGAGCTCAGTGACAGAGCTCTTGCCTAGCAGGAAGGAGGCCCTGGGTTCAATCCCCAGTCTAGACACCCACACCCACACTGAATCACTGACTGTCAGGGGTATTTACTGTTTCCAGTATTTATTTTTAGTTTAGTTTAGTTTTAATGTAGAATTCAAATTCATATTAACAACCATCAAAAGTCACAGTTGTTTGTGGCTTTTTTTTTTTTTTTGTCCTAATGATTGAACCTGGGGCCTCAAATGCAGGGCAAACCACGCTGATCTTTTTCCCCAGCCTTTTTTATTTTTTACTTTGCAACAGGGTGTCGCCACATCCCCAGGTTACCCAGGCTGGTTTTGAACCTCTGATCCTCCTTCTTCAGCCTCCCAGAGTGCTGGGATTATAAGTATTTTGTGGCATTTTGAAATGTATTATCTTTTCTTTCAGAATGTTGTTAGCTATTGCCCAAGAAGCAGCTTTTCTTACCTGTAGAAGCTATAAATCTCTGACCTTGTTTAGATATGTTTTATTTTATTTTTCTATTATGTAGTTCTTCGGGAAACCAAGGTTTTTTAGTAATGACTTTTTTTCCTGTGCCTGTCAGCATGAAGAGAAAGATACACTTGTTCACAGTGCCCCACTTCTAGTGGAGAATGTGAGTATGCCTGTTGCATTTTATACGTCCAGTTTCGCGCAGAATAAGTATGTACGTACAAGCTTAGTTGTTTTGTGTTGTGCTCTGTATGTCTTAGTATTAAACCAGAGGGGAATAGTTTGAAAATTTTTACCTAGGTCCTTTATCTACACTGAATTGTCAGTTGAAAATAATGGGAGTATTGTTAAGATAAAATGTTCTGGAGAAAAGTCCACTAGTCTGAGAAAATGTTCCCTGAGGTGGTGGCTTTTATAAGGTCTCCGTGCATATTGATAAAGAAGGAGAGTTAATTTGAAGCGCCGTGAAGTGGAGTAGTTGGCATGACTGGATCCTTATGAAACTGCTCAGTTGCTGAATAATAAAAAACAATATAGAATATTTAGATGCTTAAGACCCCACAGGGAGCTTGGTGTGGTGGTGCTGGCCTGTAAACCCTACACTCGAGAGGCTGAGGCAGGAGGATCGCTTTGAGTTTGAGGTCAGCCTGGGCTACATAGTGAGCTCAAGATCAGCCCGGGCTACAAAATGAGACCCTGTCTCAAATAAAATAACCAGACAGCTAAGGGGACATGGGCTAAGTGGACAAAGGCCTGACCCTTTCCTTGTGCCTAGTGAGCCTGCCCAGGGCCAGGACGTCCAATCCACAGGCGATGGTCTTTTGGGGATTCTTTTCCCCCTTCCCCTCCGTGTCCCTCTGCTCAGCACTGCACTGCAGGATGGCGTGTGGGTGCGTGCTTCACTGCACACTAATTGAAAGCGCTATCTCCTGGCCTGTCTTTTGAAGCGCAGACATTCAACAAGCTGGTGGGGAAGTTCAGCCAGTCCATCTTCCACCCGAACTCCACCCAGATCCTCTCGGCGACCCTGGAGGGGAAGCTGGTGGTGTGGGACATCCACCGCTGTGCCTTGGCGCCCTCCAGCCTGGCCGACGGCCCCTTCATCAGGCCTTGCAAGCTGGTTCACCTGCAGAGAGAGGCAGTCAGCGTGCTTACCACAGCCGACGGGTAACTTGCCTCACGACACTGACACTGCACAGGGTCATGGTGACCTGGGGAGTCGGTTCCCTGGGGGAAAGAGAGCTGAGCGGGGTGGGGGCCGGGAGGGATGACTGCTTTTTATAGTCCCTCCGCTCACACTAATTGGCTGGAAAAAATTCATGGGCATGCATTGTGTAGAAAATCCCTTTCTGTTGGGAGAAACAGAAAATAACTAATTTTTTCTGTGCTGATTAGACTTCTTTTGTAATCCCATATTTTACATGCTTTAAATTAAAAAAAACAACTTGAATAGTTACATTGTTTTTGTTTGATTGCAAAATAACATTCATTACATAAAGATTTTTTTTGTACCCCAGGGTGGCCGCGAAGTCCAAGTGATCCTCCTGCCTCAGTCTCCCTATGCCTGGGAAGATTCTTTTTTTTTGCAATCCCAGATTGAACCCAGGGTCTTCACACTGAGCTACATCCCCAGCCTGCCTCTTCCTTACTTTCTTTTTTCTTTTTCAAACAGTGTCTCACTAAATTGTTAAGTTGCCAATTTGGGCTCAAATTTTCGAGCTGGGCGTGGTGGTGCACACCTATAATTCCAACACTGGGGAGGCTGAGGCAGGAGGATCACTGTGAATTTGAGCCCGGTTTGGGCTACATAGTGAGTTCAAGGCCATTCTGAATCACATAGCAAGACTCTTTCTCAAACAACAAAAGACAATCAAAAAGAGAATTTGTAAAAAAAAAAAAAAAAAAAAAAGAGAACTTGTGATCCTCCTGCCTCAGCCTCCCTGAGTGCTAGAATTACAAATGTGCACCACTACACCCAGCTAGAACTTGGCAAAATTGCCAACTCTTCAATTTCGAGTGGCCGTGGGGACTCACAGATGATTGTTACAAGCTTCAGAGGGAAGAGGGCTCCCATTCCAGCTGCTTCCATTCCTTGCTGAATAACCTTGAGCAAGAGCCTTGAGCTTGCTGAGCCTCCATTTCTCTGCCTATAAAGTGGGGCCAATACCACCATCTCCCGGCACAGGGGAGCCCTGGCAGCGCCAGCCTGGCCCATGTGTGTTAGAGAAGTACCTAAAGCGTGCGGCACATGCCCAGTGATGGCAGAGTCACCATGCCGCCTGCTTTCAAAGTTCCCGTTAGTTTCCTCTGCCTTTCCTTCCATGCAGGGGACAGGGAGGCCTGCGTGGCTTTTCAAAGCCAATTGTCATCCTCGCTCCCTGGTGCAGGAGGATGCAGCGGAATGCAGCAGGTTCTGCTGGTGGCTCTTAGTAGTTGGGGGCGAGGGCCCAGAAAGGCGGCCCTAGCTTCTCCACGCGGGTCTCTGAGAGCGCCCGGCATGCAGTGCTGCTTCTGTCCAGCAGAGGGCGCCAGAGGAGATGCCAGCCTGTGACTGCCACTGCCTGGTTACGAATCTGAGACCTTGGTTCATGGCGCTGTGTAATACAGGGGAGGATTCACTCCCCTTCTCCCTTGCCCCCGCTGTTAGAATTGTGGCAGAGGCTTAAAAACAACTGGGGCCATTTGGGGTGGATTCGAGGGCCGGAAAGAAAACCCACTTTGTCTCGTGGCACTGACATTGGCTGGGGCACCGGAAGGCCGGGGCCCTGGGCCACGAGGTCCCTGTCATCCACGGTCACTCGCAGAGCATGGAGTTGCTGACCTCAGAGAGCAGGAAGACGTCCCCTTTGCCTGTCATCTGGATTCCCTGTGTGTCGCCCTGTGATATCTGGGATCCACTTACATGAGAAGTTGCTGGTTGCTTAGCTGAAAGTCGTTTTTCTGGCTATCCTGTGTTGTTATTATCTAAATCTGGTAACTATAGTATTGGGGAAAATTTCTTAACTTCTCAGAGCCTTAGTTTCCTAGATGGAAAGTGAGTCAACAGCCGGGCATGGTAGTGCTCGTCCATAATCCTAGCACTGGGGAGGCTGAGACAGGAGGATCACTATGAGTTCAAGGCCAGCCTGGGCTACATAGCTCAAGAGTCTGTCTCCAAGCAAACAAACAAACAAACAAACAATTCAAAAATTAGTAAAATCAGTCTCACTGGCCAGGATTTAATGAAGCTTTTATAATCCCATAGCCCAGAGGCCACAGTCAGTGTTCAGTAGTTGGTACCTGCTACTGGTGCTTACCAAACCCATGTCACTCTCATTTCAGCTATATTGTAACAGGTGACATTAAGGGCAACATCAAGTTCTACGATCAGACCCTGTCCATTGCTAACTGGTACAGTCACCTCAACCTGAGCTGCATACGGACCCTGTCCTTCTCACCGAGCCCTGTGAGCCCTCGCACAGAGAAATCAAACTTCCCCCTGGACTGTACTTTAAAGGGTGACCTTTTCGTCGTCAGGTAGGTTGTAACAAAGCTGGTCGTTGTTGGGGGGGGGTCAAAAAAGTTGCTGGTGTCTTCTGTTTGCACGCAGCGGGCTGGCCTTCTTGTCCCTGGGATATGACATCGAGGAACCCAACCCCCTAGTCCTTTGCCTGGTTTCCAGATGGCTGGCCTTGGCCAGTTGCGAACTTTATTTGATCATTTTATAAATTAGCTAAGCATTATTTTAATATTAAGAATCTGGGGAGCTGGAGATTTAGCTCAGTGGTTCTGACACCTGGCTTGCAAGCGCAAGGTCCTGAGTTTGATTCCCGGTGTCAAAAAATAGGAATCCAGATAACTGGAGGCTGGAAAATCCCTACCCTGGAGTGCTGGTCTCTCAGGCCTTGGCTCACAGTCGGTCTCTTCTCTTGGGGCTGCACTTGTCCTCCCCACTGTGGTTAAAGGCGCTGGATAATTAGTAGCCGTAACATTTCAAGACCGAATTATCTGTGAGTCTGCTCAATTACCCTTGCAGTCTTTATGGGCACATCTGTATGTGTGCACCCAACTCCGAATTTGCATACACAAATGAATATTTGCATGTGCAGATTAGCTAATTGTACAACTGACTGTCCATCTGCATACTTAATGACTCCATTTCCATGTAGGAAAGTGAGCTTTTTTCACTTGCAAATGGAGGCTGTTGGCTATTGGTGTATTTTCGGAGATGTGGGGTTAATAATGTCACTAAATTACAGACGACAGAGGCGTTTCATGTGCAATTAGAAGCAGAATAGCTGGAGTGCCCCCTTCCCTGCAAACGCTCATGCTGTTTGGTGTCTCCTTGGCAAACAGGAATTTCATCATCGCAACATCTGATGCCACAGTGTACCACTTAACGACAGATGGCACCAGACTCGAGAAATTGTTCGTGGAGCCCAAGGACGCTGTGTGTGCCATCTCCTGCCACCCATACCAGCCGCTGATGGCCGTGGGGAGCGCGTGTGGGGTGATCAAGGTGTGGGATTACGAGCAAAAGAAATACCTGTTCAGCAGGGTCTTTGAGAAGGGGCTTGGCGTCCAGAGCCTGACCCACAACCCGGAAGGTAACAAACATCCCCTCTCCAGCCCCTCATGGGCTCCACAGGGCCGGAAGTCGCCTCTGACCGGGTGCCTGCACAGGCCAAGGACAGCCCTTCTGTCAGGGATCCGCAACCCCAGGCCTAGTCTAGGACGCTCGCACCCTCTGCGTCTCCCTGGATGAAGCCCTTCTCCGTCCATGTCCCCCGTGTGTCATTTCAGGCGCCCTGCTGGGAGCTGGCTTCACGGAGGGGACAGTTTACATTCTCGATGCGATGTCTCTGCAAAACGAGGCCCCAGAGCCTTTCAAGTACTCCAGAAGCAACGTGACACACGTCAGCTTTTCCCACGACTCCCAGTATATGGCCACTGCCGTAAGTCCTGGTGCTGGCCGAGCTGGTGGCTTTGACACCCGAGGAGAGGGGCCGGAAATGCGGGGGCAGCACTGTGGATCCCGACGGCACATGTGCAGCTCTGGTACACGGACAGCCGCGGGGCTGCAGGCCCTGCAGGGAGGGGTTGTGCGGCAGTCATTCCATGGTGTCTCAGGACTGTCACCCAGCGAGGACGGTGTCCAGGAAGGGGAGCGTTTGCCTCTGGACAGGGCCAGGGCCTTGGAACTTCTGGATTTACTGTCTACTGTCCTAGTGGCTGCCTTATTTCAGTTTGTGAGGTTTCAGAACCATCTCTGCATTTAGTCTTTCATTTCTCCCTTTCTCTCTCTCGGTCTCTGTCTCTTTTTCTTTCTCTCCCTCTCTCTTTCTCGCCTTATCTCTCTCTCTCTCTCTCTTTCTCTCTCTCTTTCTCTCTTTCTTTCTTTCTTTCTTTCTTTCTTTCTTTCTTTCTTTCTTTCTTTCTTTCTTTCTTTCTTTCTTTCTTTCTTTCTTTCTTTCTTTCTTTCTTTCTTTCTTTCTTTCTTCTTTTTTCTTTGTGGTGCTTGGGATTGAACCCAGGGCCTTCACACTGAGCTCCATCCCCAGTCCCTTTATGACTTCTTACTTTGAAACAGGGCCAATTTGAAAACCTCCTGCCTTAGCCTCCCAGAACGCTGGGATCATAGGCTGTCCCTCTCATTTTGGACAAGATGTCATTCTCATTGAATCACAGTGTTTGGGTTCTGCTCATTCCCCCTGTGAATGGGGCCTGGGATCTCAGAAAAGAGGGTCCCTGACCACTGACCTCGCCCCACCCCTGCTGTGCCCTGGTCTGCCTTTCTGCTGGGGGCACAGTGAGCCTGTGGCCGCCTACATGCTGCCCTCTGGTTTTCGCCCACAGCTTTGTACCTGGCTGGGGCCACCACAACCAGGCTGCTCTCTCCTGCTCAGGCTGTCGGACCTTCTGACATTTGCTGTGACTCTGCAGGGGGACAGAAGCGGAGCAAGCCTGCCTCTTGGTTTTCTATAGAGGACAAGGTGGGATCTCAGAAGAGAACTCAGACCATTGTCTCGCTCTCTGTCAGGACGTGAACTTCACCGTGGCCGTGTACATGATGGTGGTCCGAGGTGGCCGGAGGGTGTGGGAGTACTTGGCCCGGCTCCGCTCCCATCGCCAGAGCATCTGCAGCCTCCTATTTGGGGTTTACCTGGACAGCAACGAGCCGCGACTGCTGAGCCTGGGCAGAGACAGGCTCCTGGTGAGCCGCGGCATCGCCTTGCCTGTCAGCTCCCTGGGTGTCAAAGCTTCTCGGGACTCAGGCTCGCCACCCAGGAGCTGAGCTTGGGCTTGCGGGTGTCTCCTGGCCTCTCTGCAGATCGAGTACAACCTGAGCCGGAGCCACAAGGACCACCTGGAGGTCCTAGACATCCACCACACCGACCAGGGCCACCACCCGACCTGCATGGTGTGGTACCCGCTGCTCACCAAGGAGCTCTTCCTGCTGGTCTGCGACAGCGGCTACAAGGTGAAGCTTTTCAATTCCACCACCAAGATGTGCAGGTGAGTGCCCCACGGCTCTGCAGCACTGGAGCTGGACTCTCGGGGAGCGGGCGTGGGTGACTGGCAGCAGCAGCTGGGCTGCCCCGGTACTGCTTTTCCTTAACCACTTTTCCAAAAGGCACTCAGAGGAATGACCCACCACTGCCATGTTGTACGGCACCAAGAGAAATCCAGCATCTGTGTGTATTTGTCTTTTGGTACCAGGGATTGAACTCGGGACCTTGCACTTGGGAGACAGCCGGCAGAACCACTGAGTTACATCCTCGGCCCTTTTTTTGTTTGTTTTTAAAGCAAAACATTTATTGGTATATTTTAGATGTACATAATGATAACACTCATCCTAGGGAATTTGAACCTGTACACGACATATCTTGGTTCTTTTTTCCCCATTCTCCCCACTTCCTTCAACCCTTCTTCCCCTCCTTATTTACAAAAGCTTTGTTTCCATTTTTTTCCTTCTCTCCTCTCTTTTTTCCTGTCCCTTCTTTCCTTTCCCCCTCACCCCTGCCTTTTTCCCCTTCTCATTTGGACATTTTTTTTTTCCCATTTCCCAGTATCTTTTCTACATTTTGGTCCTCATTTCCACTTTCAGTTTCTCACACCAGAGAAACAATGTGGTATTTAAACATGTGTGTCCAATTTATCTCACTTAAGAGTGGTCTCAAAGCCGGGCGGGCGTGTTCGTGCATGCCTGTAATCCCAGCACTCCACTGGGGAGGCAGAGGCAGGAGGATCACTAGGAGTCCTAGGCCAGCCTGGGCGACATAGAGAGTTCATTGCCAGCCTAAACTACAGAGCAAGACAAAAACAAGAGTGTGGTCTCAAGATGCATCCATTTAGCTAGAAATGTCTGAAGCTCTTTCTTCTTTCTGGCAGACTAGTACTCCATTGTATAAAACACCCACATCTTCTTTATTCATTGGAAAATTGATGGGCATTTGGGCTGTTTCCAAGACTTAGCTATTATGAACTGTACTGCTGTAGGACCAGGGATTTAGCTCAGTGCTGCCACACCTGCCTCCCAAGTGCAAAGTCCTGAGTTCGATCCCAAGTACCAAAACAACAACAACAAAAACTGTAAACATGGGTGTGCATATATTGCTGTGGTGTGATGCTCTTAATTCTTTCCAGAAGATACCAAGAAGGGGAAGAGCTGGGCTTTTGTTTTGTTTGTTTTTCTGGACAGGGTCTGGGTATGCAGTTCAGGCTGGCGTTGAACTCATTATGTATCTATGCTGGCCTCCAACTCACAGCAATCCTCCTGCCTCAGCCTCCTGAGTGCTGGGATTACAGGCCTGTGGCACTACACTTCACTTAGTTTTAGTTTTCTTTTTCTTTTGTACCAGGGATTCAACTCGGGTCCTTGTGCTTGCGCAGCAGGCGGCAAAACCACTGAGCTAAATCCCCGGCCCTAGTTTTAGTTTTTTGAGGAATCCCCACACTGATTTCCGTAATGATAGACCAGTCTACACTCCCACCAAGAGTAGAGAAGGGTTCTTTTTTTCCCACAGCACCTCTAGCATTTGTTACTGATTCATTCCTTTTTTTTTTTTGTACCAGGGATCAAACTTGGGACCTTGCGCTTTTGAGGCAGGAGGCAGAACCACTGAGCTAAAACTCCAGCCCCTCATTTCTTATAGCAGCCATTCTTTCTGGAATAAGATGGAATCAGCATTATAATTTGCATCTCTCAAATGATTGGTGATGTTGAACATTTTTTCATATACTTATTGCTATTTCTACTTCTTCATCTGAGAAGTGTCTTTTCATTTCAGATCCCCATTTTTGGATTGGGTCTTTAAATTGGAGGGTCTGACTTTTTGAGTTCTGTTTGGTATTTTGATTGGGGTTGCATTAAAACTCTGTAACAGTTATGGAAGTATGGCTATTTTCACTATATTGGTTCTTCCTTCCCAAGAACAAGGAATGTCTTTCCATTTTCTGACATCCTCTTCAATCTCCTTTTTCCAGAGTACTGTAGTTTGCAGAGTAGAGATCTTTTATTTCCTTTGTTCGATTGATTCCTAGGTATTTCATTTTTTTTGGATCCTATTATGAAGGGTATTGTTTCCCTAATTTCTCTCTCAGTGAGTTTGTTGTTTGTGTACAGGAAGGCTATTGATTTTTATTTTGTTTTGTTTTGCTTTGTTTAGTACTGGGGATCGAACTCTGGACCTTGCACTTGAGAGGCAGACACAGCACCACTGAGCTAAATCCCTGGCCCATTGATTTTTGAGTGCTGACTTTGTATCCAGCTATGCCACTGAATTTGATTATTAAATCTAGAGTTTTGGAGTTTTGGGGGTCTTCTATGTAGAGTATCATGTCATCCGCAAATAGTGATAGTTTAACTTCTTCCTTTTCTATCCTTATTCCTTTTATTTCTTTCTCTTGTCTAATTGCTCTAGCTAATGTATCCAGAACTATATTGAATAAGAGTGGTGACAGTGGACATCTTGTCTTGTTCTTGATTTTAGCGTGAAAGCTTTCAGTTTTTGTCCATTTAGTATGATGTTGGCTGTTGGTTTGTCTTAGATGGCTTTTATCAGATTGCAATAAAGACCATCTATTCTGATATTCTGTAGGGTTTTTTTTTTTTTATCATGAATGGGTGTTGGACCTTGTCAAAAGCTTTTTGTGCATCTGTTGAGATGATCATGTGGTTTTTGTCCTTGGCTCTATTACTAGGGTGTGTTACATTTATTGATTTGCATTTGTTGAACCATCCCTACATCCCTGGGATGAATCCTACTTGGTCATGGTGTATAATCTACTTGATGATTTGCTGCACTCTATTTGCTAGTAACTTATTGAGGATTTCTGAGTCCTGTTCATTAGGGAGATTGGCCTGTAGTTCTCCTTTTTGGTTGGATCCTTCTCTGGTTTTAGTATCAGGATGGTAATGGTTGCTTGGAGAAATTAATTTGGGAGTATTGCTTCCCTTTCAGTTTCATTAAAGAGTTTGGGAAGTAATAGCATTAGGTCTTCTCTAGATTTCCTATAGAATTCAGCAGTGAATCCATCAGGGTCTGGGCTTTTCTTTGTTTGTAGGTTTTTAATTACATCTTCAATTTTATTGACTGATATTGGTTTACTTAGAATTTTTGTATCTTCTTGATTCACCTTTGATAATTCATATGTATCTAGGAATCTGTCCATTTCTTCTTTATTTTCCATCTTATTAGAATATAAGTACAGCCAAAAAGATATAAGTACTCTAAGTAGGTATTGATGATCTTCTGGATTTCTGTTGGATTTGTTGTGATTTCACCCTTTTCATTACTAATTGAATGGATTTGAGTCTTTTCTTTCCTTTTTTTGGATAAGATTGGCTAAGAGTTTATCAGTTTTATTTAATCTTTCAATGAACCAACTCTTCGATTCATTGATTCTTCGTATTTTTTTTTTTTTTAGTTTCCACTGTATTAACTTCTGCTCTGATCTTTATCATTTCTTCCCTCATATGAGCTCTGGGCCTGTCTTAGTCTTCTTTTTCTAGAAGCTTGAGGTTCAACATTAGGTTGAGTTCGCTCTGTTTTTCTGGGGGTTTTTTGTTTTTTTGTTTTTGGCTCTTTTTCTGATATGAGAATTTACTGCTATAAATTTCCCTCGTAGGACTGCTTTCATTGCATCCCTTAAGTTCCAGTATGTTGTATTGGCATTATTGTTTAATTCTAAAACTGTCTAATTTCATCTTTAATTTAATCTGTGACCCATTGGTTGTTCAGGAGGGTGTTATTTAATTTCCATGTGTTTATGAAGTTCTTACAGTTTCTTTTGCCATTGAATTCCAATTTCATTTCAATTTTATATGGTCTGATACTATGCATGGGATAATTTCAATTCCTTTGCATTTACTTAAGCATGTTCTATGAGCTAGTATGTGATATGTGGTCTATTTTGGAGAATATCGTATGTGCAGCCGAAAAGAATGTGTATTCTGATGTTGTGGGGTGGAACACTCTGTAGACATCTAGTAAGTCTATTTGTTCAAAAGTTTGGTTCAGTTCTGATATTTCTTTGTTGATTTTTTTTTGAGATAGGCTCTTGCTGTGTAGTTCAGGCTGCCCTTAAACTCACTGTGTAGCCTGGGCAGGCCTTGAACTCACAACAATACTCCTGCCTCAGCCTCCCATGTGCTGGGATTATAGGCATGCACCACTACACCCAGCTCTTTGTTGATTTTTTTGTCTAGTTGATCTGTCTATTTGTGACAGGTCCCTTATTACAACCGTATTAGTGTTTATTTGATTTTTCATGTCTATTAATATTTGTTTTATATAATTGGGTATGCTGGTATTTGGTGGATATATATATTTATGATTGTTATCTCTTCCTCTTGGGGTTGTTCCCTTTACAAGGATGTAGTGACCTTTGTCTCTCAGTCTTGGCTTGAAATCCACTTTATCGGCAAATAGAATAGCTACCCCTGGATTTTTCCTGGTTCCTGTCACATGGAGTATTGTTTTCCATTCTTTGACTTTCAGTCTCTGAATTTCTTTTTGAATTAAATGTGTTTCTTGTATGCAGGATATTGTTGGATCTTGCTTCTTGAGCCATTCTGCCAATCTGTTTCTTTTGATTGGTGAATTGAGAACACTTGTATTGATGGTTATAACTGATATATTGACTTATCCTTGTCATGTTATTTTCCTGTTGTTGGTCACCCCCTCCCCATTTTTTTTGGTGGTACCGGGGATCCAACTCAGGACCTTGCGCTTGCAAGGCAGGCATGGTGCCACTGAGCTAAATCCCTGGCCCTACCCCCTCCCCATTTAATTGCTTGCCTTGCCTGGTGGATTCATTCTGTTTGGGTTCATGGAGTTGTAGTCCTTGTTATCTTTTTCTAGAATGTCCTTCAGAACATTTTGGAGTGCTGGTTTGATGTCCATGAATTTCCTCATGTATTCTTTGTCATGGAAGTATCTTATTTCTCTATCAATTTTGAAAGATAGTTTTGCAGGGTACATCAATCTGAGTTGGAGGTTGTTTTCTTTTAGGGCTTGAAATACTTCATTCCAAGCTCTCCTTGACTTGAGGGTTTGTGTTGAGAAGTCTGCTGTGATTCTGTGGGCTTTCCTTTATAGGTGCTTTATTTCTTTTCTCTAACAGCTTTTAATATTCTGTTCTTATATTGAATTTCTGGAATCTTGACTATTATGTGCCTTGGTGTAGTTTTTTTTTTTTTGATCATGGCTAATGAAGTTTAAATGTATCACTTATCTGTGTGTCAAATTCTTTTTTCTGCTTGAGAAGTCTTCTGCCATTACTTCTGTGAACAGGTTTTTCATGTCATTTGAGCTATTTCCTGGTTTCTCATCGACTCTGATCAATCTTATGTTATTCTTCTTTGCATCGTCCAGCAGGTGTTGGATTGATTTTTCCTGATCCCTTGCTATTTTTAAGAAATTTTTCTTTTCATGATCACTAAGCACAATCCTGTGTTCTATATCTGATATTTTGTCCTCACATTCACTCATTCTGCTCCATATACTTCCTCCCATACAAGTACTAACCAGGCCCTACCCTGTTTAGCTTCCAAGATCAGATGAGATTGGGCATGTTCAGGGTAGTATGGCCATAGATTACTTTAATAGATTTTTTAATCTCCTGGATATGTGTTTGAATCTGTTTCATGAATTCCATTTCTTTGCAATGTTGGGCATTCTAACATTTTCCATCATTTTCCTAAGCTGCTCTATTTTTTTATCTGTATCTACTCTAGAGTCATTAAGCATATCTTTCATTATGTTCACCATCTTTGTAGTTATCTGGGAAACTATTACTAATTTGATTTTTTCTCTTTTTTTCAATTTTGTGTGTGTGTGTGTGTGTGTGTGTGTGTGTGTGTGTGTAGTAGGGATTGAACTCAGGACCTTGGACTGCCAGGCAGGTGGTGGTACCACTGAGCTAAATCCCCAGCCCCTGATTTTTTTTTCTTTACAGCCTCATTCATCTGCTTTGTTACTTCTGCTATTACAGTGTCAGAGTCCAGATGGGTGGGTTTCAAATTGTTCAGCCTCATTGCTCCCTGGGTTTTCCTTGGTAAGCTACAATTTTGGGGTTGCTTAACCCCAATCCCTTGCTTAAGTGTCTTCTCATTTTCTTTTCTTTCTTTCTTTTTTGTTTTTAGTTTAATTCCTGGGTTGATGCTTGTAAATTGCATTTGGCAAGTAGCTTTATTGCTACTTTTTTTTTTTTTTTTTTTTTTTTTAGTACCAGGGATCAAACTCAGAACCTTGTGCTTGCCAGGCAGGCACTGTGCTGCTGAGCTAAATCCCTGGCCTGACTACTTAGAATCCTTAGGGAATATATACTTCTCAGACATGTCTTCCAGGTGTAGCTGGCTTTTGAGTTTTGAGACTGTTGAAAGAACTTACCTCTTCAATTTATTGGAGATGAGAAGTTGCTGCCTATTTGACCTAACCCCTGGTCCTTTGGCACTGTCCTATAATACTGTTTATGACTTTTAGACAATCTCAGTCTTGACATACCAGGAAGAACAACTGATTAGAACAATTATGATGCTGTGGCTAAAGTTGTACAACCAGCATTAAACATAGCTAGAAATTGACAAACTGTGGTAACTACTAATTTGCAACCTTTAACCATATGAACTAGATCTGTGGTTATATAACAAAGTCTAAAACAAACTAGAAAATTGTATACAGTAAATATGCTCTCAGTATGGCAATTTTACCCGCAGAGGAGAGAATTTAAAAGGAGTGTAGGGAAAAAAATATAGAAATAGAAGAAGAAGAAGAGATTAGAAGCAAGGCTGGAGGAGAAAGGAAGATTATGCAAACTTTGGGACACTGGTGAAGAAGACAGGAGGGAAAAAGAGAAGGAAGAAATAAGAACCAAACAAAAACAACAACAAAACTAGAAACAATGTTCACATTTATATAAAAACAAGAACAAACAAGAAAAAAAGAAAACAAAACTGAAAACAAGAAAAGAAAAAAAATAAAAGAAGAAAAAATTTAAAATATCATCACACCACTTATGGCATGTCTCTGCTGTCACTGGTAAACAACTTGGGCACACAGAGCCCAGTTCCATGTTAGTTAATCCCAGCAACAATAGATTTATGGTGAGGTGGTGGATAATCCCAGCAAGCCTGTACCTGAAGCTCAGGCTGGTTTCTGTGTTTGAGGTTGGAACCCAGTTTGTTCAGCCTGCAACACTCTGTGTGCCTCCTGCTGGCTTGAACTTGGCTCCTTGTCCTCCTGCTGACTTGAACTCAATCCCACTTTGCCTGATGAAGCCAGCCCAGAGCTACTCTGAGTTCTGAGCTCCGTTAACACCACTCAAGATGGTGACCAGCCCGTCACCCTCTCCCAGAGGATGTCTGGACTTGACTAAGTCACCGGCCACACCAGTCCGCTGTGTCCACGATTCTGCTCTACTGGTGTGTCTCTCCTTGGAGGCCTCTGGGGCCACAAGGAGTCACTGTGTGTCTGCAGCTTTGAGTCCCTGTCCCGTGCAGTGAGTCAGGCCTTGGGAGAAGGCGCTGCAGTAAAGTCTCTCTCCTGGCTCCCTGTGGGCCTCAGTTCTCGCTTCAGATCCTTGCTGGGTCCTGGGGCCCCACTTCCCTCCGTCTCTTCCTCTCATTGCTATATTCCAGTGTCAGGACATCATATCTTGGAAAGGCTGTTTCTCTGCTGTTCACCACTCTGCTATCTTCCTGGAAGTCCCAGCATGAGTTTTTAAAAAACTATTAAAACAAGGCATGCACAGTGGTGCAGACCTGTGGTCCCAGGACTGAGGGAGGCTGAGGCAGGAGTTTCAAAAGTTCAAGTACCACCTGGGTAACTTAGTGAGACCCTATTTCAAAATAAAAAATGAAAGGGGCTAAGGCACTGGGTTCAATCCCCAGTACCACAAAAAGTAAATAAAAGTAAAATTAAAAATATAACAAACTATTAATGCACTTGAAAGAATGTGTAAAGAAGAGTTATAGGAAGATTTCAGAATTTTTGTGCATTGTCATTAGAGACACACTGTTTTGTTTTGTTTTGCTTTTTGAGAAAGGTATCATTATATAGTTCAGGCTGGCCTTGAACTCACTAATGGTGATCCTCCTGGCTCAGCCTCCTGAGTGCTGGAATTATAGGCATGTGTCACCATGCCTGGCTTTTTGGACATATACTTTTTGAATATCCCATAGCTCTTCCTAATCCTGAGAAACTCTAAATGTGTGAGGCAGGAGAATAGAGACAGCATGGCCTAAGATGGCTAACAGCTATTAGTTTTTATTTTGAGTGGGCTCTCCCTTCGTTCCTACATTGCCAGGCTGGACTACAATTGGTGATCCTTCTGCCACAGCCTCTGCCACCACACCCCGCTAGCATACAACATTTAAGAGAATAATTTGTCAGGGTAAAATTCATGTCACATAAACCCAGCTGTTTTAAAATGAATGACACAGTAAAATAAAATAAAACAGCGGTGACTAGAACATCTCAGTGTGCAACCTCGGCCTCCGTCTGGTTCCAGAACATTCCGGTCCTTCCAAAATAAAACCCTTTGCACAAAGCGCCTTTTAAGTTGTAGGAGTACAAAGCCTCCTAACCACAGCTTAAGTGAGGAGGAGTTAGCTTTTTATGAGAAATCCAAAAGAATTTTAGAAATGCATTTTAGAAATATTTGAAAGAGCATGAAAACGCGTTCAAAGAAAAAGACCACAAACATGGGAGCGAGTGCTCGTGGTCCGTCCATCAGATACAGATGAGAGCAGGATGCATTTCTACTGCCTGGATGAGCAAAGATGATGATGACGGGTGGCCTAGCCATCAGCGAGGGCATGGGAGGCAGCGCTAGTCTGTCTCCCTCTATTGCATTTCCCTTGCCTCCGGCTTCCAGGAAGGGAACCCACTGAAGCAGAATGCCAAGGCATAAGGAAAAGGGTCTCTTGTTGGAAAATACGTTTTGAAATAGAAGCTTCTGAATGTCCATTGTAGGAGTTCTGGACTCTAGCACTCAGGAGGCTGAGGCAGGAGAATCATAAGTTTAAGCCCAGTTTGGGCAATTTAGTGACTTAGGTAGATCCTGTCTCAAAAGTAAAAATTAAAATTTTTTTTTAAAAAGGCTAAGGATGTAGGTCAGCACAGAGCCCCTGGGTTCTACCCCCAGTACTGCAAAAATAAAATCCAAATATCTGGTAGCTACTGGTCCTCCCTCCCCTGGCACTTGGAGGCCAGCATGCTTCCTGTTGTGAGCTTGTCTGTTCTGCATGTATGAACAGAAATTCACACTCACACACATTCACTCACCGGTGTGTGACCGCTGTTGTGTGGCTTCCTTCACTTCCTGTTTTCAAGGCCGCTCATGCTAGGTGGGAGCCAGGGCTCTGTGCCTCTCGATGGCTGACCTGTCCCATGTTATGGATGTGTATGTGCTGCTTTTTTCTTTTGGTGGGGGTTATCAGAAATTGAACTTAGGGCCTCGCACTTGCAATGCAGGCACTGTTTTTGTTCTGTTTTGTTTGTTGTTGTTGTTGTTGTTGTTGTTCTGTTTTGGTTTTGAGGCAGGATCTCACTATTGCAGTTCATGCTGGCCTTGAACTCACTTTGTTGTGTAGCTGAGGCTGGGGTGATCCTCCTGCCTCAGCCTCCTGAGTGCTGGAGTCACAGGCGTGTGCCACCAGACCCAGCTTGTTTTTCTCATTCAGCTGGTGGACATGTGCATTGTTTCCACTTTGTGGTGATTGGGAAAACTGCAAATGGGACTCTGTGACCTGTACTTCACAGGATGCAGAACTGGGAGGGGAATCGCTGGGTTCCGTCCTTGAGTGACTTGCAGACTTCTGAGATTTCAGGCCGTGTTCTGTGCCCCCTGCCTCCCTACCTCCTTTCCCACTGTCCCCTTACCGTGTATGACCTCCGGTTGTCCTCTGCACCCCTGATCCACATCCACGCGAAGTGCGGTGGTCACCTGGCAGCTGTCTGTCCTTAGGTCACCTGCACGGCTCTCGTCCCTCCTGGGGCAGAAGCCTCGCCTCCCTCATGTCTGTGTCCTCAGCCCTGGGCTCCACGCCTGGCATGGCAAGGTGTTCCGCAAGGCCGGGAACAGAGGTGGCACCCCCTTCCTCTGCACCCGCCACTGGCCCTGCCGTCCAGCCAGGGACGACACACGCACATTAAGACGCAGTCCTTGTCAGTTTGCATGGAGCCAGATCCATGTGTTCGGACCTGTATCATTTTTTATTTCATGGGCCCTCATTAAGAGAAAAAGAGAAATAAAAAATACAATTAAGAATAAATAAAATGGGCTGGGCATGATGGCACACACCTATGATCCCAGCACTCAGGAGGCTGAGGCAGGAGGATTGCCCTGGGTTCAAGTCCAGCCTGGGCTTCATAGCAAGACCCTGTCTCAAAATAAATAAATAAATACATACATAGAGCTTCCTGTGCACAGGCTTAGCGGAGCGACAGACAGGAAATTTAGAATTAAAACTTTGTAAGGGCACTGTGCCCCCAAGTCTTAAGCCCGCGTTTGGATTGGCGGAATCTGAAGCTTGGTTTGTCCTTTTCTGTTCAGGAAGACACTTCTTGGGCCCGCGTACGGGTCTCCTGTCGAGCAAGCACGAGTCCTCCCAGTGAGAACGGCCCTGGAGCTGGAGAAGCGCTACCTGGTGTTCATTAACAGAGACAAGGTTGCCAGCCTTTGTGTCCTGCCCCTGGGGTGTCGGGACAGGGACGGCAAGCCATCCCCACAACCCTGAGACTGCTCGCTCCTGTCCGAGGCAGTGGAGCCCTGAAAATGGCTATGGATTAGTGGGACTGATGATTGGGAGACATTTTTGAGCAGTTTCCATATTTTCTGTACCTCCACTGAAGAAACATGACCCACTAAAGGATTTTTTCTTTCTTGTTTGAAAAAAAATCTTACAATACTTGGGAGGCTGAGGCAGGAGGATCGCTGTAAGTTTGAGCCCAGCCTGGTCTATATAACAAGACCTGTATCTCAAAACAACGAAACCAAAACCCGAACCTTATAGTCATACACATTAGGTACACTTATTTGTACTTTGTTTTTGTGGCACAGGGGATTGAACCCAGGGCCTTCTCATTGAGCTACAGCCCCACCCCTTTTATTATTTATTTATTTATTTATTTATTTTTTGGTACTGGGGATGGAACTCGGTCAGGACCTTGCGCTTGCAAGGCATGCACTGGAACCACTGAGCTAAATCTTCTGCCCCTCTTTTATTTTTTATATTCAGACAATGTCTGAATAAGTTACCTAGGCTGGGCTTGAACTTTAGATTCTCCTGCCTCGGTCTCCCTGGGTTCTGGAATTATAGCTGTGCACCACTGCACTCAGCTTTAGTCGCACATTTAGCGCGTCACCTGTGTAGAAAAGTGTAAAGCCACAGGTCGTGAGAACGATTCTGGAAAGCCTTGGACAGCTGACTTGGAGACAGGCAGAAGCTGTCCAGCTCCCCACAGGGAGGCCCTCCCGGGGCCCAGTGTGGATGCCCGGCTGCTTAGACACAGTTCTTGCTCCCTGGGGGCCCTGGACATGCAGGCCCCTCAACACGTGGGTCAGGAGGTGCCACATGGCGGTGCCAGGCCTGGCTTGGGCCCTGTGCCCTGAGTCTGACACCCGACTCCATCTTCGTGTCTAGGTGGGGCTGCAGATCTTACCGGTGGACGGCAACCCGCACAAGACGTGCGCCATGGTTTGTCACCCAGATGGGGTGGCGGGGTTGGCCCTGTCCTACGACGGCCGCTATGCCTTCACAGCAGGAGGACACGACTGTTCAGTGGTACAGTGGAAAATCAACCTGAGGTGCGTGCCACTGCAGACTCCTCTTCACCCAGCAACAGCAGACAGAAATCCCAGCTCCTAGGGAGGCTGAGGCAGGAAGATTGCAAGTCCAGGTCAGCCTGGGCAGCTTAGTGAGACTTTGTCTTAAAAAAAAAATTTTTTTTTGAAGGTCTGGGGATGTAGCTCAGAGCCCCCTGGGTTCACTCCCCAGTATTGGGGGGGAAAACAGGAAGGGGAACCAGAGCACAGCTGCAGACTGTTGTGGAACTTTGTCTACATGCCAGACCCTACCTGGGACATCACAGGGCCTGACCTCAGTGCTCCCTGGGGACCTCTGTCCCCATGACCCTGCAGACCCAGAGTCACTGCACTGACGTTTGAATAAGGGGCCTGCTCTCTGCTGGCTGTGGGATGTAGGGCAGCTTTCTTAACATTGCTGATCCTAAATTGGGTTGGTGGCTCACACCTGTAATCCCAGCACTTGGGAGGCTGAGGCAGGAGGACTTCTAAGAATCCAAGGCCAATTTGTGCTACATAGACCCTGTCTCAAAAACCAAAAAAACAAAAACCATGTCAGACCCTTCTCTTCCTTGTCTATAAAATGAGGGACTTTGACAGGATCTCCCTAAGGGCCCGGAAGATCAGCATTTGCAGAGCACCCAGCGCAGAGCTAAGTACTCCATGAATCAGAGGCTGCCTCTTTGGCTGTGGGCTTGGGCTCTTTCACACTAAAGTGGGGCAGGCACGAGGCGACCTCCCCCTGCCCAGACTCAGGCAGCTCGTGCTGTCCCGCCCACCGATGGCAGCAGGGCTCTCCAAGGTGAGCCCAGGGTACACTTGGCCCCTGGCAATCTGCCTCTCAGAAGGGACATCGGGGATCCTCCTCTAACCAGATCGGAAGCAGCAGGGCTCGACTTTGCCTCTGCCGTCCCCCAGGGGACAGATGGGGCCGGTTACCTGGACACGGGGCGAGCTCTGAGCCCCTTAGTCCCTGTCATTCCACTGTCTCCACAGCCCTGGGCAAGCGACCCAGGTGGAGAGAGCAGTTGCCCCTTCATTGTCTTTGTCCTCTGCTTGGTCACCCTAGGATCTGGAATCTAGGGATTCAAAAAAAAGAGGACACGCTCGCGCCTCTCCAGTCGCTTTCCTGGGCCTGGCCAGCATCCAGACTTCTGAGAATTTCCATTTAATCTGTTGTGGGGACAAGGGATCATTATAAACTAATTAGCACTTCATTGCTGCTTCTGGTGACTTAATATGTTCCAGGCTTCACTAATGGAAAGAAATGTAAAATCCCTAACAAGTGAACAAAATTCCCGGCTGGATTCAGCGCAGCAGGGGAAGTGGAGTGGGCAAATCCCCTCTGATTTTGAGGGCATCAGTCAGCTCAGGCCCAGCCCAAGATACTTCTCCCCAGCCCCTCCCTGGGGCCCAGGGCTCATTCTGCACCCTCTCCCCTCCCCCCATCTTTGCCCGCACCCTCACCTCCCCCTTCTCCTGTGGCATCTGTTCTTTTTTTTTCTTGTCTTTCCTTTGTGTGGTACTGGGGATTGAATCCGGGGCGCTCTACCATGAAGCTGCATTTGAAGCCCTGTTTATTTTTTATTTTGAGACAAGGTCTCCCTAAACTGTCTGGGTTGGTCTCAAACTTGTGATCCTCCTGTCTCAGCCTCCCAAGTAGCTAGAATTACAGGCAATGTTTTGGGGGGGTTTTTTTGTACCGAGGATCGAACTTGGGACCTTGCACTTGCGAGGCAGGTGCCAGAACCACTGAGCTAAATCCCCGGATTTAGGCAATGTTTTAAAATCTCCCATTCCTTTTCTGTGCTCAACTTCACTACCTCCTCTCCTCCTGCACCCTGCTTGGATAAAAGCGGAGCCCTGCATTCAAAACCGGGCTTTGCCACCTACTGGTGGGGCAGCAGCAGGCAAGTCCCTTAACACCTCTGAGTCTCAGTTTCTCCATCGGCCGAAGGGCAATGTCATCACAGGGTGGTTGAGGGAGTGGTGACTCCCACCATGGCATGGGCATTTCCTGAGCAGCTCCTGGTGCCAGGCGCAGGCTCCTGGTTTCCGGAGGGTCAGCCCGTCACCCAGAAGGAGCGATCTGTTGCCAGGTGCAGTCGGGTTCAGCCAACGTCACTTCTGTTTTCTACAGCGACCTCATTTTGTACTGCAAGTATTAGGAACCCAATTTAGGCAGACGGGTGGCGGTGGGGCTTAGGAGGTCACCGGATCCAGTGTAGCTGCCCTGTGGTGGGAACACGGATGCAGCCCCCTCATTTGCTGTCCCCAGCACACAGCTGCAAGGTTTTTGAGACCCCTGTCTCAAAAAAACAAAAAAAGGAAAAAGAAAAAAGACCTTACCCTGAGGGTTCCTGGACAAGCAAAGGGTGGCGCTGGGATTCCCACCCTGGCTCTGAGTCTGTCCCACACCCCACACCGCTGAGGACAGCACAGGAGCCCGCACACACGCCTTCCTTTGAGGACACTGAGGCCCCAGCTCCAGTTCCTTGCCTGAGGCCACACAACTTCACAGGGCGGCAGGACACCCGCCCGCCCCTCCGTGCCCCTCCCCGCTGTGGTCCTGAAAGGGCTCCCTCGGGAGCAGGCCAGGGAGTGTGTAGGGAGAAGCAGTCGGTGATCGGCTTTCCAGCCAGGAAAGTCAGCCTTTCGTAAAAGTAGGCTTTCTTCCCATCCCAAAGCCTATTTTTGGAGACTCTGACCCCAAGTTAGAGAGCAGAGGGTTATTTTTATCAGCCTGGCGCGGGTCCCTGTGGTCTCCCGAGTTTTTACGGCAGTAATTAGAGCTGGCAGCCACCTCCACACCATCCCAGCCTCGGCTCTGGTCCTGCGTCTGAAGTCATGGGCAGCGCTGCCGGGCTGCGAGGATGCAGTCTCGGAACACGAGTGCCAGCGGGCCTGGCGGGAGACGCGGTCCTCGAGGTGCAGACAGGTCTCCAGCGCACCCATGCCATCATGGTAATTCAGGCAGGTGCCCTGTGCCACCAGACCCCGGCTTGAAATTGAATTTTCTGTCCTTTGCTTCAGTGTGGAGTAATCGGAGCAGCACTGGTGCCCAAGCGGAGGGCGTTCACCCCAAGTGCTCCCTAATGTCTCATCTCTCTCGTTCCAGCGCCCTGGACGCTGCCGTTTCTCTTGGGGGCGAAGACTTGACCCCGTTCTATGGTCTGGTGCCAGGTGGCAGGGAAGGAAAATTCTACAGGGTAACCATCCCCGCTACCCGCGAGTCAGGCTGGTGACACAGGCTCCGCCCCCCCCCCCCATTTGGCTCCGATAAAGGCCCTTTCCCCGCCCACCCGGCTCCAGTGTGCTTTCCAGAAGCCTCGCCCACCAGGACGCTCCCTGCTCCCTTCTCGTCCGCACAGGAGCTGGAAGATTATTTCTTCTACTCTCAGATCCGCAGCCAGGGCATCGACACCATGGAGACCAGGAAGGTGTCGGAGCACATCTGCCTCTCCGAGGTCCCATTCGTCATGAGGGCAATCGGCTTCTACCCCTCCGAGGAGAAGGTAGGAGGAAAGGAGGGCTGACGAGGTGCAGCTCAAAGCAAAGGCCTCTGGGAGCCATTATGAGAGGTCAGCGGAGAGATTTAATATTCTTCTTACGTCAATGGAAGTGGGAAAGTTCTGGGCATTTCAGATGCGCTCTTGAGCAGTGTGCCGTTACCAGGAGACGGTTTCCTTTCGGAAGTTTAATGTCGGTCAGAGCGCAGGTTTAGGAGGACACAGCCCAGCAGGACATGAGTATAATTTTTGGTTTGGGGAAAGGGCCTTGCTCTGTACTTCAAGCTGACACTGAGCTCACTGTGTAGCCCAGGCTGGCCTTGAACTTGTGGTGATGCTCCTGCCTCGGCCTCCCAAGTGCAGGGATCACAGGTGTGGCACTACCCCCAGCACAGCTCTGTACCTAACCAAACCACCCGCCGGCTTGTGGACACAGAGGTTGTTGAACGTATTTGTCGAGCAGAGACATGGCTGGGAAGAGCATCTCTGAGTGTGGATTTTGTGTACTTAAACGATTTTCCTGCCCTAGAGTCCAAGAAGCAGAATTACAAGGTCAGAGAATATGAACTTTAAGGCCTCGTCATCAACTGCTTTCCACATGGGTAGTGAATCCCATGCCCACCTCGAGGCACGCGTGGACCATGAGACCCATGGAGACTGATGGTCAGACTCAGTGACTGAGGCTCTCAGGGTGACGCGAGTAGGGTTTTTTTAAAACTGGGAGTTGAACCCAGAGCCTTGTGCATTTATCTACACCTCAGCCTTCTCTTTTTGGGAGAGGAGGGGTGTGGTTGAGACATAGGCTGACCTCATACTCACAGCAATCCTCCTGCCTCAGCCTCCCAGAGGCTGCCATACCCAGGTCTTGTCCCTTCCTTCCTTTCTCCCTCCCCTCTCCCTTGTTCCCCTTCCCATTTGAACATTTTCTCCCCGTTTCCCAATATCTATTATACATTTTAGTCCTTGTTTCCACTTTCGGTTTCTCACACCAGAGAAACAATGGGGTATTTAAACATGTAGGTCCGATTTATTTCACTTGAGAGTAAAGTCTCAAGGTGCATCCATTTAGATAGAAATGTTAGAGTGCATGTTTTTATTTTTATTTTATTTTATTTTTGGGTACCGGGGATTGAACTTGGGACCTTGCACTTGCAAGGCAGGCAGCAGAACCACTGAGCTAAATCTCGGCCCTAGAGTGCA
The DNA here is from genome assembly GCF_000247695.1 of Heterocephalus glaber. The sequence continues at coordinate 22,290,524 of NW_004624747.1, forward strand.
TGTTTTTATGGTGCATTTCTTGCTGTACGTTCATTCTTTTTCATGGCAGCATAACGTTCCACTGTGTGGATAGACCATTTTGATTTACTCATAGGTCAGTTGCAGACAAGTGGGTTGTTTTCGTCTCACAGCATTGCATTAATGCTGCTGTGAACATTCATGTTCAAATTTGTGTGTGAACATTCTGTCTCCATTTCTCTATGGCATCTGCCAGGAGAGAGATTGCTGGGTCACATGGGCGCCCTGTTTAGTTTGGGGAACACCCAGACTTTGCCTAGCAGAGCTTCCACCCCCCCATCCCTGTTTTGATTTGCATCTGCCCCATGGCTGAGGTTCTGCCTCTGCCTGTGCTTCCTGCCCATTCCCGGGTCCTGTCAGGCCTCTCGGAGAAATCGCTGCTCTCAGCTTTGGCCCACTTTTTAATTCAGCTGTTTGCCTTTTTATTACTGAGAAGAGTTCCTTGTCAGATATATGATCTACAAGTGTCTCTCCCTTTCTGTGGTTCTCTCTCTCCCTTTCTGTTTCTTTCTTCTTGGTTTTAGTTTTGTGAGGCAGGGTCTTTCTAGGTAGCCCAGGCTGGCCTCAAACTGGCAGTGATCCTCCTGCCTCAGCCTCCTGAATGCTGGGATCACAGGGGTGTACCACTACGCCCAGCTGGTCATACAGATTTATAGTCCTCATGTTGGCAGTATGCACATAACATACTTTAATCACTCCCCTCATTTCACGTTTGGGGTGGCTTCGATGTGTAGAATGTATTTTAATTTTATTCACCCCCTCCCTTTTCTTCTGTTTTTGGGAGAGTTTGTAGAGAATTGGTATTGTATTTCTCTTTAAGTGTTTGGTAGAATTAATCAGGGAAGCCATCTAGGCCTTGGCTTTTCTTTACAGGAAATTTTAAATTACTAATTCAGAGCCAGGTGTGGTGGTGGATACCTGTCATCTCAGCACTCAGGGGGCTGAGGCAGAAGGGTCACCTTAAGTTTGAGGCCAGCCTGGGCTGCATAATGAATCCAAGATCAGCCTGAACTACATAATGAGACTCTGTTTTAAAAATAAACACTAAAATAAAATAGTGAATTCAAGCTAGGTACAGTGGCCTACAATCCCAGCATTCTTCTTCTTTTGGTACTGGGGATCGAACCCAGGACCTTGCACTTATGAGGCAGGAGCCAGAACTGCTGAGCCAAATCCCCGGCCCATATAATCTCAGCATTCTTGGAGGCTGAAGCAGGAGGGTCACAAATTCAAGGCCAGCCTGAGCAATTTAGTGACTTCAAAAGACCTTGTCTCAAAAAACAAAAACAACAAAAAACTGGTGATCCAGCTCAGTGCAAAGGCCCTGGGTTCAATTCCCAGTACCACGAGGTGGGGAATTTAGAAAGAATCACTGCATTGGTCTCCTTACTTGGTGTTGGTCTGCTCCGTTGCTCTTTCTTCTTGAGTAAGTTGTGGTCCTTTGTGTCTTCCTAGGAATTTCTCCCTGCCATCTAAGCTGTAGCATCTGCTGTCTCCAGATGTTCAGTGTCCTCAGCTTTATTTCTGCAGGGTCGCTCTGACGTTGCCTTCAGTCCTGATTTTAGTCAGTGGAGTCATTTTTTCTATTTCTCAGTTATTCCAGCTCAATTGTGTCAATTTTGTTGATCTTTCCAGGTGACTGGTGGCTTCTTCATTGTTTATTTTAAATATTACACCACATAAATTACATGTATGTCCCATGTCATCTGTTGTACATATAAAATATATAAAAATAGAAAAGAAAAAGAGGAAAAAAACATAATGCAATTAATTAAACTTTCTAGGCCCATGGGTCCTATATTTGAGTTTTCTGCTTATTTTCTTATTCAGCCAAACTCACTTCTAAGTTTTTGAGGATCTTTTTTTGGTTTTGATTTTTTTTTTTTTTTTTTTTTGTACTGGGGATCGAACTCAGATCCTTGCGCTGGCGAGGCAGGCGGTGGAACCACTGAACTAAATCCCCGGCCCCTTTTTTCAAGGCCACTGGGAGAGAGAACCAGAGTCTTACTGTGTAGCTTAGGCTGGCCTTGAACTCACAGCGATCTTCCTGCCTCAGCCTCCCCAGTGCTGGGACTGGCTGGGATTACAATCTCCTGCCACAAGGACAGGCTGGATGAAGATTCTATCTTTAAAATGAAACTAGGGCTGGGGATATCTGCTTCACAAGGCAGGGAAGTAGCTGTTACAAGGAGCTCTTCAGGGGAAAGGGAATGAAATGAAACAGTAGTTATGTGCTTCTTATGATGTGACAAACTTGCTGCTGTGTTAAAGCCTAAAGCACCTGTAACGAAGCACTAACCAACTGGGTGTTAGAAACATTTATTTTTTTAATTTTTTTTATTTTTTAGAGACAGGGTCTTGCTGTATATTCTAAGTTGACCTTGAACTCACTAGGTAGCCCAGGCTGGGCTTGACCCTCCAGCAATCCTCCTCCTCCTGCCTCAGCCTTCCGGGTGTTGGGATCACAGGCATGTGCCCCAGTGCTGGCTCCAGTGACCCTATTTCTAATAGAGGCCTGAGGGCTAAGACTTCAGCATATTGCTTGGGAAGCAGAGGCAGGAAGATGGCCACAGCCTGGGCTACACAGTGAGTGCAAGGGCTGAACTTTCTTTTTTATTCTCTTCCCTAGATTGAGGACATGTTTAACGAGATCAAATTTAGCGAGTACGCAGACACGGGGAAGCTGATCGACAGAATCAACCTGCCCGACTTCCTCAAGGTGTTCGTCAACCACAGGTCGCCCTTTGGCAACACCCTGAGCGGCATCCGGCAGAGCTTTGAGGTGCTGGGCACCCCCAACGCGCAGGGCGAGAAGGCTGTGCGCAGGGAGGTGCTCCTGCAGCTGCTGCTCAGCAGAGGTGACTGCAGCCAAGGGCGCAGGCCAGAGGCACCTCCGGACGTGGCTGCTTGGGGTCTCAGCGTCCTGTCTGTAACCTGGGGCCCGCGCCCGCTTTCCAGTCCCACAGGGCTCTTGTGAGACTGGGTGGGATGCGTTTGCTTTTGCGGGATTTTTGTTTGTTTGTTTGCTTGCTTTTTGAGACAGGGTCTCACTGTAACCCAGGCTGGCCTTGTACTTAGGGTGCTCCTCCTGCCTCAGCCTCCCAAGCGCTGGGATTACAGGCCTGCACCTCCACGCCCGACATTGGGAGGCATTTATGAAATAAACCCACCCCTCAGTAAACCTTTTCACCTTTCCCTACTGTTTTCCTCATTATTTGAAGGCGAGGGAGTCAGGGGGGCTTTCACTGGGCAGGACTTTTTCATCTCAGTCAAGCTAGAGTAGATCCGGAGCCCAACATGGTGGCGCAGGCCTGTGATCCCAGCACTCAGGAGGCTGAGGCAGGAGGATCTCTGTGAGTTCAAGGCCAGCCTGGGTTACACAGTGAGACCTTGTGTCAAAAAACCAAACCAAAACTAAACAGAAAACTAGAGCTGACTGGTGGGGGGGGGGGCTTGGCAGAAAGCCGGCCGGGTCTTTCTCAGCGAGCCCCTGCATTTCTCTCACAACCCTGCCACTGAGCAGCTGCCTCGTCTGTCCGCAGGTGAGCACATGACTCAGGAGGAGATGACCGACTGCTTCGCCACACTGTCAGGCCTGAATCCCGAGGGCTGGAAATCCGAGCCTGCAGCCTCGGCCAGCAGAGGTAGGGCGGCTCTGTGACCCAGCTCGTCCCTCCCGCCCTTGCCCTGCTGTCCTCTGTATCTTCTGACCCTGCTTCCCGAATCCCAGCAACCCAGCTGGGGTGTGTGAACATCTGCCCCTGCTCGAGGGTGCAGGGTGGCAGTGGGTCAGGAGATGCGGACAAGGACAGGTGATAACTCGGAGTGGCACAACCCTGGGTTCCTGGCTTCAAGCAGCCGGCACTTTAGAGTTTCTCTCTCTCTCTCTCTCTCTCTCTCTCTCTCTCTCTTTTTTATCTTTTTGTTTTTTGGTACTGGGGATCTAACTTGGGACCTTGCGCTTGCAAGGCAGGGCCACTGAGCTAAATTCCTAGCCCCTCTCTCTGTTTTTCTAAACAATGTCTTACTGTGTAGCCCAGGCTGGCCTTGAACTCATGGCAATCCTCCTGCCTCAGCCTCCTGTGTGCTGAGCTCACAGGCTTGTGCCACCACACCGGGCTATGTGCTGAAAGGTCCTCCTAGGCCAGGGGTGCTGCCAGCGGTAGAGCCTGTGGCTAGGACGTGAGGCTGGGGCTGGATCCCCAGCACCACACGCGCACACACACACGCGTGCACACACACACGCACACACGGCTGTAGGTGCAAGGTGCTCCCCTTCTTTTAGTCCACTGGGCCCGTGAGGAGGGCTGGAAATTCAGACACAGGAGGAGCCAATCCATCTGCACTATGGGTCTGCATGGGCTGCGTACACCCCCACCACATGCTCGGGGCAAAGTCGAGGTGAAGATAAATATAGGAGGCTCCTGCTGCTCTGCTGGTCCATTCCTGATGTCAGGTGTAACCAAGCCTCTGAACCCCACTAACTCCAGCCCAGTACTGGTGGTCACTTCCAGCCTGCATCTCTGCTACCCCGGTCTGTGTGTGCTTCTGGCCTGAAGCCTTAGTTCCCATCCCTTCCATGTAGGAAGTGTGAAGCATTTACATTATTGCTCCCAAATGGCTAATGCTCCATCCTGAGGAGGGGTGTGGGCCAGTTTCCACCCAGGGCTTTTTGGGGACTCAAAGACAAACCATAGAATCCGGCATGGTGGTGCATGCTTATAATCACAGCACTCGGGAGGCTGAGGCAGGAGGATCACTGCAAATTCGAGGGCAGCCTGGGCTACACAGTGAATTCAAGGCCAGTCCTAGCTACATAGTGAGACCCTGTCAAAAAAAAAGGCAAAGCATATCACAGAGCATCTCTCCCTTTTGTTTAGCGTCATTTCCTTGTGTTTTTAGAAAATCCTCTGCATTAAAAACCTAATCACTGTGAAGACATTTGCCTTTTTTCCTTGTTTGGCTAGGTTCAGAAATCTGCCTCGAAGAGGAACTTCCAGACGAAATCACTGCGGAAGTATTTGCGAGTGACATTCTTGGCCTAACCATCTCGGAAGGCCCTGGGGAGGATGGCCAGTGAGGTCGGGGACAGCATTCAGGGCACAAAGGACTCTGTGTGTTTCCGAGAGGCGGTGCTCTCTGTGCTCCCTCTAATCCTGGCAACTGTAGACATTAAAAGCAGATTTGGGGAAGCCTCGGAGCTGGCGGAGGGGGCGCTCCTCGGTGTGAAGCGGGGAAGGGGAAGCGAGGGCCGTGGGGCCGGCCGGCCTGTGCCGCCTGGGGTGCCCACTGCAGCCCTCCCGGTAAGCAGGCTCCGGGAGCCCTGACCTCCACCTCTTCTGGGGGGAGCACCCAGCAGCTGCGTGAGGCTTTAGGCATCACCGGCCATGCCTGACCCGGGACAACCGCCTCAGAGAAAGCAGGGGCAGCTGAGCCCAAGCTGCACCTGGCCCAGAAGCTGCGTGCAGCCCTGGGCCCCGAAGGGGGCTGGCACCTCCCCTTGTGCCCCGCACTGGCCAGCACTGTCGCCTCACCACCTCGTACCCTGCTGGGGCTCAGTACATGGAGTGGGCAAAAATAGGGGCCTGTTCCCTAGCTCTGGACTTTTAGGGGACATTACCACCAAGTTTATGGTGGGTACTTATTTATTTATTCATTTATTTTTGAGATGGTCTCGTTATTTAAGTCAGACTGGCCTTAAACTCACTATGGAGCCCAGGCTGCCCTCAGACGCATGGAGATCCTCCTGCCTCAGCCTCTCAAATGCTGGGATCCCAGGCATGTGCCGCCACACCTGGCCGAGTCTGAGTTTAGAGTTTTGTCATCAGTTCTGAGGTCTCATCCAGGCAAATGTGCCCAGAATTGTCCCCCAGCATACTTGACCATGCCAACTGGGGCCTCCCCAGGGAAAGCCGCAGTGCCATGCTATCCCTGACCCCAGAAGGGGGCTCTGCCCCACAGTGCAGCCTCAAGAGAGCAAGGGAGCTGCAGCACCCTCCGTCACACGCCCAGCCTCCCACTGCGAGGCATCCGGCTGGCAACCTGGCCCAGCCAGCGTCCTCAGAACATTCTAGATTGCAGAGCAGAAGCGGCTGCCCCAAGCCGGGCCGAGTCACGGCGACCTCGGGCAGGCAGCCGCTTGTCGGAGCGTGTCGCCAGAGCTTCACAACCTAGTTCACACTCTGTTCTTTTTTTAAAAAGCACACAAAGAAAAGCAAGCTTTATGAATCAATTTTGCAGCTGCTGGGGCTTAGGAGACGGAGCAGCGAGCCAGTTAGAAAGTTCCTGGGGACATTTTAGGGAACAGAGAGCTCTCAAGTGACTTGTTCTCTTCAGAAAATACCAGAATTGGACAGAGGCCGGACACGAACAGGGCTCCTTTTGATGCTGTCCTTGTCCCCAGCAGCCATCGCCCCTGTTCGAGGACCCCTCCTGCAGGGCCATGGTTGTTCCCCTTCGTGACAAAGGCGAGTTGGCCATTGCGCGCCTCTCCGTCCCTGAAGGTCTGTGTGCCTCCCGCTGGGGCCGGGGCCAGGCCCAGCCTGGGACACCCAGGCAGGGATGCGGTCCAGGTGGGACGAGGGAGGCAGAGAGAGCTTAGACTCCTCAGCAGCAAGGATGACAAAGCTGTGTCAGCAGAAAGGAAGGACAAAGACAGAAGGCAGAGTTTATGCGTCGAGACGTAGGGACAGAGCGGGGTGTAGTGGTGCATGTCTGAGGCCCCAGCACTCAGGAGGCTGAGGTAGGAGGATGGCCACGCTTTCAAGGCCAGCCTGGGCCACACAGCAAGCCCCCTGGCCCGCTCCTGCTCCTGCCCTGGGGTGTGGCTGAGCCTTAAGCCTCAGTTTCCTCCAGGGACAGCTTGTGGAGGGGTTGTGAGGATGAGGCAGCAACGCGTCCCCCCAGAGTGGCGCTCCCAGTGTGAGGGCAGCTGTTGCTGTCACGGGCAGAACTGTGTGGAAACGGGAGACGCCAGCTGAGGGCCAGCCTCTCCCAGCTCCCGGGTTTGGGGCCCCTTCACGCTTGCTCACACCGGGAGCTCTGTCAGGTCTGGCCACCAGCCTCCAGCAAATATTTGTAGAATGACTGAATGAGTGAATTTGAAACTTTGGTGCCTGTAATAGCTGACTTGGTTTTTGAATCGAAGAGAAAGCCAGGTCCTCCCAGGGCCGGGGAGTAAATATTAAGGCGAACCGTAGGTCTTTAGTCTTGTGGCAGCGCAAGCACCACCCCAGACTCTATGGAAGGAGAAACCAGGCTGAGCTCCAGTCCTGAAATGTGGATGTCGTGATGATTTCCACTCACCGTGACATACTATTCTTTTGAGGGTTTTTTGTTTTGTTTTGTTTTGTTTTTTGGTACCGGGGATCGAACTCGGGTCCTTGTGCTTGTGAGGCAGGTGGCAGAGCCACTGAGCTAAATCCCCAGCCCTCTCTTGAGGGTTTTACTTGGATTTTTTTTTGGTACTGGGGATCAAACTCGGGACCCTGTGCTTTCAGGGCAGGTGGCAAAACTGCTGAGCTAAATCCCCGGCCCTTATTTTTTGAGACAGAATCTCAGGCTGTAGCCCAGGCTGGCCTGGAACTCATGGTGATGCTCCTGCCTCAGCCTCCCACGTGTTGATATTACAGGTATGCACCACCGCAGCTGCCTCTCCTTTGACTTTTTAAAACCATTTGAACCCTTCTTCGCTTGCAGACTACAAAACCAGATGGCAACTGGGGTTTGTCCCCAGGCTGTAACCCACCTATCCCTGCTCTACCTCACAGGCCAAGGTTATTCATCCAGAATCTGTACAAAACACTTGCCCTGTACTCTTCAAACACTGTCAAGGTCTCTAGGCATAGGGACAAAGCCAGGCATAGTGGCGCGTGACTGTAATCTCAGCATTCAGGAGGCCGAGATGGGAGAATCACCTCAAGTTGAAGGCCAGCCTGGGCTACACAGTGGGTTCAGGACCAGCCTGAACTACGGAGCAGGGCTCTGCCTCAAAAATACAAACAAAAGAAAAATATGGATACCTTTCTTCCGTTTTTTGTTGGTTTTTTTTTGGTGCTGGGGATTGAACCCGGGGAGTCCTGAGCTACACCCCCAGCCCTTTCCTTGTTATTTAATTTTGAGACAGGGAGGGTCTCACCAAGTTGCCCAGATTGGGCTTGACCCTGTGATCCTCCTGCAGCCTTCTGAGTCCCAGAAGCACTCGCACACTCTGCTTCCAGAGCCATCAATGCCTGCCATTCCCGGTCCCCTCACTCATGCCCATCCGGTGCCAACCTGGCCACCCCTCCCTGGACTTTGCAGTGACACAGAGGAAGCCGATCTCAGAAACACCTGTGTCCCCCAGCTGTCGCCACCCTGGACACAGGTGTTTTCAGGAGCGTGTGTCCTTCAGGGACTTGGCCACGGTCCCAGCAGGCAGCTCCTTCACAGTTGCCTGTGATAAACAGATACAGCCCCTGGGGACGGTGGCAGGTTGCTGCTTCCTCCTGCATGGCAACCAGGCTTTGCTGGCTTAGTGAGAGGGACGAGGAAAAGGAAAGAAAGGAAAAGGTGGGCTGGGGCTTGGCTGTGTCCAGAAAGTCAAAACTGGAAGCCCTGTGACACAGCTTTCTTCAGTGGCCTTGGGACAGTAATGGGACAGCAGCAACTGCAGTGACCTCGCCATTTGTTGCAGGGCCTGCCAAGGGCACGGTGGCTGCTCCAGACAGTGGCCAAGTGCCCACACGACCGCAATCACTGGCCAGACAAAGGGCTGGCGTTGCTGCCCCTCTTCAGAGTTGGGAATCATGGTGGCACCAGGAGCAGCTGGGCCCAAGTCACCCCCGTGGGAAAGGCCCAGCCGTTCTCCACCCCCTCACTCTGATGTCACCAAGGGGCTCACAGCACATCAGGGGATGCTGTGTCTGTCGGTGCAGACCCTGGAAGTGCTTCCTGCCAGGCTGAGTTTAGTGACATCACTAGTACGTGCCACCTAGTGCCACCTGCCCCAGAGGCATGAGGGACACCTGGGCCCTAGGAGATGGACATAGGAGGGGCCTGAGTTTAGAGGGGGCAGCCAGGGAGGGCCATGTAGAAGGGGAGAGCTGGGCAGAGTGGTGCCCAGTATTTGGGAGGCTGAGGCAGGAGGATGCCATGAGTTCAAGGCAAGCCCGGGCTACACAGTGAGCTCAAGGCCAGCCTGAACTGCATAGTGAGACCCTGTCTCGAAAAACCAAAATAGACAAGAAGAAGTGCAACCTGTAACCAGCAGCAGCACACTCAGGCTCCGCCCGGGGCAGACTGGTGCCTGGGCGCAGCCAGGCCTGGCATGGTGGGCGTGGTCAGGGAACTGCAGCCCTGATCTTGGATGAGCAGGGACCTTGGGAGCCTGGCAGAGGCAAATATAAATCATCTCGACAGGGAAGCCTCAAATTATCCCTATAAATAAAATTTAAAATACCGTGTCTGGCATAGTCCAAGAGAGCTAGATGGGTCACAAGGAAATAGGACACCACGAGCGAGAGCAGATGGAGCAGAGACCGAACCTCGGATATGTCCCATAGCAGCATCGGCAGACAGGCCCTAAAACAGCTGGCCTGTGTGGAAAGAAGCAGGGACAGGAATCGATAACAAACGACATGCCAGATTTGAGGCACTGGGGATTTAGCTCTGTGGTTCCACCGCCTGCCTCACAAGCGCAAGGGTCCAAGTTTGATCCCTGGTACCGGAAAAAAAAAAGAATATTTGAGCTGGATGTCATGGCACATGCCTGTCATCCCAGCACTCTGGAGGCTGAGGCAGGAGGATTGCCATGAGTTCCAGGCCAGCCTGGGCTACATAGCGAGACCCTGTCTCAAAATTTTGTTTTGAAAATAGCTTACGGTTTAATCAGGGACCAAAAATTCAAAATCTTCAGAGACCACACAGGTAACAGAAATGAGTCAAGGGGCTGGGAGGGCACACTGGTCATCCATACAGCTTTGTCTGAAGGCCACCAGCAAACAGTGCTAGGGTTTCACTATATGGCTATTTGCACAGGCTGGGCTAGATCTTGTGATCCTCCTGTCTCAGCCTCCCAGAGTGCTAGGATTACCGTGTACCTGCACGCCTGGTGTTGGGTTTCTTTTTAGGGTGATCAAATACATGTAACCTTAAATAGACCACTGCGACCAATTTAAAGTGTACAAATGAGGGAAAACTCTGCCCTCTTTCTAGTTCCACAGGTTTTGCATCACCCTAAAAGGAAGCTCCATGCCCTGAGGCTGCTGCTTTGGTCTCTCTCATCCCCTCCGCCTCCCCAGCACCACCTGCCTATTTGTTATCCCTGCAGATTCACCTGGACATCTATCTGACTTGTGTGCTGGCTGCTTTCACTTAGCATGTTTTCAAACATGATGTATTTAGCATGTGTTCATTCCTTTTCATGGCCGAAGAGTATTCCATTGTGTGGATATACACATTTACCTATTCATCAGTTGATTTATTTAGGGTTCTGGGGATTAAACCCAGGGCCTTTGCCATGAGCTACATCCCAGACCTTTTTCACTTTTTTTTTTTTTTTTGAGACACGGTCTCATTAAGCTGCTAAATTACCCAGACTGGGCTTGAACTTTCCATCTTCCTGCCTCAGCCTCCCAGAGTCCCAGGATCACAGGCATGCGCCCCCACACCACCAGCTGCTATTTGGATTTTTAACATGGTATCTTTTTGTTTTACATAAAATGTAGCTGGGCACAGTGGTGTGCACCTGTAGCCCCAGCTGCTTGAGGCAGAGGGAGGGTCACCTGAGCCCAGGAATTCCAGGCCAGACCAGGCAACACAGTGAGACTTTATCTGTAAAATAAATAAATGAAATAGGTCCCTGTGGCCAAAGCACAAATCCGAGGGACAGGTACAGCAGAGGGCCGGCAGGATGAGACTTCTGATCATCATGTGCTGTTACTTTGGCTTGTTTTTTAGGGCAGGGTCTCACTTTGTTGCCCAAGGTGGTCCAAACTCCTGGTTTGACCCTCAGGCCTCAGTTTCTGAGTAGTTGGGGCTGCAGGCCTGCAGCACAGGTCCCAGCTGCCGTGTCTAGTTTCCACATAATCCTGAGAAGGGTTCTCTGGGTAATGTACTGGGGGTACTGGAGATTGAAATCAAGTCTTTGGCACTGAGCTATACCCCCAGCTCTTTTTGAGACAGAATTGCTAAATCACCTAGGCTGGGTAGAATTTGAGATTCTCCTGCCTCAGGCTTACAGACTGCTGAGATTACAGGCATGCATCACCAGGTCCGTTGAGGTAGTTCCTCTTATTTTCTTTGTTTTGATACAAGGTCTTGGTATGTAGCCCAGGCTGTCCTTGAATTTATGGCGATCCTCCTGCCTCAGCCTCCAGAGTGCTGGGATTATAGGCAGGAGCCACTATCCCCAGCATTTTTTCTTATTTCATTTTTCACATTAGGAACTTGCATTTCAAGAGAGGAAAAGGCCTGAACTCTTTCACTACATTTCCCCAGTAACTTTTTATCCATCCCCTGCTTCCCAAAACCCGGAACCCCCAGGAGAACCTGCTGGGTTCTGCACACAGCAGCAGCCTTGACCTTGCCCGCTGTCCCCACTGCAATGCCTAGTGTAAGGCGAGTTCAGCTGCAGCCTGGCGGGCTCTCTTTTCCCGGCATCCACTGGGCAGGCATTGGCCACGGTCAGGTCTGTGGGGCTGTAGCTGTGCTCGGCTGTGGCACCTGATTATCCTGACCCTTGTAGCTGCCCTCACAGGCCTTTTGTCCTGAGGCCGAGGGGGCGAGAGGGACCCTCAGAAGCCCCCTCGTGAGTCGCTCCAGCCCTTGTCACCTGCAGGGTGTTCTGCGCAGGGGCAGCACCTGGCCTCAACCTGGTCTCCCATGTGGAGCCGGTCAAGGTTCCCTGCGGCTCCTGCCCTGAACTAGGGGAGAAGGAAGCGTCCTGTGACACTGCCCGTCATCACGGGGCTCGAGCCCAGCCGCCTTTCCTACGACTCTACTTTTGCAAAAAGCCGGGGGCGTGAGGCAGCGAAGTCCTGGCAGGCGCCTGTCCCCCGGTGGTGGTGGTGGTGGGGGGGCAGCGGAGCATCCGAGGCGCGCGCCACCTCCCTTGGGAGCCCCCGCGTCCGCCAACTCCGCCAAGTGCAGAGCCCACAGCAAACTTGCATCATCGCACCGACCCGGGCGGGGCGCAGGTCGCTGGGCCGGGTCCCTAGGAATGCGCCCCTGGGTGGCCACCCGCGGTCCCCAGGGTGCCCACGGCACCTGCGGCCTTGGCTCCCAGGGAGCCCCCATCCGCGTGCTCCGGATGGTCGCGTACAGGGGTGGGGATCTGGCGGTCCTCCGGACCTGGGGGTCAGGATGCGGCTGCCCCCCGGGGCTGGGCTGGGGTTGGGGAGCCGGCGGCGCCCGGAGGCCGCACAGCCCGAGACCGCGGCGGCGCTGCTCCCCGCCTGGTGCAGCTGGCGCCCGGCGCGTGCGCACTGGGCCCCGCGGCGCACAGGCTTTGTGTGTGTGTGTGTGTGTGTGTGTGTGTGTGTGTGTCTGTGTGTGTGTGCGCGCGCGCGCGCGAGTGTGTGTGTGAGTGCGCGTGTGCGCGTGTCGAGAGAGCGAGCGGGCGCGAGTGTGGCCGGCTCGGAGCGCGAGCAGGACCCGGCGGGCGCGCTCCCCAGCCCCTGTCGGCGCCGGAACCATGTCGGGCAGGTCGGTTCGAGCCGAGACCAGGAGCCGCGCCAAAGATGATATCAAGCGGGTCATGGCGGCGATCGAGAAAGTGCGCAAATGGTGAGCGCGCGCCCGCGCCGGCTGCGATCGCCGGGACCCCGGAGCCCGAGCCCGAGCCCGAGCCCGAGCCGGGGCGCAGCGCCGCGGGCCGCCTGGGCCCGGAGTTGGCGAAGGCGGGGGCGGCGTGAGCAGGGTCACCTGCGCCGGGCGGGGGCCGCGGCGCTGCCCAGGTGGCGCTCGCGCTATCGCCCACCTGGCGCGGCGGGGGCAGCGGCGGGGGCCGCGGGCCGGCGGGGGGCGCGGCGAGCAGCGCGGGAGGGGGTCGGGCCGGCCCCAGAAGCCATTTCGTGTCGTGCGAGTCACATGAAAGCGGCTTCCCGCGCGCCGGGGCCGCCGTGCCGGCTGTGGCGGCGGGCAGAGCGCGAGCTCCATTGTGCGGCCCCGCGCGGGGCCCGTGCCCCCGGCCCCCGCGCCCCGCGCCCCGGCCCGGAGCCCCCGAGTCTGAGTAGTTTGCCGAGCGCCCGCCGTTTAAATTTAGCGCTTTGGGCTGCCCGGAGCCAGAGCTCGCGGCCGGGAGGATGGGGGCGGCGCGGGGCACCCACGTCCCGCCCGGGCGGCCGGGGGCGCGGGGCGGCTGGTCCTGGGGTCACGAGCGGGTCCTGGCTCGCGTCTGCCGCCCTTAGCGGAGCCGCGGTTGTTTTGCGCGCAGAGCCCTTGTTTTTGTTCTCGGCACTGGGGGCTCCCGGAGATCCGGGTGGGCCGCGCACGGTCTCCAGGCGCGCGAGTGATCGCGCCCGGCGTGGCCTCACCGCGGAGACGTGGGCTGGGACGGTGCCCCGCCCTTGGTGGGAGTCTCACTCTGAAGCGGCCCCAGGGCCAGGACCGGGGCGCGAGCTGATCTCCCGGCTGGGTCGGACCTGCTCAAAACTCCCCGCTCTCTGATTTCAACTTTATAATTTTTTTTTTTCCCCACGGCTTCACTAGGGTCTGGGAGGGAGAGGAGTAGCCGCGACGGTGTCCCCGAGTGTCAGCGCCCGCGGGCTCGTTCTGACCCTTTATTTAAAGCCTCCATACCGGCCAGGCCTGCGACAGGCTCTGTTTGTATTTGGGGGTGTCATTTCTTGAGTGCCTGGCTCTCTGCAAACCGTGGGGGGCGAGCCTCCCGTCTGTCCTGGCGGTGTCACAAGTTAGCTGTCCTTTCTCAGAGTCAAACCCAACAAAAAAGGCGAGAGGAAAATCAATAAAGTCCACGTGCTCCCGGGCCTCCTATGGAAAGGGCCGCTGGGATGGCCGGATGCCCGGCCGTGGGCAGGGTTTGGCTCCAACGGGACAAAGAATTTTCACAACCCTGAGAGGAGGAGGCTTTCCAAAGTTGAGATCCAAGTCCTGGGTGCTGCAGGGGGCTCCCTGGCTGCCCAGGGCGCCCCAATGGCCAACTGGAGCCATTTAAAAATGGCAGAAACAGCTGCAGGCCGAAACACGCGCAGAAAAACAGCCCGACATCCCTGCCTCGCCCGAGTGACTCCCCGGGGAAGGTTGGGGTGGTCTCAGCCCCCGTGAGAAGAAAGACCTGGGGTCGGGGCAGGCAGGATCCCTTGTGTCTGTCCCTGGCTTGTAGGGTGGGACGGCCCCTGGGAAGCTGCCTTTCTATTTCTGCTCCTGGAGGTGCGGCAGGGCTTCCTGCCCCAGGTTCCAGCCCAGCCCAGCCTCCTGTGCTGTGACAGCTGTACCCAGGGCCACCAGCTGCTCTGCAAAGAGGGCAGATGGAGGGGCTGGTGCTCCCCACTGGCCCGCCCCAGAGCAGAGTCGGCTTTCAGTCTGGCCAAATGCTGCCTCCCAGGCCTGGGGCCGGGGAGGGGGATGCAGCCATGCCTGTCCCTGCGCTTGGGAAACAGGCTGTCATGTCCTGCAGACCTCAGGCTTGGGACCTCTGGGTTGGGCATCCACTGTGACCTTGGGCCCCACAGCGCTCACTTCTCTAACCTGGTTGTTAGGGACAAGAAAGTCATACCCAATCACAGGTGCTGGAACATATTGTTCTCATTGTGAAGGGGACTTTGGAAACTTGGCTTTGCCTTTTTTTTTTTTTTTTTTGCCCCTTATAGGCAGAAAGCTTGGGGTTAGTGCCCGGGTTTCTCCAGCCCAACAGAGGCTAATCAGGTCCTTGCTGTGCTTTTGGAATGGGTCAGGGTTGTTTATTAACTATGACCACCAGCCATCCATTTCCTCAAGGTCTGGGATGTGCGGTTGCCAGATTTAACAAATAAAAATACACAACACTCAGTTAAATTTGTATTTCAGATAAACAGCAAAATAGTTTTTAAAAATAAATGTTACTAGCCAGGCATGGTGGTGCATGCCTGTAATTCCAACACTCAGGAGGATGAGGCAGGAGACTTCGAGACCAGCCTGGGCTACATAGTGAGACCCTGTCTCAAAAAAAGAGAGAGAGAAGAAGGGAGAAAAACTAAAATGTTACTGCTGAGAGTAGCTCAGTGGTAGAGGTAGAACAAATGCTTAGCACCCACAAGGCCCTGGGTTCAATCCCCACCAAAAAAGAAAAGCTTTCTTAGTGTAAAAGTGCTATCCCACAGCATGCTGGGGACAGATTTATACCAGGAAGCCGCCCACTCCCTGTGGTGCCCGTGTGCACCAGGCAGCTGTGTTTCACGCAGAGGAGCACCAGGGTGTCAGGTGTCCCCACTGCCATAAGCTGGGGGGGTGTTTCTTCTGAGCCCCAGGGACCCTGAACACCCCCTCTGCCAGCGCTGCCTGTGGGGTCCCTGCTGGTCCCTGCCGTCGGCCTCCTGTCTCCTCTCGGTCAAGCATCCCGGGGAACAGGCTGGGTAGGTGGTCAGAGAGTGGCTGAGGGAAACAGAGTGGTGGGTCCTTCTCAGGGAGAATGGGCCAGAGTCTGGGCCCGGGTAAGAGGACAAGGAGCAGTAGGGGTGGCACTGGTGGAGACAGAGGTGGAGGTTTGATCCCAGGGACCCCGCTTTGCAACCTCTGGGGGTTTGTCACAGGTCCTTTCCTGCAAGGTACCTGCAGATGAGGTGGCTCTAGTTAGGATGAAGCCAGCGATAGGCCCAGCCTCCTGCCACCTCAGGGACCAGCTCTGGGCGCAAATGCCAATTGAGGGTCCTGGAACACTCTGTGCAGGCAGCAGGGTCACCCAGGCAGTGGGTGACCCCAAGATGGTCTGTTTGGCTGTGGGCTTGGAGCATCCAGCATGGGTCCTCGTCATTTCTAAAGGAGCCCGTGCTGGGGAGGAATGTTTGGGAGCATATCCTGTATCTGGGGGACCTCACTTCCTGCTTCTGTCCCAGGAGCCAAGTCTGATGGGAAGAAAGAGGCCCTGCAGCCATGTTGGTGACCAGGGCCCATCGAACCAGGGAGGGCTCAGAGCACACCCAGTGTAGGGGAGAATCCAGGCCCAGTGCCTACCAGTGTTGGGGACAGGGGATGTGGGAGTGTCTGAAGCAGACTGTCGCTTCAGAACACATGGCTCAAAGCACGTTTTGTTGTTGTTGTTTTGGTTTGGTTTTTTTTTTTTTTTTGGTACCAGAGATTGAACTCTGGACCTTAAGCTTGCAAGGCAGGCAGTGGAACCACTGAGCTAAATCCCCAGCTCCTTGAAGCATGTTTTCAAGATAGCTGGAAATCTGGATTTTTTTTTTATAGAGCCTGGGGTTTTTTTTGTTTTGTTTTGTTTTTGGGTATTTTTTTTTTTTTTTGAGTTTCACAGTTGATTCACATTTTTAAAAGTAGTACCACGCAGGGCAAAGCAAACTTGCCGGGTGGCCACTGTAAAGTGATGGCAGCCTGGGGCCTGGCATTCTGGGCAGATGGCTTCGAGCCCATCGTGAGAGACCTCAACTGCACGGGGGTTGGAACCCTGGCCTTTGCACCAAGCTACATCCCCAGCCTCCCCCCCCGCCTTTTTTTGGCACCAGGGATTGAACTCGGGTCCTTCCGATTGTGAGGCAGGAAGTGGAACCACTGAGCTAAATCCCCAGCCCTCCAGCCCGTTCTTATCTTTTAATTTTGAGACATAGTCTTTTGAAGTTGCCCAGGCTGGGCTCAAACTTACAAACCTCCTGCCTCAGCCCTCCCCCAGGCCGTGTTCTGAATGCTCCGCCTCTGCCCCAAGCTCCTCAATGGCCACAGCTAGAGCTGCTCATCCGGGGTGGCTCAGCAGAGGGGCGTCCAGCTGGGACCTCTGGAGCCTAGAGCTCATGACCTGAGGCCTGGAACCCCTCAGGGAGGACAGCAGCTCCAGCATTCGTGTCTTGGCTCATTGCCGCCTGCATGCCTTCTGGCCTGAAGGGCATCCCGTGTGATACAGGTCCCTTCATTCAAACCGCTCCTGTGTCAGTTTGCTGGGCCCAGGTCGAGGAGGCTGGTGGGCGGCCTTGGGCATTTGCACAGGCTCTGTCACTCACACTGCTCCTCAGAATGGACTTACAGTGTTCACAGGTGACAAGAGAGCGGAAGGTGGGCCTGAAATCTCAGCCCTTGGGAGGCTGAGGCAGGAGGATCACTGCAAGTTCCAGGCCAGCCTGGACTACATAGTAAGACTGACTCAAAAAAAAGAAAGAAAGGGGGACGGGGTAGGGGCCTGACAACTGCTCCACAAAGCAGCCCAGTGCCCACTCTGTGCCTCAGTTTCTTTATCTGTCAAGTGGGGACAGTGGTATTTCCTACTGCACAGGTTATGGGGAGACCAGAGCAGCTGTCTGGTGCTCAGCACGCTGGCAATGGCACTGGGGCCAGGGCAGAGCCAGTCCCTTGCCCCGAGGGCAGGGTGGGTGTGGGCCTGAGTGAGCAGGGTGTGGGGTGGGGCGTCTGTGGTTCTGGTTGGCCCAGAAGCCCCTGCGGTGTGTCCAGTAGTGCGTGAAGGCCGTGCACGCACAAGGGGAGAGCCAAGGGCAGCTTGGGTGCAGAGGCCAAAATGAGTGTGGAGCAGCCAGGCTCAGTGATGCAGGCCTGTGATCCCAGCTGGGTAGGAGGCCGAGGCGGGGGATCACAGGACCCTCTCTCAAAATGAAATAAAATGCACAAGGGCTGGGGTGCAGCTCAGTGGTAGAGCACTTGCCTGGTGTGCGTGAGACCTGGGCTTTGGTGTCCAGCCCAGATGTGAAAGCGTCAGGCAGCTGGGGTCCTCGGGCCACTGCCAGTTCTTGGTCCCAGGGGGCTGTTGTCACTGAAGAGGCTGGGGGCCCCTGGCAGCTCTGCCTCCTGGGCCAAGTGTGTGTCTGGCTGTGACGTCCCACTGGGGTCCTCTGAATCCGCCAGGTTCCCCGCTGGGCCGCTGGTGGGTCCTGGGTGACCTTGGGGTGCAGGACCCCAGCCTCGCCTCCAGGGCTCCCCGAGCCTGTGCCCCAGTCTGGGTAGGCTGGGCGGCCCCAGTCTGGGTAGGCTGGGCGGCCACAGCCATCACCTGGAATGTGGCGGCCCTCTGCGGCGAGGTGCGTCCTGCGCCTCAGGAAGCCAGTTGCCCACTCCTTCCCGGCGGGGCCTGGACGCCATCCTGCAGGAGTCCCAAAGGTGGGATGCAGGGCCCCCCACAGGGTCTGGCTCTGCTGCCCTGGGGAGGAGGCCCTGTGCCTCCTGGGGTGAGCAGGCTGCAGGTGCTGACCCTGCTCCTGGCTCCTCTGACCTCCGCAGGGAGAAGAAGTGGGTCACGGTTGGCGACACATCCCTCCGAATCTACAAGTGGGTCCCGGTGACGGAGCCGAAAGTGGACGACGTGAGTTTGCAGTTCTGGTCCGGGGCGGGGCTGCGGAGAGGGCTATCACCTGCCCTCAGCACCACCTGGGGGGCTCCACACCTGCGTCCCCACCCCCTGCACAGTCCAGAGTGGCCCTCAGAGAAGGACGCAGTGTCCCTTCGAGCTGTGTCTTCTGGGCCAGGGCCCTGGGGACGCCCTTCAGTACAGGGCTGCCCCTCCCCAGGGCCCTGGCACCACGGCACCCAAAGACAGCTGCCCATCCTCTCGGCTGTGGCACATGCCTGAGCACCGGGCGGTCTGCCAGCTGTGCCCATGGGTCAGGTGTCCTGTCATGTGCTTTTCCTGTGGAGCCTTCCGTGTTGATGTTTGAGGACATAGGCTCAGAGAGGGGAGGCCACTTCCCCAGAGCCACACAGCGAGTGTCAGAGCTGAGAGTCAAGTTCAGGTCTGCCTGTCACTAAAGCACCCACCAGGACAGCCTTCTGGTGGCAACAGTGGCCCCAGGAGGGAGAAAGTGGGGTGCAGGGTGCCTGGGGCACACTGACTGCGACCACCAGGGGGAGCCACAGGGGCAGTGCTGGTCCCCAGGGCCCGTGGCACAGCTGCTGCCAGGGCCCAGCTTCCTGTTGCCAGGGTGTCACTGCCCAGGACCCGGGTCAGCCGCTCTCCTGTCCAAGAATCCAACTGGGGCCTCTGCCTGGGCCTTTCCTCCTGCCTCCCCTCCCGGAAGGTGGCTCAGACAGACAGCCTCCAGGGACCTGGGCCTGGCAGACATTGCGTGCCCAGCTTTCTCGGGACGCAGGGCCGAGCCTCCCTCCCTGAGACCCCAGATGACCCCTGGTCACAGCTTGCCAGGCAGGGCTGGTGCTGGGCGCGGGACCCAGGTG
Organism: Heterocephalus glaber; assembly: GCF_000247695.1. The sequence continues at coordinate 22,309,865 of NW_004624747.1, forward strand.
CTGTCCCTGCTGGCCTGGTGGGGCTCCGGGAGTGGCCAGGGCCCGGGCTTGTTCCTCTGTGTCCCTGGGGAGGTACCCGGCCTCGTCTTTCTGTGCAGTGGGGTGGTGAGCCAGTTTGTGGAGTGCCCAGTGGCCCTAGCACCGTACCCCAGAAACACCAGCTCCCTTCGTGTCCCTGCACCCAGCGTGTGGAACCCTCTTGCCCTTGAGGGCAGGGTTCCCAGCCCTGCTGAGCATTTTGTTAAAATCCCCGCAGCTGAGTCAGAGTCTCTGCAGCTCGGGACCAGGAGCCTGGAGTGTGGAGGGATGGCTTCATATGGTTTTTAAAAATACCCACTTGTAAGCTGGGCATGGTACAGAACGCCTGTGTTCCCAGCGCTCGGAAGGCTGAGGCAGGAGGATAGCAGCGAGTTCAAGGGCAGCCTGAACTACATAGCGAGACCCTGTCTCAAAACAACAAACAAAAAAATAAAACCAAGGACAAAATGCCCAATTTCTGTATGGTTACACTATTTTTTGTTTTTACTTTAGAACTGAAATTTTTGTTTTTTTAAACAAGTAAGACGTGTTTCAAAATTCACATGTCACTTTAAGAGCAGTTATGGTCCTTTGGTTTCAAACACTTTGTTTTGTTTTGGCACTGGGTATTGAGCCCAGGGTACCCTGTCATTGAGGTACAACCCCAGCCTTCTTTTTATTTTGTCTTTTCACATATCATGAAATTCGTTTTTCTTTTTTTTTTTGGTACCAGGGGTCGAACTCAAGACCTTGCCCTTGTGAGGCAGGCGGCGACACCGCTGAGCTAAATCCCTGGCTCATTTTTCTTCTTTTTTAAATTTCTCAGTTTTGGGGATTGAACCCAGGACCACAGGAATGCAAAGCTAGCCTTCTATCCAAGCCCAGAATTTACTCTTTTCTGGGGCAGTAGGGATTGAACCCAGGGCCTTTGCACTAAACTATATTCCCAGCCCTTTTTATTTTTTACTTTGAAACTGGGTGTCACTAAATTGCTCAGTTGCCCAACCTAGGTTTGAACTTGCAATCCTCCTGCCTCAGCCTCCCAGAGAGCTGGGATTATAGACATGCAGCATCATGTCTACTTCAAAAGTCACTCTTTCAAGGTATATGATTCAGTGTTAGTGTATCCGTAATTGTACAACCATCACCGCTATCTGGAACATTTTTATCTCCCCTAAAACAAAATGCAAACAAACTCATTCTATTGTTCAGTTAATTTATGTCAATAATTATAAATGTTGGGAGGGGGACAGGATCTCCCTGTACAGGTCAGGCTGGCCTTGAACTCATTTCGGATTTGCTGCAATCTTCTTGCCTCAGCCTCCCAAGTGCTGGGATTACAGGTGTGCACCACCACACCTAACTAATAATTATAATTTTAAAAAGTAAGGAAGCAAGCAAACAATCTGGGGTGATGGCACACGCCTGTAATCCCAACTACTGAGGAAGCTGAGGCAGGAAGCCTGGGCAACTTAGCAAGACCTTGTCTCAAATAAAATTTGAAATGGACTAGAATATTGCTCAAATATAGCTCAGTTGTAGAGCGCTTGCTTAGTGTGTGCAAGGCCCGGGGTTCAATCCCCAGTACTGCAACAAAAAATAAAAGGAGAGAAGAAAGCTCTGGCCTGTCGCTGTCGGTCCCTGACTGGCCGCCCTGCACCCGCACCCGCCAACTCCACTGTGCCTCGGTGTGTGCCGCGTGTCTGCTCTACTCCTCTCTCAGCGTCCGCCTCTTACTGCAGATCTTGTTAGGAATCTGCTCTCATCCCTGACCCTCCCCACCTGAGTCCTCTTCCCTGGAGGCAGCTGGCGGCCCAGTTCGTTTGTCCTTGCAGAGGCAGCCGTGCTGACAGACATGCGTGCGAATCCCAGCACGTTCCTCCCGTGTCACAGTTTGCACCTTTTTTATACATCTTGGAGATACTGAAATTTTTTGTGTTTGGGGTTCTAGGAATTGAACCCAGGGCCTTCACACCCAGCTACATCTCCAGCCCTTTTTATTTTGAGACAGAGTCTCACAAAATTGCACAGGCTGGGCTCGAATTTTCGATCCTCCTGCCTCAGCCTCCCAGATTCCTGAAATTTACGGGCATGCCCCACCACACCTGGCTACGTGTTAATATTTTTGGCAGATTATATTAGTTAATTAGTTTCTTTGTATTACGCTGAAGAAACATCCTAATCTGTTGAGAGTCTCTTTCCTAGGGACAAAGCCATATGATTTTCAGCACAATTCTATTCCTATGATGAAAACGAGGTCTGGTGTCATTCAGTGGCAGAGCACTTGCCAAGTATGTGCAAGGCCCTGGCTTCCATCCCCAGCACTTTAAAAAAGAAAAAATAGGCCAGGTATGGGCCTGCCCACCTGTAATCCCAGCACTTGGGAGGCTGAGGCAGGAGGATTGCTGTCAGGCCGTCCTGAATTACATAGCGCCCCTGGAAGTGAGCGACCTCCGTCTCGTCCACCTGGCTCATCTTCCACTTGCTCTAGCGACAGTGCCTTGACCACTCCTGGCTGCTGCCTGGAGGAGGAGGCCCCCCCAGCCGGGACTTCTGGGGTGTTGCCCCCCACATGGCGGCCACCTCCTGGGCACTGACATGGTGGAGCCTCCACTCCCCCACCAGGGCGTGCGCGTCGCACACACCTTAGTGATTTGGTTTCTACTCCATTTCCCCTCCAGAAAAACAAGAATAAAAAGAAGGGCAAGGATGAGAAGTGTGGCTCAGAGGTGACCACGCCGGAGAACAGCTCCTCCCCGGGGATGATGGACATGCACGGTGAGCGCCCTCCTGGCAGGTTGGTTCGCATTCCGGGCTGCGCGGGCTGGGCGGCCGGGGCCTCCGTGCCTCGCTGAGGAGGAGGGCAGGGCTTCTTCCCCAGCGCCAGGCCAGGAGCCTTCCAGGGAGCCAGAGACAGAGCAGAGAGACTTGGAGCCAGTCATGGGGGTGCATGAGGGAGGCTGAGACAGGAGGATCCCTGTGAGTTCAAGGCCAGCCTGGGCTACGTAGTGAGAGGTGTCTCAAAAACAAACAATCCTGTCCTCACCCGGTGACAAACCTCGCAGGACATGTTCCTGGCAGCCCCGTGTGGCCAGGAGAATTCTGAGGCACACGTTCTTTGTCCCGCCCGGTCCGGCCCGACTTGCAGTGCAGGTGGCTGCGGTTCCCATTTCACTTTGGTGCTGGGGCACACAGATGCTGACTGAACGGCCACTGCAGAGCCATGGGCACTGCCCTCCCGCCAAGCCCACCTTCTCTCCGAACTGCCGAGTTACGTACGACCTGGGTCCCCGCTGGCAGAGCCGGGCAGAGGTGAGACTCGGCCATTTCCTGGTGATCGCTTCTCTTTTTACCTCGCTGTTCCTGAGGAAGCTCAGAGCTTGGCTCCATGCAGTGTTTGCAAACCCCACACCAGAGCCCTCTGGGCCATGCCCAGCAGGCTGCCTCTGTCCCCTCCCTACAAGGAGAAGCTCCACAGAAATTCAAACTGACGTCTGTATAAAACTGTTAGCTTTTTTTTTTCTGTCAGTACTGGGGATTGAACCCAGGGCCTTTGCATTGAGCAATGTTCCCAGCCCATTTATTTATTTAGTTAGTTAATTAGTTATTTGAGGCAGGTACTGCTAAGATCCCCAGGCAGGACTTGAACTTTCAATCTTTCTGCCTCAGCCTCCCAGAGTGCTAAGATTATAGGCGTGTGCTACCATAGCCCAGGCTGGCCTCAAACTCAATCTTCCCAAGCACTGGGATTAAATGTTGGTGTGTGCTACAATGCCCAACCTGTGTTAGCTTTGGTGCCTGTCAGCTTTCTGCTCCTGTAACAAAATCCCTAAGACAATGAACTTAAAAAATGGAAAGGTTGATTTTGGCTCACAATTTCAGAGGCTTCAGTCCCTGGGTTGGGGCGAGGTGGCTTGGCACTGGGGGAGCGCCACTTAGCACTTGGCCAGGATGCAGAAAAGCAGAAAGGAGGAGGAAAGGGCCAGAGCCATCCAGTTGCCATCAGGGCCCCACAATGGCCTAGAGGCCTCCACCAGGCCCTGCTCTTTAAAAGTGCTCACCGCTTCCCCAAAATGTATGCCTGGACTTAGCCTTTAACATGTGACATTAATTTGAGAGGACATTTAAGATCCAAACTGTAAAAACCAGGCATGGTGGCACATACCTGTAATCCTAGCACTCAGAAGGCTGAGGCAGGAGGATCGCCATGAGTTCAAGGCCATCCTGGGGTACATAGCTCAAAAACCACACACACACACACACACACACACACACACACACACACACACGGCTCCCAGCTGCCCACACCACTGTGGCCAGGATTCATTTCCTAGCCCCGGCGTTGCCTGAGAGAACCCAGACAGGGTGTTTGAGAGCAGGGGTCCAGGCCCCCCATGCCACCTCCTGAACTCTCCGGGGAACCTCTCTTGGCTGAGTGATCCTCGGCTGGTAATTTAACCTCTAGCCTTTGGATCTTTTTTGTTTTAATCTGCAAAACGCAGGTGGCAAGGCCCACTTGATAAAGTCATTGTGGAATTAAGGGAGATAATCCCCTAAACTCTGGTGCATCCATAGCTCCGGTTTATGAAGCCATCACCCCATGCCAGGAACACACTGAGCCCATTCCAAGCTGTCTCCTGTTTGCATCTGGTCTCAATCCCATTGTACAGATGGGGAAACTGAGGCAGAAAGAGGCAAAGTAATGCCCCCGGGTGGAAAGTTCATGACTTCAGGGGTGAGCGCTGGCATTCAGCCCCTTGAGAGGCAGAATCTGGGCTGTGGCCTGGGCCAGTGCCCCAGGAAAGCAGAGATGCCCGGATGAACCAACAACTGGATCCCAGGGCCACGCCTCCCTCCCTGGGCCAGGCTGTGTTCCTGAGGGTTTGGGACATGGAGGGGACTTGGTGTTTGCCCTGTGCAGTTTTTTTGTGGTTGTTTTGTTTCATTTTTTGCAATCTCCTAATTGAACCTGGGGCCTCACACCCACCGGGCAAGTGCTCTTCCCCTGAGCTGCATCCTCAGCCCTTTCTGCAGATTTTTGTTTTCAGAGCAGGTCTTGCTATGTTGGCCCAGGATGGGCTTCAACTGGAGAGCTGCCTGCTTCTGCCTCCAGAGGAGTTGGGCTTTCAGGTGTCACCCTTGGGCCCCATGCGCTGGGCTCCTTCATCTCCAGATGGGGTGGGAGCGAACGGGGCCAGCAGCCACCGTCCGAGCTCCGAGGCTGGCTGGTCACGAGTTAGCACGGCTCTGAGCGAGGGGCTCTGCCTCTCGAGCTTCAGTTTACCCCTCTGTAAAGTGGAGGTGGTGACAGCACCCACCCTGGAGGTTGTTGGGAAGATTAAATGAGGTGACGAGGTGCCTGTAGACCCAGCTGCTCGGGAGGCTGAGGCAGGAAGATTGCTTGAGCTCAGGTGTTGAATGCCAGCCCGGGCAATATAGTAAAACCTCAGCTCCTCCTGTTCAATATTGTTCTGGAAACATTAGCCATAGCAATTAGAAAAGAGAAAGAAATAAAAGGAATAAAGATAGGAAAGGAAGAAGTGAAACTGTCATTATTTGCTGACGATATGATACTTTACATAGAAGACCAAAAAAACTCAGTCAAAAGTCTTCTAGACCTAATTGACAGATTCAGTAGCATAGCTGGATACAAGGTCAACACTCAAAAAACAATAGCATTCTTATATGCAAATAGCAGACCCATTGAGAGAGAAATTCAGGAAATAATTCCTTTTACAATGGCATCTAAAAAAATGAAATATCTAGGAATCAACCTAACAAAGGAAGCAAAAGACCTCTACACTGAAAACTACACCATTTTGAAGAAGGAGATGGAAGAGGATTTAAGAAAATGGAAAGATATCCCTTGTTCCTGGGTAGGAAGAACCAATATAGTGAAAATGGCCATACTCCTAAAACTACTGTATAGATTTAACACAATGCTGATTGACATTCCAACAATATACTTCACAGAACTAGAGAAAACAATCCAAAAATTCATTTTGAAGCAGAAGAGACCTAGAATAGCAAAAGCAATTCTAGGCAACAGAGACATGGCTGGGGGGGGTATCACAATCCCCAACTTGAAACTATACTACAAAGCTACTGTGGAAAAAACAGCATGGTACTGGCAAAGAAACAGACCCGAAGATCAGTGGAATAGATTAGAAGATGCAGAAACAACTTCAGACATACTCAGCCACCTCATCTTTGACAAAGGAGCCAACCACCCTCATTGGAGGGAAAGATAGCCTATTTAATAAGTGGTGTTGGAAAAACTGGATTTCACCTGCCAAAGATTAAAACTAGACCCATACCTATCACCATGCACTAAACTAAGATCAAAGTGGATTAAAGATCTAAATATTAAGATAGAAACACTAAACTTGCTGGAAGATAAGTTAGGTAGAACTCTTGACATTGGCATAGGAAAAGACTTTATAAACAAATCTTCAGTAGCACGGGAGCTAGCACAAAGAATCAACAACTGGGATCTCATCGTATTAAAAAGCTTCTGCACTGCAAGAGAAACTACCAACAGAGCTAAGAGACAACCTACAAGGTGGGAAGAAATTTTTAGCAGCTGTACCTCAGACAAAGGTCTACTATCGAGAATATATAAAGAACTGAAAAAAATCAGACCCCCCAAATTCAAAGACCCAATTCAAAAATGGGCATCTGAAATGAACAGACATTTCTCAGACAAAGAAGTAAAAACAGCAAATAAATAAATGAAAAAATGCTCAACATCACGGGTCATTCGAGAGATGCAGATGAAAATAACACTGAGATTCCACCTAACCCCAGAAAGAATGGCTGCTATCAAGAAATCAACCAATAACAAATGCTGGCAGGGGTGTGGGGAGAAAGGAACCCTTCTTCATTGCTGGTGGGAGTGCAGACTGGTGCAACCACTGTGGAAATCAATATGGAGATAACTCAGAGAACTAGGACTACAGGTCCCATTTGACCCAGCTATTCCCCTACTGGGTATCTTCCTCAAAGAATTAAAAGAATCATACCACAGCCATATATGTGCACCTATGTTTATAGTGCCACAGTTTGTAACAGCTAAAGGTTGGAAGCAGCCCAAGTGCCCATCGACTGGAAACTGGATAAAGAAGATGTGGTTTTTTTATAAAATGGAGTACTACTCAGCCATACAGAATGAGAAACTAGAGACATTTATAGCTAAATGGATGCGTATTGAGGCCTCCAGAGCCCCCACCCTGGTTTTTATCTGTACCAGTCCCTTTGCTGCCTGCATTTTTTAAAATGTGTTAAATTTTTAGTCGACGTATAATTTACATTAAAAAACACTGCTCCGAGTGTGAAGTTGGGAGCTTTGACAGTTGGTTGTCTGCAGCCTATGTGGAAATCGAGGCACGAAAACCTTCCTCCTGGTGGTGTCGACCCATGCAGTTCAGCCCGTGACTCTTCCTGTCCGTACCAGTACCACTTCCAAAACACGTAACCCACGTCCCAGCAGACCCGTTTCACACTCCCTGGTTGTCCCAGAATCTGTTACATTTGGCGCCGTCTGCAGAAGCCAAGTGATTTCCAGACTTTGTAGTGCTATGGTCTCTTAGTTCCTTATCTTTGTTTTCTGAGGCATGATCTCTCTATGTAGCCCAGGCTGGCCTTGCAATTGAGGCAATCCTCCTGCCTCAGCCTCCCCTGTGCTGGGGTCACCCGAGGGTGTTCCATGTGCCACCTGCCAGCTCTAGCTGGGGAGCGGCCCGCCTTCCCTGGGGCCCGGCCTGTGGGTGTTGAGGCGCAGGACGTGGAGCTGCCCCTGACCCAGCAACTGCGGTATCATCCTGTGCTTCTGTCCATGCAGATGACAACAGCAACCAGAGCTCCATAGCAGACGCCTCCCCCATCAAGCAGGAGAACAGCAGCAACTGCAGCCCGGCCCCGGAGCCCAGTGGGGCCCTGCCCAGCGACGGCAGTGAGGCCAAGGCAGACGAGGCGCAGGCAGATGGCAAGGAGCACCCAGGGGCCGAAGGTACGGGGTCCAGGCGGGGATGGGGACTTGAGGCCCTGCGTGTGCCAGCCCCAGAGGGGGGACACCTGGACACATTCTCCTGGGGCCCTTAAAAACGAGCCAATCTTGTATTTGGAAGCTAAGTGTGGAGAGAATTACAGAGCAAGAAAGGTTAATGAGAGCCGGGGGTGGTGGTGCACACCTGTAATCCCAGCACTTGGGAGGCTGAGGCAGGAGGATCACAAATTCAAACTCAGCCAGGGCAATTTAGGGAGTTGGTGAGACTCCATCTCAAAAAACATAAAAATATAAAAGTGCTGGGGATGTAATTCAGTGCTAAGGCCCTCAGTTCAATCCCCAGTACCTGAATAAATCAATAAAGTAATTGAAAGAATACCATGATATGCTCTCGTATGTCTACCAGCTAAATTCAGCAATTATTGGGGGTTTTTTGGGAGGGAGACTCTTCTTCGCTCTTGTTTGTTTTTGGTTTTGCTTTGTCGGTAAATATGTTTTTCAGGGACCACTGGGAAGTAGGTCATAAACCTCAGGACATTTCCTACCCACACACTAGGATGCGACTCTCTATAAAACAGGGACTTTGCTTTACGTGAGCCCAATACCCACTGTTGCACCCAAAGCCGAGAACAGCCGCCCCTGGCCTGCTGTGGACTGCGAGAGTCCAAGTGAATGCATCACAAGGGGGTGCAGGCAACACAGCCCTGGGGGACAGGATGAGGCCAGAAATGTGGTTGGTCCCCTTAGGGACCAGGGGTCACCGCCCGGTAGACACTGTAAGCAGAGGCAGGAAGACCTCCTGCGCTGGAGGTGGAGCCGCTGCTGCTGCCAAGGGCTTGCGGGGTGCAAAGATGCGGGAAGGAGCAGAACTAAATGGAGCGGCTTGAGAGAGAGCAGGAGGCGGGGCCAGCCGGAAGTCCGGGTCACAGGCCGGAAGTCTCGCAGGCCGCCCTGGTCGGAGGTCTGCTGTTGGCCCATGGGGGGCTGGGGTGTGGTCGGACCTGGATGCAGGGACGGAGGGGACCTATGGGGCAGCACCCGGTCTCAGTGCAAGTATGCCCAGGACTGTGGGTCTCCGTGGCCTCCCTTCCTGAGCAGCCAAAACAAATCCCCAACAACCATTGCCACCTCTCAGTCACTGTGCAGGGTATTCCTCACCAGGCTGGGGTTGGTCCCATTCTCTTCCTGCTGCTCGCCCTGCACTTAGATCCCTGTCCCATGCTCGTTTATGTCCTTCCCATTTTTTGTTTTTGTTTTTTGCTTTGTTTTTTGAGACAGGATCTCACTGTGTAGCCCAGGCTGGCCTTGAACTCATGGCAGTCCTCCTGCCTCAGCCTGCAGTGCTGGGGTTATAGGTATGGGCCACCACACCTGGCATGAGCTTCTGTGTGTGTGGTGCTGGGGATGGAACCCAGAGCCTTGTGCATGCCAGGCCAGCACTCTGGCACTGAGCTCCAGGCCCAGCCACCTTTTGTCCTGCGTGCATTGCTGAGGGAACTCTGGTCCATGCATCGCTTTGCCCTTCAACCAGTGTGTGTGCCTGGGACCAGGCCCTGGTCCCTGCAAGTAAAGCCTGGGCAGAGCCAGGCTGCAGCTCCACGGTGGAGCACTCGCCTCCACGCCCACGGCCCCAGTACTGGCCCCGCTCTGGGGACAGACGCTCACAGGACTGAAGTGCATGTGCGTCCTGCTGGGTGTCCTTGGGAGTGGGTTGGGGGAGTGGGGGGACTGCTGGAGCCGAGCTGCTGGGCCTCAGCACTGGTGACCGCTGGGGTGCGGCAGCTCCTTGCTGGGCACTGTCCTGTGCCGTCTAGGACCTAGAACAGCACTCAGGACGCTATGCACCGATGTCAGCAGCTCTGTCCCCCAGCTTTCGGCACCAGATGTGTCTCCGGGGAGTGCCGTGTCCTGGGAGCTGGTTCCGAGCTGAGTGTCCTGGTGGCTTTGCTGTCGCCTCTTGCCGTGTGTGGTGGGCACCTCCTCTCTCATACCCCGTGGCCCCGGCTGCGGCACCCCAGGCCTGTGGTTGGTGCCTTTGCTATAGGAGGCCCAGGGGCTGCGACAACAAGGCCCTGGTCCAGTCCAGGCTGCTGTTTACGGGCTGAGTGCGAGGGTGGGGCCGACGCCCCTCCCAGGAATACGTTTCCTCCCCCGTCAAGCTGCGAAGAAGACAGGAGCCCGGCAGCTTAGTGCTAGGGCCGAGGAAGGGCCACTTGTCCACCTCTGTTGGTGACAGTTTGGGGCCACTGCAGCAGGTGTGACCTTGCCCGGCTTCTTTCTCCCGTGTTTGGCTCTGCGCTTTACTCGGAGGGCAGCTGCAGCAACGTGGGCGTTAGATGTCCCCGAAATGCTTCTGTCACCTCCACACCAGGTACCTGTACCCGACACCCCCACCGTCAGAAGCTCTATAGGCCCTGCCGGGAACTCCTCGGGGCTCCTCTAGGGCTGCCCCGGGCCCACGCCCCGTGTCACAGTGAGGGCGTGGACGGGCTGTGTGACCTTCCCAGGTCCGGGCGCCGGTCCTCCAGGGTCGGCCACCAGCTGTTGACCTTGCTCTGAACTTGTTTACTGCCAGCGAGTTTGGGGAGTGACATCATGTCCAGGCACCCTGACTAAATTTAGGCCCGAGGAAAATAATTTCCCCTGGGTGAGTTCCAGCGCCAGCTCCCTCTGAGAACTGGGCGCCCGCCCTGAGGCCTGAGGGGGCCTCACCTGGGCCGGGCTGGTTCCCACTACACAGGGACAGTGCAGGGACTGCCCAGCACCTCCGCCTGTGCCCGAGCCCAGCCTCCCCCTCGTCCACGGGACTCGGAGGGAGATGTGGCCACAGCAGAAGCCACAGATACGGCAGACATTTTAGGTCAACAAACATTTCAAATGCTTTGGTTAAAGCAAGTATGTTAGAGAATAAAACTTAATGTGTTTTTTCCCTTAATTTTACATAAAATTAACTATTTGGGGGCTGGGGGTATAACTCAGTAGATCTCTAGCTTGGTATGCATGAGGCCCTGAGTTTGATCCTCAGCATGAAAAAATTTTTGAATTAATCTGTATGTTAAATTGGAAGTGATGGTGCATACCTATAATCCCAGCACATGGGAGGCAGGAGAATCACAGAGATCCAGACCAGCCTGCGCTACAGCAGGAGTGAGTTCAAGGCCAGCCTGTACTACTTAGTGAGACTGAATCACAAAACTAAAGGAAAAAAAAATGAAAATAAAAAAATAAGCTAGCGTGTGTGTGTGTGTGTGTGTTCACACGCACACACACATGCTCACACTACTGGAGAAACAGATCTAAATCACTAAGTTGCCCAGGCTGGTCTCAAATTCATGATCTTGCTTCAGCCTCCTAGAATGTGTGTACCATGTCAAGCTGAAATTAACCTTTGTTTGTTTATTTGAGACAGGGTCTCACTATGTAGCCCAGGCTGACCTCGAACACATGGGGATCTGCCCGCCTCAGCTGCCTGAGTGCTGGGATCACAGGTGTGTGCAACCACGCCTGGCTTTGAAATTAACCATTTTTAAGTGAACAGCAATTCAGTGGGGTTTAGTACATTCGCATTGTTGTGGAGCCACCACTTCTATCTACTTCCTAAATATTTTCGCAACTCCTGAAGAAACTATACACTGGCGTAGTCACTCCTACTTCTCCCTCCCCCATTCCTCAGCAGCCACCAGGGTGCTTTCTGCCCCTGTGGATTTACCCGTGGGGTGTTTCATTAAGTGACATCATGCGATACGTGGGCCATTGTGTCTGATGTCCCTTACACCACATCATGGTGGTTTCTGTTTGTTTACAGGGCTGGGATTGAACCCAGAGCCTGCACCTGTTGAGCAAGTGCTCTTCACAGAGCTGGGTTCCCAGCCCTCTTTATTTATTTATTTATTTATTTATTTATTTACTTTTTGGGACCAGGGATCGAACTCGGGTCCTTGCACTTGAGCAGCAGGTGGCAAAACCATTGAGCTAAATCCCCGGCCCCAGCCCTCTTTATTTTGAGACAAGGTCTTTCTAAGTTGCTTAGGCTGGCCTTGAATTTTCTATCTATCTTTTTCCTACCTCCACCTCTTTGTAGCTGGAATTATGAGTGCACCTCCACCCCATCCTAACATGTTCTTAGCGTTTATCTGTGCTCTAACACCCCTTATGCTTGGTTCCTTCTTATGACTGAAGGATGTTCCAAGGTGTGGACAGATCTGTTTATCCACCCATCCATTTACATTTGGGCTCTTTCCACCTTTGAGCTATGGATGTTAGTGTTCAAGAATATGCTTGTGGGCTGGGCATGGTGGTACATGCCATAATCTCAGCACTCTGGGACAGTGAGGCAGGAGGATGAGAAGTTAGAGCTCAGCCTGGATAACTTAGTGAGACACTGTCTCAAAATAAAAAATTTAAAAGGGCCAGGGATGTAGCTCAGTACAAAGGTCCCGGGTTCAATCCCCAGTACCCCACCCCCCAAACAGAATCTGTTTTCTGTTCTTTGGGGTCTGCCCGTAGGAGTAAAATTGCTGGGTCATATGCTATTCCTGTGTCTATCCTTTTTTTGCTTTTGTTTTTGTTTTTTTTGGGACCAGGGATCGAACTCAGGTCCTTGCACTTGCGCAGCAGGCGGCAAAACCACTGAGCTAAATCCCCAGCCCTGTGTCTATCTTTTTGAGAAACTGCCATTAACTTGGATTTAAAGGTAAGCCAGGGGCCGGGGATTTAGCTCAGTGGTTCCAGGGCCTGCCTTTCAAGCACAAGGTCCCGAGTTTGATTCCCGGTACCAAAAAAAAGGGTAAGACTACTAAAAATATCAAAAGAATTGCAGGCTTTAAGTTTGATTCTCTGCACCAGATCATCCCCCAGTTATTCCTGCCAGGGTTAGTTCGAAGCCTGGGTCTTTTTTTTTTTCCAGTACTGGGGTTCGAACTCAGGACCTTGCACTTGTGAGGCAGGCATGGTGCCATTGCGCTAAATCCGCGGCCCAGCCTGGGTCTTTTTATCTCATCCTCTGGCTCCTCAGGGCCACTGGACAGGGAGGCTATCTTGTTCGGGCAGTGGGGGCCGTATCCCAGCCCAGCTCTGTCCCCAGACCCTGTGTCCCTTATGCATGGGGTGGCAGGTGAGCCCTGCCCTGGCAAGGGTAGACCCCGACCTCTCCATGTGACAGCAGCAAGGCCGCTCAGGGCGCTGGTTAGTGTCATTGTAGGGAGCTCTTTAACACCAGGGTGGGGCCCTGCGAGGCGTGGTGCAGGCCCAGGTGGGGTCTTGGTGTCAGCCCCCCTGAGTCCCAGAAGCGCCAGGGAGACCACAGCCGCGCCAGATCCCATCAGCCCACACCTCCCTGCTGCCCTCGGAACCCAGGCCCGGGTGACTTGGAGGCTGAGCCGGAGAAATAAGCCGAGAGCCAGATGCGCTGGGTCTGAGTGACTGTGTGTTGGGACGCTGTGGCCATCTCGGGAGACCGGAAGTTGGTCCGCGTGGGGCCGGGCAGGAGGGGAGGCTGCCTCCTCACATGTTGGCCGGGTCCTGTGAGATGATGATTGTAACTTTTTTCTCCCGTATTTTCTGTTTCCTGCACTGATCAGTCATTTCTCGGTCCTTGGGAGAAACAGTCATCATGAAAAGAAACGTTTACAGAGGCTGCGCTCCTCTGACGATGGCCAGGAGGAGACACAGCCTCCTCCGCCGGCCGCCCTGCGGGAGAGGGAGCCACTGCCGCGGTCGTGGGGTGCGTGGCCACCAGGGGGCGCCGGGAGCTGCAGCATCAGCCGTGCCGCGCCCGGGCAGCTCCTAGGTGTGGGAGGAGGCTGGGACCTGCAGCCGCCCAAAACGACCTCATTACAAATAAACAAGAGTTTTCGCAGGCCCCAGCCCATCCAGCTCTGAAGTACACAGCCACAAAACTACCGGGTTCTGGGTATTTTTAGAACTGGGCCCATCTGCTCTGGCCTGTCATGTATGTCACATGTCTGAAAACAGCTTCTGTCATCTTGCTCTTTCTCTCAGATGCTGCTGATGAGCAGAACTCACAGTCGTCGATGGAAAACTCAAACAGTTCGGAGAAAGTGGAGCGGCAGCCGTCTGCAGAGTCGGGGCTGACCACCGAGTCGTCCACAACCTCTCAGGTACCTGGCACCAGGCCCAGGTGTTGTTGGGCCTGTAACTGCCTGTACTCCCAGTGCCCCGGGGGGCTGAGGCAGGAGGATCAGGAGTCCAGGGCCAGCCTGGGCAAGTTAGCAACTTCCTGAGACCCTGTCCCCAACATGTAAAAGGGGCTGGGATGTAGCTCAGTGTGAGACCCTGAGTTCAAGCCCCAGTACTGGAAACAAGGAAGGGAGGAAGGAAAGGATGGAAGAAGGGTGTCTTGTGATGTCCATGAGGCTCCGTCCCAGGCACTGGTGCCATCCCGATGGGTGGGAAACATGTCCCTGCTCCCAGGGAATCTCTAGGATGGAGGAGGAGGCCCCAGCTTCCTCCTGTGTGGTTTAGAGCCCACGATGGCATTGGCTGCCCCAGTGACCCCAGCCCATGTCCATCGGGGCTGGGAGACAAGACCTCAGAAACCCAGAGCCCAAGCCAGGCTTAGAGTCTGCAGTTGAGCCTGCAGCCGAGCCTGCCCGAGGCCCTCTCTGGGTTGTAACCAAGCATCAGAACCTGGCCCGGATCCGGCAATGCACATTTGGGCTGTGGTGACAGCTGACGTCCCTGAGGCGACCTGGGTTCAAACCCCAGCACCGCCTCTTTGGAGCTAGGCTTCAGCTGTCTGATGAGGTGCGGGCCTGCCCTGGGCCTCGGGGAGGATTGGAGGAGAGCTCACGTTGCTCGCTGTAAGCCTTTAGATTGATCTTAGGGAGGCAGAGCCTAGAGTAGGGCATGGTTGCCCTCCCTGCGTCCTGACTTCTGCCTGAGCCACTCTCTGGGCTCAAGAACTGCATCTCTCCCCTTCCTCCTCCCCAGGACCTGGAAGGAGGGCCGCCCTCCAAGAAGCTGAAGCTGGAGGCCTCGCAGCAGAACCCCGAGGAGATGTAGGCGCCGGCTTGGTCTCCGGCCCTGTGTCCTGGCAGGGGCACTGCAGGCTGCGTCCTGAACCTCGCGGCCCAGTGGTGCCCTTGGGTGCGGACAGACCACACAGTTTCCGGTTTACCAAGTCGAATCCAAGGACACCTGGCCCGGCGTGACTTCTCAGACACTGAAGACCTCTGCTGCGAAGCGAGACCTCGAACCTTGAAGCAACTGTCCTTGGCGAGGCGAGCGACCGCTTAGGAGTCTGCACACTGTCCTGGGAGCCAAGATGACATTTGTGTTGCTGCTGTGTCCCCTCTGTCTCACGATATGAGCTATGGGAGTGTGGTGCCCATCAGGTGCCGCTTCCTGTTGGGGCTTTTCACTGTTTCACGATTCCTTCCGCTTTCTTTTTCTGTGCCTTGTGCCCTTGAGGTGACCTCTGGCATGTCTCCTGGTTGTTTTGCTCTCCCTTTGCAAAGTGCCCTCTTGGGCGGCTGCCACCTGACCCTCTCCCTCCTCCCCACCCCAGGACCACTTTGCTTTGAGCCGCAGGATAGAGCTATGGGGAGTGAGGTGCCCTGAGCCCAGCTTGGCCTCCTGCTCAGCACTGCGCCCTTACCTGCCCGGGCCTTGGGAGTGTGTTTCTAGGACTCACAAAGCCCTTGGATGTTTCTGGCACTTCTGCACCTCTGTTCCCGCTGTCGCCACCACCTCCGTCCTCTGCTGTCTGCTGGACCCCTGGACGATGCTTCCTGAGGCATTGTCAGGGCTGGGGAGGCCGGAAGCAGGCGGTGGGCCAAGCTGGTGCTGAACCCTCCTGGGACGTCGCTGGATTCAAGTCTCTGGCCCTGCGGCCCCCAGGTCCCCTTCCCCATGGACGTGGTCGCACACGGTACTGACTCTCAGAGCGACAAGTTGGGGCTCATTCCCAGGACAAGCCCTCGGTCTCAGCAGGGAGCAGGCCTTGAGGATTGGGCCTTAAAGGCCAGGCAAAGGCACCCAGGACTTGGGAAGATTTGCACATCCTCCAGGAAGGAGCGCCCCGCAGAAGCGGCCCCTTGGCCCCACCCCACTGCGGCCGGCAGCGTCCTGTCTCCATGGAGACGATGGAGACAAATGCCTCACTGTCAGTTCCAGGGCCTGGTTTGCTCTAACGACTCTCCGGACTCCTCGGACCTTAAACCTTTTCCTAAGCTTTCTTTACTGCACTGGAGTTCTGGCTCCCTTTGAGTTGTGTGTTACTGGGGGTGGGGGCTGCGGGTTTTGTTGTTTTGTTTTCATTTTGTTTTGGGGCTAAATTGGTGCATATTCAGGTACCACCTTCGATGTGGGGGTCTTTCTCCGACCACCGTGGGAAGTGTCTGGCAGATCCCATTTTCTAAGAGTTTCTGAGGGCGAAGCTCCTATTTTTTTTTTAAAAAGGGAGCCTATCTATTTCCTGCACTTCAAGAAGAATCAGAAATGTTCCTGAATTTCAAATACCTCATGCAAAATGTCTCCTGAAATAAGGGAAAAAAACAAACAAACTGAAAATCTTAATGTTGAAGTTAGCAATGCTGAAAGGTTTCTGTCTTAAAAAAAAAATCCTCATACTTCTCCATCCTGCCCTCAGGGGGCCAGTTCTGCTGAGAATTGAGACCTGGGTCTTGTCACAGCTGTGACCGGATGTGGGACCTCGAAAGCCATCTCGAGACTCTCGGAGGTTGACCTCCAGATCTCTTGAAGCTAGGGTGACACTTTGCAGCAAACCATTTTGGGGCAAGACGAATTGGGATATTTATTTCTCTAGGGAAATGAGAGGTGACAGCTGACGGAGAGTCCCATACACGAATCCACGGGGCCAGCGGGCCAGCCAGGGGCCCCTGCACCTCTCCGGACAGGCGAGGGGAGCTGACGCGGGGGTTGAAGGTGATGAGGTCCGCAGTCCCAGGCTGCCCTTCGTTTCTCTCTGAAGTGCCTGTAGGTAGGAATGGGCCAGTGGTGAGGACCCAAGGGCCCCGCCACAGCCATGGCCAGGCCAGGCAAAGCACCGGCAGCCCTGCTCGCCCCACCGGCCGGACGCCTTCCACACGGATCGGTGAGACTGCAGAAATCCAATGTGCTTCCTTCCAGCCACCCGCACCCTCGCCCTGTCCCCACTGGAACCCAAGACCTGGCTTCGCCAGGGTGGGATCCTCGGGGACACCAGGCCCCATGGCCTAAAGGGCTCCCAGGGCAAACTCAATCCCCGAGACTCAAGGCGGGGAGGCTGCGGCTCCACATTCCAGAGTGCTGGCACCGACCGAACGAAGGCTGGCGACCGCTTCTAGGGTGGTGACCGCCATCGTCAGCCGGTGTCACGTCCGGAATGTTCCTTAGCGCCAAGGACCTGCTTAGAGGGATAAAGACCTTCTCTTCACCGTTACTTAATTGTTTTTCCTCTTACAATTTTTTTTGGTGTGTTGTACAGCAGTATAATTTTTCACTTATTTATTCCATCAGTAGATATGGTTTGTACAATGTACAATGGTTCCATTTCAGAAAATAAAATTCAAATCATGAGTACACGGTGCTTTTTTTTCTGGTTTTCATTTTTGCGGTACTGGGGATGCAAGCCAGGGCTTTCGCTGTGAGCTACATCCCCAGCCCATTTTTATGGTTTATTTTGAGACAGGGTCATGCTAAGTCACTAAGTTGCCCAGGCTGGGCTCAAACTTGAAATCCTCCTTCCTCAGCCTCCCAAAGTGTTGGGATTACAGGTGTGGGCCACCGTGCCAGGCTACACTATGGTTTTGTCACATTAAAGAGTGAAATCCGATGCATGGTGAGGACAGCCTGGCCCTGACTGCACAGGGAGGTGAGCATACCTGTTGTCACAAAGCACCAGCTGGGTGCCAGGCAAGCCCCAGGTACTCCTTTTTGTGGGCAGGTGTTTTTGGTCTTCTGTGCAGATGAGGAAGCAGCAGCAATGGCCCTTGTCCAGCTTGTGTGGCCAGGCAGAGCCCCAATCTGAAAGCCACACCTAGTCCTGGGACAGCTCTGTGATAGGGCCCTGGGTTCAATTCCCAGCACCTCAAAACATAAAAAATAGAAAACAGCCACACCTGACACCACACCTCCAGGTCTGGCTTCCTGGATTTGGGACAACTCAGGGACTGAGTTGCTGCAACCCTATCTTGACCTGGAGGTGGCCATCTTGGCACTGAGGGTCCAGCTGGATCCAGAACCTTCTCCAGGCCCTTTCCTCCCCCTCCCTGATGCTCCTCCCAGTCTTGACTTCCTCACTTAGCAGCTCTCACTTCCTCTTCCAGCCCGGGGAAGCCCCCGGGAGCTGCAGGGAGGTGGACGTGGCCAAGTCAGGCCAGGCCCGACCTGGAGACACAAGCTGGCCCCTCCCATCTTGCTGCCTCTCCTCCCACCCAAGGCGCCTCATATGCTCCAGGGTTTTTTACCAGAGTTGGTCCCTCAGCTAACTCACCTCCTGATATGGAAAGTTCGGCTGGACGAAACACAAATCACTGGAGCCTTCCTTGTTTGCTTAATGGGGGAAAAAACTTTAACCAGCTGCAGCTCTCCTGCCAGACTTTCCTTCCAGACCCCTCCCTGTGGATTTTTTTTCAATATTGGTAATTGAATCCAGGGCCTTTGCAATAATCTACACCCTCCAGCACCCCCCACCCCCACCCCAGCTTGAGACGGTCTCGTCAAGTTGCTAAGTTGCGCAGGCTAGGCTCAAATTTGCAATCCCCCTGCCTCAGCTTCCACAGTGCTGGGCCTACAGGCCTGTGCACCACGCCCAGCCTCTCTGTGGATCTTGCCTTTTCTCTGCTTCCCCTCCTCTGTCAGCCTCTCTGACTCTGAGGAGCTGTGTGCCTTCCTCTGCTGTCTCTCTTCACCAGGAGCAACCGAGCTCAGGTGCTGGAAGGCAGACTTGGGGGGGTGGTTTGGTTCATGGAGCCCCATCTCTGCACTGGGCCCTGGGCAGCAAGACTCAGAGTTGACTTCTAGGCATAAAAGTGAGCCAGGGCACTAAAGAGAGTGCCTAGCATGGCTGGGGAGAAGGGGGCTCTGCATTTGGGGGCAGGGGAGAGAAGCTCCTGGGAAGAAGGAACTCCCCGAAGCGGCTAAGAAACACTTTTTCTTGTTTCTTACTTTGTTTGCTGTACTGGGTGGGGACTGAACCCAGGGCTTTGCACATGCTAGGCAAGCACTCTGCCACGGATCCCCAGCCCTTTCTACAATTGTTACTTTGAGACATATTTTAGATAACTTCCTCCCTGCCCTTCCAGGGAATGCACATTTTCCTCCAGAGGCTCAAGGTAGATAACCATGGGCTTGGTCCGGTTGCATTCCTTTCCTCTCCCACTAGGAGGCGCTCGCTCTCTCAGTCTAAGGGGAGCTGACCCCCTCTCCTGGATTAGCCAAGCGGGTCTATTAGTATGGTCCCTCCCCCAGGCTGCTGCCATTGGTTCAGAGATAGACACGTGACCTTCCCCCCCCAAGTGGCCCAATGAGAGTCAGCCCTGAGTTTTTTTGTGTTGTTTTGTTTTTTGGTACCAGGAGTTGAGTTCAAGGACTTGGGCCTGCCAGACAGACTCAGTGCTGCTGAGCTACATTCCCGGCCCTATCCCTGAGATTTTTTTGTGGGAACTGGTGGGAAAGTTCTGCTGGAGCATGGAATTGTTAGATGTAAAGAATTGTTAAATGTAAACTGAGTGTGGTGGTGCTCGCCTATAATCCCAGCATTTAGGAGGCTGAGTCAGGAAGATTGCTGTCAAGTTCCAGGCCAGATTGGGGTATATAGTGAGTTCAGGCCCAGGCTGAACTACATAGCAAGACCCTGGCTCAATAAATAAATAAATAAAACTTTTCTTTTAAAAAATGTGAACAGCTCGGGTGAGTTTGCCCCTACTGGAAGAACTCTGTCTACGAGTGAAGCCAAGGCAGGAAAGAGAACTGGTGAGTGTGACTTTCCTGAGGGCAGTGGTTCAGAGCTTGGCCGCAGCCAGCTCTACAGCGCCCCTTTGAACTTTCCAGTTTGTGACCCAATAACTGTCCTCGATGGGTTGGACCAGTATTAGTCACTTTTCCATTGCTGGGACAAAATACCTAATGTACCATATGTAGAAGACAAAAGGTTCATTTTGCCTTTTACTATTTCAGAGGGTTCAGTCCATAGCCAGCTGGCTCCATGGCAGAACCACCACAGTGAAGGATGAGGTTCACAGCAAGGAAGAGAGCTGCTCACTTCATAGTGGCCAGGAAGCAGGGAGAGGGGGAAAAGCCAGCAAGCATGGGGCTGGGCCCAGATGTAACCTGCAAACGTGCGCCCGACACCTGCTTCGTCCAATGGGGCCCCAACTGCCGACAGCCCCTCCAGCTCTCATGGATTGACCCAAGGCCTTAATCACTGAGGTCGGTGCCCTCATAGCCCCTCAACCTTGAACACAGTGGCCTCAGGGATCAGGCCCTCGTACATGAGTCTGTGGGGACACTGCCTATTTAAACCACAGAGGTTAAACTTGGTCTTTCCCCAGGTGATCTCCCGCATCTCTGTCCCAGAGCTTGGAGTTGACACACCCAGCCTTGGCTAATCCAGGAGCTCCTCCACCTTCCTTGTGATAGTTCAGACTCCTGACTGAGTGCCACTCTCTTGGAGGAAGCATTTGTCCCTTCAAATCACTTTAGTGCTCCCGTATGACAAGGATTTGGAAGGCTACCAGCTGATGACAAGGAAACAAGCAGGAAAACATGGACCTGTTTTAGATCATGAAGGCAGCCCCTTCTACAACCTTCAGCATCCATCACTCCATCACTCCATCATCTTTAAAGTTGACTCCATCACTCCAGAGCTGTGCGACTTCAGGCAAGTATCTTAACCTCTCTGGCCCCCAGTTTCCTTATGGATAAAGTGGTGAGATTAATAGGGCCTGCTAGCTGGGTGTGGTGGTGCATGCCTGAAATCCCAGCACTCGGGAGGCTGAGGCAGGAAGAGCGTCGTGAGTTGAGGCCAGCCTGGACTACATAGCAAGACTCTGTCTCAAAAAGGAAAAGAAAACTCTTTCAACAACCTAATGTTTCAACAGGAAAGTGTGGTCTAGGATAGGGTTGGCAAACTTTTTCTGCACAGGGCCATGTGGTAAAAAGTCTCAGTTGCAGTTACTTGCTCTGGTGTGGTCCCAGTGAAAGCAGACAGAGACAATAGATGAACGAACAAGTGTGACTGCATTCCAATAAAACTTTATTTACAGAGACAGGTGATGGGCCAGGTTTGTGGCCCACTGATGCAGGGGAGACAGGCTGGTTCCAGGCTCCAGACTGAGGCTCTATAGTCCCTGTTCCACTGCTTTCCTGGCCTCAGTTTTCCTCTCTGTGTGATGGAGAGGTTGCTGCTCTGCCCTGATTGGGGTTGCCATGAGGTCAAATGAACTCATCACAAGACAGGCTCTCAGGGAGAAGGAGCAGGGGATTTGGGGCCTCTTGAGATTCCTGGTGCAAAACAGGTTGTTGTTTCTGCCAAGATCTACAGAGAGGGCCAGGCCCCTGCCAACAAGTGCATCCTGGCACCTGTGACCCTGGGCTATGGCAGCGGGAGACGGGGCCCATGGCGGTGGCAGCAGCTTCGGCCCAGGCCTCCTGGAGTAATGAAGTGAGGGACAGGAAAAAAATCTCAGATGGGCTGTGTCACCATGTCACGGGGCGGGCTGTGTCACCATGTCACGGGGCGGGCTGTGCTGCTTGCTGGGCCTGGGGCGTGATGTGGCCTCTGACCTCGGCCTCTGCTTATCCCACAGGGCTGGACTCGGGTTCTGCATCCGGGCCTGCTAGGTGACCCTGCCAGGGCCTCAGCGAGCAGGGTGAGTGGGAAGCCAAGCCCGAGGCCCTGGGCGTGGGCAGTTCTTCCTCAACCCTGCACCTCCTGGGCTCGGAGGTAAACTTCCAACAATCCAGATGTGCTTGGGGATAAGAACTCTAACAGGAATGAAAAATAGCAGCCGCTGGGCAGGGTGGTGCACACCTGTGATTTCCACATCCTGGGAGGCTGAGGCAGGACGATCACACTGTCTGGGCAACTTAGTGAGATCCTAACTCAAAACAAAGAGTAAAGAAAGGGCTGGGGACCTAGCTCAGAGTGAAGGCCCTGGTTCTATCCCTAGTACAAAAAAAAAAAGACTAACAATAATCACTCGTGTAAGACTTTTGACACGTAAAGCTACAGCTCAGTGAATTTTCTCCTTCCTTCCTTCCTTCCTTCCTTCCTTCCTTCCTTCTTTCTCTTTCTTTCTTTTTGGTGTGCTGGGGACAGAGGCGAGGGCCTTGTGCATGCCAGGCAAGTGAGTGGCAAGCCCTCTACTGTGATGCTACCACACCCAACTCATTCTCTCTCCTTTTTGTGGTTCCGGGGATCAAACTCAGGACTTTGCACTTGCCAGGCAGGCTCGGTGCCACTGAGCTACATCCCTGTCCCCCACCCCTCTTTGAGATAGGGTCTCACTGTGCTGTTCCGGGTGTCTTCAAATTCATGGCAATCCTCCTGCCTCAGCCTCCAGAGTGCTGGGATCACAGGCATGTGCCACCACACCAGACTCAGGCCTCATTTTAAAGATATGAAAACTGACTGCCTTGTAAGTGCAAGGTCATGAGTTCAATCCCAGGTACCAAAAAACAAACAAACAAAAAAAGATATGAAAACTGGGGCACGAAGACTCGATTCCTCCAACGTCCACAGCAGGTGGGCAGTCTTTAGGGAGGGTGGTTTGCTGTCCTGCTGGATCCTGGCTTGAAATCACATGGTGACCCCACACAGCCAGACCTCCACTTCTGAGGATGCAGAGCCCGAAGATATGAATGATCAATTTAAGGGATTTGAGCATCTTTAAAGTTGACATCCAATCCCAGAACTCAGGAGGCTGAGGCAGGAGGATCGCTGCAAGTTTGAGATCAGCCTGGGGTACATAGTGAGTTCAAGGCCAGCCTAGAGAGACCCTGCCTCAAAAACAAAGTGTTGATATCCACAGTGTCCTGGAACTGATCCACTGTGGATAACAAGGGAAAACTTGTACTGCGTGATTCCATTCTGTGAGATTTCTAGGAAGAGCCAAATGCTGGAGCCAGAAAGGAGCACCTGGCTGGGGCTGGAAACAGGGTCTGACTTCCAAGAGGCACAAGGCATCATTTCTGGGCAATGCATGTCCAAAGCCGGGTAATAAGGACAATGACATATGTTATAAACTTAATAAAACTCACTGGACTGTACACGTGCAATTTTGAACTGAAGAGGATGTAAATTACATCTCCGTCAAGCTATCCCGGTGGGGTGCAGTGCACACGCCTATAAATAGCTGCACTCTGGGAGGCCGAAGCAGGTGGGTGAAAAGTTGGAGCCCAGCCTGGTGAATTTAACCAACTTAGGGAAACAAGGCAATGCTCGAACAAAACAAAAACCCCTCACAATCCCAATCCACACTCACAATTCTTCACCACCTGCTTCCATTTCCTTATGGGTAAGAGGGAGGGGACCATCCCCGCCCTGCTGCCCCAGTGTCTCGCGGGGTCGGCAGAGCTGAAGCCCTTAGGCTGTGTGGAGCCCTGCCGCTGTCCCCAGGCTGAGGTGCTGTCCGCGGAGGCGACAACCGAAGCAATGCGCATCATGTTTTGCTTTACACATCCGACCTGCGGCCCGCCGGGCCGGGAGCCACGCGCGGCGGATGCACCAGTCCTGAACTCTGCCCCGAGCGGTCCCCAGAGGTGGCCCTGGCCTTTCAATTTCCGAGCTTGTTTATTTTCAAAGAAAGGTTGCCAGACCGCGGGGGGCCAGCCTTGCCTTCTTACAGTTTGTTTCATGCAGGAGATTTCAGGAAGACAGGGGAGAGGTAAACGAGGTCACAAGCCAATCCATCTGCCCGCGAAAAACTGCAGGACGCTCCGGCTGGGGACCCCAGGGGTGCGTGGGGCCAGAACAGCCCCTACCCCAGAACCCCACAAATGATGAGGCTGTTCTTAATAATTACATTCACCAGACGATACTGGAATGACTGGGGGGTCTGTGCATGAAGAGAATGATTCCATGCCTGAACCATAGGCCAAAATGTAACACACAAAACCAGAAAGTTTTTTCTTTTCTTTTGTTGTTTTGTGACAGGGTCTCACTATGTAGTTCAAGGTGGACCTCAAGTCACAGCAATCCTCCTGGCTCAGCCTCCCGAGTGCTGGGATTATAGGCATGCACCACCATGCCTGGCAAAACCAACATTTTAAAAGGGGAAAATATAGAAAGAAATCTTTGTGATCTCAGGTTAAGCAAAACTTTTTCTTTTAGACATTACATTAAAGTGTTAACTGTAGCCAGGCAGGATGATGCACTCCTGTAATCCCAGCACTGCTGGGAGCGGAGGCAGGAGGATCACAAGTTCAAGTCCAATTTAGGCAACTTATTGAGACCCTGTCTCACAATAAATAATAAAAAAGGCCTGGGCCTGTGGCCAGTGGGGTGTAGAGCGGGAGACTGATGATATCGAGCGTGGCTGAGGACGCAGAGCAGCTAGGATTTGCAGGCACTGCTGATGGGAACATAAAGTGCACAGCCACATTTGCAAACGAGTTCTGCAGACCCGAGTCAGGCTTGCTGGCCTGTGCCTGTGGGTCCAGCTGCTCGGGAGGTTGGGGCAGGAGGATCCCAAGAGTCCAAGGCTAGGTAGGGGTCAGCCTTAACAACCTAGTAAGATCATGTCTTCCTCCACCTCCTCTTCCTTCCTGGGACTGAACTTCAGGGCCGTCTGACTGTGCTATATCCCCAGTGCATTTTTTATTTTTTATTTTGAGACAGGGTCTCATTAAATTGCTAAATTGCCTAAACTGGGCTGGATCCTCCTGCCTCAGCCTCCCAAAGTGCTGGGATTACAGGGATGGGCCACCATACCTACCTACAGGTCTTATCTCTCTCTCTCTTTTTTTTTTTTTTTTGGTACCGGGGAATTGAACTTGGGACCTTGTGCTTGCGAGGCAGGCACTGGAACCACTGAGCTAAATC
>NW_004624747.1:22335595-22407615 GCF_000247695.1 Heterocephalus glaber
GATCTTCCTGCCTCAGCCTCCCCAGTACTGTGATTCTAGGCATATGCCCCTATCCCTGGCTTGTTGATTTATTTATTGAGACACGGGGGTTTTGGGGGGTTTTTTTGGTACCAGGGATTGAACTGGGGTCCTTGTGCCTGCAGGGCAGGTGACAGAACCACTGAGCTAAATCCCCAGCCCCAGACACAGTTTTTTTATGTTGCTCTTTCTGAGTTCAAGCCATCCTCCTGCCTCAACTTCTCAAGTAGCTACGATTACAGATCCACCACTGTGCCACTTTATTTTTTTCTTGTTCAGGGAACCAAACTCTGCATGCTAGGCAAACACTCTGTCACTAGGTTACATACTCAGCCATTTTTATTTTAGTTTTTGATGGTCTTGCTAAGTTGCCCTGGCTGGCCTCAATCTTGAGATCCTCCTGCCTCAGCCTCCTAAGTAGCTGCAATTACAGGAATGGGCTAGCGAGAATGACTGCTAAACAGTCTCTAACATAACACTGAGTTACACCCCTAATCCTTGAATGATTCCATCTATGAAGCATTCTGGAAAAGGCAAAACAACAAAAACAAGATACAGATCAGTAGTTGTCTGGGGCTGGGGTGGGGAGAGAGAATTAGGGGTGGGTGTTGTGGGAACTGCTTCCGAGTGGGGTGTCACTTGCCTTGTCAACACTCCTGGGATGGGCCGGGGATTTAGTTCAGTGGTTCCGCGCTGCCTGCCTCGCAAGTGCAAGGACCAGAGTTCCATCCCCGGTACAAAAAAAACCCCCAAAACTCCTGAGGCTGAATGCTAAAAAAGGTAGAGCTTTATGTAAATTATACTTCAATAAAACAGAACAGGAATACCATCTCAAACACTGTGCCAAACACCATTTCAAGTTGTTGCTATCTTGACTCACTCCGGGGCAGCCCTAAGAAGTAAGCATTAAGCTGGCATGGTGGCACACACCAGTAGTCCTAGTCCTCTAGAAGGCTGAGGCAGGAGGATTGAAAATTCAAGTATGACCTTGTCTCAAAAAAAAGAAAATTATAGGGGCCGGGGATTTAGCTCAGTGGTTCCACCACTTGCAAACGCAAGGACCTGAGTTCAATCCCTGGTACCCCCCACCCCACAAAAAAGAAAATTACAAAACGAGGGGCGCTGTGGATGTAGCTTGCACAAAGGCCCTGGCTTCAAACCCAGTCCTGCACATGTGCACAAATGTGTTAATTATCCCTAATCACGAGGTTTTATTTCCCCAGCAGTTAAAGGCCGAAT
Source organism: Heterocephalus glaber (assembly GCF_000247695.1). The sequence continues at coordinate 22,336,853 of NW_004624747.1, forward strand.
TCTGGGCCAGATGCACATTGTGGTCCCAATGGCTCCTTTCAGGCTTCTGCAGAGCTTGCAACGTGATGAATTCATATATGTTGCTGGGGTTTTTTGTGGGGTTTTTTGGTTTTTGTTTTTTTGGTACGGGAGATCGAACTCAGGTCCTAAACCACTGAACTAAATCCCCAGCCCTCATGTGAGGAATTCAAAACAGACTGAGAGGGAGAAAAACAGAAACATAACGTTTAATAAGCCCAAAAGATTCTGGGAGAGATAAGAGGTGATATTGTATCCATGAATCTGGAACAGATATCCTCCCTCAGGGAAAGAGAGAGGAGAGAAAAAGAGGTAAGAAAGACTTCCAAAAAAGTTTGTTTTGAGACAGGGTCTTGCTCTGTAGCCCAGCTGGCCCGGCGTGTGTCTGTGGATTTTGCACTCTAGGACTCAGGCAACCTGGGATTGAAAATATTTGGGAAAGATTCTACATCTGTAGTGAACACTACAGACATTTGGGGGGGCATTATTCCCAAAATGACTCAATAGAAGAACTATTTACACATATTTACATTGTATTAGGTTTTATGACTCATCTGGGAATAATTTAGTATCTACAGCAGGATGTGGATAGGTTTTATGCCAATACTCTGTCATTTTATGTAAAGGACTTGGGGTTCTGTGGTTCAACATCTGTGGTGGGGGGCTCGAATGGACCCTTTCCAAGGATGCCGTGGAGTGACTGTATCATGGAAACAGAGAGTTTGAGCCCAAGCACTAAAAAAAAAATGAGAGAGTGAGTTGAGGAAACAAGTCCAATGTCTAATATAAGTTCCAGAAAGAGATTGGAAAAAATAAAAGAAGGGTTTGGGGGTGGAGGTGGCGGATAGCATAGGAGAGCCCTGGGTTCAAATCCCTAGCAGAAGGAAGGAAAGGAAGGAGGGAGGGAGGGAAGGAGGCAGGAGATTAGGGCTGGCAAAGAGGCTGGGAAACAGGGCGTGACCTGTCCATCACAGAGAGCCTTCAAGTCACTTCCCACCCTCAGATCTGAGGTCGAAAGAAGACATGAAAGACCAGGCGCTGACTTGGCCACCACTGCCCTCTGCTTTTCCACTGACCCATCCTACCTATGTGCAGGGGATGTCTTTATAGCACTTATTCTTCAGCACTTTCTTTCCTTTTTTTTTTTTTTTGGTACGAGGGATTGAACTCGGGACCTTGCACTTTGGAGGCCGGCGGCAGAACCACTGAGCTAAATCCCAGCTTGCTTGTTTGCTTGCTTGGTTTCTTCCCTCCCTCTCTCTCTTCCTCTCTCTCTCTCTCTCTTTGTCTCTCTTTCTTTCTTTCTTTCTTGTTAATTTTAAATAAATGTTGAATTTCCATCTTCATCAGTTGTCTCGTCCAATTCTTTGAAGGAGACAGCAAGAGGCTGGAAAAGACTACGCCTCTACACTGTCCCATAGCGGAAGGAAGGAAGGGGAGAAGAAAGGAGAGTTGGCCGTGGTGGTGCACGCCTGTGATCCCAGTGCTCAGGAGGCTGAGGTAGGAGGATCACCATGAGTTTGAGGTCAGCCTGGGCTACATAGCAAGACCCTGTGTCTTGCAAGAAAAAGTAAAGTAAAATCTAGCAAGTCAAAAGATGTCTGAAATTGTTGACTGCAGACTATAACTATTTTCAGAAAGCTAGAGCTCAATACTTAGAAGTAACAAAGACATTTCAAATGGTGACCACTAGGGAAGTGACGGCTAGTAAGGGGCAGGAGTGCATAGGGGAGGAGCAGAGAGAAAATGCTATTTGTGTGTGTGTGTGTGTGTGTGTGTGTGGTACTGAGGATTGAATCAAGGCCTCTGCACTGAGTTACATCCTCAAACCTTTAAAAAAAAAATATTTTTCCTTCATGCTTTCTTTTTCTTCTAAAATTCTGACACAGGATCTTGCTGATTGCCCTGGGTGGGCTCAAACTTTTCATCCTGCCTTCACCACTACCCCCCACCCCCACCCCCAGCGCTGGGATTACAGGCAGGCACCACCACGAGGCCTGCTGACCGTGTTCTCTATCAGCCTCTGTGCAGCACACGTCTCCTTTATCTCAGGTCTCCTCCTTGGAGTGTGATTTTTGCTGTGCTTGTAAAGTGAAGGTAACTATAGGTGATTTTAGTGGCTGTACATGCGTTTCCCTGGCTGCCTGCAATTTGCCCCTTATCATCTGGGAACATTCCTAATTGGGGCCTGTACTTTTGCAGGGAGGGATTGAGACAGGGTCTTGTTATGCAGTTCAGTTTGGTCTTGAACTCTCTATGTAGCCCAGGCTTTCCTAGAACTCATGATGAGCCTCCTGCCTCAGCCTCCCAAGTGCTGGAATCATAGGCATCCGCCACCACCTCAGTTGTCTGATTTTAATTATCTCTTTTGGTTCCATTTTCTGGGTATCTCTGCTGACAACACTGCCTTCTCTTGGTCCCCCTGGGTGTTATCTTAGCCTAGAAGACTGCTCCTTTTTCTAAACTTTCCATCCCAGTATGTTTGTTAACCCTGTAAAATTGAGGGCCAGCCTAGCTATCTCAACCACACCGGCCCACATTTACAACACTGAAGATGCAGAGTTCCATTACGGGGTGGGGGGCTATGTCGTATTTAAGAAATTCCCGGGTGTTGACATTACATTGCTTCTGATGTTCGTTAGGGTTAAGATCCCCACCTCCCTCGCTGGGGATTGAACCCAGGGCCTTGCGAGTGCTGAGTTACAGAGATCGTCTCCCCCACCACCCTTTTTTTTTTGGTACCGGGGATCTAACTCGGGACCTTGTGGGACCTTGCACTTGCGGGGCAGGAGGTAGAACCACTGAGCTAAATCCCCAGCCCCATTTGTCCCCCTTCTGACAGAGAAAAAAACTGGCTCCGAATTTCCCCTTTGGAATTATCTAGGGGCTGGTGTGCTGGCCGGACAGCATTTGTTCTGCACCAGGCGGCGGGGTCCGGGGCAGACAGCTAGCTGGGCTCCAGCGGGCTCTGCACTGGGAGAAGGCCCCGTGTCTGCTCCGCACGCTAGGGAAATCCCTGCGGTATTCCACGACCCAGTCTTTGCACTGATTAAAAGTCATGGGGACAGCAGCCATGACACCTCACGAAATCAGAAAGGCGCTTTGAGCACTCAGTTCCGGGCCCTGAAGAAGAAAAGTGGCCCAGAGGGAGGAGCCCCGCCCCCACCCACCACGTGGAGGGCCCACCGCGCCTGCCCTCAGCGGACCGAGCGCCGTCGCCTCCCTCGGACTCAGAGACCCGCAAGGACCACTGCCTGTCGCAAGGGTCCCGTGGTTCCCGGAGAGGAGAGGCGGTGGCGAGGGGCGGGGCAGTGAGGCGTGGCCTCCCGGTTCCTTTTTTTTTTTTTTGTCCTCCTAACTAAGAAGCAATTTCTCTGTGCCTTTAAGGGGCGGGCACGAGCATCCGATTGGCTGGGCGCTCCCGTGACGTCACGCCGGGCCGGCGCCCTCCCCTGCCGCGCGCCCGCGGATAGTCCGTGCGCGGGCCTGGCCCGGCCGGTACCCCTTAGCCTCGCATCGCCGCGTCTCCCCGGGCCCCGGGGGATGCCCCGGCCAGGGCCCCCTCATGGCCGCCGACGTCTTCATGTGCTCCCCTCGCCGGCCCCGCAGCCGGGTCCGCTCGGTTCTGCTCAAGCCGCCGGTGCCGGAGGACGACGACGACTCGGACACGGATGAGCCGTCCCCGCCGCCCGCCTCCGGGTCGGCGTCCGCGGCCCGACCCCACGCAAGCGCCACGCCGCTGCTGCCCCGGGCCGGCTCGGGGCGCGAGGAGCCTCCGCGCAGCCAGCAGATCATCCACAGCGGCCACTTCATGGTGTCGTCGCCGCACCGCGAGCACCCGCCCAAGAAGGGCTACGATTTCGACACGGTCAACAAGCAGACGTGCCAGACCTACAGCTTCGGCAAGACCAGCTCCTGCCACCTGTCCATCGACGCTTCGCTCACCAAGCTCTTCGAGTGCATGACCCTGGCCTACAGGTAGGACTGGCGGACCCACGGCCCTGCGGGGCTTCCCTTTGACACGACGGAGGGCCGGGCCGCCAGGACCCCGGGGATGCACGCGTTCCGTGGGGAGGATGTGTGCGGCCGGGGTCCCCACCGCTGGGGGAAGCGCCGCCGTCCTGCTCTCCTGCGGCAGCTGTGCTCTGCTTCTTCCGGCTTCTCGCTCTGCATCCAGGCCTTGCCCCTAGGGTCGGGGGCACAGGTCTGGGACCAGAGGAGGTGCGGATGCGGGCTGCACCTCGTGTTACTCGGCGCTGCCTGTCCCATCCCCTGAGTGTGCAGTAGCCAGCGGTGGAGAAGACCGCCTGTCTAAGCCATCTGTGACCCTGGCTCCATTATTTAACGATTGTGTAACGCCTTGGAGCCTGCTTCCTCCTTTAGAGGATGCCCGTAGTGTGTGCCTCCCAGGGGCTCTTGTGGGGATGGACTGAGATAAAGTGCTTATTCCGGTGCCTGCGCAGTTAGGCGCTCCATAAATGTTAGCTACTTTTGGAGGGGGGCTCGGTACTGGGGTTTGAACCCAAGACCTTTCCACTGAGCTATATCCCCACCCCCAACCCCCTTTTTGTTTGTTTGTTTGTTTTGGTATCGGGGATCGAACTCTGGACCTTGTGCTTGTGAGGAAGACTTCGGCACCCCTGAGCTAAATCCCCAGCCCTTGTACTTTTAATTTGGAGACAAGTTCTTGCCAATTTGCTAAGTTTCCCGGGGCTGGAACTTGGCAGTCTTCTTGCTTTAGCCTCCCAGAGTGCAGGGATTAAAATGTGAACTACTTTTCATATTGTACCTGTGCTAAGAGATTGGGCCACTTTACAACCCACTTATTGGAAGGCCCTGGAGGAGGGCCCTGGGGATCCTAGGAAGACTTTTGGAGGTGCCAACTGTCCTCCTAGTAAGTTGGAGGAATTTCTGGCTGCCCTGAAACATTATATACGGGAGATGACAGTGTCCAGGCCAGACATCCCAGATACCATCCAACACTTCAACGCAATTTGTTTTCTGCTGTTATTTCTTTTTTTTTTTTTTGGTATCGGGGATCGAACTTGGGACCTTGCACTTTTGAGGCAGGCGCCAGAACCACTGAGCTAAATCCCCGGCCCTGTTATTTCTATTTTTTTGAGACAGGGTCTTAACTCTGGAATCCAGGCTGGCCTTGAACTCACTATGTAGCCCAGGCTGGCCTTAAACCCATGGCAGTCTTCCTGCCTCAGGCTCCTGGATGCTGATATTACAGGCATATAGCACCGCACCATGCTGGAGATCCCTTTTTTCCAAGTAAAAGAAATGCCTGGCCCTCCAGGGTTAAAACCTCTCTCTGCTCTCTCCTTTCCCCAGGGTTGCATTAGGTATTTGCTTCAGGTGACTTCAGTTCTTTGGACTGGCTGCAGGGCCTGAGCAGCCCAGCCCCGAAGAGCTGGTGATGAGATCTCTGCTGAGCTGGGCTTCCTGCATTAGTATCCTTAGTATCTGCCCGGCTCTGGCTGCTTAACTTTGCTTTGCTGGCAGCCCAGGAAATGTCCTTCGAGACTCCAGCAGCCTTGTGAAAAAGAGTAGGAACATTCCTCTGACCCCTGTTTGGGAGAGTAATGAGCTGCTCAGATAAATCCCAGTTAAAACATTATGCCTTACCTGGATTTAAAATACTAGCTCCTTGGCCTTGGATGGCATTTTCCCCTGTGGAGTAAATGATCAGTTGGCTTGTTCATTTGTTATGTTCCCGAAACAAAGCCCTTGCCTGTCCCTCTTGTGCAGTCTGCCCTCCTGCGCCCCTGACGTGGCACATTGGGCAGTCTCCACTCTGGTTCTCAGGTCTTGCCAGCCCAGGCTGGCACCGAGCCTGTGAAGATGTTCTGCTTTTAAAAGGACAGATGGCCCTGAGCTTGCAGCCTGGGCGCCCTTCAGTCTCATATTTTGAGCACTTGCATTGGCATCAGGCTCCACTGGGTTGTAGCATAAACTCTGCTTTGAAAAAGCCTTTTCAAACAGAACTGGAGGTGAAAGACAAGAATGTGTTTTATTAAGAGAACTTAATCCTCTTCTTTAATATAAACTTCTTCATGTAAAGGGGAGAAGAAATGCCGGAGTCACAGGCGATGCGGGCTAGAAAGCCCTCGCTAAGTAAGCTCTGCTAGGAAAGAATGAGCCGGGCTCCCCTTTGCCCTTCTTTGGGTAACCTGAAGGCTTCTGAGTACACCAGGGAATTTAGTAATGACCTGTTTATTCCCATTTCTTTCAAAATATTTCGGTAACTGGCCGTTGGCCAGTCAACTTTCTTTTCTTTTCTTTCATCTCCAACCCTTTTTATTTTTTATTTTTTCAGTCACCTTTCTTGATTGCAGAACGGACTGCTGATTTGGGGGAGCTTGCCCAGCTGTTAGGCTCCCAGCTCAGCCGGCTGTGCTGCTTGCTTGCTGGCCCTGCTCCCCCACTGAGGGCTGGCAGCTCTGTCTGGCAGGGTCTCACTGAGGTCCTCTCTGTCTCTGTGTGAGGCTGAGTTTAGCCAGCAGTGTGGAATTTGGTACAGATTGACAGAAGCTGGAGAGGAGAAGTTTGGCCTGACAACTACCTGCTGGTTTCCGGAGAAGTCGGTTAGGTGCAGTGGGAGAAGGGCCAGCCTCAGAGCTGGGCTCACTTCCCGTTCAGCCAGGTCAGCGCCTTGGCCACTGCCCTCCCCTGGTCTCCTGCTCTGGCTAGAGAAAGGCCAGCTGGTCTTCTCCTCTCCTCTGTGCGACTGTTTCTGGCCTCCGTCCTTTCTAACTTCAGCTTCCTGTCTGTCCCCTGGCCTCTTGGTTCTGGCTGCTTAACCCTCCCTGGTACACTCTGTGCTGTGCTGCTTTTTTTTTTTTTTCTCTTGCTTTGGTTTCCTGTTAACTGCTGCCTCCCAGCTGTTTCCAGATGAGGTTCAGCAGCTCTTTGGGGAGGAACCAAGTGCAGGGGAAGTTGTGGTTATTTTTTACCCAGTCTGGAGAATTGGAATCAGGATCCTGAGCATGCAAAGGCTTTCATTCCTGACGTCTGGCCAGGGCTGAGTTTGGAGGAATGGGCTGTCTGGGGACTCAGCCTGCTCAGCAGCCCGTCTGTCTGGGAGGTTACTGTGCAGGTGGGATTCCATTTGTTGTCAGGATGTCTTACAGCATGTGCTCAAGTGTAGCTGCCTGGAGGGGAGGAGGTTGTCTTTCCCAAGGGAAATTTAGGCAGTAGAGCTGGGATTTAACTCAGAGGCACCGTGTCTGCCTTGCAAGCGCAAGGTCCTAAGTTCGATCCCTGGTCCCGGGGTGTAGGGTGGGGGAATTTAGGCGGTACATAGTGGGGAGAACAGCCTGTGGCTTGCCTCTCCCAACCTCCTGTCTGCTCTCTCCAGTGGGTGGATAAGACTTCCTTGCAGGTGGAAGTGAGGATTAACTGAGATCATGTCTGTGAATGTGTCTGGTACCTGGCACAATACAGGCAAGAGGAGGTCTGCCCAGCTGAAATTTGAGGTGGAGGATGGTGGAATTTCAGTCCTGCATCCTTGTTTAGTTGACAGTGACTGGGATCCCAAGTCTCCCATCTGTAACCTGAAAAATGTGCCCCCTGGGATCTTTTCTTGGAGTACAGCTTTCAGCTGCCTGCCTGACCCATGCTAAATGGGAGCTTTCTTGACTTCCTGGTCCTTTCCTAGCCCCACAATGGAGCTGTGTACTGTGGAATAGTTCATGGTTCCCACCCTCTTAACATTTTAAGGAATGTCACACATGTGCGCTTCCCACCCAGTTTCTGAACACATCTAGTGTGGAGCTTTCTGTGTCTGGGTTTGGTTTCACTTCTCTACCTTTTTATTAATCCCTTGTCAGGGAGGCTCAGTGTGAATGTTTCATAGGGTAGGAGAAGGAGAAGGAGAAGGACTTTTTATGTAGAGATCAGCAGTAGTTATCCGGAAAGTGACTTTCCCCTTGAGTGGATGTTTGAGGAGACTTCAGTCAGGAGCTGCAGGTGAGCCCTGAGATGTGGGTTTCCAGGCTGTGGCCCCCACATGTGCGCCCTGTGTGGTACCCTTTGTTCAGGACTCAAGGCCAGAGGCTGTCCGGGAAGCAAGGGATAACAAAGCCTAAAAGGTTTAGAGCACTGTGTCCTTCAAATTCTAAATTTTCAGTGGAGGAGCCTTTGAATGATGGGCTTGGTAACTAGTTGTAAATGGGAGTCATTCACACAAGGGACGAGTTTTACCCCTCGACTTCCATGCCAAAGATAAGCCATGTTCTTCTCCTGTACTCTCACTAGTCTTTAGTGACTATATAGTGTGCCCTTCAAGGGCGTGCATTAGCCTGTCATCTCAGCACTCAAGAGGATGAGGCAGGAGGATCGCTTGGGTTGAGTAGTTTGAGACCAGCCTGGTCAACACAGTGAGAACCTGTCTCAAAAGAAAAGGAGGGTGCTGACTGTGAGGACAGGTGAAAATGACAGTGCCTCCCAAGGGGCCGTCAAACTAGGGGTGGGAGCCAGACACAGGCAGTAGGGGCTGTGGTAACAGTGTGAACTAGGTCTGCGGCAGGACTGAGGAAGCGAGCGTGCTCCCGCCTGAGTGTGCTGCGGAACTGGGGCCTGTGTGGACAGTTTTGCTGACACCAGGTTCAATGCTTATCTCCCCTTCCCTGGGTTAACAGTCAGAAAGCATGGCTCCTAGCCAGTCATGGTGACGCACTACAGGCATGTGTCATCCCAGCACTCTGGGAAGCAGGAGGATGGAAAGTTTGAGCCCAGCCTGGACAATTTAGTGAGACCCTGTCTCAAAAAATGAAAAATCCTGGAGAGTAGCTCAATGCAGGGCCCTCAGTTCAATTAGCAGCACCAGTATTTGTCTTCTCCCATTAGGTAGTCCAGGGCCAAGCTTCCCTTTTACATCATCTGGTTAACTGGTTAACTGCCTGCCAGATGAAAGGCCGGAGAGGATAGGGGAGCACTTGGAGGGTTACTTGCTAGGGTGAGAGGAGAATCGGTACTAACTGAGCAGTGGTGGCAAACTTATGGCACAGTTCGTTATTGTGGTTTTAAGACAAAAGATGTTAATGTAGAGTTGTTTTTCCTAAAGTAAGACCTCAGTATTCAGGTTTAATTGCGGTGTTGGCAGTTTGCAATAAATAGTGGGTTTTGGGTCGCAGTTTGGCACTTGGTCTCTAAAAGTTTCGCCATCCATGCTGCTCGAGTCTTGTTGTGACCTTAAGCAGTTCCCACAACAACACACCAGGGCCGAGGTGGTGGAATCCATGGTTTTTTAGCTCATGGAAAGCAAACGTGAGCTCAGAAGGTAATTTGCTGTCCCTGAGGTAATTCCACCTGTCCAAGGAGAAATCTCTTGCGCTGAAAAGTCACCTGCCTCATCCCCTCCCAGGAGCCCAGCCTTGTGTTAGGAAGGGAGCTGCCAGTGCTTCCACTCCTGGGGACATGAAGGCCTCCCCTTGCCCTTCCCCTGTGACATTCTGCTTCCCTCAAGGCCCGGCCAAGCACCTGGGCTGGCTCTCACCTCCCCAGCGAGTGAGTATGCATGCATCCCTCTGCAGGCACACCTTACCTGACCTCACCTTGTGTGGGACTGTGTGTACCCGACCTATCTGCTGCCCTCACATGTGACCTTCTCGGGAGCCCCACAGCGTCACACAGAGACTGGGCCATTGAGGAATACTCAAGGTGTGATAAAAATACATGAATGCTTCAACTTTAAAAAAATCGTTACAGTGAAAGACCTGTTGCGATTAACCTCCCTCAAAATCCTCCTCCTTGGGCCGGGGATTTAGCTCAGTGGTTCTGCCACCTCCCCTGCAAGCGCAAGGACCCGAGTTCGATCCCTGGTACCAAAAGAAAAAAAAGATCCTCCTCCTTGCTTCAGACACACTTGTCCCATCGTCCTCACCGCTTGCTGAAGCAGTTCTGGAGTCCTCTTCCTCAAGGGTTTTTAGTTGTACTGTATTGTGGAGGTTGCCTTGATTTCCTGGAATTGATTAAAACTGTTTACCTTTCCTGGTTGTTTTGCCTTTGGGGAAGAGCCAGAAGTCTCACGGCGCCAGATCTGGGGAAAGGTAAATGAGGGCGCTGCTTCAGAGAGCGGCAGGAGCCGTGGGGGTGGGGTAGGGTTCCAGGGGCTGTTCACGGCAACTTGTCTCTTACTGTCACGCACTTGTAGACGTTCACTGTATGTTTTGATCATACCTCGTATTGAATTACAAAGGGACGCCGGCAGCCACCTTTATGTTGTTGAGTGTTCGACTCTGCCAAGGCAGCGTGTGCAGAGTGCTTCAGGTGGTGTTGGTGTGCAGTGGCACAGCAGGAAAGCTTTTACCGGGTGCTCTCGGTATTTCATTGTGGTGTACCGGCACCTCAGACATACCTGTGTCCCAGTCCATGTAACCTGCAAGCGTGTTACCTGGTGTGTTAGTCACTGTCTGTCACTAGGACAAAATAGCCGACATATACACCTTAAAGGGGTGGAGGTTTATTTTGGCCCACGGTCTCTGAGGTGTCAGCTCGTGCTAAGCTGGCTCAGAAGAGGTGTCCTGGCGGAGGTCACGGCAGAGGAACGCTGCTCAGCCAGTGGCTGTCAGGCGTCTCTGAGATGGAAGGAGCCTGGGAAGAAAAACGTCCTCAGGGACACCCCCAGTGACCTTCTTCCTCTCCACGCTGTGCACTGGTCAGTGAATTAAGGCATTGATGAGGTGGAACCCTCACCACCCAGCCCCTCTCTGCGTCCCACCTTTTGCACATTGCTTCATTGGGGACCAAGTCCTGAACACATGAGTCTTTGGGGCACACCTCCCATGTCAACCACAGCACACAGCAAAGTGGAACGAAGCTTGCAGAGGGAATTAAATGTGCACATGGGCTGGCTTTAAGACAGGAAGATTGTCCTGGCCCGGTAGGATGACAAGAGTCCTCCCAAGGAGAGGAGCAAATCGAAGAGGACCTGAGAGATCCCGCTGGGAGGACTTGATACTGTTGGCTGTGGAGCTGAAGGAAGGGGCCGTAAGCTCAGGAATGCGGGTGACAGAGAAGCTAGAAGGACCAAGGGCCCACACGCTTTCCTAGAGCTCCTAGAAGGAAAGCAGCCTTGTTCAATCTTGATTTTAGCCATGTGAGGCCCAGTTCTGACTTCGGAACCCCAGAATTGCAAGATAATAAATTTGTATTCTAAGCCACTAAGTTTATGGTAATTTGGTATAGCAACAATAGGAAACTAAGAGACTCCAGAATATGCCTTTAATCTCAACATGCTGGGAGGCAGGAGGCAGGAGGGTTGCAAATTTGGACCTAGTCTGGGCAAGTTAGCAAGCCCCTGTCTCAGAGGGCTGGATATGTAGCTGAACTGTGTTCACTTCCCAGCGCAGTGCAGCGCAGCACGTGTGCACAGTTTCTTAAGGAAAGCTATTTGAGCACATGGTGCTGCTAGGGAAGTCTTTTCTCCAGCTCAGAGCATGTATCCCACGCTGGAGTTTCAGGTTGTGCTGAGTGTAGGGCCCAGTTCAGGGGGCTGTAGGGACAGGTGGGCGCTCGTCACAGGAAAAGTCTGGACTTGGATCGAGTCCTGTTCCCTGCCTGGTGTAACCCACAGTGGGAGACTGCAGAAAGCCACTAACCTATTTGAAGGGTTGGTATAATAGCTGTGAAAGATTCAAGCTTGTCCTTCTTTCCCCAGAATTGAATTAGCTCCTGGGTATAAACGTGCAGTCTAGAAGCCAGCTTGGTTGTTCTCTGTGGTTAGAGCTCCTGGCCTCAGGGCTTGTGATTTGGGCAGAGCTGTTTGGGCTGTAAGCAGCAGGGACCCTCTGGTGCTAGCTCACAGGCTATCACCAGGATCCAGAAGGGGGCTGGTTGTGCCCCGCTAATTCCAGCACCTAGAGCTACAGGGTGACCTGGCCTACTGTGGAGAGGAGCCACCCTCTTCACCGTTAGACTCACATCCTGAGGTGGCTCGGTCCCTCTCTGCCTCTCGTGTCCTCACAGCCTTGCCTCTGGGCCACGGGTGCTCTTCTCACTGCTGTTTCTTCTCCCTGCCCTCTGCCCTCTGCCCTCTGCCCTGTGCTTGTGGGAGCCGTCTTGAGCTTGCTGGGGCCTCTCTGTCTGGCGTACCTTGCTCAGCGCTTCCCGTGACATCATAGTTTTTGCTGGCTGGTTAGTTTCATTAGCCCCTTAGGCTTGGGGTCAGGCGTTGGACAAGCCGGTTGGCCACCCTGCACGGGCCCTGGAGCACGGGGCTGGTGGTGGCCTTGGTCGGGCTGGCCTGGCTCAGTGCGCATCCCATGAATTCATCAGGCCTCCTTGGTGCCAGGTAGATGATTAGTCCTGGCCCTCGTGGAGCCTGCGCTCAGGCGGGAGAGGCAGCGGGCACATCCCATTTGGTGTGGGGGGTGCAGGGAAGAACTTGAAGGACAGCGTGGGATGGCGCAAGGAGGGCGCTGAGTACCTGGAGACCTCTTCCTAGGAGTTGCCATTTCAACCCAGGCTGAAATGAGTGGCAAATGGAGCTGGCATGGTGGTCCCCCCATGGTGAGGAGCCCTGGTCGGTGAGGCCCACGGTGGCAGGAGCTGGAGCACAGGGCTTCGGGGAGGTCAGGACTTACCCCCGGGCTGGGCCACCGTTCTGAGGTCAGTCTCCTGTGCATGGCCGGGCAGCCTGGGCTGTGTGGCCCAGGGTGGGGCGAGTAGGAGGCAGCTTCTTGTTTAGAAAGAGAGGAATTAGCCTGGTTCTCAGGTACTCAGCTAGTATTCTAGCTTTTTGAAAAACAGCCCAGGCTGGGGATTTAGCTCAGTGGTTCTGCCGCCTGCCGTGCAAGTGTAAGGCCCCGAGTTCGACTCCCAGTACCAAAAAAAAAAAAGAAAAGCACCCCAGAGATCCTCTTTCTGTGCTTACATGGTCCCTGGCCTGTTGGCAAAGGTCTGTCCCGAGAGCTGGAAAGTGAGGGTTGTAGAGAAAGTCTTAGAATGTGGCCAGGAATGGCCCCCGGCAGTTGCAGCACCTGCCTGGCAAGCTGGAGGCCTTAAGTTCACTTTCAGGTACAAAAAAAGTGAATCCTCTTCATTTATTAAAATGGGATACTTTTATTTTTTGATACTGGGGATGGAACTCAGGACCTTGTGCTTGCGAGGCAGGCGTCGGCACCACTGAGCTAAATCCCCTGCCCTGAAATACTTTTTTTCTAGCAAACTTAATTAATTTATTTATTTTAAAAATGAATTATATTTTATCCCATCCTCCCTCAAGCCCCCTCCCTCCCTATGAATAGAAGCTTTGTTTCCATTTTTTCTCTCTACTAAAATGAAATACTTTCAATGAATTCTTTTTTTTTTAAATTTTTTGGAGACAGGGTCTCCCTCTGTAGTTCAGGCTGGCCTTGAACTCTCTGTGTAGCCCAGGCTGGGCTCAAACTCTCCAAGATCCTCCTGCCTCAGCCTCCCATGCTCTGGGATTACAGGCGTGCGCCACCACGCTCAGCACTTTCAATGAATTCTTAAAGCAGTACATAATTATATTAGCTTGCTGTTTTAAATACAGTAAGTCCTTGACTTAAGAGTCCTGTTCTGGGAGAACATTTGTAAGTCAGATTTATTCATAAGTCCGACAAAGTGAGTCTTGTATACCTTTGACACAAATATACAACATGAAGCATAAAAAAACCAAACACAAAAATACAGTAAGTCCCTGACTGTACTGTACTACTATACACTATCATACTGTACAGTAAGCACAGAGCAGCACAGCTGTGACCATGTCCAGCAGACAGGTGAGCTACTTCTGTGATTTATTCACATCTCTGAATGTAATTCGAGGGCTATTGGTATCTGTGAAAATTCTCAACTCGAGTGTTCGTAAGTCAAGGACTTACCACAACAGTTTTTAGTTTTTCAGTTGCATAGCAAGATCTTTTAAGTTGTGTGTGTGTGTGTGTATGTGTGTGTGTGTGTGTAACTGAGGATTGAGCCCTAGGTCTTCACACTGAGCTACATCCCCAGCTCTTTTTATTTTGATACAGGGTCTTGCTGAGTTACTAAGTTTTCTTTGTTGGGCTGGAACTTGCCGTCCTCCTGCCTCAGCCTCCCAGAGTGCTGGGATGACAGGTGTGTGTCACTGCACCCAGCTAAATGCATCCACTTTAGGCATACAACTCAGTGATTATTGGACTTGTGTGGTAATGGTCACAATCTATCCTAAATCCAGTTTTAGGACATTCTGTATAATCCTCAGTACAATCCGTCATGGCCTTTTACATTTAATCCCAGTTCCCATCCTTGCCTCAGACAGCCACTAATCTGGCTCCGTAGCTTTGCCGTTTCTGGACATTTCATAAATGGAGGGTCATAGACTGTGTGGGCTTTTGTGTCTGGCTTCTTTGCCTTGCCATAACATATTCCAGGTTCAGGTATGTTGTAGCACATGCTGTACTTTATTCTTTCTCAGTGATAGTGTCCTGTTGTGTGGGTGTCCCTCGTTGAATCTCTTCATTGACAGACCCATCTTTGAGGGGGGCCCTAGCACCTTTCTTTGTTGAGTATGGTTCTCTTCAAATCAGACAGGAACTTCCTTACAGGGTGAAAAATCAGGAAATGGCCATGATATATGTGGCCAGATGATTGAATTAGAAACCCAGGATGGTGTGCTACTTACTGGTTAGTGACATGTCCCTAGCTCCTCTAAGTCATGATGTCCTTGGGCAGAATTGCAAGAGAGGGGAGAGAGGATTATACTGGAATCATGGCTATGAACTTTATTTTTCTTCCATGAACCTTATTTTATTACTGATAATGTTTTAGGAACAAATTGCATTCAGTAATAAAAAAGTTCTGGTATATGCAACATCATGGCTGAATCTCAGAAACTATTAGTATGTGAATGAAATGAGGTGTGAGCTACTGTGTCCAGCTCATGTTTTATATCTCATTGGATTGTGTACACATTGGTCAGAGCTCATTGAATGGCACACTTAAGATTTGTGCATTACGCCTGGTGCAGGGATGTATGCTATAATCCTAGCTGTGTAGGAGGCTGAGGCAGGAGGATTTCAAGTTTTAATGCCCCATCTCAAAATAAAATAATAAAAAGGGCTGGGGATGTAGCTCAGTGGTGGTGTTTGCCTAACATGCACAAGGCCCAGTGTTCAATCCCCACTACTGCCAAAAAAAGTTTTGTGAGCTTTATTATATAGAATTTCTATAAAAACCAAAATAACCAGATAAATGTTAAAATTGGGTTAATGATATGCACACCAAGGTGTTAAGGATGAAGTGACAAAGCATTCTTAGCATCTTACTTTGAAATGGTTTAAATTAGTGGCTCTCCAACTTTTTGGTCTTGGCACTGCTTCACTCTCTTAAATATTGAGAATCTCGAAGAGTTTTTGTTATCCATCTTTTTTTTTTTTTTGGTACTGGGGATCAAACTCGGGTCCTTGCGCTTGCGCAGCAGGCAGTGAAACCACTGAGCTAAATCCCCAGCCCTCGAAGAGTTTTTGTATGTGGGTTCTATCTACTAATGTTTGCCATACTAGAAATCAGAATTGTGAAGAACTTAATTATTAAAACACTTAAAAATAACCTTATTATGTATTAACATAAAATATATTTTTGTAGAAAATAACTGTGCACTTGCAAATATCTTTAAGGTTTGGCTCATATCCGGTCAGAAAGCAGCTGATGTTTTTGTATTAACTGTGCCCAAATCACATGGGTGGAAGCCTCCCCATACACTTTTTGTTTGTTTGTTTGTTTGGTACCAGGGATCGAACTCAGGACCTTGCGCTTGCAAGGCATGCACAACAGTGGCACTGAGCCAAATCCCCATCCCATTTTGTTTGGTTTTTTGAGACAGTGTCTCACTGTGCAGTTCCAACAGTCCTTAAACTCACTAAGTAGCCCAAGCTGGCCTCAAACTTGCAGTAATCCCTCCTGCCTCTGCCTCTTGAGTGCTGGGATCATAGGTCTGTGCTACCATGCCTGGCACTACTGGATATTTTTCAAGGATGAAGTTTATGGTATGTAAATTATATTACAATGCTGCCCCCCCCGCCCCCCCCCCGCACCGGGGATTCAACTTAGGACCTTGCGCTTGCCAGGCAGGCGGCGAAACCGCTGAGGTAAATCCCTGGCCCTGCTATTCCTTTTTTTAAAAAAATATTGAAAACAAATCAAGACCAGTGTAGTGGTGCATGCCAGTAATCTCAACAAACTTGTCAGGTGCAGTGGTGCACACCAGTAATCCCCAGCACTAGGGAGGCTGAGGCAGGAGGATGGGTGAGTTGGGTACAGCCTGGGCTATATAGCCAGTTCAAGATCAGCCTAAACTGCATAGTGAGACCCTGTCCAAAAAAAAAGTAAAAAAACCAGACAGGGTCTTAAATATATGCTAGGAAGTCCCTGATTCTCTGTCTTCTGTGCCACAGAACATGGAGGAGCAGCTGAGAAAGTGGCCTCCAAGGCTGAGCAAGGACTTGGGAAGCTGTCTCTATGTCCTGCCCCAGAGGTTGCTGAGCACGCAGGGCAGAGTTACCCTGTGAGCCCTTCCTCCCCTGGATATTGTTTATCAGGGTTAGAGGCTGCAAACGGAAACACCCGCAAGAACCAGGAATTCAAACGGCCTTCGTGAGACCAAGAGGCTCTTTTTTATCCCCTTACTTTGCTCCTTCTGATAAAATCATATTTAGAGAAAGATGTTTATTACACAGACCGTGCAGCATAAACTGAAATGGACTTGGCGTCAGTCATGGGGAGGAGCAGGAGGGACACTAGGAACTGTGGTAAACTGGAGTATTTGTCTGAGAAGGCGCTGACATCCTCCTCTAGAGGCACTGGCCGTGTGGAGTGGGAGCCCAGGGTTAGGACACCAGACAAGTTTGAAAGAGCCCAGCACCTCACACAGGCTATGCCTGGGCCCTGCCACCAACCTACAGTGCTCCCAATCCTGGAGATCTGGATGTTTATGTCAACTCTGCATTTTTTTGTTTGTTGGTTGATTTTTTTTTTTTTTGTACTTGGGAATTGAACTCAGGACCTTGGGCTTGCCAGGCAGGCCAGGCTGGAGCCACTGAGCTAAATCCCCAACCCCTTTTGTTCTTTTAGAGAAGGTCTCAAAATGCAGTTCAGGCTGACCTTGAATTTACATATACCCCAGGCTGGCCTGGAACTCATGTCGATCCTCCTGCCTCAGCCTCCCGAGTGCTGGGATTACAGGCATGCACCACCACAACCGGCTGTGAACTCTGCTTTTACATGTCGGTTCAATGTATGATTTAAGCTCGGAGTTCAGGTAGTAGGCATTCTGGGGAAGAGCTTAGTCTGTTCAATCTAGCGTACAGTGAGCCCTGGCCTGAGAGGAAGGTGCTGTGGCCCAAGGACAGGTTTTGAAGGGCTGTCCCTGTGTGCGGACCTTCTTGCCTCCTGCTAAAGCTGTAGGGCCCAGATCTTCTGGATCCCAAATCTAGGCTCTCTGCCTGGCGCCCCTCGCGTATGTTTGGTCTTCGGGACAGCTGCTCCAGGTTGTGAGCAGCGAGGGCTGAGATGAACTCTTCTGGTCCTGGAGATGAGGTTGCTGTCCGCTTTGTGCGACCCTTGGACTCCCAAGTTCTTCCTGCCCTTAGGGTTCCACAGCTTTAACCCCATGTTTGACTGCTTCGGGGCTGTTTTCATAGGGCGATTCGGGGGTTGCAGGAAGGCAGCAGAGCTTGGACCTCACTCCAAGGAGTTGGTGTGGTTTCAGTTGAAACAAAATTATAACTTGTAGTTAGACTGCGTAGACTTTTTCCTTGCTTCGTGTTTCGTTTCTAACCTGCACGTTTTGTGTGACGTTAGCTGTCTAGTCCTGCTCTATGCGCAGGCGCAAATCTGCGGCTGACTCTGCTCGGCCCTCTCCCACCCCCAAGCCAGCATCCGTGCTCCTTTGCGCACATCCTCCTTGCCGGGGCTCCTTCGTGTTTCCAGCTCTGTTTCAGTCTTTAATCTGATTTACAAAGATGTTGGCAAATGGCTCTGTGGTTCTTAAATGCCATTACCTCTGATTCTAAAACAGATTATAAAATAGAGTTTGTTTTTATCAGAGGTGCAGTGCCTCCTCTTGCTGAGACACGTTCACTGAAGGTTGGGGGCTCTTCTGGGCTTGGAGTAGTAGTCATTGGGATCAGGACGCATTTTCCAGGCTTCCTTCTAGATTTTTCTCATCACTGTTTCTCTCTGTCCATAGTATTTTTAAAACATTAACCTTTTCCTTTTATTTGTTTGTTTTTTGGTACCGGGGATCGAACTCAGGTCCTTATGCTTTCAAGGCAGGCGGCAGAACCACTGAGCTAAATCCCCAGCCCCAACCTTTTCCTTTTAAACTGCATTTTATTTTATCCTAGAAAAATTAGAAAACATAAAGCTAATAGAAAAAATAAAAATCACGGGACCCAAAGATAACTTTCCATTTCCCTACTGTTTAGCCTTCCTTAGACCTGGTTTTTAAATTGTTTTTGTCATGGAGGGTGCATATATCTTTTTTCCCATGTAAGAGATTGCAAACACTTTCCAAGTCCCTAGCTGTTCATCTGCAGCGTGAAAGGTGGTCGAAGCACATCTCGCTTATGTGGATGTGCTGTTATTTGCTGTTATTTATGTGTCATGCCTCTGTTCAGCCTTGTCTGTCTCCATGGTGGCTTTGTTTTTGTTTTTCATTCTTCTGGGGTTTTTTGGTTTTGGTTTTGGTTTTGTTTTTTTGAGACAGGGTTTTGCTCTGTAGTTCAGCCTGACCTTGAACTCAGTGTGTACCCCAGGCTGGACTGGAACTCACAGTGATCCTCCTGTCTCAGCCTCCCAAGTGCTGGGACTGCAGGTGTGTGCCAGCACGTCCGGCTCCATGGTGGTTTTTATAACCCATGAGTGCTTCTGGGCCCATTTTGTTCATCTCTCTTACCAGACCCAAGGTTGCCCCTTTCTGCCCTCTCCTCCTTCCTGATAGAATTCTTTTTTTTTTTTCTGACAGGTTTCTTTACCCTGAGAACATTGCAGAACTCTTGGAGAAGAGGTGGCCCTGCTAGGCACCCTCCATCTTGTCACAGCAGCCCCCACACCGGGCAGGTGTATGTGCCAGGATGGTGGGTGGCAGGTGTGGTGCTGAACAGGGGCTTTGTCCGGGTGCTCTGGGCTGTGGATTTGAAAACTCCCCTGTTTTTTGTGGGCCTTCCAGCCCACAGTGGGACAGAGGACCGAGTGGATGGTTGGCCTCGGCCAACAGACCCTGGAGCAGCTCCCCAGTGATGTGGGCCTCTTGTCCCAGCAGTGTGGGAACGGCCCCTGTGGATGGCACCACAGCGGGTTCTGGTTCCTGCTCAGTACAGACGGCCGGACTGGGTGAAATACGACATCAGTGCTTCCTCAGCCAGACCCCTGAGCAGCCCACTCACGTCTGGCTTTGGCAGCCTCCCTCAACAGCTCACTTGATTGGGGGCTTCTGCGGTCCCAGCCAACCTGCTGCCTGCATGGTGGCCAGAGTGCTGGGACCTTGATTGACACAACTTTGGTTATGTGTGTGTGGCTCGTCTTGTGCACTCATGTGTGTGTGTGTGTGTGTGTGTGTGTGTGTGTGTGTGTGTGTGTGTGGTGGCACGGGGGAGAGGCCTGGGGCTCCTGGTGCCACCTCCTGCTGTAGGCCTGCTCACACCACCCTGTCCACTGGACCAGTGTCTGCCTCCATCTAGTTTTGCTTGTCTTGTTGTTTGTATGTTTGCTTTTGTCCTGGGGATTGAGCCCAGGACTGCATGCATGCTAAGCACACAAGTGCCACTGAGCTGTGTTTCTAGGCCCCCTGTACTTGCCATGTTTTTCCCCCATGAGAAACCTTAGCAGAGGGCTGTGCCGTGGGAAATGCTGCCCAGGCAAAAGCAAAGAACCTGGTTATCAGCTCCGCCCTGGCTTGTCCTTGGTGTTGTCCTTGCACAGGGCCCGCACCTGCCAGCAGGTGAAGCTCACCTTAATGTGCCAGCCTCCTCTCCTTCTCAGAGCAGCCCTGCAGGTTGCAGTGGGTACCCCGGCTGGGCCTGTGTGTAGCCAGCTGCTTTCCCCTGATAAGTCTGTTTGCTTGTCTTTGTTTCCATGCTTGTTGCTGCCTCCTTGGAGCACTGGGTGTGTTGTGGAGGGCAGGTGACTGCCCCATTGGTAAAGTAGGAATGAAGTGCAGGCAGGGTGTGGTGTGAGAAGTACGGAAATTTGCTCTTCCCGAGAGAGCAGCCTCTGGCAGAGGGGTTGTCCTCGAGTTTCCTCTTACAGAGGACCCTGGGTAGCAGCTTTTAGGGTGCTATGGAGATGGGGAGCCACCACCTGCCTGGTAGGCTCACATCCAAGTCTTGGGTATGCTGCTCACCGAGTGACTGGAGCCCCTTGCAACAGCCCTCAGAAAGACTTGGTGTTTCAGCCCTTTGTTCTTTGTTGGCTGGGATGGCTGGAAATTTATCAGTGAAACCTAAATGCATCCTGGAGCCGGGCTTAGGGCTGGAGCTCTGTGCTGGCGGCATGGGCTCCAGTGATGTGTCATCTCGGAGGGCAGCTGGCCAGCCTTCTGTGTCACATGGGTTGGTTGGCGTGGTGGATATGCATAATTCCTTCTCCTTTTTAATGTGATGTCTCAAAGTCACAGACACTAGAGGGTAGAAATTAGGAGGGGGGCAGGCTTTTCAGCTGGCTCTGGTCGGGCTATTGGAATCTCCTGACAAAGCCACCATTGTTTTGAATAAAGCGCCAGTTGGTTTGGTTTGAATCTCTCCGGTGCCCTGAAACTGGCTTCTTTTCTTCCCCTCGACCACTGTTCCTGCAGGGAGGCTGAAAGAAGGACCACCAGCCTCAGGGGAAAAACGCCACCACCTCACTGTGCCCCTCAGCAGCCCAACATCCGAGGGTGATCTGTTCCACGTCCCAGGGTAGGGCACTGTCCCCTAGTCCTAGGCTGGGCCCCACCAGTGTCGCCTCTGAGTAACACCCTGGGCATTCACTTCCAGGAACTGCGCTGCTTGCTGGTGGCCTTGGCCTCACTTGGCACTGGCTGCCGCACTCGTAGACCACCTGCTCTGGCCAGGCTTCGCCTGCTGTCTGTCACGGCTGACCTCCCGGCCGACCTGCTTGGCCTGGTGTCTGTCCCAGCCTTGCGGATGACATCACAGGTCTCAGGCAAAAGCGAGGAATTTCCCTGGCCAAATGCCCTTGTGGCCCAGAGCAGATGCTGCTGCCAGTGTCCATGCCTGGCTGCCCACAGCCCTCAGAACATTCTCGTGTGTGCCACTGGGTCCCCCAGGCCTGAGGGCAAGGACTCCGGGGGCTTCCCTGGGAGGGGCTTGCTGGAAGGGATTTGTGTTGAGAAGGCTGAGACTGTTTTTAGGGACTTCCCTTCTGTGTGTTTGAATTATACAGCTCCAAGTGCAGAGCGGTTACAAACTGACATCTGAAGATGAGGAGGAGAAAGGGCAGGGCTGGACTTGAGGTGCAGGGGTAGAGTGCTTGCCTGACACATTCGTGAGGCCGTGGTTCTGCCCCAGCACTGAAAAAAAAAAAAGTGTGGGAGGAGAATAGAGTTCAAAATTTTTTTTTCTTTTTGTTTTTTTACTGGGGATCCAATTCAGGACCTTGTGCTTGTGAGGCAGTTGCGGTGCCACTGAGCTAAATCCCTGGCCCAAATATTTTTTTTCTTAATACTCTTGCCCTAGAGCGCCAAATTAAAGCTCTGTTTCTTTTCTTTTCTTTTCTTTTCTTTTCTTTTTTGGTACCAGGGATCGAACTCGGGTCCTTGCGCTTGCACAGCAGGCTGCGAAACCACTGAGCTAAATCCCCGGCCCTCTTTGCTTTCCTTTTCCTTTTCCTTTTCTTTTTCGATTTTTGAGGCAGGGTCTCACTGTGTAGTTCAGGCTGGCCTTGAACTCACTATGTAGCCCAGGCTGGCCTCATACTCTTGGTGATCCTCCTGCCTCAGCCTCCTGAGTGCTGGGATTACAGATGTGCACTACGATGGCTGGTTACTTAGCATCATGCGTTCAAGGTTCACCATATTATAGTAGGTTTCAGTGGATGCTTCGTTGTTGTTTTTTTTTCTGATGGTAATACAGGGTCTTCACACTGCTGTATATCCCTAACCCTTTTTTTCCATTTTTTATTTTGAGACAGGGTCTCAGTAAGTCTCAGTTGCCCAGGTTGGGCTCAAACTTTCGGTCCTCCTTCCTCAGCCTCCCAGGGCACTAGGATTACAGGTGTGGGCCAACACACCTGGCTGAATTTTATACTTTAAATGAGTAAATGGTGTGATATATGAATTATATCCCAAGAAAGCTATCCCCCAAAATGCTTGTACTAATTAATATTCCCCCTAGGAATAGAGAAGGGATCATTGCTATAAAAATCAGCTCTACTGAGATAAAACAGCTCACACGTTCTCCCTTTCAGGAGTGTGCAGTACAGGAGTGTACAGTCCACAGTGCCGACAGATGGGTGGCATGTGTCACAATACATTCCCGTGATGCCCGGGCTCTGGAACTGTCCCAGGACCGGCTCCTCTGGGCACGGCTCTCAAGGACGCTGTCCTGTCTGTCTTGCCTGCGCTGTGGGACTAGAACCCTACGGACATAGCCTTGCTCTAGTGTCTTGGGCAGCTCAGGGCCTCCCTGGGTCCCGAGTACCCTCCATTCACCTGCTGGAAGTCATTTGCTTATCCTCATTGTATTCTTCTCAACTTTATTATGAATAGGGCTTCTCTGAACTTCCTATGCAAGTCTGGTTGTGGAGATAACTTCATTTCTCTTAAGTAAAGCTGGGTCATACGTAAATGTATATTTATCTTCATAAGAAACTGCCAAGTGTTTTCCAGGATGGCTGTGTCTTGTGTGTGTGTGCGCACAGTGCTGGGGATGGAATCCAGGGCCTCCCACATGCTAGACAAGTACTCTACCACCCAGCTACATCCCCACCCCAGAGTTTTCCTCCCACTTTTTACTATATACACTCGTTTTAATCAGACAAGTTGAGGTAATGGTGCTGTACGCCGCTCCCTGCAGCCCAGTTCATCAGCTGTCACCACCCCTGCTTCATGTGTTTCTCCTGCTTTCAGAGTTTGGGAAGAAAGTTGCAGACATTTATCCATTTTGCTCCTAAAAAGTCTGGATATTCTCTCACATAGCTGTTGCATCATCTTTCTGCCAAAGAAAATATTAGCAATGTCGTGTAACACACAGTCTTCATTTCCCACACATCTCCCACACCTTGAAGCCTAAAAGGCTCGGTTAGATTTAGGTTACAGGTTTTGAGGTGCTTTGTGGGTGCTCACAGGACGGTGCGTAGCGTCAGGTTACCCTACTGTCGGATTCAGGTGGCAACAGCCTGTCCTTTTTCTGTGGTCACTGACGACACAGGAGCCGGCTGGCATGGAGGCGCCTTCTGTGTTAGATGTGGCCTTTCTCCACTGCTCCCTCAGATGGACACGTCACACTTCGTTGATTGAGTTTTTGTTTTTGTTTTTTTTTTTTGGTACCGGGGATTGAACTCGGGTCCTTGCGCTTGTGCAGCAGGCTGCGCAGGCAGCGAAACCACCGAGCTAATTCCCCGGCCCGAGTTTTTTTATTCAGAGGATTTTTTATCCCCCACCTTTGGTACTGGGGTTTGAACCCAAGGCCTTCACCCTTTTAAAATTTTTATTTATTTTTGTTATAGTGGGGATTGAACCCGGGGCTTTCACACTGAGCAACATTCCTATCCTTTGTTAAATTTCTGTATTTTGAGACAGGGTTTCACCAAATCACTGAGCTGCACAGGTGGGCTTGAATTTAAGATCTCCTTGCCTCAGCCTCCCAACTGCTGGGATTATGGGTGTGCACCACCACACGTGGCTGAGATTTTTCACTTTCAGTTATATAGTGAAACTCCCAGCAGTTCAAAACAGGTGTGTCTTTAAAATGTTCCTTTTAATGGACGCTTTTCTCTCCCTCTCTCTCTTGGGCTCTTCTCTTTCTCATTTTGCTTTACTTCAAACACTGTTGTTAGCCAGGCACAGTGGTGCACACCTGTAATCCCAGCACTCTGGGAGGCTGAAGTGGGAAGATTTGCGAATTCAAGCCCAGCCTGGGCAACTTGTCAGTTTAGTGAGACCCTGTCTCAAAAATAAAGATAGAAAGGGGCTAGAGGTGTAGCTCAGTGCCAAGGCCCAAGGTGCAGTCCTCAGACCACACATACCCAAAACAACTGCTGGTGTAACAGACCAACTTCTTGTTTGTCATCTTTTTAACCCCCAGGTTCAGAAAACTACCCTTTGCCTTAAAGTGTGAGAGGTGGAGGAGTTGGCTTTCCCATAGTCCTTTTCTTTCCCCCAGTACTTGCTGACTCTGCTCTCCCACCATCGGGGGATGAGTGTCTTAAGGCCCTGAGGCCGGTCTCAGCCTGCAGCCTCCTCCTCAGCTCTTGGCGACTCCTTAGAGCTGAGGGTGAAGGGGGTCCTTCGCTCCACAGCAGTTTCTCTCTGAGGAAGCTAGGATGGGGTGCCGGGGTGCAGGGCTGGAAACCTGACTTCAGGTCCTGTCGCAGGGCTGTGAGTCTGAGGTGCACAGAGAGACTCCTTTGGAGAGACTCCTGAGGTTCCCTCCTCGCCCCCGGCCCCCAGTCCAGAGCCCCAGGGTCTGTGGGAGCGAGCACACCACCCCCAGCACTTTCCACACTTCTGCTTCTGCAGCCTGAGCCCGGGGTTTCTCATTTTGTATCTGTTTTGCCTGGAGGCCTTGGGTACAGAGATTCATCAGCCATCCCACCTTGATTTTACAGCACTGCAGTAAGTAAAGGTGCTCCCCTCACTCAGCTGTGAAAACCCACTTTGTCTTCACACGCACAATAGCTGTTAGGCTGCAAAATGCCTATGTATCACGTTAACAATCTCCAAAGATCAGAGGTTAAAATTGGGATGGGATTGTAAAGGAAAACTCCATCTTCTGCTGTTTTTAAGTTCGGTGAAGGAGGTAGAGATTTGGGATGACAGCTGCTTCTCAGTAGCAGAGGGAAGGGGACTAATCTGTAGCCGGCAAAGGGAGGACACATTTTATTTGGAATTTCGATTGCATGAGAAGGAGAATAGAGAGTTGTTTGCTTGCTTTGTTGAATCGTGGCCTGGGGCGTCACATCCATCAGTTCAGTGTTTTGCTTAATGGCCACTGGTGTGGCCCCCGGGCCCCCTACTCTGGGTACCACTTACTTGTTTCTGTAGGACCAGCATCTCTCTTGATTGTGGGATGCACTTCCAGATCCTTAGTACTGAACAGAAATTTGGACTTGGCTAACTGAATTCTCTTCTGAAAAGGGAGAAGCCACTGGTAGTCTATTTATAGGTCTTGGCTACCTGGAGAGCGTCACCTTATCCTCTGAGACGCGTCACAGTTTCAGATTTCCCCGACTTTTAAGTAGGTTATGTAGCTGGCAGTGCTTCAATAACTGATGGTGATAATAAACAAATTTGTTTCTTGCCTGTTTTCATAGGAGCAAAGAAACATTTGGAAGTATGATCTGTTTGTGTTCTAGCTCTGGTAGCCAGTGGTGGAGCCCAAGCTCTTGGGGTCATCTCTGGCTAGAGACCTATTTGTGGGTTCGCTTCCTCTTTAAGCCAGTTGTGTGGGTTGAGGGCAGGATTTCATTCTTTACATAAAATTTCATCTTTTCCCTCATCCCCACTTTGATGTCAGGGATTGAGCCCAGGGCCTCAGGCTGCGCTAGTGCCCTACCCCTGGGCCGCCCCCAGCCCCTTGGTGAAGATCTGGACCTGCCTTTTCCTACAGGTGCTGCAGCAGGGAGTCCCTCCTGTTCTGTGTACAATGGGCCACTCTCACCTCAGCCTCCCAGCCACCCACCCCCATGGTGGCTGGTGGTTGCCTTATCGGCGGGGTAGGGCCTGCTGAATGCCTTAAAATGGGCACCTACTCAGAGCTCAGGGGTATAACTGCAATTTAATTTTGTTTCGAGGGTTTCATTTTCTAAATTTTCCTTTAGCATTACTGTCAACTGTTAGAAGAGTATTATGACCAGAAATGTGAAGCACGTGTATGAAGAAGGTTATAGAAAACCAAATAGCTTCAGATTTCTTGTTAAGTGCATTAAATAACTCGAACAAGTAGAGAAATGGACCCTTATCTGGGATGGAGATGACCCAGTTAGAGTGGTCAGTGCTGCCTACGTTGAGGGCAATCCCGATCAAAATAAAAAAGGAATTTTCTTCCTTTACTAGGGTCCCACGCTGTTGCTCAGGGTGAGCACGAGTGATCCTCCTCCCTCAGCCTCTCCAGTAGCTGGGACTGAGAGGTGTGCACCACTGAGCCCAGTGCCCCTGAGCCTGGCTCGGGTGAAACTGGGCAACATGATTGTAAAGTTCAAATGGAAGAATAGCTGGGTGTGCTGGTGCACACCTGTAATCGGAGCACTCAGAGGATCATTGTGAGTTCGAGCCCAGTGTGGGCTCCATAACACACCTGCAATCCCAGCACTTGGGAGGCTGAGGCAGGAGGATCACCATGAGTTTGAGGCCAGACTGGGCTACATAGTGAGTTCAGGGCCAGCCTGAACTAAAAAGCAAGACCCTGCCTCAAAAAATACAAAAAACAACCAAACAAAAACAAATGAAAGTGCCGGGATTTAGCTCATTGGTTCTGCCACCTGCTTCGAAAGTGCAAGGTCCCAAGTTTGATCCCCAGTACCCCCCCCCAAAAAAGGAAGAATAAAGAGGCAAGAATTTTAAAATGTATTAAAAAATGATGGGGGCTAACCTTACCTAGACAGTAAAGTATGTCAGGAAGTTGTAATTCTTAGTGTGATGTTAGCACCGGATTGGTCTCGGACCTGTGACATGAGGCTGTGGAGTAGGCCCTAGTGTAGGGTGTGATTTCAGGTGTGTTCATGGAAGTGTGTGAGTTGGTGGGGAAGCTGAGCCCATAGGGCAGCAATCATTTTATTTTGGTGAACTGTGGTGAACTATACTGATTCCCACATGAATCAGATTTAAATGTAAATGTGAAATCATTAAAAACATATGCACAGATGGGCCCGGGATTTAGCTCAGTGGTTTCGCTGCCTGCTGCACAAGCTCAAGGACCCGAGTTTGATCCCCAGTACCAAAAAAAAAAAAAATTAACGTGAGGAATAGTTTGAGGAAACAGGCATTATTGACTGTTCTTGAGAATGTTAACACACCATTGGAAAGACCTTGGATATCACAAAATTATAAATGTGCACATACCCTCTGACTCAGCTTCTCCATTTGTAGAAATTACTCTTACTGAAAAGTCATGCAATTGCACAAATGTGTAAATACCAGAAAGTTCATCATAGCATTGTTTATAATAATAAAAATTGAAACAGCATGTGTCTGTTAACATAAACATCTGTGGGGAAATGGTTAAGTATATTTTGATAAATATGTATAGTGGAATATTTCATAGCCAATAAAAATAACGTACAGTACAACTATTGGCATAAGATGTCTGTGACTGTAAGTGAAAAATAGGTTGTTAAACAAGAGCATCAGGCGAGTGTGGTGGCCCACTGTCCCCCCACTACTCAAGGTTGAGCCTGCAAGTTCGAGGCCAGCCCGGGCTACGTGTCCTAGTGAGTTCAAGGTCAGCCTGTACTACATAGCGAAACCCTGTCTCAAACAAAATAAAACAAAAAACAAAAAACAAACCCCCAAAATGGCTGGGGATTTAGCTCAGTAGTTTTGGCGCCTGCTGTGCAAGCGCAAGGACCCAAGTTCAATCCCTAGTACCAAAAAAAAAAGTTTGAACTCATGTATTTAGATATTATACTTATTCATAAGTATGTCTTTTTTTTTTTTTTTTTTTTTTTTTTTTTTTTTTTTTTTAGGCAAGGTCTCCCTTTGTAGTTCAGGCTGGGCTCGAACTCACTGTGATCCTCCTGCCTTTGCCTCCAGAGTGCTGGGACTACAGGTGTGCACCATCACGCCCGAGATGTATATGTCTTTATGTGAATATACAGAGTCCGCCAAGAAAATGTGTACACACTTCAGCAGTTTTCAGTACTAATGAATGTCTAGAAGCTAATGCCCACCACTTTGAGCACTTCTTGTAATTGTAGAGGCCAAAGGTAACTTGTATTAATCTCATGATGTCTCAGTAAATTTAGTGTTAGAGTATTTATGCAAGTTTTTCTTTTCCTAATGTGTACATTTTTTGGCGAACTTTATATATATAATCTGATAAATATGGTCCAACCACATCCATAAGCTGCCTTCAGTAGAACACAAATATACATTGGGGGTTCACAGAAGCACCCCCAAGTTTAGTCATTTTCTAGAGACACCCACAGAACTAAACTCACTGAAAACTGTTACACTGATGGTCCCGTTTATTATAGAGCAGGGTTCCAATCCTTCTCTGCCGGGAGTGATTATTAGGGGCTCTGCCCCCCCCCCCCCGCCCAGCTAAGACCTTCAGCCCTCAGTTCCTCCTAAGGCAGAGCTGGTACCCCTGCTCCACAGCCCTGGAGGAATTCACATTGTCAGGCCTCCCCTTGGGCAGATCTCCCAGGCATACAAAACCCTCCCATGGGGGAACATTCAGAGGCTAAGAATTCGCAGCCTAGGAGCTCAGGGTAAAAGGCTGACCTGTCTCTGGCTAAGATTACTTCCTTACTGCATAGTATTCTCACCAAAATTTAAACAACAGTTACTTCTAGGTGGTGGAATTCCACATAATGTTACTTTTGTTTTTTGGACTGTTCAGAATTGTTTCCATTTTTTTCAAAGTAGGTATAGAATTCTAAAAAAAAAAACAAACCGACTGACCTGGGCGTAGTGGAATGTCAGCATACGGGAGGCTGAGACAGGAAGATAACAAGTTCAAGGACAGCCTGGGCTACATAGCCAGACCCTGTCTCAATCTTGCCCCAGAAATCATAAGACTAAACAAACTTAAAAAGAGATTAAAGTGAAAACGAAATCCCTTAATCAGGCAGGTGGGCAAGAGGGAAGCAATAAAAGAAATTATAAGGAAAGGCTGTAGGAACGCATCATCCACTGATTCCGAGACACCCTGTAAAGCAAATGGCAATCAGTAATCTAGGTGAAAGGCTGGCACTATAGCTCAGCAGTAGAGCCCTTGCCTGGCACACACAAGGCCCTGGGTGTAATCCTCAGCACTGGGGGAAAACCCTCAAAAATCTAGGGGAAACATTTGTAGAAACATCGCAAATGGTAAACGCCACTAATATAATATTGCAAACATAAAACAGCAAGGAAAACTGACCGATCTTGTAGTGGATGGTGAAGAGCTGAGTGAGAGGATAGTGTAGCGACTTTAATGTACATGCTGGCTGTGGGGGTGCAGGCCTCTAATCCCAGCACTCAGGAGGCTGAGTCAGGAGCGTAGCCATGAGTTTCAAGGCCAGCCTGGGCTACACAGTGAGACCCTGGCTCAAAAAACAGAAAAACCCAACTCTAATGTACAAAGCTGTTTTCTTGGTTTTGCTGTTGTTCTGCAGCTGAGATGCTCCCTTGGGTAAAGGAAGGGTACATATGACTCTGACCTATTTGTGTGACTTTCTATGCATCTGTAATTATTTCAAGATAAAAAAAAAATAAAAAAAAAAAAAAGGCATAGGGCCTGAACAGCTCAGAAAAGAGACGCACAGCTAATGGACAAATTTTTTTGCTTTTGTGGTACTGGGGATCAAACTCGGGACCTTGCACTTTTGAGGCAGGCAGCAGCACCGCTGAGCTAAATTCCTGGCCCAGGCAGATTTTTTTAATTATTAATTTTCATTGACAAATTATGCAAATTGAAGTGAGATACCACCTTTTTCTGTGGCAAGTTTTATTCATTCCATCTGCAATCCAGAGGAGTCAGGGCGACTTGGGTTTACTCTCCTGGGAAATAGGCTCTGTGGGGTGTGGGTGTGTGTGCTTGTGGGTACATGTGCGCACTGGGGATTAAAGCCAGGGACTCGTGCTTGCTAAGTACCTGTACCGCTGAGCTACACCCCTACTGCAAACAAACATTAAAATATCTCTAAGTGGTGCCTGGTCCTGTGAGTCCAGTTCTGGCCAGAATGTGATTTCTGAAAACTTAGGCCCCAGGCCCATGGTGACTGGTGCTTGCTATGTGCCGGGCATGTATGGGCAGCTTCTGTGCCTTAACCAGGAATGGAACCACTTCGCTTTCTTCATGTACTTAGGGGTGGTATAAGCCTGGCAGTGTCTGTCTCCAGGTAGAGGATAAAGCCACAGGTCACTGCAGGTTGAAGTCAGGGTGAAGGAGAGGTCACCATTACAGATAGGCAGACTTTGCCTGGTTTCCACTCTGTGGGTTGCCCTAATTTTTTTTTTTCTTTCTTTCTTTCTTTTTTTTTTGACACAGGGTCTCACTGTGTAGTTCAGGCTGGCCTTGAATTCACTATGTAGCCCAGGCTGGCCTCGAACTCATGGTAAGCCACAGCCTCCTCCTGATTGTTGGATTTACAAGCATGGGCCACCACA
Organism: Heterocephalus glaber; assembly: GCF_000247695.1. Next base: position 22,367,349 of record NW_004624747.1, read on the forward strand.
CCTGGCCACCCTACTTTTTACATAAAAGGCACAAACATAAATCCTCACCAATACCCGTGCACGTTGGCACCTCGCACGTTGGCACCTCGCACGTTGGCTCCCATTCCTCCTGCACAAGGTAGTGCAGGCCTGGAACGAGGAGCTTGGAGCCCGAGTCCCTGCCTCACCTCTGCGCAGGACTCCACCATAAAGAAAATAGAGCTGCCAGACGGGCCCGGAGCAGGGCCCAAAGCCTCCCGGGCCCCTCTTCAGGAGGCGCCTTTGCCCACTCATGCGGCCAGAGGTGCCAGGGCAATTCCTACACCCACCTCACCTCCTGCCCTGTCGCTCTGTGCCTGCTCCCCACGGCCTGGCACCTCAGTGTGCCTTTGTCCTGCGGCAGCCTGTTAGCTTTGGCTCTCGAAATGGTGGGACCAGGCCCAGGTCCCAGGACAAGGCAACAGAGGCCACACTTTTGAGGAGAAAGTCAGAGTTCTGGAGAAGATGAGATTCCCTCTCTCCCTTGTTCCAGACAGCGCCTAATAACTGTTATCCCCACCTAGGTTTCATACACTGCGTGACTCATTCACAGGTTTGTATCTGTTTCTGCGCTTGATTGCCTTCCCCAGTAACTGGAAGCCTTATGAGACCTTAGACTGGGCCTGGTCTTTAATCCCTGTTTATTTTGAGAAAAAAAAAACCCTGTTATATTTAAATGGTAAGCACTGAAAACTCTTTCGCACCAGACCCTTTTAATTCTTTCTTTTGTTTTTGTTTTTTTGAAACAGTCTTGCTATGTAGCTCAGGCTGGTCTTGAACCTGTGGCAATTCTCTTGCCACAGCCTCCTGAGTGCTGGGATTGCAGGTGTGTGCCACTGCACCCAGTTCGGGCCCTTTAATTCTCCAGTTCACTTTTCCAAAGGGAATCACATACCAGTCGCCATTACCTGTTCTTGCATATCATTCCTAAGATTGACAAGGGCCAGGGATGTAGCTCAGGTCCTGAGTTCGATCCCTGGTGAGGCGGGGTGGGAACCTGAACAACTTTTGGCCAGGGATTTAGCTCAGTGGTGCCGTCGCCTGCCTCACAAGTGCAAGGTCCTGAGTTCTATCCCCGGTACCAAAAACACAGATTGAGTCTCTCCTCCTCCCTCTCCCCTTCTTCTGTGTCTTTGTGTACATCTCCCTGTCAGACAAGTTAATGGGGCTGGGGTGTAGCTCAGTGGTAGGTCTTATGCTTAGCATATAGAGGCCTGGGTTCCTTCCGCAGCACTGTCAATCAGTCTCTCTGTCTATCTGTCTATATGTCATCTAACAAATGCAAGCCATACTGTGTGTTCATGTCTTACTGTTTTGCTTTTCATGGATCAGTGCCCCTTACAGATCTTGCCATGTATCAGCACATATAAATGTGGGTTTTGAGTGCCCCCGTCATGTTAGTTCCCCTTGTGAATGTACCACAGTGCTTTAACTGATCCCCTCTGACGAACATCTAGCTTGCCTTCAGCCTTCTGCTGCCAAGTGCTGTGTGCCATTCAGTGTCTGTGCCCATGTGCAGTGGGTGTGGAATCCCTTCCTATAAGTGGGTCCACAGGGTTGCAAGGGTGTTTGACATGCTAGATAGTTGCCGGCTGCCCTCCAACAAGTTTCTGTATTGCACATCTCTGTCCCCACCGCCAGCTCAATGATGAAACCTCTCTTCGCTGCCAGAGTTCTGAACTGGTTGGGAAATAAAACAAAGTCGGCTGGTGGCAGCACTGTTCCCAATAGCCCAGAGGTGGAAATGACCCACATGTCTTCTGCAGATGAAAGATAAACTGTGAGGGCTAGGGATTTAGCTCAGTGGTTCCGCCACCTGCCTTGAAAGCGCAAGGTCCCGAGTTCGATCTCTGGTACCAAAGGTGGGGGGGAAGAAAGATAAACTGTGGTCTCTCCATAGGATGGAATAGGATTGAGCCACAGAGAGGACTGGAGATCTGAAACTGTTGCAGTGTGAGTGAACCTTGAAAATAAACTCATAAGCCAGACCCAAAGGGCCATACTGTGTGAGTCCAGCCATGTGGAATGTCCAGGAGACACGAGTCCCTAGAGATGGAAGCAGGGGCTGGGGAGAGGAGGCTGGGTTCCCCTTTTGGGAAGCATCAGAAGGGTGGAGAAACATCCAACAAACGTGGTTGGGTGAACAAATGGATGGACCCTGAGGCTTGTAACCCGGCCCAATCCTTTTACCTGGTTCCTTTTGGAGAGAATTTCAACTGGGACCACCAGTCAGAAAAAAAGGCTTGTTGCTGCTGCCGCTTCCTGCCTGCCCTGCCATGGACTGTTTCTTCTCTGCCATACCTCCAGCCTTGGAGCCAGCTGACTGTAGACTGAAACCTCTGCAAACTATGAGCCAAATAAACCTTTCCTCTCTTAACTTGTGGGTGTCAGGTATTTTGCTCAGCAATGAAAAAATAACTAAGTCAGGGGATGTAGCTCAGTGGCACTGCACCTGCCTGGCAAGCACAAGCTCCTGAGTTCGATCCCTGATCCCTGGTATCAGAAAAGAAAAAAAGTAACTTAAGTCAGCCTCCTAGTGTGTTTAGTGGACAGGGAGGCTTAAGGAAACCCTATGAAAGGGTCCCTGTGATGCCTACACAGAAACGTCTCCTCTTAAAGATAGAAACAAAGTCTGTGTAATAGGGAGGGCTCGAGGGGTGAAGGGAGGGCAGAGGAATGGAGAAAAAATAAGAACCAAGATACATTATGTAAAGGTATAAATTCCCAATAATGAATGTCGTTGTATTGTATACCTAAAATGTACCAATAAACTTAATGAAAAAAACGTCTCCTCTTCCTTTCTCAAGATAGACACTGACTGCATGGTAGCAACTTGAAGGCCTAGGAGCACAGTACGAAAGAGAGAGAGAGGCAGTCCCAGCCTTTCCTACACTGTGTGTCAGGGCCATGGAACTGCTAAGGCAGTGGCCCCTTGTGACCAGGAGTGGCTTTTGCTTTTGCTTTTGCTTTTGCTCTTGGTTTGGGTCCTACTTTTTTGTCCGTTGGACGCCACCTGTTGGCCATGGGGATGTTACACAAACTGGGGCGACCCTTCCATGTCCTGGAATCCTGAGTAAATTCTTGCCGCAGTTTAACTGTGTTTGACATAGACATGGAGAAGGGAAGAATTTCCACACGGGGGGAGGAGAGAGCTGGGAACTCCCAAACTAAGCCCTGCCCAGTTTGATTTCTAGCCCCTAGGTTGAGTTTGTCCTCCTCTCGCCCATTGTGCCTCATCAGGCTCGGACGTGGCCATTGTGGCCTCGGCCGCCTTTTCCTGAGTACACAGCAGCAGTAAAGCTGGGTGTGTGTTGGCCCCGTGGTTAGTTCTCCGTGGACCGTGGCAGGCAGGGCGCTGGTGACCATGTCACCCCAGCAAGTCAGTCTGTCACAGCCCTGCCTGCATGGGCCCCTGCAGCCACCCTGCTGGCCCATACCGGGTCAGAGTCTATCTGCCGAGCCCTCTGGCTGCTTGGGATCCCAGCTGCAGTGTGAGGAGCGGGTGTTAACAACAGGAAAAGGGCTTCAGTTGGGGTTTTGGTTTCTTCTGAAGGAAGTAAAGGACCAGATTGGTTTGGTTCTGTCTTTTTCCTCTGCCCTTTCCTCTCCTTTCCTCCCTTCCTCTTACTCTTTTTATTTTTTATTTTTGAAACAGTTGCATAGGCTGGGCTCAAACTTGCAGTCCTCTTGCCTCAGCCTCCCAGTGTGCTGAGGTTACTGGTAGGGGGTACCACACCTGACTCTAGTTTTGGTTTTTTTTGCTTCTGAGAACCACCTGCCTCACTGGGCATCCGGTTGCCGGCGGACCTTGCACAGGAGAGGAAGGAGGCCTTGCTTTGTCCGTGGCAGGAGCTCATGGCCTCTGGTGTTCTCTGTCTGGTTCCTGGGAGTTTCCCTGCCCTGACCAGGTCCCGCTCAAGCCCCCTAGGCCAGGCTGCTCCTGGGCTTCCCCCACCCCAGCTGCAGCTCAAATGTCACTTCCTGCAGAAGCCCTGTGAGAGTGCTCTGATGGGTCGAGGTGACCCGGCAGGCTCCCCCAGCCTCTGCCTGCGCCCTTCCCCACACAGTAGGTGCTTCTTCCTGCTGAAGAGTCACCAAGAAGCAGTAAGCAGCCCGTGGCGCCCCGGACTTCTGCTTGTGGCAGGGTGGCCTTTGCCATACCTGTCTGGTCTGTGACCAGGGAGGCCACAAGTGTGCACAGGAGGGCCTGCCAAATGGCAGTGTGGCAAGCTTGAGCTGCAGGCCCTCTCAGGTCAGGAGGGGTTGTCAAAAAGCACACTTTCATGAATACCTTAGATCTTAGCAGTGAAATGGTTATTAATATCTTTTTATATTTTGCTTTAGGTTTGCCAGGCTGTGCGCACATGCCTGTGTAAGTCTTTATGCATTGCACACATACTCTCATGCAGTCCTTATTAAGATGCCCTGGATGAGGTAGTGCTGTGACTTTACCCAGGCAGCAGTGGTACCTGGCAGCTGGGTGCCGCCAGAGGTGCCCTGTGGGGTGCCACGTGCGGGGAGGGCCTCTGATCCTGCAGTTGCAGCTACGGGGAGAGGTGGGGGCCGCCCTGTCATGAGCAGGCCAGATGCGCTTTGGCAGAAGCCAGCGATAAGGCAGGCAGGAGTGTGAGTCCTTGGGCCTTCTGAGTGTGGGCAGAGGCTCCTGCAGTCTGCGTGTCCCCCGCCTGCTGAGAGTGCCTTGTGATGTTTCCCATGGTGGTGGTGGTGATGGGATCACAGCTGTTTGGATGACATATTCTGAAGCCTGGGCTCCTTGCTGCCTCGGGTCAGGAGAACAGGTTTTGCCAAATGCTTTCCAACCAAGGTTCAGATCTTCTCGCTGTTTCCGCTTGGAGACTGCGGTGGCTGTGACCGTGACGGGTCTCTGCCTGCCACACGGCCTCCCCAGTGGGCTTGGAGAAGAGGCAGGGCTATGCCCTGCCATCGGTTGAATCCACTGATTCCCCTTTGATGTGGACTAAAGATGGTGCTGTGCATGGCGGAGCACGCCTGTGATCTCAGCACTCTGAGAGGCTGAGGCAGGAGGATCGTAAGTTCAACCTTAGCCTGGGCAACTTGGCAAGACTCTGTATCAAAACAAAAAATTTAAAACGGCTGGGGTATAGAAAGCTTAGTGCAAAGGTCTTGAGTTCAATTCCTGGTAGTGCAAAAATAAAACAGCGAACAAAAACCCAGTGCCTTGTCCATTTCCAACCATTGGAAAAAGGGACCCCCAGCCAGCTGTTCAGGGCTGGCTCCCAGCACAGCACATGGAAAACAACCTTCCAAGAAGGCAGTGCCACCGAGGAGCTCCCCTTCCTGCTGTCATCCTGGCCTGCCAGAGTGCGAAATGTCTTTGGGAAGAATTAGCGAGCGAGCCCCTCCATGGCAGGAGACCCAAGGGGCTCCCCGAGTGCTGCAGCACAGGCTCACTGTGCACAGGGCTCCCAAGTGCTGTCCCAGAAGCCAGCTGGAGCGAGGGGACCCGGAGAGAAGCCTGGGCGGTCCAGGAGGAGATAGCGGGAGGCAGCTTGGAGAGTGAGGAGAGTCGGGCTCGGAGGAGGAGGGCCCACTAGGGCCTGTTGAGCCTGGCTTGTCAGTGCTGTGCCCCCCAGTACTGTGCCGGGGACGGAATCCAAGACGCTTACCACTGAGCTACACCCCCAGCCCTTTCTGGTTTTTATTTTGAGACAGGATCACACTGAACTGCCCAGGTTAGCCTGGAACTTCTGATCCTCCTGCCTCAGCCTCCCAAATAGCTGGGATCGTGGGTATAGGCCCCCACGCCTGACCATGCCTTGTAAGTTCAAGCACTTGCAGGCCAGGCTCCCAGGGGCACAGCCTCTGGGGCCTTGGGCTTTCCAGCTGCTGCGCCAGGGCCACTCTGAGCAGCTGCAGAGCATTAGCTTTGCAGATGGCTTGAGACAGCAGCCTCCTTCTCATCTGGTGGACAGCAGATTTCTTTTGAATATTTAATTATGGAAAATTTAAAAGCTAGGCGGGAGTAACCAGGAGGCCAGGACCCGAGTGAGGCAACACGTTGGCAGCATGTGCATCCCCACCATGGCTGATCTTGCCCCATGCTCTGAGGAAACCCTGAGTGACTGACGTGTGCATCTGCGCAGCCTAGGCTGTGGCTGGTGAGGGTCGGTCAGAGTTCTAACTCCGCTTCGTTTTCTGGGGTGGGGTGGGGGCCGCTGAGTCTCATCTCTGCCTTCCCTTCCAGTGGGAAGTTGGTGTCACCCAAGTGGAAGAACTTCAAGGGCCTGAAGCTGCAGTGGAGGGACAAGATCCGGCTCAACAACGCCATCTGGCGGGCGTGGTACATGCAGTGTAAGTGCTGCTGCGGGCTGGGGGGGCTGTGAGGAAAGGGTGTGGACGGTCCGGCAGGGCTCTCTCCGGGGCAGTGATGACACCTTCTCTCTGCCCAGACTTGGAGAAGCGCCAGAACCCTGTGTGCCACTTTGTCACCCCGCTAGATGGCTCTGTGGAAGTAGACGAGCACCGCCGGCCCGAGGTACTTGGCACAGGATCTTGGGTGGTTGTGAAGGGCAAACTCCCCTCGGCCCCGGGTGAGCGTGAGGGCTGCGCTGAGCAGCCAGCTGTGTGACCTGGAGAGGGATGAGGCAGCAGGGTCTCCTCCTCTCAGGCCGGCTCCGTCAGCTGAGCCTTGTCCTCTCCTTCCTTTTGTTCTGGGCTTGGGGATCAAACCTGGGGCCTGGTGCGTGCTCGGCAAGCCTGTCCCGAGCGACACCCCATGCCCTCTGCTTTCCCTTGAAATCGATCTGCCTTCCGGAGTCTTCAGGGTCATCATGCCCCTTGTAAGGCAGATGGATGTGACAGTGTTTTTTCTAGACAGCGTTTCACTGTGTGGCGCAGGTTGGCCTTGAACTCACAGCTGCCGTCCTGCTTCAGCCTCCTGAGGTGGGATCACAGGCATGCGCCACCACGCCTGACTTCAGGATGTACTTAACAACTGAAGAGACCTCAAGATCTTTAGATACTGAGAGGAAGAAGGTTGAAGAAGGAGTAAAATTTTTAAAAGCCAGCTGCTAGCCTGCTCTGGTGTTGTACACCTCTAACCCTAGCACTCTGGGAAGCTGGGGCAAGAGGCTCACAAGCTCAAACCCAGCCTGCTCAACTGAGGTAGAACCTGTCTTAAAATAAAGATTTTAAAAAAGAAAAAGGGTCTGGGGATATAGTTCCATGCAAGAGCCCTGGGTTTAGTCTCCAGTACCCCCAAATCAGACAAAAACAGTTGTACAGCACTACTTTTAGTATATTTATATTCTTCTAGGAATGTGTACCTCAGACCTTATGTGCATAGAAAATGTCTCGGAAGATAGAAATCTTACTAGTGGATCCTTTTGGAGGGTATGAGATCTGAGCGGGACATCAGAAGAGGGGGGAGACTGCACTTTATACTCTGCTGCACTGTTTTAAATTTATCTTACCATATCTTAACTGTTATAATAGAAAGGGTGAAACAAAGATAATCTAATAAAACAGTTTTGCAGCTCTTGGATATAACTAGCATTTGATGGTGTCTTACTTTTCTCTCATTGCTAAGACAAAATACCCGACACCCAAAGTTAAAGGGGAAAAAGTTTATTTGGCTTACAGTTCATAAAGGTTTCAGTCCATAATCACCTGGCTCCAAGGCAGGGTGGCAGAGGGGCAGCAGTTCATGGCAGTGGAAGACAGCAAAGGCAATGAAGTGGGGGCCCTCAACAGCATCCCCCTGCCCCTTTATCCCATCCAGACTACTGGGATTAGGGTGGTGCCAAAGCAGTCACTCAAGAATAGTGGTTCAGTAATCACAGACCCTAACCCCAGCATCGCACACTGTAGATTCAGCCACCTCTGAAAAAGAAAGCTTCATCTCATCCGTATGAGGCTTTGGGGGTTCATCTACACACAAGCCATAACGGACAGTATCAGGGAACATAATTCTGTTAGATGTGGTGGTAATATTGTAATTTATTTTTGCTTTTTGTTTTTGCAGTGCTAGGACTCAAACCTAGAGTTACATCCCAGCCCAGATAAACACTGCTTTGTGTGTGTGTGTGTGTGTGTGTGTGGTACCGGGGATCCTGGTTTTTAGAAAACTAATCCTTGGGCTGGGGATTTAGCTCAGTGGTTCCACTGCCTGCCTTGCAAGCCCAAGGTCCTGAGTTCGATCCCTGGTACCAGAAAATAAAACCTGATCCTTCACTGTTTCAGACACACAATGAAGTATATGTAGGTAAAGTGACCTGAGACACAGGGCCGGGGATTTAGCTCAGTGACACTGTGCCTCCCTCACAAGCGCAAGGTCCTGAGTTCAATCCCCAGTACCAAAAAAAAAAAAAAAAAAGAGGAACTAAAAGTGAGCTGAGACATTAGGTCCGAAGGTGAGATAAGCTGTCAGGCGGGATGGATTCTGCTTGATTCAATGCTCACCCTTCGGGAGCATGGCAGAGGTGGTGTCCCTGGGCATGTGGGCCACCATCGTGTCTGTAGCACTCCTCGTCCTGGGACCTCCCTGTCCTGAGCTCCCTGCTCATCTTGGGCCCCAGTGCAGAGCCTCAGGACCCAGACGCACACGCACACTTGCATGCATGCCGCCCTGGATGTCCCAAGTCTTGAACTCACGTTGCATTTTTTTAGGCCGAGGGCCAGCTGTAGCCCAAAAGAGATGAGACGTGTTTTGTGAGAACAGGGTGTAGCTGTGTGTGGGTTTCCTGAGGCTACTTCAAGTGTCCACTGCTGCCTCCATGTCCCCGGGCTGAGCTTGCTACTGGCCCAGGTCACCTCCCTTCAGTCTGGTCTCTCTGTCACAGGCCATCACCACTGAGGGGAAGTACTGGAAGAGCCGCATTGAGATTGTGATCAGGGAGTACCACAAGTGGAGAACCTACTTCAAGAAAAGGGTATCTGTTGGCCAGGGCTCCCAAACTGGAGCTCAGGAAGCCCCTGAAGGGGAGGGTGGCGACTGGGATCAGAGCACTGTTCCTGCAGCCAAGGCTTAGTTTCCCCGCTCCAAACAGACCTGCCTCCTCCCCAGACCTCTCCTCTGCCCGCAGCCTGTGGAGGGCAGCAAGCAGGCTTCCTCTCCTACCTGCCCCCAGAGTCACGAGGCCTGGGGGTTGGAGGGGAGCTGGGGCCTCACCGCTCGCAGGCACTCAGTGACCACCTCATCCTGCCTTTTGTCCCCAGCTCCAGCAGCACAAGGATGAGGACCTCTCCAGTCTGGCTCAGGTGAGTGTGCCTGCGGCCCTGTCTGGCTGAGGAGCAGCAGTGGCTTGGGTAGTGAAACAGGGACGGGACACTGTTTCTCTCCCTCTCCCCACCGATCCTGAGTGGCTGAGGAAGCAGTGGCACCCTGCTGGTGGCCTGGAGGGGTCGCTCTACAGGTGTCTCCACCCACTGGCCTCATTGTGGCAGAGCAGCCCTGTAACAATTGGGGCTTCCCGGTTCCACTGCTGCCTTCTGATGCTTCCTCCCTCTGGTGGCAGGACGATGACATGCTTTACTGGCACAAACATGGGGATGGCTGGAAGACCCCAGTCCCCATGGAGGAAGACCCACTGCTGGACACAGACATGCTCATGTCAGAGTTCAGTGACACCCTGTTCTCCACCCTTTCTTCACATCAGCCAGTGGCCTGGCCCAACCCTCGAGAAATAGGTAACTGACTGAGTCCAGGCAGCTGCTGCTTCTCTGCCTGGTGTGCTCCAGGCAGGGGTTTCTTTCGGAGCTGCAGCCTGTCACTTGCCTAGGCCAGGAAGAGAGGAGATGGGTCGGATCCCTGAGGGGCCCCTGCTTTGAGTGGATGGAGACTCCAGATCCAGCTCCTCCCTGGGTATCACCGAGGAACCACTGAGGGGTCTGGGCAGACCAGGTTCAAACTTCTGCTGCAATCTGTCACCTTGGTGCCCGGGCCTAGGCAGCAGGCCCATGGGACTCAGAAAACTGGAAGCACTCATGGCCGTGACCTCACTCGGTGGCTTCCAGGCCTCAGTCAGCCCCTCAGGGAGGAGCCCACAGGTTAAAAGTCAGAGCAGGAGAGGAAGTGGAGTGTCGGGCTCTCCACTAAACCCTTCCTGGCCTCCTGGGGTAACCATTCCCTGCTGCCCAGCCAGGCGCACACCTGTAGTCCCAGCCTTTCTGGATGCCTAGGCAGAAGAGTCACTTGAGCCTAGGAGTTCTGGGCCAGCCTGGGCAGCAAAACCAGATCCCATCCCAAGCAAGCAAACAAACATAAAAGCTACAGGCTCCTGGCTGCCTTCAGGCTGAGTAGGATGGCCATGAACCCCAAGAAACTCCAGCCCTCGACCTGGAGCAGGACTGTTGAGAGGGCGACTGTGCCTCTCTTCCTCTGGCTCTTGCAGCACATCTAGGAAATGCAGACATGATCCAGCCGGGGCTGATTCCTCTGCAGCCCAACCTGGACTTCATGGACACCTTCGAGCCTTTCCAGGGTGAGAACCTGACAGAGGGAGCCCAGCCTGGAGCAGACCGGTACTTCCCTTTGAGAGAGAGAGACCAGTTAGGATGAGTGGGAGGAGGAAATTTTTCAAAACAAAACTTTTTTTGTAGTAATTTGAAGATCTGGGAAACTTTCCTGGGACAGTATTCTCTCTCTCTTGAAGGAAGCTGGCATTCTCAGATCATGCTTGCCGGCGGGGAGCTGTTCCCCCTCTAAGCAGCAGGGGGCGCTGGTGGCACAGCCACCTCCCCAGTCTCCTGCAGTTGCTTCTGGTCCTTGTGCTCCTGCCACTGTCACAGCCTCAGAAACTCATAGCCTGGGAGGATTTCAGAGCCACACGTGTGGCTTCCATCTGACACCTCTCTCTATAGAGAAGGGGGGTGCCCTGTGGCCAGGGCATCCCTCAGGGAGAGTGGGGTTCAGTTTCCCGTTTGTTCGAACCCTAATTCCAGGAGGTGGGGAGCATGTGGCGCTGAGCGGACCCTGTGTTCTTTTTCAGACCTCTTCTCGGCCAGCCGCTCCATCTTTGGCTCCATGCTGCCCGCACCTGTCTCAACACCGGCGCCAGATCCCAGCAGCTCACCTGCCCAGGTAGAGGCAGGGTGGGGGCGGGCTGTCATCCTGTCATCAGGCTGGCGGAATCACCGTGCAGTCACAGGCAGTTTGCTGGACACTGCTGGGTGTGGTGCTGAGCACACACGCGAAGTGTGGAAAACGAGACCGCGCTCTTCTAGGGCACCTGTAAATCCCATGGGGGGAGGTGCCACATGACCACGTTTGGCCAGAGACCGTATCAGCCAGGCAGAGGCAACCGCACCAGTCCCTAATGCAATCGAGTTCTGCACACCCTTTCACTTCCCACCTAGCAGCCAGGAGAAGCTGGCACAGGTGCCAGGGCCGCAGAGCGGATGAGGCCCAGTTCTTGGAGCCTGAGATCCGCACCCTGAGCCCTGGAGCTCTTCCTGCTGACCAAGAAGCTGATACCTGAGACTGCCCTGGGGAACCCAAGCAGCTGTGGCCCCGGCGCCTGTCTGTGACAGGAGGCTGGGGGCTGGGGACCCCTGCGACTGGGAACCAGACTCCCCGGGGGGCCGTCCAGCCGCGTGGAGGCCAGGCCGTGTCGGCACTGAGTGGCCGTCCTGCTCTGCCAAGTCAGATCCACTTCCCCAGCTCAGGGTGATCCCCCCGCCCGGCCCCTCGGCCGGCCCTTCCTGGGCTCCGCGGCGTGGGACAGTGAGCAGCCTGATGCCAGCTCTGGCCCTCATTGCCCCTCTTTCTCAGGAGAGCGTCCTGCCAGCCACCTCGCTGCCCGCCGTGGGCCTCCCCGACGGCCTCGTGGCCCCCTCTGCAGGCCCCTCGCTCCACCCCACAGAGGGCCAGGGCTGCGAGCGTGCCTCCCGGGCCGGGGACCCCTTCCTGCAGCCCTCGGACTTCGGCCCCTCGCAGCCGCCGCTGGGCGTCCCGCAGCCCTTCCTGCCCGTCTTCCCCACGCCCTTGCTCGCCCCCAGCCCACCCTCCTTGCCCTCAGTGCCTCCGCCTGCCCCTGCCCTGACGCCCCCAGCGCCCCCGGCCTTCCCTCACCCACAGAGGTTTCCGGGGCCCAGCAAGCCTCCGCCTGTCATCACGCACGCGGCCTCCCCCACCCTCACCCGCGCCACCACCGCCACCACCTTCAGCCAGAGCCAGGGCCTTGCGCTCACAGCCCACCCCTCCACCTGCGCCCTCGCCCTGTCCCCTGCGCCCCAGCCACCGGCTGTCGGGCCTCCCCAGGCTCGTTTAACTTTCGTACACCCCAAGCCTGTGTCCTCGGCTGGAGGGAGGCCCAAACAGCCCCTCAAAATAGTGCCTGCCCCCAAGCCCGAGCCCATGTCCTTGCTGCTGAAGAGTGCACGCCTGGCCCCAGGTGAGTCCAGGGTCCTCCTGCCAGTCCAGGGCCCCGGGGAGCTCCGTTCCGTCCCAGAGCCACTCCGACCATGCTCTCCCTCTTAAATGAGGCAGAACATCGTGGAGCATCCACGTGGGATTTGTTCTGTTTCTGTTTTGTGCCTTAAAAAGTCACAACCCACAGTTGGAACACATGATCCTGGGTACGCTCTCTGGAGTCCATAATGTGCCTCCTTCAAGAAGCACAGAGCAAGTTTTCATGCCGTGGTGGCTCTTTCGCCTTGTCCCTCTCGGGGTGGAGCAGGATGCCCACTGGCTTCAGCCAGGCCCCCGTGGGCTCAGCCCCGATTCCCCTTCTCTCCTTGCCCCGTAGCCACCTTCCCAGGCCAGCCACCAGCAGTGATCATGACATCCAGCCCTCTCAAGAGAGAAGGGATGCTGGCCTCCACGGTGTCCCAGCCTGGCATGGTCCTCGCACCTGCTGCCATCCCCAGGGTGAGGAGCCCAGGGGACCTGAGCTGTCCCTTTCTCCCCAGATCGGCACGCGCTTGGGGGCCTCCCCCGGCGTGGGACTGGTCTGCCCTGCCTTGCGTCAGCAGTTGGATAATCTCTTTCCCCTGGCACCTCAGGCTCCTGCAGTCGCCGAATTCCACAGTGGCATCCTGGTGACAGACCTCAGCCGCAGCACGAGTGGCCAGCCAGCCCCCGTGTCCCGGCTCTTCTCTCCAGGCACGGTGCAAGATTCACTGGTGAAGGTGGAGCAGGCCCCACTTCGAGGGGGCAGCCCCCAGGTCCCTGCTGCAGGGCCCAGTGAGTGTCACTGCAGTCAGGTGGGGTAGGACATCAGCCAGGGCTCCCCACCGTGGGCTGGGCCTGTAGGACCCACGGTCAGCAGATGGCATAGCCTGGGGACATCCCCAGTGGACGGCAAGATGAGCTGCAGCAGCGCCAGTGGGCAGGAGGCAGCCACGCATCATGGGGAGCTGATGCTTGGGTGGTCTGTTTTTGTTGTTGTTTTTTGAGATAGGGTCTGGCCATGTAGTCTAGGCTGGCCTCGAACTCATGGCAATTCTCCTGCTTCAGCTTCCCAAGTGCTGGGATCACAGGTGTGCACTGCCACACCTGGCTCTAGGGAAGCCACTCTTAACCTGTCACTCATAGAGGCCCAGCGTGGAGCCACAGCTCTCGTAAGAAAGGGGACTGGAGAGTCCTTTTGGGCAGTTTCTGGAAACAGCCTGGACCTGCCATAGCCATGGAGCTGGCGGCCTTGTCTCAGCATTTCCAGCGTGTAGCAAACTGGCCCAGGGCTGCAGCGATGGCCGGTCAGGTGATTGCCACCCCTAGGCTGGACCAGCATGGCGGGTGGTGGGCAGAGCACAGCCCTCCTCCTCGGGAAGACCCAGCACGGAAGGGGCCCTGCCAAGAGGGCTGTCCATGTCCCTCCGCTGGGACAGATGCCAGCTCCAAGGGTCGAGTTGGGCCCTCTTAGTGATCCAGGGAGCGTCTGTGTGGCCTGGCTGGGTCTCAGTGCGGTGGGTTGAAAGCTGACAGAGCCTGGGGAGAGGGGATGAGCTTGAGACCTTGCTACAGGAAGGAGACACCAGTGACCAGAACGGGCCCTGAGGAGATCACAGGGTGGCTCTGTCATGGCCTGTGTGGGTCAGAGGGTCAGATTGGGGGTCAGACAGTGTAAAAGAACATAAATGTAGATCCGAAAGAGAAGCAGGTGCCACTGTGCCCGGTGCAGGGGTGGGGACTGGTGACTCCAGAGCCCTCCAGAGCCCTGGTGCCTCCAGGTGGCATCTCAGGGCCGGGTGAGCGGTGCCACCTCCTCTCTGACCTGGGGCGGCAGAGTCCAGCTGCTACCTCTGCCACATGAGTGATTGCTCTGTCACAGGCGCCACACCCCTCTGGGATGTGGGCATGGCTTTCTCCGGCTTGGGCGCTGGGGCGGCATCAGAGGTTAGAAATGGGCTTCCGATGCCTCGCCCTGTGGGGTTCCCCTCTGTGCGGGCTGCTGTGCTTGGGGCTGGGCAGCCTCCCGTCTTGCCTGTCACTTGTCTGTCACAGACCCTCCTCTTCTCAGGCCGCGATGCCCCGGGCTCAGGCCAGGCCTCTCCATGTGGATCAGAGCAAAGCCCCAGCCCTCAGTCTCCCCAGAACAACTGCTCAGGGAAATCTGCAAACCCCAAAAGCGTGGCTGCACTTAAGGTATGACGGGTCTCTCCCAGGCCAGATTTCCTCAGCGGGACCAGGGTGGGAACCTCTGGGACTGCTGTGTTGTCTGGAAGGGAGAGCAGAGTCCGCCAGTGTCGCCCAGGGTGGGGCGGCAGCAGCCGCACGGAGATCAGATGGGCCCTGCCCGCCTGTCTCAGCAGGCTGTGTGGGTGGTGAGGGTCTGCCCACACCGAGGCCTCAGTATGGCAGCTGCAGCCTGGGGTCCGAGAAGAGAGGTGGAGGCTGGTGAAACGTGGGGTGGACAGCCCTCCCCAGCCTGCTGCTCCCCTCCCGTGTCCCCCATTCATTAGGGCCTTTAGCTTTTTATTCTAAACTTTGTGGTGCTGGGGCTGGAGTCCAGGCCTCACACATGCCAGCAAGTGCTCTGGCACTGAGCTGTGTATTCTTGAACCAGGGTCTCTGAGTTGTTCAGGCTGGTCTCAAATTTGGAATCCTCCATAGTGCCAGGGATTTAGCTCAGTGGTTCTGCCACCTGCCTCGAAAGCACAAGGTCCTGAGTTCAATCCCTGGTACCAAAAAAAAAAAATTGGAATCCTCCTGCCACTGCAGCTGGGGCCACTGCACCTGGCTTCCTTTTAGCTTTTCATTGTCCTCTCCTCCTCCCTTCTTCTCTGGCCCCACCTGCCTGTACCCCAGGGCCAGTCTGGCTGCATCTGCTTGGCATCAGGCTGGGTGGTGAGGAGAGAGGCTCAGGGCCCAAGGCCTGGCCTTCGTCTCAGTGACCGATCAGTTCCCCAACAGAACCAGCAGCTGAAGCACATCTCGGCCGAGCAGAAGCGGCGCTTCAACATCAAGATGGGCTTTAACACCCTCAACAGTCTGATCTCCAATAACTCCAAGCCGGTGAGCTGCCTGCACACAGCGGAGTGGGGGTGACAGGATGGCGCTCCCCGGTGCCCCTGCTGAGCTGCCTGTCCCCACAGAGCAGCCACGCCATCACACTGCAGAAGACCGTGGAATACATCACCAAGCTGCAGCAGGAGCGGAGCCAGATGCAGGAGGAGGCCCGGCGGCTGCGAGAGGAGATCGAGGAGCTCAATGCCACCATCCTGTGAGGCCTGGCTCGGTGACAGCCTGTGTGCCCTTGTCCCAGAGGCAGCGGGACCCTCCGTGCCATGGTCCCTCCTTCCCCACAGCCTCTCTGCCCTTGCCTGGCTGTGCCTCTGTGAACAGCCAGCCCTGCCATCTGGCACCCTGGCTGCGGCTCTGCTCTTGGCTGCCCCGAACCTACCTCTGACTCCCCATGTTGTATTATATATATATATATATATATATATATTTTTTTTTTTTTTTTTTTTTTTTTTTTTTTGGTACCGGGGATCGAACTCGGAACCTTGTGCTTGCAAGGAAGGGGCAGAACCACTGAGCTAAATCCCCGGCCCAATATGTATATATAATTTTTTTTTTTGTTTTTTTTTTTGTCCCCATGTTGTTTTAGCTCCTGCCAGCAGCTGCTCCCCGCCACAGGGGTCTCTGTCGCCCCACGCCAGGTCGACCACATGAGAGACATGTTTGATGAATACGTGAAAAGCCGGACCCTGCAGAATTGGAAGTTCTGGATTGTATCTTTCCGTTTTCTTTGCCCTTCCCTCCCACAGGCAGTGGCCAGGAACAAGCCCGGGCATGCAGCGCCTGCAGAAAGACACTCTTCACACGGTCATCCCAGTCCCATCAGGGCAGACAGGGCCAACCTCTGTGGGCTGGGGCTGTGGTTGGCAGCTGTTTCCACAGGAGCTTCTGGGGCACTCTGCAGGAGGAATGAGGGAGGCCGAGTGGCAGGCAGTGCCGTGGCAGAGCTAGCAGCATGGGAAGGAGGGCCACAGCCCGGCCGCTGGTCTTGTCCCCACTGCATGGGAGCGTGACCCTGCCTCTGTGACAGGCAGAAAACAAGGTGCACAGAACTGCAGGGCCGTTTCCTCCGATGCCTCCACGGGCCGCCTGGCCTACGGTGTTGTGACAGAGCGTGCCCACCCGGTACCGGGCCATTTCAGCCTTCCAGAGGCAGCTCCCGCCTTGGCACTGTCCACCCAGCCTCCACCCTGCGTGAGTAGTCCATTCACGTGGCAGGTTGGCCACAGCAGGCACGTGCTGGTACAGCCACAGTGTGACAGCACAGTGCCCTGGGCCTGTGTCCCACCTGCCCACAGAGGACCAGGTGGTGCATTCCTCATGCCTGGGCTACACAAGGACTGTGGACAGCGAAGTCCAGAGAAGCCCACGGTGTGCCAGCACTGACCTCCTGAGGTGGCTGAGCCCACAGGGCCTTGGGGACCAAGGGCACAGCTGCAGCAACAGGGAAGAAAGATGCCACATCCACAGAGCTTTTCCTTTGGCCTGCGTGTGGCCAATGTTACATAAACACCTGTGTGCACGCCATTCACAGACGTGTTCCAGACCCCGGGCCCTGGGGTCCTGGCTGGCACTCAGTGGCCGGTCATCGTTGGAGCAGAGCGTCTGATCACACAGAGGACTCGCTTGCTTCGGGGGAGGCCCTACCCACCCTTCCCTGTAGGCCTAGGCCCAGGAAGTCAGCAGGCGCCCCTCTTCCCTCAGTGTGCACCCCGCCCTCTGCTCCCTCTTCCTTAACTCAGCCCCGCAGTTCAGCATCATCATCAAGCCGCTGTTTCAGTCCTTCAAGCGCATGGTATCCACCAGCAGCCTGGAGGAGCTGCACCGCACGGCGCTGTCCTGGCTGGACCAGCACTGCTCCCTGCCCGTCCTCAGGCCGAGTGAGTCAGGAGGGGACCTTGGGGGAATCCAGGCCCACTGCGCACAGCCAGGCTGAGCATGCAGGAGGCTCCAAGCCAGCAGGCCACCGTGGGGTGGGTGCAGGGCTCTGGGCCCCGCTTCCAGGGCTGTTGAATGGGGGGCATGAATCCTGTGGCTGCAGGGGTGGGTTAGACCTCTGGGTGTGGCAGCTCCTCAAGCCTGGTGAGAGACCGGCCTCGGCCGGGGCCCTCCCTGCACCATGGGGGCCGCACACCGCTGACCATTCTCTGTCTTGCAGTGGTGCTGAGCACCCTCCGGCAGCTGAGCACCACCACCTCCATCCTGACGGACCCGTCCCAGCTGCCAGAGCAGGCGTCTGAGGCTGTCACCAGGATTGGCCCTCGACTGGGGGAGTCCTAGCCGTGTGGCTGGCACATGGCCTCGAGAGGCCCAAGAGTGCTCCCTGCCCTCCTGACGCCCAGCCTCAGGTCTCCTCAGCTTCCGGGCCACGAGCCGACAGGATCCGCACTCAGGTCTGAAGCAGGCCGGGGCCTGCCTGCAGCAATAACCCACCTCGGGGACTTTGCTGTGGCCTCATGCAGCGACCTCAGCCACCACCCTCCCATCCTGGAGGGAAGTGCGGCCCTGCTCTCCTGTCCTGCTGCTGGCTTGTCCGGCCAGGCCAGGGAGGGAGCAGATGGGACAGAGAAACAGCCTGCCCCTGCAAGCGGGACATCCGGGTCCCTCTCAGCCCCGTTGTGAGACTTACAGACTTGTCCGTGTCACACCCTCGTCTCCCTGTGCCCTCCTGGCAGCCTGCACACGCGCTGGCTCTGGCTGCCGAAGCCCAGGTGGAGGCATCTGTCATCCTCCCACCCACAGCAGCTCGACCCTGGGGACCTGACTCCCGGCCTGGCCCCACCCGAGCCGTGGGGGAAGTGCCTTCCTGTCACAGGGCCAGCACGCGTGCCCTGGGGTGGGCAGGTGAGCACTCCACGCTGCCGCCAGCCCGGGCTCCTTCCCAGCTGGGCTCACCGCTGTGCTGAGCCCACCTGGCGCTGCCGTGGTCTCCTCGTGTCCCCTCCCAGCCCAGGCCCTGCCCCGTCAGCCTTCGCCACCGCCACACTGCAGCCCTGGGAAGGACAGCACACCGGGACAGGCTCACCTCGCTCCTGCCTCCGGAGGTTCACACTGATGTCACACTCCATGTGTCCATCTCGTCTGTTTCATTCAGCCGGGAGCCCCAGACCGGGCCAGTTCTCAGATCAAAGAAGGCACCATGCTGACAGGCAGGACCCAGGGAGTTCCCAGGTTGGACAGTGAAGCCTGCGCTCAGATGGATCAGTGACCCAAGGCAGGGTGGCCCATGTGTCCGTCCTGCAGGGGACAGAAGCAGCAGGAGGGACCCACGTGCTCTGGCCACTTCCACCAGTAGCAGCAGGTGGCAGGTGCACACTCGGCATTCAGGGAGCCCAGCCCGGGCACCTCCTCCATCCTGCTGTGACGTTCCCAGCAGCCAGCCGCTCCTTCCGTTTATGTCCTCTCTGCCTCTCTGCACCTCTTCCTGGTGTCCAGTGTCCCAAGAGAGTCATGTGAAGAGGGGGCCCGGCTGCCCCGACACTCCGATCTACTCAGAGGCCCCACTGGTTCCTGGAGGCCGCAGCAGTGAGGCCTGGATGGGCTTCCGGCTCCACTGTACCCCACTGATGGAGGACAGGAAGGGCTGGGCGGGTCTCCAGGCCACTGGCAGAGCCACCAAGAGTCCACCATGGCCCTGGTCTGCGCTTCTGCCAGACACGGGAGCAGCTTAGTGGCACCCCTCAGCCACCCCTGAAAATGTGTTTACAGGCTGAGGGGTGAGCGTGAGGGTGTGGGCCTTGGGAGTCCCATTGGGAAGTGGTGGTAGAGTTCACCCCTCACCCCAAAGACAGACGTGAAGTCTCCTTCAGAAGGTCAAGGCCACTGTGGTCAGAAGCCCAGTAGCGTCAGAAGGAAAAGAAGAAAAACCAAATGTTGCTGAGGCCCCGGTGGAGGGCCTGAGCCCAGGCTTCCCCTGCCTGTGCCTGTGCCTTGTGACACGCTGACGGTGCCGTAGCCGCCAGCCAGGGCTCTCCTGCTCAATAGCTTTCTCCCTGGCTCATGGGAGTGACTTCTTTCTAAACTCCATGGGATATAAAATCGGCCTGTTGATTCTTTGGCCTACCTCTCCCTTTTGCTGAGTTAATGTTCGTGGTTCTGTGTTCCTCAGATATGTATGCCTGTTAGGGTGTGTGAGACTGGCCCCATGTGCGTGTGTGTGTGAACGCGTGTGTCTCCTGGCAGGCTGACCTAGGCATGAGTTTGTGTGTTCGAGATAGAGGTCGATTCATTTCTCTTGGTGCTCGCGATTGCTGTGGTGGTGGGAGCCGTGCTGTCTCCCCACTCACCTTCGTTTCCTGCCTGGCTTGACCTCTGTCCTGGGCCAGCGTTGGGGGACAGCTGTCCCTGTGCCATTGACCTCCTGTGGGCGCTGACCCACAGCGTGCTCCGGGGTCCGTTTACACTCGTTTGCCCGCTCCCATGCCTGAAATGGGCGCCGCCTCTCAGGTGGCAAGAACAGGGCCTGAGAAGAGCAGAGCCGCCCGCAGAGCTCTCGGAGAGCAGATCAGAGTTTCTGTGAAATCTGGGGGCCACCAGTGCCGGAGCTCTTTCACGATGAGTGGGCGGCGGGGTGGGGCGGGCTGCGGCCCAGGGCCTTCCTGAGGGGTGGCAGCAGCCCGGGGTCCCCTGAGGAGGCCACCGCAGCCCTGTGGTTTTTCAAGCAGCGCAGCCTCAGGTGTCAGTGCTGACGGCACCCTGGGTGCTGGGCTGGGGACAGTGGGGCCCTCACCCTGCCTGCATCCCCTGCACCCCCTAGGCTCTGTGCTGACAGCTTTGTGCTTCGGTCAGGAGAGGCGTCCGCCTGGTCTCAGGACGCAGCACTGGACCTGCCTTGGCCGCAGACTCCGCAGGCTCAGCCCCCTTCGCTGCTCTGATGTGGGCAGACTTGGGTGTCCTCTCCCCACTACGTCCCCTTCTTTCGGGGTATCTGTGCCTCAGCCAAGGCCTCCCCTCCTTCCCAGTGCCTTTCCCGGGACAGTGGTGCCCCGGAGCCCTGGCAGAGCTCACGCTGCATAAAGCATTTGCTGGTGGCCTTGCCGGGGCGCACTGGTGTGGGCAGCGGCTCGGACGCTGTGCCCTGAGGGTTGCGGCTTTGGCTTTGACCCCCTGCTGCCTTGCAGAATTTCACAGGATGCTCAGCACATGCTGGCGAGTGTGAGGGGAGCAGGGACATCAAGGCCGCCGTGGGCAGCTTGGACACGCAGCGGTGGCTCTGACGCTGGCCCTCGTAGTAGGCACTATGGTCACGGCCTCCGCAGGTGCACAGCAGATGGCAGATGCCAGGGACGCAGGAGAGGCCTCAGGACACAGGAGAGGCCTCGGGACACAGGAGAGGCCTCAGGACACAGCCCCGTCTCCCTGTTCCCTCCAGGGCCGGGTGTGCCGCACCTCCATGCTTGTCTGTCTCAGGAAACCGGCATTGGAGAAAGAAAAGGGAACTTTTCACATTGAATGTTGACTCACTCGTATGTATGCACAGGCCCAAGCCTGTGTGTGTTCATGGAGTTTTATTTTTATAAAGTTCTTTGCCACTTACTCAGCAGAATCCACCACCATCTCTCTGTCAGCCTGGGTCCGCCGGCCAGGGAAAGCGGACTTGGCTGGTTCATGCCGCCACAGCCGCCAGGCGTGTTCCCCTCGGGGGCAGCTTTGTGGACATGGCTGGTTTTCCTGTTGTGAGCCTTGGTGGCTGGGGCTCCTTTGGTGACACCTAGGGGGTCTTCAGTGACCCGAGGCCCCCCGGCATGCATCACCCAGCGTGGCTCCCTCACACTGCTGTCGGGAAGCGGGTTGGCACCAGCTGCACTCAACACTACAATGCATTTTCCAAACTATGTTTGCATCCAAGACAATAAAAATCTTATTTTTTGGAAAAGCCTGTGCTGTGTGGCCTTAGTGCTGCCCATCGAGCTGTGTGGGAGGCGGGGAAGGGACGGCGTCAGAGCCCAGTGACCCTGCCCTGGCTCAGCCCCGAGCCAGAAGGACAGGGTCCCAAGCACCTCCCTCCCCAGGGCCATGGCTCTGCCATGAACCTGCATGTCCAGGTGCTCGGTGCCCCGTCTCCTGGCTGATACGGACCCAAACTGGGACACTACAAAGTGCCCTGCAGGGCGATTCCTTCATGCAGACACTGAGAAGGGCTCTGGCATCCGTGTGCATCCGAAGCTTTCCTGGCTTCCAACACGGTCCTCCTGTCCCCCACGTCTTCCCACCTGGCTCCGGGCGGCCGCTGCGAGGAGCCCACCCTCGTCGAACCCCTGGCCAAGCCCCTGGGATGGCCGCTCCCAGGGAAGAAGCCGAAGTGACAGATCCAGGGCGCAGAAGTGGCCGCTGCCGGGCAGACCCTGGTCCTCGGTTCCTCTGGCACAGCTCAGGCTCCTCTTGCGGAGGAAGCAGCCAAGTTGTCTGAGGTAACAAGCTCCATGGGTCAGAAGATGAAAAGGTCTTTTTTTTTTTCTTTTGGTACAAGGGATCGAACTCAGGACCTTTTGTTTTGTTTTCTGAGGGTCTCACTGTGTAGGCCAGACTGGGCTCAAACTTGCAGTGATCCTCCTGCCTCAGCCTCCCTAGTACTGGGAGTACTAAAAAGGTAGCTAAAAAGGCCATTTTTATCTCGCAAGTGGCCACCGTTCCACTGCCCAGCTGCATCTGGGGAACTGTCCCTAACGTCCCGCCTCGCCTCCCGCATTCGCCCCCTCCCCCAGTGCCAAGTCCTGTGGAGTTTACCTTCCCAGCTTGTTCCCCTGCGTGCACCCACGTCCAATTGCACCATTTCGGTCCCTTCTGCCCTGCTCGGGGAGCCCAGTGCAGGTCGCTCCCTGCTCGGTCCTCCCCTGTCCTGCCTGCCCGGCCTCTGCTAGCCTGTCCAGCCTCGTCTTTTTTCGGACAGGATCTCACTCCATAGTACAGGGTAGCCCGGCCTGGCCTTGAACTCAGGCGATCCTCCTGCTTCAGCCTCCCAAGTGCTGAGGTCACAGGTGTGTGCCACCACGCCTGGCTCTCCAGCCTCATTTTTGCTTTTTGGTTCTTTGAATGCACCCTGTCTTGTTTAGTTTGTTGCTTTTTTTTTAACCCTAAGGTTTTCTCAAGGCCCATTCATTGCTTCTGCTAAGCCCGGTCCCTGTCTTGCTTCTGTCAGGTCACCCCTTAAAGGTAAGAGTAATCGGAACATCCCTGGTCCCCCAGCACTGGCAGCACTGAGTGCCCTGTGTCTCTCAGGACCCCTTCCTGTTTGGGGGTTTGGTTCATCTCCCCACCAGCCTCGGAGCCCAGCGGGACAGGAATCGGAGTCCATTGGCTGTTGGACCTGGCACAGAATTTGCACAGAGCAGGCGCCTGAGCACTGTGGACCGGGCCTCAGCCTGGGTTTCGAACCACCTCAGCCACCCTGTCCACCCTCAGGGTGCAGGAGAGCGAGTGGGAGTGAGCAGGTGCAGATGCTGACTAAAGGACTCCTACAGTCACACAGGTAAATTCAGACTTCCACGAGAGTCATTTGGGTCATGGATATAAGAATAATCTCTACGCGCCCTGGGCATGGTGACACATGCCTGTAACCCCCTGTAATCCCAATGCTGGGAAGCTGAGGAGCGAGGATCTCATGTTTGACTCCAGCCTGGGCAATTTGGCAACTTAGTGAGACACTGTCTCAAAATGTAAAAGGTCTGGGGATGTAGCTCAGTGGGAAGGCCCTGGGTTCATACACACAGTGACATGTGCCCATGCTCGCGGGCACGCACACAGGCACGCACACACATACAAAAGAAAAGTTTCCAAATGGCATTCAAAAGCATTTCATTTTGATATGGACTTAGATCTAGAGACCACAGTTTTGCTTCTTACTTTTGGTAGCTGTCTTGTGGGTCTGGGTTTGAATTTAGGTTGGTAAAGAACAGGGTGCTCACACTTGTCCTCGATTTTTACCTTACCCTGAGTTAATAAACATGCTTTTTATCATTTTAGTTCAGCGTCTGTAGTACACAGACTGTCACACCCATCCCCTGTCAGCACTAACTCAGCGACAAGTGCGTTTTTTTGTTGTGTTTTATTTTGGTGTTTTGAGACAGGGTCCCACTCTGTAGCCCAGGCTGGCCTCAGATACACAATCCTGTCTCAGCCCCCCAAGTGCTGGACTACGGGCATAGGCCATCACTCCCAGATTTTAGTCCCTTTTATTGTCTGGACCCATTTCTGACTGTTTGCTAGTGTAGATAGCCTGTGACAAACATCTGGTGCAGGAGTCTTTTTATTATTGTTGTTTTTTTGAGACAGGGTCTCATTATGTGATCCGGCATGGCTGTGAAGTCACTATGTAGCCAAGCTGGTCTCCAATTTACAGTGATCCTCCTGACTCAGCCTCCCGAGTCCTGGGATGACAGGCATGTGCCACCACACCCAGTGACCAATGGGTTTTCTGTGCACCTCACCTGCATCTCCATTATTTCAAAGCAAACCCCAGTGCAGTGTGGGTTTCGCCTGCTCACACGGTTTCAGGGCTGCATAGCTGCCCGCAGCTTGGTCACTTCGAAGCCCCCAGGGGCCTTGTGGGCAACTACAGACTCACAGGCAGGGAGCAGAGCGGGCCTGGCACAGTGACTGATCAGATTTTCTGTTTAGCTGAATCATTAGGTAGAACACCCAGGAGTTTAGGAGGGGAAAGCAGTGTGAGATAAGAGCACTTTCATGCCTGGGCCTAATCGCGTCATCTCCTCATCTTGCTGACTGATTGTAGCTCCTGGAGAAGAGGCTGGCTGGGGTCTGCTCCGTGACATCTTGCAGTGGGGTGAGGGCTGAGCCGTCCTCCAGCCCCAATTCCAGCCTGTTCTGGCCCCAGGTCCCCAAGGCCACCCAGCAGTGGAGTGGAGCTGGGCACTGTGGGACCCCGGGGAGCCGGGCGGGGAATCTCAGGAGAGCACAGTGGGCCAGGGAAGGGGGGACCTCGCCCCAAAACCCCTGGGGAAGAGAGTGCAGAGGAGAGGACTTTCTCCAATTCCCACACCTCCGCGGCTTAGGTTTTCCTACCATCTCTGCCCTCCCTGGCTGTGGGGTTTCCCTCCAGTCATTGCTTTTTTTCTTTTTTTTGGTATCAGGGATCGAACTCCGGTCCTCGGGCTCGCGAGGCAGGCAGAGGCAGGCACCGGAACCACTGAGCTAAACCCCCGGCCCCCTCCAGTCATTTCTTCCACCTCTGCTCACTTCTCCTGTTCCACTGACTCAGTCCTCAGTTTCCTCCTCAGATCTCCCCTGCACCAGCCTTGCTCTGACTGTTGCTGTCCCCTGCCAGACACCCTGGTGCCCAGCCGCTCGCACCCTGACCACCCTTTGAGGCTCCTTCCGGCCTCCTGCATGCACCCAGGGGCCGAGCTGTGTCCCTCAGCCCGCTTAGCCCTGTGCTGTCCCAGACAGTGTCACGCTCCTGGTCCCCTCCTCGCGCTGGGCGGGGCCTGCTCAGGCTCCCGTGTTCCCTGCATTTAGCATAAACCCAAGTCCTCCCTGCGCAGTGCCCGAGCCTCTCCCACCACTGACCAATGCCGCCGCCCTGGCTCGCACTGAGCTGTGTGAAGCCGTCATCTGCAGGACCTGGTGATGTTGCTGATTCTTCTCCCCCACAGCTGGCCCTTCCCTTCTCAGCCCTCAGGCCGCAGCCGGGAACTTTCTCTAAGCGGTCGTTGACTATGGTCCCAATCCCACTCCCTGCACAGGGCTGCAAGAGGTCAGACTCGCCCAGCTCTGACCAGAAAGCTCACAGGGCAGCCTTCAGCTTTCTGGCTCCTGTCCTTTCCTCTGCCCTCCTCTCCCTTCCCTCTTTCTTTCTTCCTTTCTAGGCCCTTCACATGGAGCTGCATCCCCAGACCTTTTTATTTATTTTGAGAAACAGAGTCTCCCTAAGTAGCCCAGACTGGTCCAGACTTGCAGTCCTCCTGCCTCAGCCTCCCAAGTAGCTGGGACTGCAGGTGTTTCCTCCATGCCCAGCTCACCCATATCCTTTGCAAGAGAACTCACGTGGTCATAGGTGGCTTTTTCAGAGGTGGCTGAATCTGGAGCTGGGATTAAGGGTGGGTGATTACTGAATCAGTCCACTGATTGGCTCGGCACTGCCCTAATCCTGGTAGCCTGGATGCAATGTAAGGGACAGAAAGAGTCCGTCTTCTCCCTTGCTTGCTTTGCTACCTTCTGCCTGCCATGAACTGTTGCTCCTCTGCCACGCACGCTGCCTTGGAGCCAGCCGATTATGGACTGAAACCTCTACCAACTGTGAGCTAAAGAAACCTCTTCCGCCTTTAACTTTGGGTGTCGGGTATTTTGTCTCAGCAATGAGAAAGTAACTTTGACACTGTCCTGCTCCCCTTCCACAGGGAGACTTCTACTGCACTTCCTGCTCTTCCGAACAAAGTCCCCGGCCCTGGCTCCCCCAGCCCGATTACAGGGCCCAGGGTGCCCACGCTTGCCAGCCAGCCTCGGCCAACCCTTCCCCCTGCACCCCCGAAGCCGCCGTGGGTGCCCTGGCCTGGCCCACCCCACTTTGCCCCTTGAGTCCCCCAGCGCCCCATTTCCCACACTTGGGTTGCTCACTACTTTCTGCTTAGTAATGTGGCAACCTCTTCATCATCACCCCAGCCCAAGGACAAGGGTGCCTTCTCGGGTTATCAGTTATTTGTCACACACGCAGCTTTTGTGCCCTGCTATGCACTTAGGAAGGTCACGATTTAAATCACATCTACCACTACCTGCCCGACGGAACAGCCTGTGAGGTCGGTGCCGTTACCAGGTGGAGATACGGAAACGGGATGCAGTGGGTTACATAACGTGCTGAGAGCCCAGCCTCCCCAAAGCTGGCAGCACACGTGCTGACCTCCTGCTAGGCATCTGTGTGTCACCCATTTTTATCCCCTAAAGACCCCATAGAAGCGGAATGATTTCTGTGCTCTCCTTCTGAGGGCAGGTGACATCGGTGCCTTCAGGATGGTACGGCAGAGGACAGCAGAGCTGTCTATGTGCAGAAGACCCGATGCTGTGTCCACCAAACCCTGAAAGGAAGCGCAGGCGCACACACGCACACGCACGCGCATGCGCATGCGCTTCCAACACATTCGTCTCATGCTTCTCGCCGCTTCCTGCCGCACCTCTGGAGCCCTCTTTCGTGAGTGTCTTTAGTTGCACTGTCCCGGCTGCCTCGATGTCTCGAATCACTTCAGAACACTCACCTTTCACAGTCATTTTGAATTTGGGAAGAGCCAAATGTTGCCTGGTGCCACACCTTGGTGGATAAGACAGCTGAGGACCTGTGTCATGTTTTTACCGCTGCCTTTCCGGATGGTGCTTGGCAGCAACAGTCACCATTTCTTTTCATCGCACCCCAGAAACGTAGAGCACTCCAGAACCGCTTTAGAAAGGGCCAAGGATGATGGGATAAGTGTGCTCCACACAGGGGAGAGGGGAATATTTTGAAGGAGATTCGGGCAATGTGGCTTACTGTAATAAATCAGAAAAATTTAAACATTCACTGTATTTTGATCACACCTCATATCTGATAAGGGCTAAAATCTAGAACATTTAAAGAACTTTTACAACTTAACAGTGAAAAGGCAAATGACCCAATTAAAAACCAGGCAAAACATTTAAATAGGCTTTTCTCCAAGAAGAGATACAACTGGCCACTAAGCACAAGAATGGCAGCTCAAGGTCGTTGGTCGGGGTTAGCGAAATCCAGGTCATAGCTGGAGTGAGATGGTGCTCACGCCTCCTGGGATGGCTGTAACTGGAAATCCAAAGCCAGAAAGTAAGAAACTGCAGTGAAGATGGAGAGACATTGGAGCACTAGTGTAGGACGCAGCACTGTGGAAAATAACAAAGCCGTTCCTCCCGAAGTTAGACTTCGAGTTTAAACACCAGCCAAGCAGTTCTGCCCCAAGGCTAATGAAATGAGGGGCTCAGGGGCTGGGGATGTAGCTCAGTGGCTCTGCACCTGTCTGGCCAGGTGCAAGGTCCTGAGTTCTATCCTTGGTACAAAAAAAAAAAGAAAAAGAAAAGAGTTCTGAAAGTAGACAATTATAATACACACACACACACACGCACACACGCATGCATGCACACACGCACTACAGCTGTATCTCAAGTAAGTAGAAGCCCGGCAACTGAACTCAAGAATATCTGCCCTGAGGGTTGTGCTGTTTCCCAGACCACTGAGAACGTAAACAAAGTTGGGATCTTGAGAAGACTCCAAATTATCCTTTTTTGGTTTTGGTTTTGATTTGGTTTTTGTTTGGTTTGGTTTTTTGGGACAGGATCTTCCCATGTAGTTCCAGTTGACTTTAAAATCATGGTGATCTGGGGCCAGGGATTTAGCTCAGTGGTTCTGTTGCCTGCCTTGCAAGCACAAGGTCCCGAGTTCGATCCCCGGTACCAAAAAATAAAAAAATAAAAATAAATCATGGTGATCCTAGGGCCGGGGATTTAACTCAGTGGTGCTGCGCCTGCCTGCCAAGTGTAAGATCCTGAGTTCAATCCCCGGTACAAAAAATAAAAACATAAAATCATGGTGATCATCCTGCCTCAGCCTCCTGAGTATTGGGATTATTAATATGTACCACCAGACCCAGCTAAAGAAACGGTTTCAAAGGATCCAATAATATCATCATGGTCCACCTATTTGTTGCCTTCCTCGTAGTCCTTTGGGTTGCACCTGGCTGTGTCAGGTACCTGTCAAATCTTTTGCTCCAGGAGTGTAACTGCCCAAGGCCATGCCACTCTGAGCCTCCCTTCTGCAGGCCAGAGGTGGACTCTGGCAGGGACACTGAGACTGACTTGGTCCTGGGAGACAGAGGCTCCTCTGCTGGTGACTTCAGCTGCAGGATTTCCCAGGGCCCTTGCCAAATCCTTTGGGATGCCCCTCGGGCTGGTCCTACCTCCTCCCCTCCCCCTGGGGTCCCCAGTGTCTGTTCCTCCTTCCCCTTCACTGCACCTGGGACCCTGGCTCGAACCTTGGTCAGCACACCCAGGGCACTTCCCCTTGTGTCTGGCTTTGCCGGGTGCTTCCCGTGGGTGTGCCTCGTGAGTGTGCATATCTCGGCCAAACCCCGGGGTCCCCTGGGACACTGGGTCAGGATGGGACACAGGAGAGTGCAGGCCTGCACCCTGCAGAGTTCTGCTGATGCCACGGGCTGATTTGCTTCTCCTGGTCACTGAGGTGGAGGCGTTTCACACTTACTGCATGTTTGCTTTCTTGGTTTACATCTCAGCCTCTTTTCTCTCTCCTCTCCCCTCCCTTTCTATCACTTTCATCATCTGGCCGCCTCTTCTATTTCCTTTTTACTTTGCCCTGATCTCATAATTCTCCAGAATAAGAAAATGACATTACTTAAAAGTCTTTTTCTCGGTAGTATGGAGGTGCACACCTGTCATCCCAGCTACTCGGGAGGCTGGGGCAAGAGGATCGCTTAAGCCCAGGAGTTTGAGACCAGCCTGGTCAACATAGCAAGAATCTTTCTCAGAATTAAAAAAAATATATTTTTTTCTTAAAGTTTTACGTTCCATGTCTTTTCCCTTACAAATTGCGCAACCATAATCTTCTACTCTATCGTAGCAAAGAAATCTTTGGTTCTGTTGTTTTACTTTTCTCTGTGAACTTTGCTTTTTACTTTTATTTTTATTTTTGTCAGTACCAGGGATTCAATTCAAAGGGCACTCTACTACTGAGCTTTACTCCCAGCCCTTTTAAAATTTTTATTTGGAGACAGGATCTTGCTAAATTGCCCACACTGGCCTGAACTTGCAATGCTCCTGCCTCGGTCTCCCGAGTGGCTGGGATTAGAGCCATGCACCGCCACACACTTGGATTTTAAGTCATTATTTTGGACTGTTTTGATGGCAAGCTAATGTCATGAAAGTTATCAGACAGTGTCACTGTGCAGGGGCTGAGGGTGCTGAGGCTGAGCTGAGGAACCTGCCCACCCTGTGGAGAATGAGCTTGCAGGTTCGCCGACTCCCATCGTGGAAAAAGCATTTCAGGAAGAGACAGGGGAAGGGTTTATTAGACTTCAGGACGCACTCAGAGAAGTGAGAGCCTGTGAACCAGAGCTGGGTGTGTGAGGGCGCTGGATGCTCAGGGCGGGGACCTGGGGTGCGGGTCCCCACTGTCTGCCCAGCGACCGTCTGGGGGCCGTGTCAGGGTACAAGGCGTCTTCGTGTTTCAAGTTGAGATCTGGGCCCGCCGCTGTTGCTGCTTGCTTGAGGGCAGAGGAAGCTCGATTTACAGGTGGAAAGGACAGGGCCAGAGCCCGGATTGGATTACAGGCTCTTGTGTCTTCACAGCTTTAAGACTTTTTTTTTTTTTTTTTTTGGTACCAGGGATCGAACTGGGACCTTGCGCTTGTGAGGCAGGCACCGAAACCACTGAGCTAAATCCCCAGCCCAAGACTAAAATAAGTTTCCTGGAGGGAAAAAATACTTGAGTAACTTCAGTGTCTTGAAGCTGCAGTTAAGTACAATTTGAAAATTTCAATTTCTTTTTCTCCTTTCTACCTAGTTTTGAATTCTTCTACCTCATTTCAATGACCCCTGCCCCTGACTTCTGTCCCTTACTCTTAAGGGATGCAGATGCCCAGTGGTCCATCTTCCTGTCACTGCTTCAGGCTGAGGAGGGGAGTGCCTCCTGCCTAGCTGGGGACAGGCTGACTGATGTAAAGGCGACTCAGGGACATTAGGTTCTTTCAATAGTCTGAAAAAGGGGACAAAGATATTAGCAAGCTAAGCCGGGCGCAGTGCCACACCCTTGTGATCCCAGCACTTGGGAGGCTGAGGCAGGAGGATTGCTGAGAGTTTGAGGTCAGCCTGGGCTACATAGCCAGACCCTGGAGTGAGGGAGGGAGGGAGGGAGGGAGAGAGAGAGAGAGAAAGGAAGAGAGAGAAAGAGAGAGATTAACAAGCCATTGACTCTTAAGCTTTATTTTATAACCCTGTTAAACAAGACTGGGCCAGAAATTCACAGTGAAATACTGATGATTACTGGCTCCAAAAAATGGCAGAACCCAGTAACATTTGGCATAAGTCTTTCATCTTTAGTATTAACCTCTGTTTATTCAGATATTTGTTCTAATATAGCAGGTGGAGTTTAAGAGCACAAAGACTGTTCCCATTTTGTCAAAAGGAAATTTGATGTCCTTCTATTTTATTTTTCACATTTTATTATTTTATTTTTGAGAGAGGGTCTCACTATGTGGCTCAGGCTGGCCTGAAACTCATGACAATCCTCCTGCCTCAGCCTCCCAAGTCCTGGGACTACAGGAGTGCACCACCTTGCCTGGAAAATGTCCTATTTTTTTTCCAGTCACAGTTGTCTTAAAAGTCAGATTCCCACCAGGTGTGGTGGTGCATGCCTGTGATCCCAGAACTTAGGAGGCTGAGGCAGGAGGATTACTACAAGTTTCAGGCCAGTCTGAACTTCATAGTGAGACTCTATCTCAGAAAAAACCAAAACATAACATTTGTTGAGATGGAAATCATTAAGACTCTGGGGAAAAAACTGGAGAAGCTGCCCATCAGTGGAGAAAACTGAAGCAAATCAGGCAGCTGCTTCTTCGGCCACAGAGGGGAGTTTTGTCCAGCAGTTTCTCAGACCCAAGGGCCCCCACTTAGGGAAACATTTTTTGAGATATTAGTTTAATATAAAATTATACATTTGAAATTTAGCTTTGGGTCAACGTTGGAAAGCAATCTTCAGCCCTCATCTATATTAATAATTTATAAAAATACATTTAATAGACCAAAATATATTATCTTTTATAAATTTTAAGAAGCCAAAGATACTTGAATTTATATTTAGCAACTGATGACATAGATGTTGTGAACATTTATAACATTAATCCTGTTTAGATTTACTTACTCATCTTAACCTTTCCTTTAGATGACTCAGGAGGACCAAAGCAGAGCAGTTAACATTCTTAAACTATATATATGTATTATTTGTATCTTTATTTTTTTTCCAGTACTGGGAATCGAACTCAGACCTTGTGCTTGCCAGGCAGGTGCAGCAGGCACAGCCCCACTGAGTTACATCCTTGGCCCTTATTTTTATCTCTAACCAAGGAAAAACTCTTGGAAGTTATTGTACACAGAAAACAATGGACATTGCATTTATAGAACCACTTTTTTTTTAAAGAAAAATATTTTGATTGGCCAACAATCTGGATAAAAGCATATCACCAACTTTAAAGATATCTTTTCACGTAACTTACCCAATGTTAGGCCATGGCACAAAATGTAGGCTAATACGAGTGTCTATTTATCTCTAAGCCAACTTACGTAGAACATTTGGAGGATAATAGATATAGCTGAGGGTTGACACATATATGTAACCTAAATCATACATAATCTTTGTTACCAAATGTTAAGGCTTTCATTGGCAATTCTCATGTAATCTTTGACATTATTCGCCCCCATCCTGTAATGTTTTGAGTTTGGCTATCTCTGAAAAACTGATCAGGTTTTGTGTTATTTTGGAAAGACCTAAAAAGAAATTGGTGGGGTCAAAAAAATTTTTTTTCAATGAAGCAGCTGCATGTTTTTTGTTTTGTTTTGTTTTTTAAATGTTTTGTTTTGGTTTTTGGTGTTTTTTTTTGGTACCGGGGATCAAACTCGGGTCCTTGTGCTTGCGAAACAGGCGCTGGAACCACTGAGCTAAATCCCCGGCAAGCTGCATGTTCTTTAACCAATTATTAAAATAGATTAACAGGTAAACAGACAAGAAAACAAATAGAATACATAAAACAATTATGTTTAATCAGAGTACACTCTTAGATGTATTGTCTTGCTGGATTATAATAATCTTTCTCATAATTGTAGGTTCATAGCTATAAATAGACTAGTCAGTTCAAATTTTTTCCAGGGAATTAGCCCTCCTTTTTTACGAAAGTCATACCAGTATTTTCTTTAATATTTTAACCTACTCTGAGTACCTCTCCTGTTAGTGTCACCGGGCTGGGTCTGAGCAATTCCTGAAGCTGAAATAAGGAGGTTAACCCTTTGTAGCAGGTTCGCTGACTCCCGTCATGGAAAAGGAATTTTGTGGACGCGCCAGCAGGTGGCCTGGGAAGGGTGCGTTAGAGATTTAGGACGCACTCAGGAGTGAAGTGCGGTGTTCAGAGAAAGGAGGCACACTGCAGTTTGGAACTGGGGCCGTTAGGGCTCCCTTGAAGGGTGGAGGCCTGGGGAAAGGAGAGCACCCCAGGGCAGGAGCCCATTCTACAGTCTGAGTGTTTTGTTTGTAAATAGGTACATTCTTTGGGTTTGCTCAACCCTCTCCTTTATCTTGGGATCAGGCTCCTGCTCATCACTTTCTCTGGGAAGCCAATTTATGGACTGTTAGTGTCCTGAGGAATTTTGGGTGTGACGGGTCTGATCTAAATTTAACCAAAGGAAGGAGGATGTCGATCTCCTTGGGCAACTTCTGTCTCTGGAAGCTGCAGTCTTCTTAAAAGCACAATTTTAGTTATGGTTTATTTGTCTCCCTTCACCCATCTTTTATTTCTTCTATCCTACTCCACCCCCCAGACTTTGATCCCTTATTGTTAAGGGATGCACAGGGCCTGACAGTCCGTCTCCCGGGAACTCCTTCAGGGACATGGCAGACGGAGCCTCACCCGGACTGATCTAAAGGAGACGAAGGAAGATGAGTTTTGTTGTCTGATGAATGATCCTCTTTTGATAGTCTGGAAAAGAGGACAATGACATCAGTAAGTCATCGGTGGTTAAACTTTGTCTCAGTTACTTTCTTGTTACTAGGACAAAGTACCCAATACCCATGTGTTAAAGGAGGAAAGGTTTATCTTGGCTCACAGCTGGCTCGAGACAGGCGGCATGGCAGAGGGGCACCTGGCAGAATCTCCCATCAAGCTTGAGTCACTTTCTTGTTGCTGGGACGACATACCCGAGCCCACAAGGTGAGGGAGGAAAGGTTTATTTTGGCTCACCATTTATAGAGGTTTTATTCTAGACAGCTAAGTTAGGTGGACATAGTAGAGGCAGTCCGACGGGCTGGGCCCTCTGGGAGTCAGTGGAAGATGAGAACACATCCAGCTGTGGCCGGAGCCCATCTGAAGAAGACTGAAGTCACAGTGGCCAGATTTGCGTCCTTCCCTATGGGATAACAGAAGCTTAATGATTGGTGCCCCCCTTTGGGGCTGTCACACAGAGACCCCTATCCCAGTGGGATGGGCCATGCTCCCCACCCACCGAGACTGAGAACTACAGACAGACAAGACTGCAGGTTATGGACCAAGGTTACTGACGTCATCTGTGTGCTCTCCCTACTGTTGGATCAATATTACCTAAGCAGCTATCCTTGTAATCTTTTTGGTGGATTATAATTTGACCCAGGGTGTGCCCACCCCTCTTGACTTTGCTCTATAAAACTTTCTCAGAGAAGTGGACTCATTGGCGACCCATTTGGGCCCCCTCCTGTCTCTCAGAAGCTGTTCCTATTGCCCATTCCCGGTGCCCATCCCAATTCCCCAGTACATTTTCCTACTCTTCACCTCCATTGTTCCTTAGAACTCATTCTTCAACTTCGGGGAACACAAATCCGGCGTAGCTGACATCTAGCAGGTTGGGAGTTACATTTTTCCCTATATCAGTGTCAGTCCAGAGTCCGCTGGCTCCAAGGCAAAGCCGCAGGGCAGAGGAAAAGGAGAGCAGATGGGAAGTCAAATGCACCAGCAGGGGACGGGGAGGGAAATGTGTGTGCAAGCCGCACCCACAGCAACCACCTCTCTCTTCCCACCAGGCTTCCCCTCCCAACATTACCCTCAGCTATAAACCCATCAGTGAACTAATCCAGTATTGTTAGGGTGCACCGAGGCTTGACTGAGACCACCAGAGGAGGTAAAAGTGAAGCAACAGGTTTTATTAACAGCCTGGGTGCCGGCTAGTCTAGGGTAACAAAGACGTCGATCCTGGGGGGCTGGGCCAGGGGAAACTTTATAGGGAAGTTCAGTTCGGGCAGGGGAGGAGTTACGACAGGAGGAGTGGACATTTTTGTCCTGGAGTGGCGGAAGTCTGCTGGTCTCCAGGGGACTCACAGGTGTGGCTGCGTTGGGCGGGCTTGGGGCTTGGCTTTGTATCTCGGATGGACTGGGCCTTGGCTTTCTTTATCCCTTGTGCCTTGCTGGATGTGTAACCCTGGGAAGTTTCTCTCTTCTGCCAGGGCGGGGGTCTGACAAGTACCACACACCCATGACCCAGCAGCTTCCCAAAAGCCCCACCTGTGAGTGCATGAGGCTTCGGGGTCATCTAGATATGAGCCGTGACAAGCTTCTTTTTATAACCTGATTAACAGGCCAGGGCCAGAAATTAACAGTAGAATATTGATGCATAGTGGCTCCAAAAAAATGGTGTTAGACAGTAACATTGGGCATACATATTTTATTTTTTTTAGTAATGAATCATAAACTTTATTTCAAAATGTAAAAGTCACTAAACACATTTATGTTGAAACACTAAAATTTACAATTTCGTTCATTTTTTTTCTTTTTGCATAGGACAGCATTACAATGTAGAATCTGTGCCTTACAAAATACATACAAAGTTTTCTTTCAGCAAGCCAAGGCCAGACTGAGAACCGCACAACTGTCATACTTCACTGCAGTGATCCAGGGAAGATGAAATGTGGCCATTGAAAGCATGGTGGGGAGCTGGTTAAAAAGAAAAGTTCCTACAGCAAAGGAAAATGCCAACTTGATGGGAATGGTTTTGGATGGGAAGGGGCTGCCTGGGTGTAACCAACACAACCACAACTGCAAACCCCCAGGGCTGCGAATCCCTGAACCTGACCATGCTGTCACCCAGCAGAGCCCGATGCTGACCGATGTGCTCCCCAGTGCTGGGCACCTGCGGCCTCACCAGGTGAGGCAGGAAACAGTCTCCCGTTCACACGCTCAGAGGCAGGCAGGAGCAGCCCCGGAGTCATGACACCCCTTGGTGTCTGAGCCAAGCTGGAAAGTGACCCCTTCTCTTTGGGGTGTCTGGCAACCCCTGGGGAGGAATCCTCCAAGAACAGGCTGTGGGCTCTGGGATGGACCACCTGACCTGCGGTGGCCTCCTCAGAGACATTCAGCTCACACACGAGGCTTCCAAAGCCGTGCACATCAGCCTGTCCACAGGTGCTCTAGGAAGACATCGGGAGGACCAGGGCCCCGAAGCCCCAAGGAGCTGCACATGAGCACCTATAATGCACAATCAGGGCAGGGGAGGTTGCTTCTCTCCTCTTTGTTTTTAAATAAAGTAGTAAAGTTTTAAAGCTGAGTGAGAACAGGAGAGGCTGGGCAGGACTGGGTGACTGCACACCAAGTCCAGCAGCTCAGCAGGGGTCAGCAGAAACCAAGGGTGGCCTCCCTTCCTGTGGACCCCGGGAACGCGCAAGTCAACTCTTCTGAGTGACAAGGGCCAGGCTAGCCGGCAGGAGGGAAGCCGCTGCCCCAGTGGTGCTCAGGTGTTACTCAGTAAGAAGCTGGATTGTGCATCCAAATTCTGGTACAAAATTCTCTGGAATGTGTCCAGGACCAACCCTGGAAAGCTTCCGAATTAGGAAAGCTAGTCAGAGGATCTGGACCCTCCTGGGGCCATCCTGATCTCAAAGCCCCTCAGCCCACGTCTGGATTCCAGCTTTGGAAGATAGGGTCACCAAGAGTCACATGTGGAAAAACTGGACAGCGAAAGATGTGGGTGACCGACAAAGCACTTCTTACCGATCATACTGGGACCAACACTTCAAGCCTTAAAACCTTCTAGCACTGTGCCTCTGACTGAATTATTTCTAATTTAACCTCTATTTTTTGAGGTGTTTACCCAAATAAAACAGGTGGAGTTTGAGAGCATTACATAAGACATTTAACACCCTATTATTATTATTATTATTATTATTATTATTATTATTTTGTTTTTTGAGACAGGGTTTTGCTATGTAATTCAGGCTGACCTTGAAGTCACTATAGAACCCAAGCTGGCCTCAAACTTGCAGTGATCCTCCTGCCTCAGCCTCCTGAGTGCTGGGATTACAGGTGTTCACCACCACTCGGAATCCTCCTATTTTAATTATAACAATGGTTACACTGGGGATTTAGCTCAGTGTTTCTGCCACCTGCCTTGCAAGCGCAAGGTCCCCAGTTTGATCCCCAGTACCAAAAAAAAATTATAACAATGGTGAGTGAATATATATATATATATATATTACCACTGGGCCATGAAAATTTTTACTCTAGGGTTCAATTTTGTAGACTGGAAGACCTTTTGTAATGAGTGGCTTCCGATAATATAAACCTAGACATAAAGCCTGAGGTAGATAACAGAAAGTTTATAACCCTAAAGTAATAATGATTACACCTCCAGTATTTATATTGCCATTTTTATTTTATAGGCAAGAAGCTAAGTCTTCACCTGAGCCGTACTTGGAAGTACATCAACATACGGGAATGAGCCGGGAGAGGTGAGGGATGCAGTTCTGGCCTTGCCTGGGACCGGCTTGTTCGGGTTGGAAGTTGTAGGTGCAGCCGGAGCTGGCAGCAGGAGCTGGTAGAGTTTCGGAGCCCCTTTCAGATCTAGCCTAGCTTTTAATTTAACCTTATTTTCCATGTATATAAGATTGTGGTTATACTTTCCTGCTGGGTGTTTAAAACCAAGTTAAACTGAGACCTGTGCCGATCAACATGAACCCTGTGTGTGCATTTGTCACGGTCAGCGTAGGCACCTCTGGCACTGCAGCTGCTTCTGCGCCCCAGGCAGAGCCTCTCCGCTCTTCTAGTTTTTCCTCTACCAACTGTGTCATCTGCTGGGATGGGTCAAGGTCTCTCTTTTTTTCCCCAAGTACCAGGGATTGAACTCAGGACCTTGTGCTTGCCAGACAGGCACTGACACCACTGAGCCACATCCCCGGCCCCATGGACTCTCTTCACCACAGGCTTCCCTTGGAGGCACAGGGCCTTCCCCACCTTAGTGAGCCTCCGTTCAGCACAGTGTGTCCTGGTTGACTCCAGTCCCCTGGGCTCCGGCCATCTCCTGCTCAGGGGGTTCCGTGGCTCACCAGGGTCGCAGGGCCCTGGCTCCCTCGAGGGCAGGGGCTGGACGTTGGGTGCCTCTGAGCCTAGTTCCCTTGCTACCTTTGGTCGCTAAGCTTCAGTGGTTGAACACCCAGGAGGGCAGGGACGGCGGTATTAAAGCAGGCTTAACTCTCATCATCTTTTCTGGATAGTGAGCACTTTGAAATACAAAGAATGGCCAGAGAACGATTTCTTTCCAGTCGTGGTTGTCTTGGAAGTCAGATTCGTGTAGACTGTAACAGTTCACAGTTATAAAGTTTTACAAGGAAAATTTAAAATCAAGAGCTAACATAGCATTGTAGCATGAAAATTACAATGACATGATTATACTAGAACTATTAGGTTCTTGTTAATATCTTTGAAATACATTTCCATTTCCATTCTAGTATAAAATAACTTTTTAACTGGTTACTTTTATCTAATGACAGAATATTACATGACATAAAGAAACTCACCTAAATTTGTTACCTTTTTTTTTAAAAAACGTAGTGGTTGCTACGGCTTGTGTGTAGATAGATGTCCCCCCAGAGCCTCATGTGGTCTTTTTCAGAGGTGGCTGGGTCTGGAATGTGTGATGTGTTAAGGGCGTGTGATTACTAAACCACCACACTGGAGGGACTGGTTCGGCACCGCCCCAATCCTGGCAGTCTGGATGGGATAAAAAGGGGCAGAGAGCTGCTGCTAAGGCCCCTTGCTGCTTTGCTACCGTCTGTGTGCTACAAACTTGTTCCCTCTGCCCGCTGCCTTGGAGCCAGCTGATTATGGACTGAACCTCTATGAACTGTGAGCCAAAAAAACCCTTTTTCCCTTTAATTTTCGGTTAGGGTATTTTGTCTCAACAATGCGAGAAAAGTAACACAGTATGATGGTTTTCTAAATTTTATGTCCTAGAAGGCCTGGACACTTGGGAAACACAAGTATGTTCAATATTCCATGAGGTTAGCAATAATTAGCATCACAGCTACATAGAAATCTTTACATATTAGTTTTTATTCTTAAGGCAAAATTTAGATTCCTTCAACCGGTTTCTAAGGTACAACTATACTGAAAAGAGTTAAAGGACATTGTTAGACCTTTTACAAGTTTGGGAAACTTGTGAAAATTTAATGACCACAGATAAACACAATATATAAGTATATCTCATTTATACAATAACAAAATGCTTATAGATTGTCGGAGGCCAGAGAATTGAGTCTTAACTCGCCTCCTCTGTGCTCCCAGAGGAAAAAGGCTGCACGCGGGGCGGACTGCATATTAGGGAAAAGTTAAGACAGCTGCGGGTGAGTTGTTTACCAGATGTACGAGTGGGTATTGGAAAGCAGATGGATCCTGTGTTGCCTTGATTGCTCGAGCCTGTGTTTGGGTGACTAGAAGTGAGGTGAGCAAAGCTCGGGGCTCCTCTCCTAGCACGCGTGTTGAGCTGACTCCGTGTCTCATTTGCCTGAGTCGGGGAGGAACCAAGTAGCCGGTGTAGGTCCCCGAGCAAGGCCGGCGGGTGGGCCCGCTACAGATGCAGCCCAGCGCGGGATCGGGACCAGAGCTTGCTGACCGAGGAGAGCTTCCGTGGGAGAGAGGGGTTGGGCCTCCTGCGGGGGAGGAGGAAGGGTGAGCGGGGCTTTCCCTGCTGAGTGCAGACTGGCCGGTGTCGCCCGAGTGGCCGCCTG
Source organism: Heterocephalus glaber (assembly GCF_000247695.1). The sequence goes on from NW_004624747.1 coordinate 22,406,558, forward strand.
CATCCGCACGTGGGAAACGTTCCCAGCCCGGGAGTGGAGGCCTTGCGTCCTGTGGCCCAGGGCGGGTCCTCTCCTGTGTCTCGGGACTGTGGTCTCCCGCGCCGGCTGGGTGAGAAACGGCGCCCAGGACCCTGCGGGGGGCCTCAGGCTTCCCTGTGTCTTCCTGGGACAGCGAGATTTTGAGGGCCGGGTGTGGCGCTGCCCCAAGGCACCCAGTGGGCCGCCCCTTGTGACCTCTGCCCACTTCCGTCAGAGGGGGCATAGGCATCATTTCCTCGGGGCTGAGTCTGTCTGCAGGAAGGGAAAGGCCCTGAGGCTGCAGAAGTTTGTTGGGGGGAGAGAGAAAGGAGGAAAAAGGTAAACCATGCTTCAGAGGGCAAGGGGTTGGGAGAAGCGGGAAAGAAGAAAAAGGAATACTGACGTCTTTTGGTGGAATTTGCCAAAGTGGCCTGCGATGTCTCTGTGCGTCCTGGCTGGCTCGCCACAAGAAAATGCCACTGTGCGGGGACTGAGGGTCCTGCCCACCCTGTGGAGAATGAGCTTGCAGGTTTGCTGACTCCCATCGTGGAAAAAGCATTTCAGGAAGAGACAGGGGAAGGGTTTATTAGAGAGACAACAGGACGCACTCAGAGAAGTTCCAGCCTGTGAGTCGGAGGCAGGTGTGCGAGGGCGCTGGGTGCTCAGGGTGGGGACCTGGGGTGCAGGTCCCCACTGCCCGCCCGGTGACCGTCTGGGGGCCATGTCAGGGTACAAGCCGTCTTCGTGTTTCAAGTTGAGATCTGGGCCCGCCGCTGCTGCTGCTTCCTTGAGGGCGGAGGAAGCTCGATTTACAGGTGGAAAGGACAGGGCCAGAGCCCGGGTTACAGGCTCTTCTGCCTAAAACTTCTGCCTGGAGCTGGGTGTGGTGCCGCCCACCTGTGATCCCAGCGTTCAAGAGGCTGAGGCAGGAGGACCAACTGAGTTGGAGACCACCCTGGGCTACATAGTGAGTTCAAAGCCAGCCTGGACTGCGTAGTGAGACTTTGTCTCTCTCTCCCCTCTCCCCTCTCCCCTCTCCC
>NW_004624747.1:22421189-22440182 GCF_000247695.1 Heterocephalus glaber
TTTTTTTGGTACCAGAGATCGAACTCGGAACCTTGCGCTTGCGAGTCAGGCACCTGAACCACTGAGCTAAATCCCTGGCCCGCAAAAGCTTTTTAATAAGATGAGATCCCAGTTATTGATTCCATGTAGTATTTCCTGTGAGGTCTGGGTTTTGTTCATGAAGTCTTTACTTACTCCTATGTCCTCAAGAATTCTACCTATTCTCTCTTCCAGCAGGTTTAGTGTTTCTGTTTTAATATTTAAATCTTTGATCCATTTCAATTTTAGTTTAGTGCTTGGTGAGAGATATGGATCTAGTTGCAATCTTCAGCAAGATGAAACCCACTTTTCCAGCACCATTTATTAAAGAGGCTGTCTCTCTTCCAGTGAAGGTGTTTGGTTCCTTTGTCAAAGATTAAGTGGCTAAATATGTCTGGAGTTGTTTCTGCATCCTCTAGTCTGTTCTATTGATCCTCAGTTCCTGTTTTTTTTCCCAGTACCATGCTGGTTTTTTAATTTTTAACACAGTAGCTTTGTAGTATAATTTAAAGTCAGGGATTGTGATGCCCTCTGCCTTGCTTTTGCTACCCAGAATTGCCTTTGTTATTCTAGGTCTCTTCTGGTTCCAAATTAATTTTAGGATTTTTGTTTTCTAATTCTGTGAGATATGCTGTTAGGATTTTGTTTGGGATTGCATTAAATCTGTATAACAATTTTGGAAGTATGACCATTTTCACTATATTGGTTCTTCCCATCCAAGAACAGGGATGTCTTTCCATTTTCTGATATCCTCTTTGATCTCCTTTTTCAGAGTACTGTAGTTTTCAATGTAGAGGTCTCCGACTTCCTTCGTTAGACTGAATCCTAGGTATTTCGATGTTTTGGATGCTATTGTGAAAGGGGTTGTTTCTCTAATTTCTCTCTCCATGGGTCTACTATTCGTGTACAGGAAGTTTATTGATTTTTGAGTGCTGACTTTGTATCCAGCTATGCCACTGAATTTGGTCATCAAATTTAAAAGCCTTTTGATGGAGTTTTTGAAGTCTTCTATGTAGAGTATCATGTCATCCTCAAATAATGATAGTTTAACTTCTTCCTTTCCTATCCTTATTCCTTTTATTTCTTTCTCTTGTCTAATTGCTCTGGCTAATGTTTCCAGAACTATATTGAATAAGAGTGGTGACAGTGGACATCCTTGTCTTGTTTCCTGATTTAGAGTGAAAGCTTTCAGTTTTTGTCCATTTAGTATGATGTTGGCTGTTGGTTTGTCTTAGATGGCTTTTATCAGATTGAGATATAAAGACCATCTATTCCTATTTTCTGTAGGGTTTGAGGTGTGAGCCTGGGCTACATATTGAGTTCAAGGACAGCCTGGGCTACATAGTGAGTTCAAGGCCAGCCTGGACTACATAGCAAGACCTTGTCTCAAAAAACAAAACAAAACCAAACCCAAGGGACCAGCTGTGGCTCCTTGCCTCAGTTTGTTTAGCGCACTAAAGATCCCTGGGGATTTGTTTTATTATTTCAAAGGACAAATGGTCATCTTTTTGCTTCATTTCCCAGTTTGGGATAATCTTTTTTTCTTTTTGGTTGAGATAGAGTTTTACTATGTAGCCCAGGCTGTCCTGGAATTTACGGCATCCTCCTGTCTCAGCCTCTCAAGCACTGGGATCACAGGTGTGGGCAACCACATCTGGCTTCTAATTTTTCTAGCAATAGTAAAGCTTTTCCAATGTAGGGCAGTCAAAAAGAACAGGGCCGGGGATTCAGCTCAGTGGTGCCGTCGCCTGCCTCGCAAGCACAAGGTCCTGAGTTTGATCCCCAGTACCAAAGAAATAACAGTGGATATCCACCACAGGGGATGTTTTTGGAAAGGTCATAATTGGTTGATTTGCTCAAAATAAAATTGTTTTTCTTTTTTTTTTTTTTTCCAGTACCGGGGATCGAACTCGGGTCCTTGCGCTTGCGCAACAGGCAACAAAACCACCGAGCTAAATCCCTGGCCCATGTTTTTGCTTTTCTAAAGACACTGAAGAGAGGATGAAAAGACAAACCTACAGCGAGAGAAGAGTGTTTGCAAACCACAAATCTGAGAAAGGACCCATGAGCAAGATATGTAAAGCAGGCTCAAAACTCAACGGAGTTGGCAACAGTTTCTTAAAAATGACAACAAAAGTACAACCAACTGAAGGGAAAAAATAAATTACACTTCATCAAACTTGAAAAACTGTTGTATAAGTATTGGGGTGAGACAGCAATTAGACAAGAGAAAGAAATAAAAGGAATAAAGGTAGAAAAGGAAGAAGTTAAACTGTCATTTCCTGAGGACATGCCACTCTACATAGGAAACCCAAAAAACTCTGCTAAAAGACTTCTAGACTTAATTGACAGATTTAGCAGAGTAGCTGGATATAAGGTCAACACTCAAAAATCAATAGCCTTCTCGTATACAAATAACACTGAGAATTTGGGGAAACAATTCCTTTCACAATAGCATCCCCCAAAAAAGAAAATATCTAGGAATCAATCTAATGAAGGAAGTAAAAGACCTCTACCTTGAAAACTACAGGACACTGGAAAAAGAGATGGAAGAGGAGGATACAAGGAAATGGAAAGACATCCCTTATTTCTGGGAAGGAAGAATGAATATAGTAAAAATGGCCATACTTCCAAAATTGTTATATAGATTCAATGCAATCTCAATTGAAATCCCAACAGTATATTTCTGAGAACTAAAGAAAACCAAAAATTCATTTGGAACCAGAAGAGACCTAGAATAGCAAAAGCAATTCTAGGCAACAGAGACATGGCTGGGGGGCTATCACAATCCCCGACATGAAACTATACTGCAAAGCTATTGTGATAAAAACAGCATGGTACTGGCAAAGAAACAGACCTGAGGATCAGTGGAATAGATTAAAAGATGCAGATGCAACTCCAGACATACTCAGCCACTTCATTTTTGACAAAGGAGCCAACCACCCTCACTGGAGGAAAGATACCCTATTTAATAAATGGTGTTGGAAAAACTGGATTTCAACCTCCCAAAGATTAAAACTAGACCCCTGTCTTTCACCATGCATTAAACTAAAATCAAAGTGAATTAAAGATCTAAATATTCAAACAAACACTAAACTTGCTGGAAGATAGGTTAGGCAGAACTCTTGAAGACACTGGAATAGGAACAGACTTTATGAACAAAACCTCAGTAGCACAGGAGCTAGCTCAAAGAATCAACAACTGGGATCTCAGCTTATTAAAAAGCTTCTGCACTGCAAGAGAACCACCAACAGAGTGAAGAGACAGCCCACAATGTGAGAAAAATTTTTTACCAACTGTTCCTCAGACTGAGGTCTACTATCTAGAATATACAAAAAACTTTTAAAATTCAGACCCCCCAAATTTAAGGCTCAATTCAAAAATGGGCATCTGAAATGAACAGACATTCTCAGACAAAGAAGTAAAAGCAAGTAAACATGAAAAAATATTCAACATCACTGGTTATTCAAGAGATACAGATGAGGCTGGGGATTTAGCTCAGCGGTTCCAGCGCCTGCCTAGCAAGGGAAAGGTCCTGAGTTCGATCCCCCATACCAAAAAAAAAAAAAAAAAAAAAAGAGTATGTGATTCCACTGACATGTAATATAAACAACAATCTAATCCTTCGACAGCGTATTAGTGATGGCCAGAGGCTAAGTAGATGGGAATGGGGTTTGATTGCTTATATAGCCATAGTCCCTTGTAGGTTGAAGAAAGTGTAAAATTAGATTTCAGTGATAGTTTCAGCATGTACATAGCTGCATCGTGAATGTACTAAAAACAGCATTATACACTTGGAATGGAAGAGTTTTCTGATACGGAAATTCTCTCTCCAGAGATGGTGTCTTTGCCGATTCCACACAGCACTGTCCAAACCAAGGTCACCCGCTGCGCTGATACAGCCCGTGCAGGCGACAGTGATGAACCCAGAGAGAGCCACGCAGGGAAGGGAGTCTTAAGTTGGAGTCTTAAGGTTTGTGGCCGTGGGCTCATTGCTCCTTTCTAGATCTGCTAGCATTTTCCACGGAGAGGCCTTGGGATGAGAAAGAAAAACGGGATCAGGTGTTCAAATTGTGCTGGGTGCTGCAGCAGCCGAAACCATCAGTCTGCTGGGCTCCGCGTGTGACCGATGACCCCACTGTCACAGGAGTGGTCGGAAGAGACCACCCAGGGTTTTGCGGGCTCTGTGAGCCTGGGTCTGGGTAGTTGGAGCCCGCGCCGGCCCTAGCGCGCAGGCGCACGCGTTCGCGGTTGCCTAGCAGCGCAGGGTGGTGGCTGGCGACATGGCGGCCAGCGCTGGGAGCGAGAGCGCGCCCGGCACCGTGAGCTCGGCTGTGAAAGAGCACCTGCGGCAGCTGTGTCTGTGCGAGTTCCCGTGCGGCACCGGCAGCTGGGTGCGGGGACCAGGAAACCAGGGCCAGCCCCAGGGGAGGGAAGTAGCTGGGAGCTGGGTGGCCCTGGGGTCACCGACCTGGGCTGGGCTGGGGATGGGCATAAGGGGCCCGGACGCAGCAGTGGCGGATCCGATCTGGGCATTTGGAGAGCGGTCCGCTCGGCGGTGCTAGTGCTGGTGGGGACCGGGACCCTGCGGGGCGGGCGCCCTAGACCCCCACCGGGCCTGAGGACCCTGACCCAGGACCGAGGGCACTGCCGATCCGAACACAGGCAGATCCGGGCCAGGGTTTCTTGCAAGTGTGGGGACGCCCTGCACCGGGGCTTCTGGGCGTCTTTGGGGTGAAGAGCTTTGGTCTGAGCAGTTTCTCCAGTGTACGGAGCCCAAGGGCTCGTGAGAGCCCAGCCAGCTCTGAGGTGCAGGTCTCCCCTTCTGAGGGCCCAGCGGGTTAGGGTCTTCCGCTTCTCCATCCTCGGCTCTGAGGCCCAGGCCTTCCTAACCCTAACCCGCCTGTCGCTGCACCCGGAGGGAAATGAGTTGTGGCCCAGGAAGAGAGCCTGGTCCACAGCCGGAAGGCAGGCAGAAGTACAGCATGGGGCACAGCTGCCGCCTCTCCAAGAAGGAAAATCTGGTTTTGGCGCCCGGGAAGGCTCATTCCTGTTTTGGTTCTGTGTGTACACCTCCTGCAAGCAGCCCTGTCATCAGCGGGGTGTACAGGGTGGAGACGAGGAGCAAGACATTTAAATGGGCTGCTCAGGAGAGCCTGGAGCGCTCCCAAGGAGTCTGGTGGCCCAGGAAGGAAGCTGGTCCCCCCAACCCCAGCTCAGGGTACAGGAAAACCTGTGTCCTTCCTCACAGGAAAACCAAGGCACAGCGGGAAAGAGGCCATGATTTACTTAGTCAGCAGGTGTTGCCTGAGCAGCTACTATATCCCAGGCACTGTGCCAGGCTTTATGCTTTCAGAACTGGATCTAGGTTTGGGGTGTAGCTCGGTGGTGAGTACTTAGCCTACATGTGTGAGGCCTTGGGTTTGATCCCCAGCACTGCAAAAAACAAACAAACAACAAAGCCCCAAACCCCACAGAGTCTGAAAAGCTGTGTTTCAGCAGCCTCCTGGAAGGGACTAGAATAAATTCTGGGAATGAGCTCCCATCTTCCACTTCCTGTGTCTGAAGTGCTGAGTTCACCTTCCAGCCTGGCCACCTCGTTTCCAGGGGCTTCCTTGATGAATTGTATCTCCCTATTTGTCTTCAGAGCCTCCTGGCTGGTAGTCCACCAATCTTTGTGAATTTCGTGTCTAATATGCCTTTGACTCTGCATGTCCACCGTCCCCAGCTCCGGAGTAGAGGCCTGCAGGCAGGGATCAGCCTTGAGCTATCTCCTGTCTCCCCTTGCCGTAGCCGTGGCTGCGGTTCCCTTAGATTCATCAGTGGTGACTGTCAGTCCCCAAGAGGGTCGGGTGAGACCCAGGGTCACTCCTCTCCTCTGCCCCTGCAGAACAGATCCCGCTTCCTTCCGCCCACTCGGCGAGCCTGGAAGAAGCTGGTGCCTGGGGAGGAGGCAGCCGTGGGCCCTGGGGAGGAGCTGGTGGAGGCCCTGCTGGACCTGGTGCGCAGTCCTCAGTCGCTTTGGGCTCTGCCCGAGGACTCCAGTGCTGAGGACCGCTTTCTGCGAGAGCTGGCCATCCAGAGCCCGCTGATGATCAGAGACACCTTCTTCTACTCCTACTTCCGGTCCCTGCGGGTAGTGGGCAAGCAGGTAGGGCAGGAGTGAGTGGAACTTTAGGGGTCCCCAGTGGGACCAACCCAGGCCAGCCCTGCCTCTGCCTATCCAAGCTCCCAGCATGTCCAGCAAGCCAGCGGTGCTCAGCTGCTCTGTCCATATCTCCCTGCTGCACCCTTCAAGAGAAGCTGGGTGTGGCGCCACACACCTGCAATCTCAGCACTCTGGGAGGCTGAGGCAGGAGGTTCTCAAATTCAATCCTAGCCTGGGCAACTTACTGCCTTAGCAAGACCCTGTCTCAAAAATAAAAACTAGGGAATTTAGATCAGTGGTTCCGCCGCCTGCCTCGCAAGCGCAAGGACCTGAGTTCGATTCCCAGTACCAAAAAAAAAAATCTTAATAAAAATAAAAAGTGAAATTAGGCTGGGGATGTAGCTTAGTGTGAAGGCCCTGGGTTTAATCACCAGTACCACAAAAGAAAAGAAAAAAGACCTCTCGAAAGGTTGAGATTGGTTTTAACTTGATACAAAATGTGGGGACCTGCAGGGGAGGGGCGTCACAGTGCTAACTATCGATTTCTGTCCCTAAAACGCCTTCATCGCCCGATGAGTAGTAGGGTCTGGAGGTCATATGGGAACTGGGTCTTGCTCTCCCAGAACTTGTTTCCTTTCCCTTGGCCAGTCTGCCTGGGACTTTCCCAGCGTGCACAAGGAGAGCTTAGGGGAGCCCAGAACAAACTGGTTGGTTGCTGTGGCCAGGAACCTGGGATTCACGGTCCCGCGGGAGCTCCTAGTCTGATCCTGCTCTGTGTAAGTCAGTGATTCCTACAGACCTGAACTGAGCACTCAGAAGGTTGAGGCAGAAGGATTACCACGAGTCTGAGGCCAGCCTGGGCTACATAGTGAGTCTGAGGCCAGCCTGAACTGTGTGAGACCCTGTTTCATAAAAACAAAACCAAAGAAGACCTGAACTGGCTTCCATGCCAGGTGTAGACAGCATGGAAGACAGGGTTCCCGCCCTCCTGAAAACGCTGGCATCTAAGGAGGGACGCCAGCTGCTGGCCAGGGGATCACAGGTCACTACTGTCGGGGGAGGGGCAGGGAAGGCCCTGGGGGGTGGGGCCCGGACCCGACACCCAGCCCCGGCTTCCTCCCGTCCCCTCCAGGTGAGCCAGGTGGGTGGAGACCTCCTGAAGTTCCTGAAGCTGGAGGAGCTGGTCCTGAGCGCCAACCGGATCAAGGAAGTCGATGCCGCCAACCTGCCCCCCATGCTCAAGGTACAGGAGCCCCGCTTCCACCTGGGTCTTGAGTCAGCACCCCCAGAGCCCCTGCCCTGACCAGCCCCACAAGGTGGCTGGGTGCTGAGGCCCAACCCAAGGCATTAAAAATATAGACCATGTTACTCAGAAGCCCAGCCCAGTTCCCATGCGCCTCAGCTCCCTTCCTGATGTGCACCCTAAAGAGCAAAGGCAAGGACACAGACAGGTCCTTGTCCACTTGTGTTCACCATGGCTCAGAGGTGGAGCAGATCCATATGTCTGTAACCAGACAAGTACAGGAAATGAGATCCATCCAGAAAGTGGAATACTATGCACCCATAAAAAGAAAGGAACTCTGATAGCTGCTACGACATGGGTGGACCTAGAAGACCTCCCAGGCAGTGACAGAAGCCAGACATAAAAGGACAAATTTTGTAGTGGGAAGTTACTGGTGGGAATCTGAGTTTCTGCTCCAGGCAGTGAAAGGTTTTGGAGGGTGGTGGCTCAAGGCTACGAGTGCCATGAACACAACGGAATCGTACACTACACAGTGGCCAGAATGACAAATTTATCTTACAGATGCTTTACCACACACAGAAAAGATAAAAACCTAGGCTAGGCTTCCCATGAGCCCTCAGCCCCGACTGTGCTAAACGCAGAGCGGGTGATAGGCCGGGGTGGCTCAGGCACGGCTCTGTGCTCAGGAGGACACAACACGAGGCCTCAGAGAGGAGGAGGCTGGGCAGCTCCACAGGTCCTGAGTTCAATCCCTGGTACCGAAAAAAAAAAAAAGTAAAAGGGCTAGGGATGTAGCTCAGTGTGAGGGCCCTGGGTTCGATCCTGGTATCTCAGAGACAGACAGACACCAGTCGGGCACAGGAGAGCAGGACAGGGACAGTTCAGCCCCTCTCCGGAGGTGCCCAGCGCGGCCTCTGCTGTCGCCCCAGGTGCTGGAGCTGTACGGCAACGAGCTGAGCAGCACGGAGTGTCTGTGTGCACACCCGCCACCCGGCCTGCAGCACCTGGGGCTGGGCCAGAATCAGCTGCGCAGCCCCTCAGAGAGCCGCTACCTCACCGCCAGCCACTGGTAACCAGGGCACTGGAGGGGGGTGGAGGATTTGGACCTTCCCTTAAAGTCCTGACCACTGCCAACGCCAGACTTGTGCTTCTGTTCCCTGAATCCATAACAAACCCCACTGAGCCAGGCAGGGTGGCGCATACCTGTAATCCCAGCACTCGGGAGGCTGAGGCAGGAGGATTGCTGTGAGTTTGAGGCCAGCCTTAGCTACATAGTTCAAGGCCAGCCTGAACTATATGTGAGACACTGTTCCTCCCCTCCAAAAATGTCTGCAGACAATACCCAAGGGACCATGTCACCCCCACTTGAGCCCTGTCTAGAGGGTGCTGCTTCGATGCTGAAGATCCGTTGTCCATTAGAGGTTGTGCAGAATAGAATCCCCTGACTGTTGCTGTGTGACTTTGTCCCCTGGGTCTGACAGGGGACCCAAGAGGACCCACAATAGGCTGCTGCAGGGAGCTGGGCCCCAAGGGCTTCCCAGAGCATCCTGGGTAGCAGCATCCTCTCCCAGCCCCCAGATGACCAAGGAGGCCCTGGGGTGCCCCCCACCCGGCCCTGCAGGGGGACGCCCACTGACCGTGACCCCTTCTCAGGCCTGCTGCAGTCCTGCCCTTGGCTGAGTTGGGCTTCCCAGCTCCCACTGCTGCGGCCATCAGGGGCCACAGGATAGGCGGGGACCTATTGACTTTGACTTCTAGGCACAGCCAGTTTAGGCTCCTGCTATTGACAGGGGGCCAAGCATTCTGATTTGGGGCAGGGGTTGTTTTTGTTTTGGAGTTTTGAGAAACGTTTGAGATAGGGTCTGGCTGGCTAAGTTGCAAGTTGCCCAAGCTAGGCTTGTACTTGAGATTTTCCTGCCTCAGCCTCCCATAGTACTGGGATTCCAGGCATGAGCCACAGTGCCTGGCTGTATTCTGGATTTTGATTTGCAAAACATACTTACCACAACAAGTTGGTGCTCAGTGTCGGTGCTTAATGTGGATTGTGTAGAAATGTGTATGTGAAACCTCCAATGTTTGCTGTTCTGGAGTTCAAAGGAGGACGTGTTTCTTGTGCATTGATTTTGCTGATGTTTCCCAGGTCCCATCCCCACGCACACACTTGGCACTGGGCTACATCCCCAACCCTTTTAAATTTTGAGACAAGGTCGCACTAAGTTGCTCAGGAGGAACTAGAACTTGCAATCCTCCTGCCTCAGCCTCCCAAGGCTGGGATCGTAGGTGTGTGCCACCGCACCCAGCTTCCCAGTTCTCTGAGGCAGGCTGAGGCTGCCTGTAGGCTGCGCCTTTCCCACTGACTGGCGGAGGCCATCCCGGGCAGAACGGGCGTGGAGGCCCGGAGAGAGGCTGTGCGGGGACAGGGAGAGGCGATGGCGATGGCGATGTCGCGGGCAAGGTGGGCAGCGTTTCCGCCCGGGCTCCCCTCCAGGCCCAACCTCGTCTCCCTGGACCTGGGCTTCAACGACCTGACCGACCTGCGGGCCATGGTGGCCGCGCTGCGCTCGCTGGGCCGCCTCCGGCTGCTGGTGCTGCAGGGGAACCCGCTGGCGCTGCTGCCGCACTACCGCGGCTTCACCGTGGACAGCCTGGCTCGGCTCTGCGTGCTGGACGACGTCACCGTGTCCCCGCACGAGCGGCACCAGTTCCGCGGGCTGGGCCAGCAAGGCGGTGGGTGCGGCGGCGGAGGGGCGGAGGGGCGCCTCCTCCCTGCGTCTCCTCCCTGCGTCTCCTCCCGCGGCGGCGTGAGGTCGCCCCCTTGTGGCCCGCGGCCCACGGCGCGACGCAGCCCAGAGGTCCCCGAGTTTCCGGCCCCTTCGGGGTGGGGACAGGGCTTCTCAGGGTCACCTCGGGCTGGGCAGGGAAGGAGGGAGGGTCCGGCCCGCAGCCCCTCAGCGCGGCCCTCGGTCCACAGACCTCTTGCCGCAGGACGCGCAGCTGGTGGTGACCGTCGGGAACATCAGGGGAGTCGTGGACTCCTCTGTCTTGGACCCCGAGCCCGGGCCCAAAGGCCCCTTTGTGGCCTACAGCTACTACGTGACCTACGACTTCCTGGGAGGGGAGGACGGCGAGGCCAGCGAGCACGGCGGGGTCCTGGCCGAGGTGCGCACAGGGAGCTCCGGACGCAGGCAGGGCGGCCCCTCCAGTGCTGGGGACTGAACCCCGGCCTTTGCTCCCAGGCACATCTCCATCCCTTTTCAAATTTTCAATTTTGAGACAGGTTCTTGCCGAGTTATTAAATTGCCCAGTCTGGGCTCGAACTTGGCTCCTCCAGACTCAGCCTCCTGAGTGCTGGGATTGCAGGCCTGCCCCGGGCCCATCCTTTTGGGGGCGGGGAGGTACCGGGGATCAAACTCGGGACCTTGCGCCTGCGAGGCAGGCGGCAGAATCACTGAGCTAAATCCCCGGCCCTCCATCCTTAAAGTAAGTATGTGGTAGCTCGTGTACTTTAGGAGGCTGAGGCAAGAGGATCGCTGCGAGTTCAAGGCCAAGCCTAACTGCATAGCAAGACCTGTCTCAAAAAAAGAAAACAAAAGTTAATTTATTTCTGTGCCCAGTTCCCAAGCAGGGCCGGAGTGCAGCTGCGCGGTCCCGTGCGTGCGCAGCCTGTACCCGGGCTCGGGTTCCATCCGCAGCACCGCAGAAACCGCCCCAAGACCCTGGCGTCTGCGTCTGGGTGCGCCCGGTGCAGAGGATGCCGGGGCCACAGCAGGCCTTGTCCGCTCCCCCACAGGTGGTGAAGCCTCGGTCCAGCGCCCAGCTGCTCGGGGAGGAGCTCGCTGAGGACTTGGCCGAGGAGTCCCTGGCGTCGGTGGAAACCACGGAGCAGAAGTCCGAGTCCTCCGTGGTCTCAGGCTGCTCGGCCGCCCGGCCGCCATTCTCAGCCTCCGGGGAGGAGCTGGGCAAGCTGAGGCCGCGCATGGACCCCCGGCTGTGCCCCTCCCCGGGGTGAGGAGTGAGCCAAGCCGAGCGTCTGGGTCCCCAGGGTCCCGGCCCGCCCCAGCCGCACTGCTGCCCCCTGCTGCCCCCAGGGGCGACTCGGTAGTCAGCCGAGGCCGTGGGTTTGGGTTCTTCCTCAACCCGCCTAAGCTTCCACTGGAAGCAGGGCTGGGCTGAGCTGGGCTGGGCTGAGCTGGGCTGAGCTGAGTTGGGCTGGGCTGGGCTGGGTTGGGCTGGGCTGGGCACAATGGCGCACACCTGTGATCCCAGGACTCTTGGAGGCTAGGGCAGGAGGATCTCAAGTTCAAGTCCAGCCTGGGCAACTTAGTGACTTAGGGAGATCATGTCCCCAAATAAGAGGTGTGTGACGTATGATAGGCCCAGGGTTCAATCCCCAGTACTGCAAAAGCAAAACAACACTCGCAGTCCCACTTCCTCTACTATCTTATTTCTGTCTCTGTGCGACTGCTGTGGGTGACTCCGAAATCGTGGTCCCTGTCCCTTGGCCTGAGGCTTGTTTCCCTGAGCACAATTCCTTCTCAGATCTGTCCTCGCTGTGGCGTGTTGCGATTCCTTTTCAAGGCTGCCAGTGCCCCTATTGGGGCAGCCACGTCTATTCATTTATTCGTCTGGCAGTGGACACGTGGGCTCTGTCCGCCTCGGGCTGGTGGACATGGTGAGCGATGTCGGTCCGAGTCCCTGTCGCCCTCTTTCGCACAGGTTCTGGGGGACTCTTGTTTTCCCCTCCTGAGATCCCACGTCGGACTTGTCACCCGTAACACCTAAAGGACGGGTCATTGCCATTGAGAGGGCCAGTTTGTAAAGACTCGGGAGTTTGTGATGTTTCTACCTTTTAACTACGACTACGTTGACATTTTCAACCCTTTGCTGCAGTTGTGGTCGGGCCCCTCTGTTGTCTCCCACAGTCCTCTCCCAGAAGGAAGGGTCCCCTGTACCTGTTTTGTCTTCTCCAGTGGTGTCAGGGGATCCAGTCTCATGCTGTTTGTCACATGTAGTCTTCTTAGATGCCCCTCCCTGCCTTGTTCACCCCAGCCACACTCCTGGGTGACAGCGCCACATCTGCCGCCCCCAGGACAGTCCCCTTCAGCACGGACCACAAGCCTTGGGCCAACGTCATCGCCTGCAACTACGAGGCGCAACACAGCATCAGGGATCTGGGGCTGCTCAAGGGCTTCCTGCTGGCCGGGACCACAGTGACCATCATGGAGGAGAAGGTGGGCAAAGGGGGTGACACCGCTCGGCGCCTGCCTGAAGACCCCGGCCAGCCTCTGTCATCTTTGCTCGCTCAAGGCCGCCACCTGTCTCCAGATCCTCTCTTGGCCTGTGGTGACCCCTCCCGTTGACAGTCCCCAGGGAGCCAAGAAAGGAAAGGGAGAGGATGACAAGAAGAAGAAGGAAAAAGACAGGAAAGACTGGAAAGGGAAAGCAGAGGAGCCCCCTCAGGTAAGCCGAAGCCAGTGACGACATGGGCCTCATGAAGGGCACAGGCGCCTGTCCTGTCCCCTGCCACCTTCCCGGTGTCCACAGGAAAGGAAGGCGTCGCACAAGAAGAGAGAGGCCCCCAAGGAACTGTGCCAGGACCCTCCCACACTGCAGGCTCTCGGCAGCGGCCTGGTGGCCCTGGAGCCCCTGCTGGCCGGGGAGGCTGTAGTGTCTACTGTGTGCAACTTTGGGGTGATCCGCACCCCGGAATCAGACCGGCTGACGTTTGCCAGGGTACCATGGGGCCCAGCCATGTCCCTTGACCTCCACCTTTGTCCTCCTCACAGAGGGCTGGCTGGGCAGGAGGGCAGAGGGGACGTGGCCGCCACCTCGGTGTTGAGCGGGACCCCTGGACCAGGGCGGCCGTGGGGGGGTAGGAGTCCTAGGACAGCCTGGGTCTGCACCCGCCCCTCCCCGGCAGCCTCCCCTCCAGGGAACATCTTGTTTCACGGTTCTCTCGTTCTCTCTCTCTCTCTCTCTCTCTCTCTCTCTCTCACAGGACTCAAAGATTAAGAAAGGTGCCAAGAAAGGTAAGAGCCGTAGAGGCGGCAGGTGACAGATGGGTGTATGGTGGCTGTGATCTCCACCCTTGGGGGTGGAGGGACTGAGATCATGTCTGCCCACCACAGGGGCCCCGTCCACCCTAGGACCGAACCCCATAGCCTCCTGCTGCCCCCAGAACACAGCCGCAAGGCATTCTGGGTAGGCGCCAGAATAAGGTGGGGTACAGGGCTCAGAGCTGGGGTGCTAGGGTTCTTCCAGCTCCAGCCCTCTTCTGCCAGACCTGGAGCCCAGTTTATTCCTTCGGTGCCCGTTGAATTTTCTAAACTAGGTAAGTTTTAGATTTGAGTTTGAAAAAGGACTGTCTGGCTTGGATGGACAGACAGGAACTAGAAACCAGCTGGGCAGCTGCTGCAAAGTATAAGGCAAAACCCTGACATGGTGGCGCACATCTGTAATCCCAGCACTTGGGAAGCTGAAGCAGGAGGATTGCCTTGAGTTCAAGGCCAGCCTGAACTACATGGTGGAAACTTGTCTCAAAAACAAAACAGAAAGTATAGGGCTGGAGATTTAGCTCAGTGGCACTGCCCCTGCCTGGCAAGTGCAAGGTCCCCAGTTCAATCCCGGGTACCAAAAACAAAACAGTATAGGAGAAGATCATAGTGATACAGGCACCAAGTAATCCAAATAAGCAAAAATAATCCAAACAAGGGAAATATTTTAAAACTCCCAACCTGCTAGATATCTGAAATGTAAGTTGGTGTTCTCTCAAATTGAAGAATGAATTTGAGGGACAAAGGTTAAGAGTAAGGAATATTTATTGAGGGAAAGACTGCTCCTGCCTGAGAGGGACGGAGGGGACACACAGAAAGTGAGTTGGCTGCCCATCCCGCTTCTCAAAGGTGTTTCATGGGGCAAAGCCACAAGATGAGGCGAATACAAATGGGCCAAAGCTATAAGGTCCAATGGGAAATTGCAAGGTGGGACAAAACCACGATCAACCAATAAAACTGTAAGTATAGTTGCCAAGGTAATACTGATTAAATGGAGAGCAAATGGGGAAGCTAGGCACATAGCAAGCATACATGGATTTCCCGGAAGGAATGGGCTAGCTAGGGGTGGCCTGGTCCCCAGTTAAGGTGACCGAGGTCTATGTAGAATATCACTCACTGCCATTCACCCCCAGGGGAACTATGTGGGTGCAGTAGTTTCTCTCTCTTTTTTTTTTTTTTGGTGTCGGGGATTGAACTCGGGTCCTTGCAGTTTTGTTTTGTTTTTTGGGGGACCGGGGATTGAACTCGGGTCCTTGCACTTGCGCAGCAGGCGGTGGCACCACTGAACTAAATCCTCAGCCCCTCTCTTTTTAATGTTAACCTTTGGTGAGTGCACCTCAATTGTCTTTGTATGGACTCCTGGAGAATTGGCCCTAACTGCCTACAAGATACCTAATTAACTTAGCTGCTACAGTGATAGCTGAGTTATTTGTTATAGCTGAGAGAGTGGGAGCAGCCCAAATGTGTCTCCAGTGAATGGGGAGAGCGGCCCCTCCATGCGGCAGCTTATAGGTGGTGTTTAAAGCCATGAAAATACACAGGCTTTGTTGACAAGAAAGGGTTGAACAGAGCATCCTGGGCAACATCACAGATTTTTATCAGAAAGGGAAAATAAGTGGTGCCCCATGTCTGTGATCCTGGCACTCAGGAGGCTGAGGCAGGAAGATCACTGCAAGTCCAAGACCAGCCTGGGCTACATAGTGAGTTCAGGCCAGTCTGAATTACATAGTGAATTTACAAAAAAACAACAAAAAATGGAACATAAGTCTGAAAGCCTCAAACCTAACTGTATCCTAGAACAAAACTCAAGGATACTTATAAGGATACCAAAAAATAGCATCTAAGGTAAGAGTCACCATGTCTGCCATCCAATAAAAAAAACTATCAGGCATGAAAAAGGCAAGAAATATATGATCACAAAATTGACTCTGAAGTCACATCCATAAAATAATTAGTAGACAAGAACAGAAAAGCAGTTACCGTCATTTATTGCATAGACTCACAAAGCTGGAGGAGAGGTGTACCTGGTAATAGCACGGGAGACCAGCTGTAGAGGTGACAGCTACCATGTCACAAGGGAAATGCACTCTGTGGGATTAATGCTGCACTGAACACTACAGAAAACTGAACTCACCCGAAGCAACAGAAATCATCTGAAGCCAGGTGTGGTGGAACACGCCTGTGATCCTAGAACTTGGGAGGCTGAGGCAGGAGGATCACCATGAGTTCAAGACCTGCCTGGGCAACGTAGTGTATTCAAGAGCAGCCTTAACTACATAGCGAAACCCTGTCTTTAAAAAGTTAAAGTGAGTAACATGACAGAGAAAAACTGAAAGCCCATCAGTTATTTTGAGTCAAATTCAGAAGGCCTGATAGCCCTGTAACTGGAGTTCCCATGGGGGAATGAAGGCTAGAAAAGCTGGCTGGAGAAGTGATGTTGAAACATTTCAGAATGTGGTAGAAACTGCACACACTGGTCCAAGAAATTCAGTGGGCCCCCACGTGAGAAACAATGGTGAGCCGGGTGTGGTTGGCCATGCCTGTGATCCCAGCATTTGGGAGGCTGAGGCAGGAGCATCGAACACCTAAATAAATGGAGAGAGAAACTATGTGCAAGATCAGAAGATCCAGTGTTAAGATGTTGGCTTTCCTGGAATGATCTAGAGATTCTACATCAGGGCTAGAGCCAGTCCTGGCTGGCTCCTTTTTTTTTTTTTTTTTTTTGGTAGAAATCACCAAGGAGATTCTAAAATTCATATGGAAATAACCCAAATAACTTTGAAAAAGATCCACGTTGGAGGGCCTACACACGGGAGTTGAAGACCTGTGCACAGCAGGCATGTGACCTGTGGCACATAACCATGGGAACAAGTTTTAAGTCTGGTGTGGAGAGTTTGAGGCCAGCTAGAGTGACACTGAAAGCGACCCACCTCTGTATCTCAAAAATAGTTTTAATTTTAAATTCAGTCTCTTTCATGTCTGGCTTGGGAACAGCTGGATTCTCATGGTGAAGTTCTTGTGAGAGGTTGCTGTGAAGTGTGTGAAGAAAATCCAGCTTCACCACATAATTGCAGGCGAGAGGCTGGGTTTTTTTGTTTTTGTTTTTTTTTGGTACCAGGATCGGAACTTGGGTCTTTGTGCTTTCGCAGCAGGCGGCGAAACCACTGAGCTAAATCCCCCGGCCCTGAGAGGGCTGTTTCAATAGGCTTTTGAAGAGCTGTGGATATCCTGCTGGGCATGGTGGCCCACGCCTGTCGTCTTAGCACTCTGGGAAGTGGAGGGAGGAGGACTGAAACTTTGAGCCCAGCCTGGGCAGTTTGGCAACTTAGCTAAGACCCTGTCTCAGTGTGAAGGTCCTGGGCTCATTCTCCAAGTGTGGATCGTGGATATCACGAAAAATTTGGTAAGCTCTAGTTCCTTATGTGAATCTATTCTGATGCTTTTTTTCACAGTCCGTTAGTCATTAAAGTTCACTGGTCTACTGTGACTTTGATGGGATATTTCATCCATGTGTGATTTGTAACGAGTGAAATATCGTGTGCATTGTAAAATACTGGTTAAGAGTTAGATCTCCCAATTGTTGACATGTTTCTTCAAACATCCATAAATCGCCTTCTCTAACATCACTATCCATATCACTAGAAAAGTCTATGCATATTGGAAAACTTAAGTGCCTGACAGCTGATACAATGTTTCCAAAATTCTGACTTCTACCTGAAAGTTGAAATGTTAGAAATTTAACAAAATACTTTCACTCGGTTGTTTTCCCTGAAGTGCCAGAATTACTTCACCTTTTACTACATATTTGTTATGCAGGACTGAACCCTCGTCAATTCCTCTGTAAAAACGGCCTTCCGGGACAAAAGCTGCCGATCTGTGCAGGCAGGGACCTTACTAAGAGACCCGCTCCAGCGCGAGTTCGCCTTGTTCCCCAAGCCGTCCACACTCGCACCAGGGGCGGATCCAGAGGCTGCCCGCCCGGGGCCCGAGCCCTGCGGTCCACGCGGCGCTGTGGGCTCATTCGCTGTCTTTATTTTCGCAGAAAAGACGAAATCAGCGGCTCCGATCTTCGAAAGCGACTACCAGCCGGAGCAGCTGACCGTGGAGGTCGAGATCCAGCTGGGCCAGGTCCGCTCGGTGGAGGAGGCGCTGCGCGCTGTCGCCAACCAGGCGCGGGCAGAGTAAAGCGGTGCGAGGATCCGAGCCCGAGTCTGAGCGTGTCGCGGGTGGGGACCGGGAACCAGGACTGGGCCAGGGGAGGCGCGGGCCGCTGGGTGCAGGGGAGAAGCCCGCCCCTGTGCGCTTCCGGCTGCGAGCAACACCGGGTCCTAGGCGGGCGTCCGCTCGGGTCCACGGGCCCCGTCACGGTTCATAGGCGCGAGGGCCTGGGCGCCTGATCACCCTCACGGGGAGGGACGCAGCCTGCGCCCTGCCCTCCGCGCCGCATCCTGGCTCCACTGCTCCCCCTCTGCCCCCGACGCTGGCCCTTTCCCGCCTTGTAGCCGTCACGAGTTGGGTCCCTGTCACCCAGGAGTGAGCGCCGCCCCTCAGGACTCGGGGTCACCAGGTCTGCAAGCCCCTGAGGGTCGTCTGGGCACGGGGAGGCTGTGCCAGGCCCGGGAACCGCAGCCGGGGTGGGATCCCCGAGGCCGCCCAGGCCGAACCCCGCCCTGCCCCCCACCCCAGCCCCCCGCCTCCGCCCTCCGCCCGGGCCGGCGGTGCCAGGGACGTCTCTTACTGGGCTCTGCCAACCCCGGGGCTCCCGCTCCTCGAGCTCCGGCTCAGCTCGGGGAGGAGCTGTCCCCGCGCCTGGCCCCCTCCCCGGATTTGCAGCTCTGGTTTAACGTCCCCTTCTCTGCCGCCTTCTCCCCCAGCCGCCTTTTCTCCCTGGCACATTGGCTGGCATGCGTTTCGGGTGGGTCCTGTCTCCAGTGGTCCCCAGCACAGTGTCGCAGGTGGAGCGAGGGGGGGCGGGGAGCAGCGAGAAAGGACCAGGTGGGAAACAAAACCCCAGGGACTGGAGGCGGGTCACTGCCCGGTGCCATTTCCTCATCCTCTTCGGTCGGGTCCGTGGGGGTTGTCGCAGGAAATCAGAACTCATTTCGTGGCCAGGCTGCCTTGCAGCCGAAGTCCCCGGTGCCAGCTTTCTAGTGCCGTCAGACTGTGAGATTTTGTCCCAGACCCTGGTGTAGCGCTAGGAAACCCAGACCAGTTGGGGCGGCCACCTGCGGCCTGGGTGTAGCTGCCGCTCCCTGGAGGCGGGGAGCTGCCACAGAGGCAGCCAGGCAGTGCAGGGCGCAGGGCCTGGCCCAGGGGAGGAGAGCCGTGGTTTGATTAGACCCGAAGCGCTCTGAGTGTCGGCTACTGTGTCAGTGGATTTGAGCCAAAGATGCACCAAATCTGCCACTTTTCACCAAGATTCCAAAGGTGCTTGAGTTCTGGGAAGGGCTCTGAACGTTTACAGGACCCTGCCGGTCATCTGGGAGGACGGATTCGAGCCTCCCAGCGATGAAGTCAGCTGAGCGGGGGGG
>NW_004624747.1:22440282-22489004 GCF_000247695.1 Heterocephalus glaber
GGGGGCGCCGCGGCGGCTCAGGCTCTCTTCCCGCAGGGCCATACGTTCAGCGGGCTGTACTGGCTGCTCCTCCAAGGCGCTGCTGCTCAGCTGCCTGCTGTTTCTGAAGAAGGAGGCCCCGCGGACAGGCGGCCCCACCACCCGACGCCCCCTTCTGGGCTCCCTGGGGTCCCGGCGTGGCCAGTGCCCACCCAACCGCACAGTGGCCAACACCTCACTGGCCCTGCCCAGCCGTCACCGCCTCCTCTTGACCTACGGCCACTGCCGGAACTTCTCCATCTTGCTGGAGCCCTCGGGCTGTGCCAGGGACACCTTCCTGCTCCTGGCCACGTGGAGCGGCGCGCGGCCATCCGAAGCACGTGGGGCCGAGAGGGGAGCTGGGCACGGGCCGGTGGCTGAAGCTGGTGTTCCTCCTCGGGGTGGCCGGCCCTCCAGCCCCAGCCCAGCTGTTGGCCTATGAGAGCAGGGAGTTCGAAGACATCCTCCACTGGGACTCTGCCGAGGACTTCAACCTGACCCTCAAGGAGCTGCAGCTGCAGCGGTGGGTGGCGGCCGCCTGCCCTCAGGACCACTTCGTGCTGAAGAGAGATGACCGTCCCCAATGTGCTGGAGTTCCTGCACGGTCCAGACCCCGCCCAGGACCTCCTGGTGGGAGACATCATCCACCAGGCCCTGCCCAACAGGAACACCAGGGTCAAGTATTTCATCAGGCCCTGCATGTACAGGGTTCGCCATTACCCACCCTACCGGGGCGGTGGCGGCTATGTCCTGTCCAGAACCACCATGAGGCACCTCGGGCCAGCCGTGGAGGAGGCCAAGCTATTCCCTATCAACGACATCTTTGAGGGCAGGTGCACGAAGAGGCTGGGCCTGAGCCCCACACACCATGCCAGCTTCAAGACCTTCGGGATCTGCCTGTACCGAGGGCTCCTGGTGCACCGCCTCAGCCCCCTGGAGACGTGGACCATGCAGGCACTGGTGACAGATGAGGGGCTCCCATGTGCGGCTGCCCCCAAACCCCGGCACAGACAGCTGCTCTAGAGCGGGAGGACTCACTGCTGACTTGGGTGAGGGTCCCTGCTGGGCTACAGGATGCACCCACTTCCATTCTGTGACCTCTCCCTCCCCTGCATGTGTGTCCAGAGGAGGCCGGGGCACAGCAAACGCCGCTGGAAACCACAGGGCCCATGGGCACTGTCCCTCTGGGCAGAGAAGGAAGGAGGCTGTGTAGGCCCCAAAAAACACACACATTCTTTTTCAAATGAAAGAAAATTCTCTTTTGGATACAACAGAGAAACTCCAAGGAAAGAAGGCAATGAAAGGTGAGGCATGTGCTAGAGTAAGGCCCGTCGGGAGCACCAGAAGGATGCTGATTCATTCCCTTCCTGACAGGCTCAGCTCCTCGGCCTGAGCTCTGCTCCAGACTGGAGCAAGCATTATACATACGCCTCAGGAAAACCCTGCAAGCCGGACAGGCTTCTGTCCCCATGGAGGGAGCAAATACTAAGTCATATCTGGAAACCTGAGTAAGACCCAAAACTCAGGTCAAACAGCTATTGAACATTAGAGTGTGACAAAGAGAGGGCCCCCATGGGGGCCCAGGTCGGGGAGCTGGCTGGTGTGAGGTAACACCGTGCACAGGGGCGGCATTAAACAGGGCCCAGTGCCCAGCTCCGGGGAAGGCTGAGGTGGCAGGGAGAGGGACCGGCCCTGGAGCTCACCATGCACAAAGTTGGTGGCCTGATCGGCCAGGCAGCACCTTCGGCCCCTCCACTGCGTGGACAGTTGTGCCCCTGCTGGGCGACGGTACCTGTCCCCACCATGGGCATGAAGGCAGCGGGCTCCAGCCCTCAATCTTCTCGAAGGTAGGCCTCGTGCTCCTGGTCAGGCGCCTCGTCCTCGTCCTCCTGTGCTTTCTGGTGCAGCTCCTGCGTCTGTGCTTCAGCCAGCTTGGCCTCCGCTTTTTGGCAGAGCTGGCGTACCTCCTGTACCTGTGACTTCACCAACTGGATGTGATTCCTGGCGGTTATGGAGGCCTGGTCGGCTCCTGCCAGGAGATGAGACAATGGCACTAAGCCAGCAAGGCAGAAGACACATGCAGACACAGGAAAGCCTGGGGTCTGGGGGTCCCCTTCCCTGTCCTCCACAGAGCAGACAGCCCGCCCGCCATGCGTGTCCAGGTCTGAGTTTAACCACCCCTTTACTGTCCAAACCTCAGGATCTCTCTTCAGCTAAAGGAGAAACTCAACTTCCACAATCATCTTCATAGCTACCTAGCTCTTAGGACTGACCTTTTATGAATTTAAATTTTAATAAGTCATGTTTCCTTTTTTAGAGACAGTCTGGCTGTGTAGTTCAAGCTGGCCTTGAACTCACTGTGTAGCCCAGGCTGGCCTCAAACTCGAAGTGATCCTCCTGCCTCAGCCTCCTGAGTGCTGAGATTACAGGCATGCGCCACCACACCCGGCTTTATGTTTCTTTTTGACAAATTAAGGGATCTTGAGTAAAATTTTCAAAGAGCTGCTATACCTTCAGAGATAACCGCTTTTGGAAATTTAGAGAGCATATTTCTCCCTTTTAAAATGTGCCTATATACACCAGCCGTGGTGGTGCACACCTGTGATCCCAGCACTCGGGAGGCTGAAGCAGGAGGATTGTCCTGAGTTCAAGGCCAGCCTGAACTACACAGTGGAGTTCCAGGCCAGTCTGAAGTACATAGCAAGACTGTCTCAAAAAAACCAAACAGGGCTGGGGATTTAGCTCAGTGGTTTTGCTGCCTGCTGCACAAGCGCAAGGACCCGAGTTCGATCTCCAGTACCAAAAAAACCCCAAAAACAACAAAAAAAGGTGCCTATAAACATATAAAATACAGAGAAAGACATTGTTACTATAAACCAGTGATGGTGAACCTTTTAGAACTTTCAGGGGTAACAGCCCATTGCAGCATGTATGCCATAGGTTTGCCACCACTGTCATAAACATAATGGCATAAAAGGTACATAGTATACTGAACATATTTTGTAATTTTTTTCACTTACAAATATGGTTTGAGCTCCTCATTCTCCTTGCTGCTAGTGTACTTCACATACATATGCATATTTTATGTTTATCTCTAGAACATCTGGATTGCCCTGTCTGCACTGACGGGACTCTTCAACACAACGTAGGGAAATGGAGAATGGCAGGCCATGTTTTATTTCTCACCTTGTGGAAACACTTCTGACATTTCACTGTTAAGTAGGATTACTTATCCCTTATCACGTTAAGACAATGATCTCTTTGCAATTATACTTTTAATTCATAAATGGATACTATATTGTACTGAACATATCAATACATTTTTGGTATATATTGATTATATTTTCTCCTTTAATTACTATAAATCTCAACTTGTGAATCACATTGACAAATTGTCCCTCAGTAAACTATTGCTATATTTAAGGGTAAATGATTACATTTGATTTACATCTATATTTAGAAGTGATACTGAAATATAGTTGTTTTTTGTTGTTTTTTTTTGGTACCGGAAATTGAACTCAGGTCCTTGTGCTTGCGCAGCAGGCGGCGAAACCACTGAGCTAAATCCCCGGCCCCTGAAATATAGTTTTTGTCTTGATGCTACCCTAGTCCAGTTTGGCATCTGTGCTATACTGGCTTTTTAATTCCTCAGTTTATCTTTCTATTATTTTCCACCTTTTCCCCCATTTGGTTTTGAGGCAGGAGGATCACAAGTTCAAGACCCTGTCTCAAAATTAAAAAGGGATGGGGATGAAGCTCAGTGTGAAGGCTCTGGGTTGAATCCCCAGTACTGCCAAAAATAAGTAAAACAAGTTGGCTTAGGACCACTGGATAGATAGTGATATTCAAAAACACTTTGGTAAAATAACAAAATTGCAAAGCTGGGCATGTTGGTTGGTGCATGCCTATAATCCCAGCACTCAGGAAGCTGAGGCAGGGGTGCCGTGAGGTAAAAGGTAGTTGGGTTACATAATGAGTTCAAGACGAGCCTGATCTACACAGTGAGACCACAGTGTCTCAAAAAAAAAAACAAATTAAAGGCTGGGGGTTTAGCTCAGTGGTGCTGTGCCTGCCTGGCAAGGTTTTGAGTTTGATCCCTGGAACCAAAAAAACCCCCCAAATTAAGAAAAGTAACAAAACAACACTGAATTAGGTCAATGAGGTAACAGAGAACAAAACTCTAGCTACCAGCCACAAAGGCTTTAGAATCTGATCTTAACCAGCTGCATGTCAGTATGGCCACTTACTAACTATACAATGGCAGGTTAGGTTGTCACCCAATTTCTTTGGCTCTAAGTGGGAACAATAACTATAGCTTCTACCTTAAACTGTAGGCATTAAAAGTGCCTATGAAGTGCTTACCACACAGCCTGAAAGAGACAAATTCTCAATGATTTGTACTGGGTTTGCCACTATGATTCTGAGTCTTATTTCTTGCATTTGTACAAAATGGGTCATGTAAATTGATGAGCTCAAGTTTCAGCCACTGTTATTCTATGACTTAATAGTCTAGATTATGAAAAAATGAAATAGTTAAATTGGAAACATTTTCCAATGACAGTAGTTTCATCAATTTATTTTCCTTTTTCTAGATCTTGACAGCCTACCTTCTACTGGTCTGGTTTACAAGGTGTGTATTTTTCCTACTGTGCAAATAAAATGTTTCTTTCTAATAAAGTTATACTCGGGAGTCATTAATTAGATCACCTAATCTAAATCTCTCATTTTACAGCTAAGCGAAAAATCAAACAGTATCTCCCTTGTAGAAAACAAAAACACAAACTTTAACCTACCAGTTTGGTACGCAGCTTCTGCTGCCATTTCTGAAAGACTAACTGCAGTCATCCAAGTGGTTTCCAGCTTCAAGTACTCTTGTTGTTTGGAAGTCATCTGTAAATTTAGCAAAGAGCTTCAGATGACATGAAGAGGTTTAGCACAGTTAATTAGGTGGACTTAGTCAAAGTAGCAGATTCAAGAGCAGTTACTGATTAGACATCTTAATTTGATAGATTACATAATGAGGCAGTAAGATGAACACAGAAAGGCCTAACAGTTTTTTGCTTACCTCAACTCTGGCTCCTATGATCACCTGCCACACGTCATCTTCCTCCTGTGAATTTATTTTCCCAAGTAAATTTGTATATTGTCGGTACAGGGAAATTAATGTATAAACAGCCTATAAAAATAAAATGAGCAAAATAAGTGAAGCATATTAGAAGGATTAGTGACATTT
Organism: Heterocephalus glaber; assembly: GCF_000247695.1. The sequence continues at coordinate 22,445,534 of NW_004624747.1, forward strand.
ACACCTCAAGGATGTCAACCCCCTTTATAGCAATCTGGCTCTCCGGTCCTTGTGCTCCCTGAAATCGTGCTACTGTGTGAAGTAGAGGCATCATTTCAGGACATTGGTGTATCTACCTGTAAATCTCATTTTTTTGAATCAAGATCTCACTATATTGTCCAGAGTGGCTGGGAATTTGGGATCCTTCTGCCTTAATCTCCCAAGTAGCTAGGATTATAGGTGTATACCACCACACCTGCCTAAAATCTGTTTTTTAAAATATAGAGATACACATGCAGAGATATAGAAAGAGAACACAATGTAGAGGGAAAAAAGCTACTGGAAAATATAAGTAAAATAAATGGCCAAATGAGACCTTTAATTTTTTCTTTGAGAATTTTTTTTTTTTTTTTGCTATGTTGCCCAGACTGGTCTCAAACTCCTTGGGGCTCAAGTGATCCCCTGCCTCAACCTCCCGAGTAGCTGGAACTATAAGCATGTGCCATAGCACTGAATGCTTTTGAGTAATTTTGATTACTCTTCTATCTCAATGGTTTTCTTTTTTTGTTTGGTTCTTTTTTTTTTTTTTTTGCAGTACCCGGGATCAAACTCAGGACCTTGCGCTTGCAAGACAGGCGTGGTACCACTGTAAATCCCTGGCCCTATCTCAATGGTTTTCAAACAGTCCTCACAGGGAAACCTCTGAGAGTGGACTTTGAACTCTTTTAACCCTTACTGAAGGCAGATCAGCTGGGCTTCTATTTTACATAGGGGCTATCATACTTAAGATTTTTCTGTAAGAAAAAAAAGGGTTCCTGGAATAAGTATAAAAACCAGTGATTTAGATCATGGCTCAGTAACCTTTTTTGTAAAGGGCCAAACAGAAAACATTTTGGGATTGTGCACCTTACTCTGCTGAAACTACTCAAACTCTTGAACAGACAATAAAGAAATGAACCTGGCTAACTTGCAATAAAATGCAAATAAAGCCAGGCATGGTGGTACATCCCTGTAATCACATATTCAGAAGGCCAAGGCAAGAGGATCCCCTCAAGTTCAAGGCTAACCTGGGCTACATGGTGAGACCCTGTCTCAAAAAACAACAAGCAAAACAAAATGTAACCATCAGGCTGGATCTGGTGGAGTCATGGTTTGCTAAGACCTGGCTTAGAAGATCAAGACAAGAGGATACTTACCTTAGTGTATTCGGTGATTGCATCAATCAGTGCGTAAGTGGTTTGAGAGAGAAAGGTAGAGGTGCTATCTGTTACCAAAGACACAGCCCTCCTCATTAATGCTTCATTACTGAGAGAATGAGGCTCTGATTTCTGAAAGACACAAATATCACCACTCAACTTTCAAAGTAAATGTAAATGAAGCTCAAGCTGAGAACTTCATCATGCACACTTAAGAGAAAAACCTAAATGCCAGGGATTTAGTTCAGTGGGGCTGCACCTGCCTGGCAAGAACAAGGTCCTGAGTTCAATTTCTGATACCCCCTTAAAAAAAAAAACAGAAAAAGCAAAAACCATTCTCATACTGCTTTGTTTTAAGCTGTTAACTGTACTGCACTTTTCTGGGTTAACTTCTTTTTCTTAGGCTTTATTTTGGCTACATAAGACATAGGGAAGTATCTCCATAGTAAGCTTTCTACCCAAGTCTCATCTGCTTCAGAGAACAAAGTATTTTTTTGTTTATTTCTGCAATACTAGCCATTGAACCCAGGCTGTGTACATGCTAGGCAAGCATTCTACCACTAAGCTACATCTCAATCCCTTTTTATGTTCAGTTGGGGCTTAAAACAATTCCTTAAAAAACTTTTTTATATATGAAGTGGAAGTTTGGAGTAGTTATATAATTTTCCTAAAAGATCACGATCTAGCCCTCATATCAAATCTTGTCCTTTCAAACTCTGTACTCTTTCATTTACGCCATGCTGACTCAGAAGAGTGCCAAAGGAATTATGACCAAATATCAGATGACTGTTGGCTGGGAACTAAGAAAGGCTTTAGAGAAGAGGTATGGCTTGAATGACCAGGCATCATAGCAAGGAAGAAATAATGAAAAGAATACATTTGTTACATGTAAGCAATGTCCAGGACCCTAGAGTGCAGAAGAGTAAGATTTTAGTTTTATAACAGAATGGAGAGGCACCAGGTGGGACCACTGTACCTTAGGGGAATGACTATAGCTCCTCTCATGTAGCCCAGAACTAAGGTAACTGGGGCTTAGAAAACAGTACAGTATATGAACTGAGAAAGGACAAACCCAAAGAGTCCTTTAAAGGAAGAGAATCATCCTATGTAAAGTAGTTTGGTTTTCTTATTTGGTTTTTTTGGTGCCAGGGACTGAACTCAGGTCCTTGTGCTTGGGAGGCAAGCGGCAGAACCACTGAGCTAAATCCCTGGCCCGAGAATCATCCTAATAGTGACAGAAAATGGCCTGGTGTTCATCTGAGGATTTTAGGGCTAAACGTTGACCAGCATGCAAAGCTGAAAGGTGAAATGAATACAGCAAGGTTGACGGCTTTTGAATGAGCCTCCAAAGATGCTGAAAATATGAACAATAAATGGAATTAATCTTGTGATGAGCACAAAGGTATCAGGAATATTTTGATGAAATAAGGCTTGCTGGTTTCCTTCCTACCTCTTCCCCATAAAGCATACAGCCAGTAATTCTTAAAATCAGGTGCTACTTTTATAGTAACTGCCTACTTGACACACTCACCTAGATGTCTACAGAACATCTTAGACATTTCCAAAACTGGTTTCCAAAACTGAAAAGTTTCTTCCTTTCAAAACTCACTCATCTATATCCTAGTGAATGTCAACCCCATTATTTCAGTTGATTAGGCCTTTTAAAAATCCTGAAATCGGGCCAGGGATTTAGCTCAGTGGTGCCGCTGCCTGCCTCGAAAGCACAAGGTCCCGAGTTCAATCCCTGGTACCAAAACAAAACAAAACAAAACCTTGAAATCTAGGTTATGCAACCCATGTCCAATCCATCAACAACTCCTGTTGGCCACATTCAGCCAATTTCCCCCCACCTCCTCTACTGCCTTCCCTAGTCCAAGCCACTATCATTCTATGCCTGGATTATAGTATGAGCCTCCTATATCTGCACAACCACCATTTAAAAACAGATCATAATAGTATGTATGTCAATGTAGTATGTCAGATCATAATAGCCCTGAGTTAAAAATCCTCTGTGGCTTTCATTTTCAGAATAATAACCAAAGCCTTATAATGGCCCACAAAGCACACGGTTTGACCTTCAGTTAATAGGCCTCACCTATTATACGCTCCCTAATTCATTCTACTCCTGTAACATTCACATCCTTGCTATTCCTCAAACATATCTGGTGCACTACTACTGCTAGCCCTTAGCATTTAAAAAGTCCTTCTGGGGGTACTTCTGGGAAGATGGTGAAATGGTAAGCAGCAGAAAAAGAGCCTCTCTGAGATTTGGTGTCCTGGCACTGGAATACAGTGGCTCAAGGAGGAGGAGGGAAGTGAGTTACTGGGACCCTGGAAGGATCTGAGGCAAGAACTGAAGTCCACAAGGAGAGTGATGAGAGAGACTTCAATGAAGAGGGAGGTAGCAAGCAGTGCTCTCTCCCAGAACCCAGACCTTTGGCACGGAATGGAGGACTGAACCTGAAGACACACAGCAACTACTGGCGACCCTAGAGGCCTCTATGGAGAAACATACCAGTGGAAGAGTAGTGGACGCAGTAGACTATGGCAGCTGCTGAGTTATCCAGGTTCAGACCTCACCCGGGTGAGGGTGATTGGCTGGTAGCCATCTTGGAGAGGGGCCAACTGAACTTGGAATTTAGAGCAGGTGCAGGCTGACCCCATTTAGTGGCTCCCAGTGGCTTGGTGCCGGTGCTGAGTTCAAGTGAGCAGGAGGTCAGGGAGCAAAGTTCAGGGCGGCAGGAGACAGACTATTGTAGGCTCAAGGAATTTGGTTCCAGCCTCACAGCTAGAAACCATTCTGAACTTCAGAGGAACTAATGGGGCAGGCTGGCTGGGAGTATCCATTACCTCACTGTGAAGCTGCAGCTGGCTTGCTGGGATTAATCAATTTGGCTCTGGACTCTCCCTAAGTTGCCTACCAGTGACAGTAGCAACACACCTTGAATTGGATATTGTTTTTTTTTCTTTTTTCTTTTCTTTGTTCTTTCCTTTTGTCCTCCTTTCTGGTTCTTGTTTTGCTTTGCTTTTTCTTGATTGTTTGAACATGGTTTCTAGTTTTTGTTGTTCTGTTCTGTTCTAGTTTTTATTTTTTTCTTTTTTCCCACCCATCTTCTCCAACAGTTTCCTAAAGTTTGTCCTTCAGCCTTGTTTCTGATCTCTTCCTCTTCTTCTATTTCTGGTTTTTACCCGCTAACCCCCTTTAATTCTTCTCCCCTAAGGGTAAAATTGCCATACTAAGGGATTATTTATTGCATACAATTTTCAGATTTGTTCTAAATTTCATTATATAACCACAAATCTAGTTCATACAGTTAAATGTGACAAATTAATAGTTACCACAGTTTGTTTTCTAGTCTATTTGATGCTACTGTTATTGTTGATTGTACTACTGTAGCCAAGGTGACATAACTGTGGTAACCAGTTGTTCCTCCTGGTATATCAAGACTGAGATTGCCTGAGGGTCTTAAAAAATCCTACAGGCCAGTGCCAAAGAACTGGCAGCAGGGCTGGGGATTTAGCTCAGTGGTTCTGCCACCTGCCTCGAAAGCGCAAGGACCCAAATTCGATCCCTGGTACAAAAAAAAAAAAAAAAGAACTGGCAGCTGGGCCAAGTGGGCAGAAATTTCTCATCTCCAATAAGTTGAAGAGGTAGGATCTTGCAACAGACTCAAAACCCAAGAGCCAGCTACACCTGCAAGATGCATCTGAAAAGTAGTCATTTCCTAAGGGTTGTGAATATTGGCAATAAAGTTACTCACATAAGCAATTTACAAGTATCAACACAGGAATCAAACTTAAAAAAAAAAAAGAAAATGAGAAGACACTTAAACAAGATGCAACCCCCACCCCTCAGACTACTAGCTCACAAAAGGCAAACCCTGAGGGAAATGAGGTGGAACAATCCAAAAGCCACCCACCTGGACTCCCTGAACTGTAACAGCAGAGATAACAAAGCAGACAACCAAAGCTCTAGAAAAAATCAAAGCAGAAATAATTTCTAAGATAACTACAGAGATGGTGACCAGAAAGAAAGACATGCTCAGTGACTCTAGAGCAGATACAGGTAAAAAAAATAGAGGAGCTCAGGAACATGATGGAAACCATGAACACCCAGCATAGGAAAGAAATGGAATCCATGAAACAGATTCAAACATATCCAGGAGATAAAAAACACCATTGAAAGTATATGCAGCTGAATGAGCCAATGTGAGGATAGAATATCAGATATAGAAGACAGGATTGTGGTTAGCAATCACGAAAAGAGATTTCTTAAAAATAGCAAGAGACCACAGGAAATCAATCTAGCAGTTGCTATATGATGCAAAGAATAACATAAGATTGACTGGAGTCAATGAAAAAGCAAGAGATGGTGCAACTGACATAAAAAAAACCTGTTCTCAGAAATAAAGGTAGATGGGCTGGGGATTTAGCTCAGTGGTTTTGCCGCCTGCTGCGCAAGTGCAAGGACCCATGTTCGATCCCCGGTACGAAAAAAAAAGAAAAAGAAATAAAGGTAGAAAACTTTCCAAAGGGGGAAAAGGAATTTGACATACAGATAAGTGAGGCATATAGGACCCCAATTAGCCATGACCAAAAAAAAGTCTTCCCCAAGGCATGTAATAGTCAAGATTCCAGAAATTCAATGAGGACAGAATATTAAAAGCTGTTAGAGAAAAGAAACAAATCACCTATAAATGGAACCCCATGAGAATCACAGTGGACCTCTCAATACAAACTCTCAAGTAAAGGAGAGCTTGGAGTGAAGTATTTTAAGCTCTAAAGGAAAACAATCTCCAACCCAGAGTGATGTACCCTACAAAACTACCCTTCAAAATTGATGAAGAAATAAGATACTTCCATGACAAAGAACACCTAAAGAAATTCATGATCACCAAACCAGCACTCCAAAGTGTTTTTAAGGCTATTCTAGAAAGAGACAAGGGTTACAACTCCATGAACCCCAACAGAATGAATCCACCAGGTGAGGCAAGAAATTGAACAGAAAAGGTAAGAAGGAAGCCAACAACAGGGAAATAACATGACAGAGATAAGACAATACATATCAGTTATAACCATCAATGTTAATGGTCTCAATTCACCAGTCAAAAGAAACGTGGCAGAATGGATCAAGAAGCAAGATTCAACAATATGCTCCATACAAGAAACACATTTAGCCAGGGATTTAACTCAGTGGTGCTGCTACCTGCCTCGCAAGTGCAAGGTCCCAAGTTTGATCCCCGGCACACACACAAAAAAAGGAGAAACATATTTATTTCAAAAACAAATTCACAGACTGAAAGACAAAGGATGGAAAACAATATTCCATGTGGCAGGAACCCAGAAAAAACCAGGGGTACCTATTCTATTTGCAGACAAAGTGGGTTTCAAGCCAAGACTGATTAAGAGAGAGAAAGAAGGTCACTACACATCCTTGTAAAGGAAACAATCCAAGAGGAAGAGACAACAATCACAAATATATATGCACCAAACAGCAGTGTACCCAGCTATAGAAAACAAATATTAAAGATGGCTGGGGATGTAGCTCAGTGGCACCATGGCTGCCTTGCAAGTGCAAGGTCCTGAGTTCAGTCCCCAGTATTGCAAAAAAAAAAGCTTTAAAGACAGTTGTAATGGGGGACCTCAATACCCCATTGTCACAAATATACAGATCAACTAAAAAAAATCAACAATCAAATAGTAGAGCTGAACCAAACTTTTGAACAAATGGAGCTAATAGATGTCTACAGAGTGTTCCACACCACAACATCAGAATACACATTCTTCTCGGCTAAACACGGGATGTTCTCCAAAATAGACCACTTACCACATACTACTCACAGAACATGCTTAAGTAAATGCAAAGCAGTTGAAATTATCTGATGCATATTATCAGACCATAGTGCAATGAAATTGGAAATCAACAGCAAAAGAAACCACAAGAACTTCATAAACACATGGAAATTAAATAACACCCTCCTGAACAACCAAAGGTCTCAGATGAAATTAAAGAAGAAATCAGATGGTTTCTACAATTAAATGATAATGACAATACAACATACTGGAACTTCTATGAGGGAAATTTATAGCAGTCAATACGCATATCAAGAAAAGAGTGGACTCACATAAAAACCTAATGGTGAACCTTAAACTTGTGGAAAAAAAAGAGCAAGTCACGCCCAAAGCTCATATGAAGGAGGAAATTATAAAACTCAGAGCAGAGGGCCAGGGATTTAGCTCAGTGGTTTCGCCGCCTGCCTCACAAGCACAAGGACCTGAGTTCGATCCCCAGTACCAAAAAAAAAAAAGCAAAATAACCCCCAGCATGGTACTGACAAAAGAACAAAACTGAGGATCAATGGAACAGAGTAGAAGATGCAGAAACAACTCTAGACATACTCAGACAATCTTTGACAAAGGAGCCAAACACCTTCACTGGAAGAAAGTCTCTTTAATAAGTGGTGCTTGAAAAACTGGGTTTCAACTTGCCAAAGATTGAAACTAGACCCGTATCTTTTGCCATGCACTAACCTGAAATCGAAATGGATCAAAGATCTAACTATTAAAAGGGAAACATTAAATCTGCTGGAAGAGAGAACACTTGAGGACACAGGAGTAGGCACAGACTTCATGAACAAAATCCAGACCGAACAGGAGATATTACAAAGAACCAACAACTGGGACCTCATTTCATTAAAAAGCTTTTGCACAGTAAGAGAAACCACCAACAGAGTGAAGAGACAACCCACAGAGTGGGAAAATTTTTTTTTACCAGCTATTCATCAAATAAAGAATTATTATCTAGAATATATAAAGAACTAAAAAAAATCAGACCCCTTCCAAATTTAAAGACCCAGTCGAAAAATGGGCATCTGAAATGAAAAGATACTTCTCAGATGAAGAATTAGAAACAGCAAATAAATATATGAAAAAATGTTCAACATCACTGATCATTCGTGAAATGCAAATTAAACCAACGCTGAGATTCCATCTCACTCCAGAAAGAATGACTGCTATCAAGAAATCAACCAATAACAAATGCCTGTGGGGCTGTTGGGGAAAAGGAACCCTTCTCCACTGTGGGTGGGAGTGCAGACTGGTGCAACCACTGTGGAAATCAGTGTGGCGATTTCTCAAAAATTAAATGACCCATTTGACCTAGCTCTTTCTCTTCTTGCTATCTTCCCGAAAGAATTAAAAGCATCATACTGCAGCAATATAGGCACACACACCCATGTTTATAGTGGCACAGTTTGTAATAGCAAAATCTTGGAAACAGCCCAAATGCCCATCAACTGACAAGTGGATAAAGATGATGTGGTTTTTTTATACAATGGAATACTACTCTGCCATAAAGAAGGATGAGTGTCAGACTATAGCTAAATGGATGGACCTTGAGACCACACTCTCAAGTGAAATAAATTGTACACACATTTGAGTGCAGCATTCTCTGGTGTGAGAAACTGCAAGTGGAATAAGGACTAAAACTGGAGAGAATGGGTCAGTAGTGTCCAAAAGTTGTGGGTTTCTTCCTATTCTGAGCAAGGAGGAGAGGTCATCCCTGTTAACTCTTTTTTTTCTTTTTTTGGTACCGGAGATTGAACTCAGGTCCTTGCGGTTGTGCAGCAGGCGGCGAAAGCACTGAGCTAAATCCCCGGCCCCCAGGTCATCTCTATCTGGATTGAAGGAATGGTTGAGACTTTGCCTAATGAGAAAGACATCTTTGGAACAGTTTTTCCTAAGTCATGGGCAAAAATCCACATATATGAGTAGATTGGGGCTGTTTAAGAATGGTATCTTTGAAATATTGTTGGTCCCAGTGTCTGGTTATCTACCCAAAGGCCTGCATTTTAGCTTTTTTTTTTTGGTACTGGGGATCGAACTTGGGAGTCTTGCACTTGTGAGGCAGGTGGTGGAAGCACTGAGCTAAATCCCCAGCCCATTTTAGCTTTTTTTAAACATTCACTTAATCCCCTTTCCTCCACTTAACTCTGACTTTCATGCTCTGAGAAAATATCCCTCAGGACTGGGCCCTCCTTAACCACCTATCTTCCTTCTAATCTATGTAAATATTTGCAGTGGCTACTTATGTAAAATACAGTAAAAATTTATTGTACATAGTTTCTATTAAATGTTAAAGAAAACATGAAAAAAAAAAAGAGAAATAGGAAGTAGGAAGAAGTTCTAATAATTCCCCAAATTATATATTCCATGGCTTCAAAAATAAAAAAATAAAAAGTCCTGCCTGGTAGGCTGTTTTACCTTACTAGACATTTTTATAGCTCAATTCTCTCAGATGATTCAGCTTTCTAATACTTAAACTTTACCTTATTGGAGCAGTTTTTCTTGACCTACTCACACGTAAAACAAACTTCCAGGACTCCCTATTTGCTATTTGTTTTCTTCACAGAGGTTATCACCAGCTGACATTTTACATTTTTTTCTCTTCTTTCACCTTCCCTGAATGTTTCATGGTGGCAAGAAGTTTCTGCTCGTTCTTATTCCATTCCCAGTGTATGATACATAAAAGTTGTTAAAAAAAAAGTTCCATTAAGTTTTTGCTGAATGAAGAACTATTTTGTTGACATACTACCACACTCTCCCATTCCCCTCTACTCTTCATACAACTTAAGCTTCTACAAAATGACACAGTGGGAGGGTTAAGACATCTGCTGAACACTGAGAAGACGTTAGTGATGCAGAAGCATCATAGTGGGGGACCCGAAGCTTCTTTCGTGTTCACTCGGGTCATCAAGAGGACCCAGCTCACCGAGCCAAGAAAGCCCAAACCGCAGACAGCAATCACCTGAACGATAGGAACTGCGCACAGGGCCACGCCGAATCCAGCCACCACAGTTTTGTGCCACGGTCTCAGCAGTTCCGACCAACAGCGCTTCCTGGAGTTAGCCACGACAGGAACACACTGTCTGAGCCTAGAAACAGGAGTCAAATTTAACAATAAAGACACAAATATCAATCTGTACAAGACTGTTTTATTTGCAGGCGTAGGAAACTCAAATTGGGCCAGCAGAAAACTCGAGGAGGACTCAGGGGCGGCTCTCGATGACCGAAGACAGGGCACACGGGGGCTGGCACCGGGGAGCTCCCACCCCGCTGTAGGTTCACGGTGTCTCCCCAGCTGAAACCCGAAGCCGGAACAAACGCTTCCTCGGTGGGACGTGGCTTCGGTCCGGGCCGGACTCGGGGTCTCTAAGGGTCCCCGCTGGAGAAGCCCTGGAGCCAGCGTCGAGGTCCTGGGATCCCGCCCTCCGGCTTCCCTCAGGGTCCTTCCTGCGCCCTTCCCAACGCCTGGTCCTCCTCGCTATTTCCTGAGGGCCTTCGATGGGGCAAAGGGAGCCGGCCGGCAGCCTGGGGCTGGGGACCAGCTTTCAGGGCACAGAATAACGGGAAAGCCGTCAACAAGAAAGGAACCTGGCCTGACCCAGGGACCGAGGCGGGCGTCCTCAGACTTTCGAGAGAAGAGCTTTCAAAAGGCCGCCGCTCAGGGACCGGCCACAGCGCTCTCAGCGTCGCCTGCCTCCCTCCCGTCCCGCCCATCTCCATGGCAGCAGCAGTACCTGAACAGGGAGGCTACGCTCCGCGACAGCAAAGTCCTCAGAGAGGCCATTCCGAGGCTGGCAGCCGCCGGTCGCGCACGCGCCGGAAGTGACGCAGCTCCGCTAGGCTCTGGCGGGGCGCCAACTCTGGCACTCGGCGAGGACTTGGCCTCATGACCACGCCCCCGCCCGAGGACACAGTTGGGATTGGACAGAGGGGGAGGGGGAGGGAGAGGGGGAGGGCGAGGGCGGGGCTCAGGGTAACGGCGAAAACCGCCGCAGGTGGCGCCCAACCGCTGGAGCTTCCACGCGGGACCTGGGTGTGGAGCGGTGTCGCGCATCGCGACGCGCGCATGGGCCTAGGGTTCGGGTCAGGGCCGTGGATCGAGAGGAGTCCGGGCCCGGGTACAAGGCGGAGAGTTCGTTCTTTAGCTGGGGAAGCGGCTGAGACAGGGCGGGGCGGGGCGGGACACGGGCTGCGCTGTCACTTCAGCACCAGGAAGTAGGTGGTCCAGCCGGCCAGCAGAAGCGCCCCGACCAGGACCGTGTAGCTGAGCAGCACGAAGGCCAGCAGCTCCCGCAGAAGCTGCAGCATGTGGATGGCGGGCGAGGCCGGCATCGCCTGGGGAGGCGGGGACCTGAGCGTGCCCGGCCGCGGCCCCCCGGCTGGGAGACACTGACAAGGGCGCCGCGGCCTCCCACACCGCCCCAACTCCTAGCGCCAAAGCTGCCCCTTCTTCCGCCCCAAGAAGGCAGCAGCCCAGACTCAAGCTTCCTCTTCACGCAAGCTGCGGCCCCCAGCCACTCCCTGCATCCCCGTATCCCCCGCCCCGAGCCTCCAGGTCCCCCCTATTGTCCCCAGTTCCCCCCTGTCGCCCCCAGGTCCTTCCTGCAGCCCTCAGGTCTCCCCTGGAGCGAGTCCCTAGGTCCTCCCTGTAGTCTGCCTCCCGAGCCCCAGGGCGGCTGCAGGCGCCAAGCTTTCCCTGGGTCTGTCCCCTCCACATGCCCCTATGCACCGTCCCAGCCACCCTGACTCCCCTCAGACGGCACCAGAAGGTGGGAGCTACTGCAGCCCTGGCTGCAGCTTCCCTCAGTGCAGGCCACTGGCTTCTGTCTCCCCGTGTCACTCACTCAGCGAAGTTCCCTTACTCCTGCCAGAGGCAGCCCGAAGCTCCTTGGTCTATGCGAAGGCTCGCTGTGCACTCTTGCGATCCAGGCAGCTCTGAGGTCTTCAGGCAGCAGCCGCACTCAATAATAGGTGTGGTCTAGCGGCCAATTACAAGCTCCGCGCGGTTCCCGGGCACTCAGGAGCTGCACAGGGCAGCAGGCGGTCCTGGGCCAGGCAGGCACTGCAACCCCTTCTGCCTTTCACCCGTCACCTCTCCAAAGGTGACACAAATGGAGTTAACTGGCACACCTGGGAGGCATCTCAAGCCCCTTGTTGTCCTGCTTGTCTAAACACTCTGGGTGGGCTATCGTGCCAACAGTGCCAACAAACAGAGCACCCCCCATGTCATCTGGGGACTGGAAGAAACACTGCATAAAAATGCAAACCATTGCACATCCACTCCTGACTAAAGCAAACACTGCTGTCTCAAAAGTACAGGCAAGCATGAACATGCATGTATGTGTGAGAACCAAGCTTCTGTAACCAAGAGCTCCACAGTGCTTGACTCTAATTCACAGTTTAGCACTTTCCAGACTCATTACACAGGCACCCTCCCAGTGCATCCAACTTCAACTCTGCCAAATGTGAGGCAAAAGGGCCCACCTGGGAAAGCAACACTTTCCCAGAAGTAACAAAGAAGGAAAAGAAAGCACAAACTTTATGCTGCTTTTGAATATTTTACTTGAACTAGATATTAAAGACTATTTTTTTGACCTTTGGGAAAAAAAAGACAGGCAGTGTGGAGATCAACCCTTTTATAAACATTATCATCCAGGAGCAAATGGCTCCTTAATTTAATCAGGATCTCATATTATCAAATCACTGCCTCGGCTGCAGCCTGGCTGCAAACAGGAGCAGAACATTATCAAGCTGCTCAGGAAGCCAGTAAGTAGTAATTGCTCCCCTAGAGAACTGGTCATCTGAAGGGCGTCCATGTCCTGCCTAGTTACAGGAAGGAAAGGATGGCTGAGATTTGTACCCTTGCTCCTCACCAAAGTAACAGATGCAAAAGCCAGGCTGTCCAAAGTCAGCCCGATTTTGCTCCCTTTTAGCTCTCAATCCTTCCAAAGCGTGTCTCAAGTGGATGTGGTCTAGACTTTGCAGTCTCTCCTTACCCCCGGTTGGAAGTATCTCACAGCACTGGGGTGACTGAGGCTAAGAAACACCACATGGCATAAGATTCACATGAATCTGTTTAGAAACAAGAATCTGAGTTTTATATCACTGCTTTTTCAACTGTCTGACAAAAAGGTATCCTCTATTTTCTACAATATGTCACCACTAAACCAATCAACTGAACACACCACATGCTGGAGTACAATTCAGAATCTAGGAAGGCTATGTGATGTCTACATTCCCACACCTTGATAGCTTTGTCACAGCCCCTTCTTCCTGTTTCAGACATCTGATTCATTTTAATATGTTTGAGAGCCACTGGGGGTTTTTTTGTACTGAGGATCAAACTCAGGACCTTGCACTTGCAAGGCAGGCGGTGAAACCACTGAGCTAAATCACCAGCCCTCGTTTTAATATTTTTAAAAAGTACTTCTACTTGAATTCAACTTTACTAAATACAGAATTTTTTCCTGTGATAGACCAGTCTTGGGAGAAGCCTGAGCATTGAACCCAAAACCTCATGCATGCCAAGCACACACTCTACCAACAAGCTACAGCCCCAGCCCCGGCTGGTCTTTAATGTACAGCTGAGCACAGGGGACAGAGCAGCACATCCCAATTAACCACAATCAGGGCTCAGAGAGCATAATCCACACCAAGACCCTCCCAGTTCTCTTCAAGAATTAAATGTCCTGTATTTTAATCTTTTCTCCCTTAACCATTACCTCTTGCTCCACAATTAAAGCACAGTTAAAATATTTGTTTCTCTGTTGGCTGAGATTCAAAACTGTGTAAGACACAAAACAGTGTCTATGTAGACTTCTTTTCTAAGGGGACTGGCTTGTGTAGCAAAACTGTCTGTCTACCCTACTAGACAAAAGTCCAGACATGATGTAAACAATCCACCCTCTTCAGGAATAAATGTACCATTCACATACTCTTTCTTACTAAGGCACACTCCTTTGAGACAAAGACAGCTTCAAGTATCAAATGAACTTTCACAAAGGCATATAACATATAATTATCAACCACTTTCTATTTCTATACAAATGAAGCAACTGATGTTTAAGTCTTCTGCTGAATGCATTTTTAGGAGCTGACCTAACTGTGCCTGAGCAAGTACAGAGTCATAAGAGAATGCAGACACAGGAGCCTACAACTGAGAATCTGTTCACAGGATAAAACCCCCGCCAAGCAGTCCTGACCAGACTTGAATTGAGTCCCTTGAGCCAAAAACATTGAGAGGTAAGGTGGGTTCATTCTCTTAAGCAGCTGAGGCTAACAACTGCCAGGGCTCAAAGGTATAAATTAATCTCCCTGGGATAACAAGTATTTGAAAAAGGATTCTCTAAATAAGAATGGCTTTCTATTCGGGAATGGTTTTCCATTTCCAAACACTGAATGTCAAGCCCAAATTAATTCCGTGAGAAACTAATCTTTTAAACATCTCCACTACCCTTCATTCTTATACTAAATGGGGGCGGGGGGGGGGTTGGTACCAGGGATCAAACTCAGGACCTTGCGGTTACGAGGCAGGTGAGGTGCCACTGAACTAAATTCCCGGCCCAGGCCCAGGGTTTTCTTTTTTAAAATACAGAACTTCTCCCTCTCATAACATGCAACATAGCCATCAGAATTCCACTAATGAGAAGGTGAGAGAAAAATGTGTGGCTGGTGATTAATAACAGAAACCACAACTGGGATGGGACCCGGCCAGGCTGGGAAGCAGCTAATTTTGCTGGGTACCTGGGCAACGGCAGAAAAGCCATCAACTTGGTCCCTTGCTGGCACTCTGAACTCCTCCAGATGCTGGGATGAGGATCGAGGTGAGGAATGTGCATGGACCTCGACATCTTGCTCTCCATCACAGCCAACAGCCCCAGCAGGAGGGGCAGCTGTGACTCTGTCAATAAGCTCAATCAGAAGTGACTGAGGTCACCGGGCCAGGGACCGAAGCAGAGCAAAATGGATGCAAGAGGCTCAGTCCACGTGGGCACAGACTACTCGAGGAGCACATGTGGCAGTTACCACAGAGACAGAGTGGCAGGATGCTGAAGAAGTAAGAGTTCCACTGCTCACGGTGGAACCAGCTGGAAGGTGGGTCCGAGGAATAATAAATAACATCTCTTTGGAGGCAGTTACCACTGAAATTCTTGGAGATAGTAACATGGGCACTAAGAAAGTGTCTTTGAATGGCTGAGTGCTCTGGAAGCTGCTCCCCAATTATTTTGATCATCAATGCAGAAAGCTCTTGATAGGTGTGGCACCTACACAGATGCAGCTGATCAGAGAGGACATAAACTTTGTTTCTGGGTAAGAACCTACCTCAAACCTCTTGCTTCTTAAGAAGGAAACAAAACTTGCCTTAGGGATCAGATAAGAGAGACACAAATATAATGTGCCTTCCTCTTCAGGAAAAAGAAACCACTCAGGGACATTACCTGAACACATAACCACTAGACCACATCCTAAGCATGATCCATCTTCCAGAAATATAGTGCTGGGGACTGGGGGTTGGACTTTCCACTTTGTTTGTTTTTACCTCCTCAGTCTCTGCTTTCCTATTTTAAGAACTGCCTCCATTTGTGGGGCTGTAAGGATTTTCCATCCCCAAGATCTTTGCTGTATTCCCAGAGACCTAGAATGAAGATCCTGAGCTTAGAAAATTCAAAACCATTGTCTCTTTTACCCAGGCAGATCCTCCTCTTCTTTCTTCAAGTGATTAAGAACACAAAAGAGAAGCAGGAAGGAGAAAACAGCAGTGTAAGAAACAGACCCCAAAGTAATGACTTCGACTTCCATATTTCTGTTTCTTCTATTGGGTTTCCCTTCCTTCCAGCAACTTCTTCAAAGAGGCAGTTTATTCTGCAGTGCACTTATCAAATCTTTGAACACCCTAGAAAGGTTTTTCCATCAGAGCCTCTATCCAGCTGGTTCCGTTCATTAGCTTAGTGGTGGCGATGACATACTCTGTACCCCCATCTTCCAACTGGGACAGAAACCGCAGGGCAGCAATTTCAGCAAAGGTTACACCCCCGAGGAAAAATATCAGAGTGACTCGATTTTCTCCTGGTTGCCCTAAAGTGTAAACAGTTCAGAATTCAGAAGTATTACTTGTACTTGTCTTTCTGCCTCCAAATATTTTTTCATTGCTAGCAATAAAAAAGTCAAGTGTGCCCTGAGCCAGAGAGTTCATCTGAAACTCAAGAACACTGATTTTGATCTCAATGCTTTTTCTAACTCTGGAGAGCCTTGAAGCAGAGACTGAAAACCGCTACTCCCGAGGGAAGAATGCTTACGATATACATTAGCAACTAACAAAAGCGGTATACCTGACTGTGATTCCTGAGTACTTTACAAATGTCTTTTACACAGCAACTACGCAATACATGAAAACCACACTAACAGCTCATAGTTATCCATAGATGCCATATGGGACTTACGTTTTTTCTGCAGCCCCGTGGGCAGTGGCTGGCGTTCCTCAAAGTGGGGCCCCGGGAGTATGCGGAGGACTTCCTCAATGCTCCGCCAGCCGGGCCGGGACAGTAGCTGGGCCAGTCGCACGCTGAGCGGTGCATAACCACTGTAAACGTAGGATATGTCCGTGGGGTTCTGTTCAGTAATGAAAGGAAAAAAAGACCCAAAATAATAGAGATTTAGAGCACCTGTGATCTTCTGAGTAATCCAAAATAAGGGATTAGAAGGCAGAAACTCAAACAACCCCCTTGCCCAAGTCCTGTCGCAATCCAGCCCAAATGGGCTCTGTTCTCAGCAGCCAGGCTTCATTCAAATCTTGAAAAGCCACTCAAAGGAGCTCTGGGCACTGAAGATGAAAAACTACCAGGTTCAGCAAGAAGTTTCTGAGAAGCCACCTTGGCCCTCTAGCTGAAAAACAATGCATGTAACTTCTGAACCCCAAAATTCTACTGTTAGGCGTTTATCCTTCAGAGGGACTTGTAGACCACCAGAGAATAAAACAAAGGATAATCATATGAACTTCATCACTGTAATGGCAAAAGGCTGGAAACAACCTGAATTTCTACTTTAAATCACGAAAAAAAGTGTAAACTTAAGACCTTTTCACAGACACAGCTCAGTGGTAGAATGTGTGTGTGCTTAGCATGTGCAAGGCCTTAAGCTCAATTCCCAGCACAGAAAGAAACAAAAACAAAACAAAAACTCCACTCGGTAGCAATTGAAAAGAATCAGAAAAAATGAGGTAGATCAATGAAGGATCTTCAAGATCGCCCATTAAGTGGTATGGGTGGATTTGCGGGGGAGAGGTCAGAACAGCAAAGAGAGCTGAACTAATATGCAGATGATAGCACAGAGAATTAAGGGAATCTATCTTCCTACTGGGAAAAGTAACCCAATTTTGCTACTGATAGAGAAGAACTGTCTAGATATAGGCTCTTGTTGCAAAAGGTAGCCCAATAAAGATGTTTATGAAAAACCAAAAATGGCAGTGAGAAGATGAAATTTAGAAACACTTCAATAAACAATAAATGAGAGAATTGTTTTCAGAAAGAAAGACGGCTATGATGATAAAGCAGCACGTGTGACCTCGATGAACCATGTAACCATAACTAACCAGGGTTTAAGCAGAGAAGGGTGTCTGACCTGCTCATTAACGTCATCCATCCAGAGGCGGAGCGTTTTCCGAATTGTGGGGTAACTGTTCCTGGCCCCGGTCTGCGGCTTCAGCAGCCCAGCCTTCTCGAGGTTGTGCAAGGTCAGGATGTGCTCATAGCCATAGGTCTACGAGACAAGTCACTTGGCTTTGGTGTCAGATCAGGAAAAGGGCTTCTTGCCCGTGACTCAGGAAATACCATTCGAAAGATGTCTGTCCCATTAGGAAAAGTCTCAAACACTCATTCAATCCCGGACATAAGGATGACCTCTCTTCCTTGCCCAGAATAGGAAGAGACCCACAGTTTTGTGATACTAACGAACCATTCTCCCCAGTTCTGGTCCTTATTTCCACTTTCGGTTTCTCACACCAGAGAAACACCACGGCACTCAAGTATGTGTTAGGATCCACACAGATGACTGGATGGGGGCTGTTTTAAGAATGGCGCCTTTGAAATAGCGGTGATCCCAGCATTTGGTTATCTACCCAAAGGCCTGTGTTTTAGCTTTTTTTTTAACATCCACTTAATCTGGCAGTCTGAACCTTTTTCTCCCACTGAACTCTGACTTTCATGGTCTGAGAAAATATCCCACAGGACTAGGCCCTCCTTAGCCACCTATCTTCCTTCTAATCTATGTAAATTGCTGTGGTGGCTATCTTATGTACAATACAGTAAAAATTTATTGTACGCAATTTCTATTAAATGTTAAAAAAAATAACAAAAAGAAGATAGAGAAACAGGAAGTAGAGAGACGTTCTAGTAATTTCCCAAATTATATACTGCACGGTTTCAAAATTTTTTCAACATATATGCTAATTTGTTTTATTTATACCGCTAGGTCCTCTTAGTTCATTGAAAAGAAAGTTTTATGCTATTATCTATTTTTTTTTTTTGGTAAGAGTTTTCTGTCTATTACTCTAACATTTTGGTCATTCTTTTAAGCTTATGGTACACAGTATATTAAATATTGTTATTCTTTATTATGAAATTTTGCCTTATTTTTTCATACTTTTTAAAAATATCTTCTTTATTAATATCTACTTGTACTACACTGAAATAAAAATTCTAAAAGCAAAGAGACTTCCCACAGATCAGTCTGGGTCCTGCTTCGGGGTACATTAGCAAGGTCTAGCAATGACCACGGATGAGGACAGGGACAGCGGGGGAGGGGACTTGCTAAAATTGTGTGCCCAACTCATTATTTCTTTTTTTTTTTTTTGGTACTGGGGATCAAACTCAGGACCTTGCGCTTGCGAGGCAGGCGCCGGAATCACTGAGCTAAATCCCCGGCCCTCAACTCATTATTTCAAAGTGGGATGTGAAATAAAGTCAAAACTACTAGGAACACCCTGAGCACCAAATAAAATATAATATACTTATATACGTGATGTAATGATTATTTTAAAAGAACGAGGCAGATCTATACGGCCTGACAAGAATGATCTCCTGGATATACTCTTAAGGACAAAAAGATGGTAATAAAATATTATGTAAAGTAGGTTTGTTTTATTTTTTGGTTGAGACAGGGTCTTGCTATGTAGTTCAGCCTGTGCTTGAACTCTTTATGGAACCCAGACAGACCTTGAACTCGGCAATCCTCCTGCCTCAGCCTCTTTAGTGCTGGATCACAGGAGTGCGCCACCACACCTGGCTTATGTAATACTTTACATGAGCTAAGCATGTTCTGGTCTAAGTACTTCCTATTTAACGATCCCAAGACACAGTTGTTGTTACTGTCTCCATTTGATAGAGATGTTTAATAACTTGCCGAAGGTCACACAGTGACAGCAGAGCTGGGCCCCTAGCCAGTCTCACCCCAAAGTACATAAGCATTTTTTTTTGGTACCAGGGATCGAACTTGGGACCTTGCACTTGCAAGGCAGGCAGCAGAACCACTGAGCTAAATCCCTGGCCCCATAAGCATTTTTGATACACACTCGAAGTTGAGAGGCTGGAAGAAGACAAACCAAATTTTTGACATGAGTCACATCTGGGGAGGAAAACAGAAGTGCGTTCAGAGGTGGGAGATGTCTGTATTTTGCTCCCTATGCTTCTGCACTGTTGGAATATTATGAAAATGCATCTCTTTTTTCCAGTACCAGGGATCAGATTCAGAACCTTGTGCTCGCGAGGCAGGCGTGGCGCCACTGAGCTAAATCCTTGGCCCCATGAATACTTAATTTTAATAGTAACATATTTCCTACCAGTCACTGATAATAGCAAATACTGCCTGAGACATTTTCAGAGGGGAGAATTTTAAAAACAGCAGTGGGATTTTCCTTATGATAAAATAAAAGACTTAAATCTACTAAGCAACTGTTGTCAGAAGTTTGCAAAAACTTCTCTTTCTTCATTACCTAACCAATTCATTAAGAAAATGAGTGCTACAATTTATAATAGCTAAAACTTGGAAGCAGCCCAATTGCCCATCAACTGGAGAATGGATAAAGGAAATGTTTTTTTTAAATAAAATGGAGTACTACTCAGCCATTAAAAATGAGAGATTAGAGACATTTATTGCTAAATGGATGCACGTTGAGGCCATACTCTTAAGTGAAATAAACAGGACACGCATGTGTAAATACTGAATAGCTTCTCTACTGTGAGAATCTGAAAGTGTAAATAAGGACTAAAAGGTACAATAGATAATGTGAAATAGGAAGAAAAGGGGCAAAGGGGCAGGGGAAGTGGAAGGGGTTGGGGGAAGAAAAGAAGGGAATGGAATTAATATGAGAAAATGAAAAAATGGAAATAAAGTGTAAATAGGGAGGAGCGGAGGGGTTGAAGGGAGGGCAGGGGAAGGGGGAAAAATAAGAACCAAGAGAGATTATGTAAAGGTGCAAATTTCCAATGAGGAATGTCATTATATTGTATACCTAACATGTACCAATAAAATATAATCCACATAAAAAAAAAAAAAGAAAAAGAAAATGAGTGCTAGGTCTATGTGGCCTGGTTTTTGGTGCTGGCTCTGCCACCTACGAGCCAGATGGCCTTGAGAGAGTCACATCATTAGTCTATGGCTCAGATTTTCATCTATAAAATGAGGACAACAACAGCTAAGACACAGGGTTATTTTGAGTATTAACCGCATACAAATAAAGCTCTTCTAATAGATCCTGGCACATAGTAAATGTTCAATGATCGTTCACCACTGTTATTATACACAAGGTACAATAAACAATGATAGAACAATTCTTTTAGGTGCTGAAAAATCTAAAGGCCAGTGGTAATGATAAACCAAAACAGTACCTTTGTGAAATACTTTTTTTAAAAGACATTTTCTCTTTTGGCAAACTAAAATATTTTAAAATGTACTACCTGGAGAATTTCTCTTTTGTAATAATCCAAAACTTTTTGTTTGAGTCCACTGTTGCACACGGATTGGAGGCAAACCAGCCTTAACACTTTGATCAGTGGGTGCTTTTGGGCAATACAATCCTCGATGTAATTGTTGACCTAGAAACAAAGTACATACATAGATTACCTTCTTCAGTGATTTAAACAATTTGAGATTTACTCATATTTTTCTAAGTCCAAGAAAGGAAATGTGCAGGAGAATGGCTCCCTCTTCTCTCTCATTCCCTAGCCCCTGTGTGAGGTAGCTCACCGACCTGGCACCTACCCACCCACCCCCACCCTCCAGCCCCCGACCCAGCCAATGCACAAACACACCAGTTATCAGACCAAATTACAGGGGCACCAGGCAGCAAGGACAGCATCAGCCAATCGCAATGCCTGCTGCGAGACAGCTATCTCTGTGGACACCCCTGTGAGAGGCTGCCAAATGCCTAGGGCTTCTGTGTCCTCGCCTACGTCCCAAACAGCAACAACTTATCTAGAAGCGGGTAATGGGATATTTTTATTGTATTTTTGTTGTTTTTTTGGTACCAGGATTAGAACTCAGGGCTTCACGCTTGTCAGGCAGGTGCTGTGCTGCTGAGCTACATCCCTGGCCCAGGAATATTTTTAGAAGATGGGTGTTTTCATAATTTTAATTTAAAATTTAATAGAGCTAAATACATTTTTAGAGCTAAATGTTTAAAGAAATATAAATAAATATCTCAAAAGCAAGTATCTTAGTTTTGTTTTTGGCAGTGCTGGGGACTGAACCTAGGGCCTCATGCATGCTAAGGAGGTGCTCTTACCACTGAGCTAAGATCTTAATTTATGTACTACAGTGCTTAGAAATCTTGGATTTCAGGGAACAGGTCTCATCTCACCATGTACTACAGAAAGGATTAAAGTAATGTTAAATAGCTGTTCTTCGATAACATTCCTGTTTTCACATTTTGCATTTGTTCCTAAAAATATTTAGACAAGGTACAGAAATCAGAGCATTTGTTTCTGTGACTATCACTACATGTCTGAAAAACTTTCAGCTATTTGTTAGAGTGGTTTTATCGTCTACATACCTTATCAGTGTCTATTCCAGACATAAACTCCTGTTCCACTGTTAATTTATCAAAGAAGTCTTCAGAAGCTAAAAAAGAATTAGCAAATTGGCAACTCAGAAACTCAATAAATGTTAACTTATTTGAAGGGTGTGCTTTTATACACGAAGCATGATTAAGAAACAAAACATCCAAAAAGGAAAGCAGGCCTGAGTTCAAATCATCACCCAAAGAGACTCATCTAAGACATGTGGAAAATCCTTGAACTCTGAACTGCTGAATTACATTCAGACATGGCTGAGTACTGTACTTTCTTGCTGTCCCTAGGATTTAAATACAGATGACGGAATTTTGCAGGATAAGTCTCAGTATCAATAAAAACAAATTTCCCAAGAACTTTCACTTTGGGTTTTTTTTTTTTTTTGAGACAGGGTCTCATTATGTATTTCAGGTTGGCCTTGAACTCTCAAAGTTGGAGCAATCCTCCTGCCTCAGCCTCCAGAGTGCTGGGATTAGAGGCATGTGCCACCACTCCAGATGCTTCTACATTGTGTTTAAGATTCCAAGTACACTTCATAAAACTGGGTGTTGAACAATCTCCTACTCAGCTTTTACAGCCTTGTATTTTGTGTTTAATATAAATCTGAGTTTTTCCAAAATAATCAGATTGGGCTCTCTGTACCAATTCTGTAGAAAACTTTTAAGGGAAACCAAAAATACAGAAATATGTTGCTCTAGGGCCAGGGATTTAGCTCAGTGGTTCTGCCACCTGCCTCGCAAGCGCAAGGTCCCAAGTTCGATCCCCGGCACCAAAAAAAACCAAAAAACACACAGAAATATGTTGCTCTAAGTAGTCCCTCACAATAAAGGGGGAAAAAACTAGACTAAAAAAATTAATTGCCTTATGTTATGATGAGGACAATCTTAGGGACAAATTTGTTCTCTATATTCCAAATATTTTGTCCTCTAATTAATCATAAAATGAGTTAACTGGGCTGGGTGTGGTGGTGCACACCTGTAATCCCAGCACTCAGGAGGCTGAGGCAGGAGGATTGCCACAAGTCTGAGGCCTGCCTGGGTTACATAGTGAGTTCAAGGGCACCCTGAACTACATAGCAAGACCCTATCTCAAAAAACAAAAAGCAAACAAACAAACAAAAATGAGTTAACCACTCTTACCATGCACACACTTGGGACTGAGAGGCACACAGAAGGAAAAAGCAGAGCTGACTGGGCTCGGGCTGGCTCAGTGGTAAAGCACACGCTGCGCATGCTTAAGGGCTTGGGTTCCAGCCCCAGCATGGCCTCCTGGCAAAAAACCAGAGCTGATTTTCCCAGGGAAGCATCAGCATGCCAATGGCCAGGGCGTCAGCACTATGTGTGAGAGTCAGCCCTAGACAGAAAGAATCATACCCAAGGGTACTTACTGGTCACATCTTTGATCAGCTCTGCAATTGAGGTGTGGTTTGCGAGCGAGCCCCTGGCTGCCTGCATGTGGGGCAGCTGGGACACAAACTGCTTGATCTCCCCCACCGTCTTGGCATTGTGTCGCTCCTGCAAGGGGGAGGCGGCAGCTCATCAGGTAGGGCAGCTAAGTCAGGGGATGTGTCATTTATAATAATAATGTGAAAGAAAGAATGCAATACACAAAAATCAGGTCAACTCTTAACTCCAACATTATACTGAATAACAGAAAAATAAATACATCACAGCAAGAGCTCGTGGTGCCTGTTTCCCATGTTCGTGCTTCTCTAGAGAGTGAACGCCTCTGATTCTCCTTCCCTATGCAGCAGTTCACCCACAGTGTCCAGGATTTTGTGAGCACCTGACCACTAGCGGGGGATGGTGTTGCGGAAATCATACAAATTTCTAAGTAAAAAAACTAAGATGGCTGGGCATATGCCATGCCTAAAATTGTAGTACTCAGGACGCTGAGGCAGGAAGATGGCCATGAGTTCAAGGCCATCCTGAACTACACAGCGAGACCCTGTCTCAAAAGCCAAAAACTAAGATGAAAAAATTAGGTCATATGCAGAAGCAACCACAACCAGTAAAAAACCTCCTGTGTGGTAGAAACAGATCCAGCCCTGCTGCCACACCTCAGCCCTGAGTACAGCCTAAAAGCAAAGTGAACCTCGCTGAGCAACAAGGACGTATTTAGAGGCAAACTGGTCTCAACCAGGAGCATCATCAGAAATCTGAAAAATCACTTACTGAATATAATTTTTCTTTTTTTTGGTACCGGGGATCAAACTCGGGTCCTTGCACTTGTGCAGCAGGTGGCAAAACCACTGAGCTAAATCCCCGGCCCTGAATATAATTCCTAAGAAAAGTAAAAACCTGAACTACATACTTAGAGAAAGAAGAGTTTTCAAAACCCTCTAATTCACATCTCTGAAGTCTAACTATTCAGCTATCACCTTACTTATTATCAGCTTACTAAATTCCCATGTTTCAAAGAGGAGCTCGACACCAGCGAACGGGCAAGAGGAGGCAGGAGGTGATAATGAAGGCTCCGGTCTCGGCGCTCCGGGTGGCCAGGCTTTGGAGCTCATTATCACCCGGCTCGCGTGCAGGTCCCTTGGCACCCACTCGTGGGCACCTGGAGACGCATCACGAACTGCAAGTTCATCACTGAGGAGCTTTTATTCTTGGTACAGCTGGCTTCCTCTTAAGGAAAGTGGGAAACAACTTAAACGAAGATAACGAAACCGTTTACGAGAAAAGCTTATTAATCACAAATGCTTTGGTGCCCCCATGACATCTAAAAAAGGAGAAAACTTTAACACAACCTTTTCCACCATGGGTCTGGGGAAACATTACTTTTGTGTTTTGTTTTGTTTTTTTGTGGTACCAGGCATCGAACTCAGGTCCTTATGCTTTCAAGGTAGGCGGCAGAACCACTGAGCTAAATCCCCGGCCCTACTTTTTGTTTTTGAGACAGAATCTCCCTATGTAGTTCAGGCCAGCCTTGAACCCACTATGTAGCCCAGGCTGGCCTAGAACTCACAGAGATCCTCCTGCCTCAGCCTCCCAAGTGCTGGTATTACAGATGTGTGCCACCATGCCCAGGTCTAGGAAAAAGTTTTAACAGAAAGAAAACTTTGGGTCCTCTTGAATCTGCAGCTGCTGAGGGTGGGAGGGTTGTGTTGGCACTGAAGCCCTGCCAGAGCCAGTCCTGTTCTCTTTGGGCTGGACACTCAGAGACCACCAAGGTGATAACCAATGCGTGTCTCACCTCAAAGGCCGCAGAGATGATCTTCGCCTTCTTGCTGAGCACGGAGCCCACTGCATTGAAGTTCTTGTCTCGGATCTCAGCGTAGAGCTCCTCTGCAGAATTGAGCTGCAGCTTCTTCGCCTCCGTGGGCAGCTCCTTCCCACCATCACCCTGCTTCTTAGGCGCGAATTTCTCCGGGGGTAACTTCACATAACCTGCACAGTGGAAGGAGCCATGCACCGGTGTGTAATGACTGGAAGAACCAAGAATCAAGTGCCCAAGCACAAAACTTAATTTCCATCTCAACAGAGAATGGGAGCCAGCTTTAGAAGAAAATGGCATATAGCTCTGAGTTTTTAGTTCCCACAATCTAAGAACAGGAAGCAGTGACTCTGTATGATGGAAACCACAGCTCTAATTTTCTTTGGAGCAGTGGTGACCTAATTCCTAAACTTAGGAATTAGGTCACCTTTCCACTCAAATCTATAGAGATTTCCCTCATTGTCTTCTAGTGGTTTTCCTTTTTTGCTGTTTTTTTTGGGTTTTTTGAGACAAGGTCTTGGTGTGTAGTTCAGGCTGGCCTTTAACTCACTATGTAGCCCAGGCAGGCCTCAAACTTGAACTCGTAGCAATTCTCCTGCCTCATCCTCCCCAAGCGCTGGGATTACAGGCATGAGCCACCACACCTGGCATTCCAGTGGTTGTCAAACTGTATAGGTCATGTCCCATTAGCATATAATGAAATCAAGCTGGTGGGAAGCAAGGAGCACTGAAACAAAACAATAGCAACAAACAAAATAAAATACTAGTGTGCAGCACATGAAGTAAGGGAAGACAATGGTGGCTTTCTGGTTGTTTCGTTTTGAATAAAACTGCTGTTTGTTTTATACAAACCCACACACATGCATGCATGCGTGTGTGTGTGTGTGTGTGTACAAGCACTTAAGGATGATATAAATATACTTGTTACTGCAGGTTGCAGTCTGAAATAGTCTGAAAGGCAATTCAGAAGGCTGGGCGTGGTGGCGCATGCCTGTAACTCCAGCACTTGGGAAGGATGAGGCAGGAAGATCCCCACGAGTTCAAGGCCAACCTGGGCTACACAGTGAGTTGAAGGCCAGCTTGAACTACATGGAGAGACCCTGTCTCAAAAAACAAAACAAAACAAACAAACAAAGAAATGATGGGGTCCATGACATATGCCTATAATCCCAGCTAACAGGGAGGGTGAGGCAGGAGGGTCTCAAGTTAAGAGGCCAGTCTGGCCAACTTAGCAAGATCCTGTCCCAAAGTAAAATTTTTAAAAACGGCTGGCGATGCAGCTCACTGATAGAGTTACTCTGAGTCTGAGGTGCTTACTATCAGTAAGTAAATAAATTTTTTAAATATTTTAACCTTTTGGAGGCATCATCTAATCATTCCTCATCCAGTCATTTTCCTTTTTTAGACACTATTTGGTCATTTTATATATTATAGACATATACACAAATAAAATATATAATCAAAATAAATTTGGCTATACACTTTTTCATTTTCCACATTTATTAGTTTAATGATTCCATAATATTTTATAATGTTCTCAATGATTTGGATTATTTAGAAAATTCTGGAAAATAAATGACAGATTTTATACAAATCTCCCCTTCTCCATTTTTTGAACAATTCTTCAAGGGACATCCTCAGACTCTGGATTTTCTTAGAACCAAGAGTTAAAGTTTTACATACTGCCAAACTGCTTCCAAAGGATTTATATTAATCTACATTTTAAAAATCATCATTATAAGTTTTATCTTTAAGTTCAAATAAATCCCAAGTATGCAACATAAAAATGGTATTCTCCACATAAAGGATATTTTTATCAAATTATCTACTAGTAAAAGCAGATGTCACTTTACTTACTGTTCTGAATGCCATAAATTTCATCAATGAGTCCTTCATATGTGAGCTGAGTAGCTAGAGGTGTTAATAAATCCACATTTCGATCAATCAACAAGAGGTTATCAAAAACAGGAAATATTGAATTCTGGCTTCCTGTAAACTCTCTCTTCATCCTGATCATCATGTTGGCCACTTGCTGGAAACAAAATATTGAATCAGGTGGGGCCCTCCTGGGAACTAGATTTTTAAACTCAGCTAAAACCAGAAAGACATGGGGATGTAGCTTAGTGGTAATGCACTTGCCTAGTGTGTGCAAGGCCCTAGGTTCAATCCCCAGCACTGCAAAAACAAAACAAAACAAAAACACAGACAATCAAAAGAATAAAAAAAGGGAAAAAGTTCAAAAGTGAGATTGATAAGAAATTAATAGCTATCAAAAAGCATTTGCTAGGGGCCAGGGATTTAGCTCAGTGGTTCCAGCACCTGCCTCCCAAGCGCAAGACCTGGGTTCGATCCCCGGTAACAAAAAAAAAAGCATTTGCTGGGCTCGAGATTTAGCTCAGTGGTAGAGCACTTAACCCAGCATGCACCAGGCTCTGGGCTTATTCCCAGTAATGCAAAACAAACCAACAAAGAAACAAACAAACAGCATTTGCTGTCTGCCACCCATCCCAACACTTGGAGCCCATGGTTGCCACCTCCCTGGGTGGCAGTATCAGACAGTCTGTGCTTGTCACTTGAGGAAGCTGTGTTCTACAAAGTCACGCTGACACTGAATTAGCCGATACTGAACCACTCTTCCTAGGGGACATACACTTAGGAACCCAAGAGCCCCATCATGACTTTCATCACCTGATCAATATACAGCCTTGCTTTACATGTGTTTACAGACCCCTGACTTCATGGGTATTGCTGAGTCATTCACACTGAACTCACAGCCAACCACAGCTCCGTAACCCTGGCCTGAATGAAGCTTGTGGAACATGCCCTCTTCTCCATTAGACACTGGTCGGGGCCTCACCTGGTGCTGAACCACGCTGCTAAGCAGAATGAGGAAGAGACACTTGCTTGCATTCAAGAGCTCAAACAAGAAGGCAGAGTGTCACCTTGCTGGCAGCCCTCAGCTGGGAACATGCTCTATGGTGACAAATTTCTCACAACTCTGCATCCACAGAGCATTGGGGGTGCTGACTCGGGGATTCGCACGCGCGCACAGGAGGGAGGAGGCAAATTCCCAGACATAGAATTCTTGCACAGCGAGGGTCCACTATATCTGTGCCGCTCCCCTTCCCTCCTCCCTCACCAATCTGGACAGGGCTGCTTCTCACCCGGGCACACTCCCCTTTCCCGAAGATCTGGGGGATCGTTCCGTACAGAGCTTGCAGGGTCATCATCCCCTTGGCTGCATGGTACAGGCTCGTCTGGTCGCCCTCCAGGTAGCAGTCCTGCGGGGAGAAAGGCCGGGCCATGGTCACCAGCTGGGAGCTGCCCAATGCCCGCCTCTGTTTGTGGACAATAAAACCATTTCCTGCTTCTGCAGGGACATGAGGACTCCAGCTCTCCGGAGGGCCGGTTATGGAAGCCACTCTCCCTGCACTGGTGCCAAGAAGTGTGAGCCCACCCTCAGCTCTTCTTCATTCATGAACTCGCCTTGAAACCGTGATGAATAAAGACCGAATCAGGGATGGGCTCTCATTCACTCAGGAGGCTGAGGCAGGAGGATCACAAGTTCTAGCTAGCCTGGACAACTTAGAAAGACCTTGCTTCAAAATAAAAA
The DNA here is from genome assembly GCF_000247695.1 of Heterocephalus glaber. The sequence goes on from NW_004624747.1 coordinate 22,474,447, forward strand.
ATAAAACGGGCTGAGGATGTAGCACAGTAGTGATGTACCCTGGTGTCCATCCCCAGTACTTCCAGAAAAAGAAAAATAAGATGTAAAATGAGAATTGCTGGGACTTTTTTTTTTTAATCATCATCAAGCACTTCTAGGCCAAAATGGCACCCAGGGCTGGTATACCCCAGGGTCAAGTTTCATAAGCACTGCTACCCCAGAGTCCCCAGGGTGTAGGGCCAGGAGCAGGAAGGCAGCGAGGGCCTGGGGACTGAGGGAGGGTAAGTGGAGCTCTCGGGAGCTCTGTGCAGGGAGGAGGAGGAAGGTGTCTTGAAAAAGATGTCAAGGTGAGTGTCACTAAAGTGCTGCTGCTAGAAAGTGCCCTGCACGTGGCAGGCCATGACAGAGGATGCCTGAGACATCTTTCTGGCAAAACTACTTAAAACTCCTGATTAAAACAGAGCTAACACGGGCTGGGGATTTAGCTCAGTGGTTTTGCCACCTGCCTTGCAAGTGCAAGGACCCAAGTTTGATCCCAGTACCAAGCGCTAACATGAAAATTAAAGGAAGAAAAATATTGGCAAATACTTCTTCAAATAACATTCATGCTTTCTTTTTCTTTTCTTCTCTCTTTCTTTGGTGGTACCAGGGATTGAACCCAGGGCCTTTGCACTGAGCTACATCTCAGTCCTTTTTTTAATTTTTTACTTTTGAGACAGTGCCTCTCTAAGTTGGTCAGGCTGGACTCAAACTTGGATCCTCCTGCCTCAGCTTTCCAGAGTGCTGGGGTTGCAGGTGTGCGCCACCACACTTGACTTGAAGAGAACATCTTGAACATCAATGAACATATGAAATGAGCTTCAGTTTCAAAGGGTCACGGAATACAAATGAAAATAATATTGAGACACTTCTGTTCTCATACATTGGGCAAAAATTAAAGTCTGATGTCAGGGAAAGGCCAAACTTACTTTGAATGCACCCTCGGACTCCATGGATAGGAGATCCCCATCAAATGGAATAAGATCTAAACTGTACTCTTCCCTGTGGATGAAGGATCCCAAGACCCCCAAGTCCTTCAGCCGCTGTTCACACAGCAAGCTACGGCGTGGCACAAACAAAATGTGGAAATCTCTTGTTGGGCCACGTCTGTCTTCACTGCAAAGGAAAGAAGATGGATTCGCTTAAATGCTTGTAAGGGTCAGAGACTATTTGGCTTATTTTATGCCCACTTCCAGCTGCACATCAGACCCTGGACCCTGGTTAAGTAAACAAGAACACTGACTCTCAGACCTAAAGGGTTACAGTCCTGTGCTCTCTTTCTGCTACCCCCAAACAGGAAAGCAGCACTGAGTTACAGCCAGTACTCTGCGGCTTTTCTTCTAACATTCTCTTAAGCCATTATGGGGCATTAAGCTCTCGGGTGTATTAAAACAGGATACCAGTGTCTTTCAGAAAATAAATGGTTCCTTAACCGGACCAATGCAACAACAGTCTCATATTAAATTGAGAGATCACTCCTGACTCCCAGCCTCTTTGCTCCTTCTCAGTGGACTCCAGAAATAGCCCAGAGGCTTTTAGGATGTAAAGGGCTGCATCAATCAATTGTACCAGAGCGCAGACTGTGCATAGAGAGCTTCCTCTAAAGAGTGGATGCTACATTAAATTTTAATCAGCTTATGAAATTCAAGCACATTACATTAATTGGAAAATAACCATTAGAAGGCTTAAAAAAATAAAACTAGGGTCCTTTGCTCTGATATAGGTTTAAACTTTTGGCTATTCCAAGAGAATGGGGTTATGTGCTATGCCCCCATCTCAAACTGTTTAGGACTTCACAAGTTTCTCATCCTCCTCCTTTTTTAAAAAAATTTTTGTTTGTTTGTTTTGTTTTGAGACAGGGTCTTGCTTTGTAGCCCAGGCTGGTCTTGGTCTCACTATGTACCTCAGGCTGGCCTCAAATTCACGTCGATCCTCCTGCCTCAGCCTCCAGAGTCCTGGAATCACAGGAGTGCACAACCTCGCCCACCTCCTATCCTCCTTCTTACACCATTCCATCCCTGCCCAGTTTTCCAAAAGACCACCTTCCAATCCACTGAGGAGTGAGAATTTGTGAGAAGAAGGAGCTCAGTACATTAAAACCATTATAAGGACCAAGCTCTTTCACCTAACATAAGCACTGAGATACCTGAGCACGTTTTCAGCAATTATATCCATCAATTCTAGCCTGGGTCTGACAAAAAAAATAATATTCTTGACATCAGCCGGTGGCAAACGACTTCCTTTAAGTGTGAACATTTTTTCCACTTCATGTTCCTAGAAAAACACATGCATAGAAGGTTAACAAAAACCCTGAAACTTATCATTTTGTGGCTCAAAAATCACTCATATTCCCAATCAAATGCATGATAATAGTTTATTATTAAAATGTAGGAATCCCCATCCCCTACCTCCCCACCCCGGCCAAGCCAAATACATAAGTTTCAGGATAAAGCCAAGGCTACTGCATCGGCATTCAAATGACTCAGACATGATGAACTACTGAGGACACAAGTACTGGTCACATAACACGAGGATCTGCACAGGCCCCTGCATACAAAACATTAATCACCTGCTAGTATCGGTGTTTGTACAGATCAAACACTGTTGTGCAAGTCAATTAGTAGGAAGGAAATGTAAAATCCTACTGTCACTGCTGAAGTCAGAATTATTAATCCCCAAACAAAACCCACAGAGCTCGTTTACCTTCAGTAGTGAATACTGTGCAATCAGGCCAAATGGTCCTGTTAGGTACTCATCCCAAACTATTGCCTGTAAGAGGGGAGAAACATTCTCTTACTACAGACAGATAACCTTAGGAATTTCAATATCAAGAGGAAGCAGCAGTCATTCCCAGAAGGAATATTTTCTTCAAATTCAGAGTTAATAATTCTAAATGGCACTGAGCGTGGTGGCACAGATCTGTAATCCTAGCACTGGAGAGGCTGAGGCAGGAGGACTGCTGTGAGTTCAAGGCCAACCTAGGGTATTTAGTTGAGTTCAAGGCCAGGCTGAACTACATAGAGAGACCAAGGGCATCCTCAAATCTTACAGGGCAAGTGAGTGAAGACTTCAACCTAGGACTTACTGACATTGTAAGCCACTGCTCTGGGCCCTTCTGAGTATTTCTACTACTAAACTCCAGCTTCATTTTTTTCTTTAATTGAAATTATTATTTAAATAATTGTAGACTAACCTTCAGTTAAGAATAGAGATCTCTGTGCATTTAACCCAGTTCCCCTGGTGGTAACATTTTGCAAAGATAAAGCACAATATTACATACATCCAGGATCTCCACACTGATTCAATCCATGATCTCATTCAGATTTCAGCATCACTTGCTGAATTAAACTGGGCCCCTATACTTTAGCCTGCTTTGTGGTCTCAATGGCTGCAAGCAACTACTCTCTCTCTTGAATCTAAGTCTGGTTTCTGGGTTCCTCAGTTGTAGTCTTCCCTTGGGAGGAATATTGCCAGTTCATAAGGGGACTGGCATCCCCCAAAGAACACACAGGCTGCAACTCTGAAAGGTCTTTAAGTCCCCGATCTACAGTGTCTACTTCCCTTGTGAGCTTGATGCTCTCGCAGGGTAAATCATCCTATTTTTGGAAGGCCAAGTTAAAACCCCAAATAACTACATCATCTCTCATTTCTGCGAGGAGGATGTAAGGGGTCGGTGCTTCAGAGCCTTTCAAAGCTGGATTGGTAACGAATGGACAGTGGGCCATCTACATCCCAGGGCCGGGCGCGCCCCACGGGTCCCGTTTCTCAGAGATAACCAGAGCTGCTTCTCTAGACCCGGAGAAGACGCAGCTTAAAGCAGCTCGCCAGGAGCTGGGACACAACAGTGGCTTATTCTACTGTCTCAGAACAGACGCAGTGCCATGCTGACTCCAGGCTACGCGCCCAGGACCTCCCGCCTCGTCGCTGTCGCCCGCAGGGGTTGCAAGTTGATGGGTCCCGATGCTCGCCTCCTGCAACCCCAGTGGACCTCGTACACAGCAAACTCAGGCGATCGAGGTCCAGATTAGGCCAGGCCAGGCCAGGGGAAGCGAGGGTGGTATCGCAGTACCGCGTTCCTCACCTTGCTTCCGGCGCACTTGTCCAAGAATTCGCGCAGCTCACGACGCACTGCCTCACGCAGCACGTTCAGGTTCACTCGCCCGTAGGACAAGTGAGCCGCCATCTTGCCCCACTGCCGATTCCCTGAGCGAAGCCGCGGCGCTGTCACCTGACGACACGATCACGTGATCGGAGCCGCTGATACACGTCAACGGGGAAGCTTGAATCGGCGCTTGAATCGGTGGAGTTCGACTCCTCGCTAGTGCGGTCCTAGTGTCCACCCTATCTCCCATCCAGTGGTTTATTTAGACCCCGCCTTCCTCCTGGAGTCACTAGGGGCTGAAAACGGAGTTTAAAGATGAGGACTGAATCGCTCGTCCCGTTTAAATATCGCAAAAGTAGTTGCTGTAAAAACTTGATATTCAATTTGAAGGCAAATCTTTTAAATTATAAAAATCATATCCTTCGCTTCGCAATAATGACAGTTCCTTTAGTTTGTGAATTCTAATTTATAGTTAGGAGCCGAGGGAAAGTTAAATGCTTTTCGGTTTTTAGCTTTTCCTAATGGACTTTTACGGCGATGTTATTTCATACAAATACTATCACATCTGGAATCCAGGCTCCACCACTTTAACAGTAAAAATAGCTTGAGACTTGTGAGTTGTATCAAAAAGGACTAATTCATGTGAAAGCTGAGCAGTCCCTGGAACTTGATTGCTTAATAAATTATTAGGTTATAAACCTTTGGATACTTTAGCGTGGAAATGGCTCATTTGGGATCTACTGAGACTCGAAAATGTTTGATCAATATATGGCCTCCTTCAGTAATCTTAATACATTTTATGTTAATGAAGACTAAGCAATTACCATGGAGTCTGAGTAAGCAAGATGTGATTTGGGGACGATGCAGAAAAGCAAGCAATCCATTGAAATTTACATTCTCAGGTTCTTTGCTGGGGGGGGGGGCGTAACTGTGGATCCAACTTGGGACCTTGCACTTTCGAGGCAGGCGGGGCACCACTGAGCTAAATCCCCAGCCCCTCTCAGGTTCTTGATTCAATCAAGCACTGACATTTAGGTTTTTAGGTTTTTGTTTTTGAGACAGGGTTTCGTGACATAGTTCTGGCTGGGCTTGAACTCAGGGTGATCCTCCTGTCTCAGCCTCCGTGTGCTGGGATTATAGATGGGCGCCACCACACCTGGCTACAGACATTTCAATTGGGCAGTAACTTGTCAGCACACATGCAAATTCTTCCGTGCTCCCTTCTCAACTAGGTTTCATAGTGGCTCTCTGCCTGTCTCCAACTCTTCTCATCTGTAGAGTTTTGTATCATTTTAACACCTGCAAGAATAAAAGTAGAGCTCACAAGCTATGTCAGGAGCTGTTAAGTGAAGGTCTAAGAGGTAAAATGCCTAAGGCTGGTGAAATCTCAAAGCATGTGTGAGTGTAACTTAGCAAGACCAGGATGATAAACTACCCCCAAGCAAGATCAGGATTGTAGATGATGGAGTAACAGGTGCTTCAGGGAAAATTCTAGACTTAGTTTTGTCTTGTAATCACCTCAATACCAAAACTGTGCACTACTGTTGTAGAATATTATTTAGGTAAAAGTAATGTTCTTTTTAAGTAATAACTGCTTTGGAATAGCTGGCCATCAGTATGTTCCTACAAAAGATGTTTAAAGAACTAGCATTCAATTGGTTCAGTAATCAGCTTTGTATTTTTTTTCTAAAACATCATGGCTTAGCCAGGTGTGGTGGTGGGTGGCTAGCCACCTCCCCCCAAACACGTTCATAGATTAATAGTTGGTACTATACGGTACCTCTATTTTTGTTATATATGGAGTATAAAGCAATGAATAACTTTTCAGCACGAGGATTGAACCCATGGCCTTCATTCTGAGCTATATCCCAACCCTTTCTAAATTTTGAGACAGGGTCTTGGTAAATCACTAAATTTCCAGGCTGAGCTTGAACTTGCAATCCTCCTGCCTCAGTCTTCCCAAATGCTGAGAATACAGGCACGCACCACTATGCCTACCTCAACTTGATGTACTTATATTTTTTGCTAAATAGGAAACAAAATGTTTTGAGATAAGAAAGGCTACTAATTTCTTCTGTATTTTTTAAAAAGCCAGGTGTGGTGGTGCATCCCTGTAATCCCAGCACTTGGGAGGTTGAGGAGGATCACCCTGAGTTGGAGGCCAGCCTGGGCTACACAGTGAGACCTTGTCTACCACCCTACCACCCAGCATGGCCAGAGTTTCCAACAGTCTTAGTTGGTAGGGTAGCTGTTTCTTGAAGTCACTAACAGGCCCAGGACCCTTCCTGTGTTGACCCACAATCCTCTAGCACATTTAGCCTATGTAGGATCCAATGGCATCACCTCATACTCAGATCTCTGAATGCTCTCCCCAGGTCTTAGATTCCACTACACCACCCAATGCAGAGAAGCCTCCTGAGCCTATTTTTCCATTTTTAGAAAATCCTCAATGATTCAGTCAGCATTCACAAGCACCCAAACATCAAGCTCAGGAAGCACTTCATCCTACCAAGCTGTCACTCAGAACACAGCTGCTTAGTATCAAGGCTGCAGTAGAAAGTGCTGCTTGGGGACCTGGGGAGTAGCTTAGTGGCAGAGGGCACGTTTAGCACACATGAAGTGCCAGGTGCAATGCCCAGCACCAAAAGAAGAAGGAAAAGAATTTAATATTTAGATCTCTAGGATTTGCTCAATTAAAAGAAAAGCCATTGTGACAAACTGAGAATAACAAATTTACTACTATTGGGAAAAATAATAATAACCATTTATTAAAGTAGATACAGAACACTTGTTTGCTTAGATTTTAATACTGCTTTACATGTTTTCTGCCTGTGAAACAATCCTATGTTATCAACCAAAAATTTCAACTGATAACAGATTTATTTATTCACTTGTCAAACATGTAGTTGAAAATCTTGAGGGGGGAAATACATCAGAGGTATATATACAGTTATAGAAATTCTTATTATACACGTGGATGGAAGATATATTTCATTTCTTTTTACATATCTAGAAGACATTCAAATGAAGATAAATAGATTCTGTTGATAAAACTGTTCTTGGTGCTTGAGGTCCTTTATTTTTTTGTGATAAGAAAATCCATATTATTAATGTTGACTTTCTCATCATACATTCATCTAAAAACAGTAAAAAAATGGTAGAGGAAGATTGTAGATTGGTTTATTTAGGTGTTTCATAGTGGCTTAATTCACTGCTGGGGATATGTGCTAGAGAAGGAAAAAAATTGGAGAAAATCTTTCCAGTTATTTAGATCTGGTTAAAAAAGAAAAAAAAGGAAAAAAGAAACAAAAAAATAGTTGTAGAACCACATGATGCTATTTCTTGCCTAGTCTGTTCTGTCCTGGTCATCATTTTAGGCATTTTCTTTTTCATAGTAAAAATCTGAAAAGAAAGACACGTTGTGTTTTTTCCCCAAAATATAGATTTTTAAAAAATATATACATATAATATATAGAAGCTGAAATTATGTAAAACCAATAAAGAAAACACCATAGTTGAGTAGGTGGATGCAGCATATAGACTGTAAAATGTCCCCAGAGCAATATGGGGGCTTCCTCTCCTCCTACCTGTTTCATGATTTATAATCACACCGAAGTATTATCAAGCCTGAAAAAAGGCACTACTATAACAGGTAGTGCAAAAAGCTCAATATCCCTTTAAGAATAAAATACTCTGAGTAAATGAAAATACAAAATGGTACATTTTTTGCAACTCATTCCAGTGTCAAAGCTTAACCAAAAAACTCTAAATATACAGATGCAGCCTGGAAATATTTTAGTGCAAATATGAAAAGTAACGGCATAATTTAAAGTTTCTTAAATAAGGTATTGCAGGCTAGGGCTTGTTCTACGAAGTTTCCTTAGGGACAATAAATGTAATGGCATCTGGTGCAATGTCTTAAAACTTAAAAATGAAGAAAACAAAATTAGAGTGAAAGCTCACCTAATTAAATATTTATTTATTCTAACTTATAAGGGGAGATTAAAGGGCAATTTGTTGAAAACCAAAATATTTTCTTAGATTTGCTGATGGAGTCAAAAATAATCTGAGTTCTCCTGAAGCCGCACACAAAATGCTGGTGTCAAGTGCGTCAGTGTCGGTGCCTGTGAAGCCCCACCCTGGGCGCTGCATCAGAAGGTCTCGTCGTCATTGCAGTTGGTAGCCCAGTGCCCAAACATCTCACAGATTTCACAGTACGGCCGCTCCTCACTCCGGCTGCCGTGGTGTGTGGAATGGGGCGGGTCCTCGGAGATCTGCGCCTGGGTGGGACAGTCCTCTGTGTCATGGAGGTCGAAGCAGTCACAGATGTCACAGAAGAGGCGGGGTTTCTTCTTGGACTGCTTCTCCTGGTCATCACTACAAATGTTAATGTGTAAAACCACAAACTTTATCAGAAGAAATTCAACAGATGACAGCACTCATAAAGAATTCTAAAACTAAACAAGAATTAATTCTGGCCAAGTCCATGCACCTTCGTGATAAATAGTATTTAAAATTTTCAGATCACACCATTTGTAGACTTATGGAAATCTATTTATGGCAAAGTAACTACAAAGCAACCGTTTCTTTTTTTTGACAACTTACTGGAGAACCTAACTTTAAAACCCCTGATGGCAGTACAGGTACAATCAGTACGGCCCAATACGAAATACCTGTCATAATTGTTCAGGTCGTCCCCATTGCCATTGAGGGCTGCTTCCGACATCATTTCCACCTTCATCTTGAGGTCCTGATTCTTCCTCTGAAGGTCCACTATTACTGAATTTAGGAAATCAATCTGGTTTGTAAAAAAAAAAAAAAAAAAAGAATCAGTGAGGTGCCTAAGAAATCTAGGACATATACATGCTGGTTATCACGAAGTCAGAAGTCTGCCCTCACTCTGTGGCTATGAAGGGGCTCTGCTGAAACCCTACTTCAATCCCCAGGACAGGAGCACCGACCTTGTCTGACCCAGCTGAACCCAGGCTGGCTGTGTGATTTGGGTGATGGGATTAAGGAGGTTGCTTTGTCCTCTTTCAACCTCTCAATAGTCTTCAAATGTTTCTTGCTAAGCAACTATTTTATACTGAAAAACACTGTCTTTGGGGGCGGGGATTTAGCTCAGTGGTTCCACCACCTGCCTTGCAAGCGCAAGGTCCCGAGTTTGATCCCCGCTACCAAAAAAATAAAAAACAGTCTTTGGTTTTTGTTTTGTGTATTTTTTTTTTTTTGTACCGGGGATCGAACTCAGGTCCTTCCGGTTGTGCAACAGGCAGCAAAACCACTGAGCTAAATCCCTGGCCCATTGTTTATTTTTGAGACAGTCTTGCTATGTAGTTCAGGCTGTCCTTGAACCCACTATATAGCTGAGGCTATTCTTGAACTCATGGCAATCCTCCTGCTTCAGCCTCCTGAGTGCTGGGATTACAGGTGTGCAGCACCATGTCCAGATCAAAGAACATTTTAAGCACATTTCAATGAATGTTTCCAGCTGTTAAGTGGGTAAATTTCACTTGTCATTGAGGCAAAGGAAATTATACTTAAATAGCTAAATCAGAGGGTTGGTAGAGTGCTAATGATTCATGGAAAAGTATAAGGAACATTTCTTTCAACAAAAAAAGCTATTTTTGTGGTCCAAAAATAATAATCTCAGATTTTTAGATGCATGGGCATAAGTTTTACCTTTCCTTCTATCACCTAAAAACATACACACAATTTTACATAATGGATAAAAAGTTCCTTCATTAAATTCTGGAATCAGTTCAGGACTTTGACGCCCTGTTCTATAGACTTCCCTTTAGTGACTGAACAGGAAGTCTGCCTAGAGGGGAGATGAAGAGGCTCGAAAGGGAAGGCAAGGTTCCCTCTGCTGAGGAGGGCGGGACATGGGCACATGGTGACACCGAGTGTTCAGGTGGCACACATAGGAGTGGCACCTGCAGCCAGCATCCTGGGGCAGAGAGGACACTTTTGTCCTGAACACTTCCTTTAAACCAAAGGGACTTTGTAGACAAAAAGATGCTTCCCCCTTCTACAAACAATGAAAAGGTTTCATTTCTCTAAATTGAAAGATCCCAGTTTCTAAAATTAAACACACACACACACACTCTCTCTCTCTCTCTCTCTCTCTCTCTCTCTCTCTCTCTCTCTCTCTCTCCCTCTCTCTCTCTCCATTTAAAAAGTATTTGGTCCTTTTCTCCTGCCAAGGTAAGTTCTGAGGAAAAGGTAGCCGTCACCAGTCTTTCTTGGCATTAAGTCACATCAGTGAGTCCACCTTTGAAGGCAGACGCACTGTGTCTATTTTCGCTTCTCGAACTGCATTTTCTAAGTCATTCCCCGATTAGGAGCTTCATTTCAGGAAGAAGAAAAAGCCACAAAAATGCATGTAAGTAAAGCAGAAACAGAAACACACACACACACACACACACACACACACACACACACTAATTAGGAAATGTAAAACAAACCATTTGCTGATGGGAAGAAAAGTGTTGTCAGCAGCAGCAGAAACAAATGGAAGCAGAAAGGAAAGGGGAGGAGAGAGAAAACAGTGTTAATCACGTACTGACTTGTGAGAGACACACACTAAGCAGACAGTGCTAATCTGAGTAAATTAGCCTGATTTTATTCAAGATAATTCCTTACAGCACTGTCCTATCAACAGAAAGGAAGCTGGTGTAGTAGCATATGCCTTTTATCCCAGAGTGCTGAGGCAGGAGGATCACAAGTTTAAGGCTACAGTGGACACTTTAGCAAGACTTTCTCAAAATTAAAAATAAAAAATGAGGGCCAGGGATTTAGCTCAGTGGTTTTGCTGGCTGCTGCACAAGCGCAAGGACCCGAGTTCGATCCCCGAGACCAATAAATAAATAAATAAATAAATAAATAAATAAATAAATAAATAAATAAATAAATAAATAAATAAATAAATAAAAATAAAAAATGGGCTGGGAATGTAGGTCAGTGTGAAGGCCCTGCGTTCAATCCTCGGTACCATAAGGGCAAAAAAGGGAAGTGAATAAAAACTATATCCATGTGTTGGTGCAATATGGTTCATGTGGTAAGTTACTGATATTTTTTAAAAAGCGGGATGTGTGACTGTATTAACATTGGCTTATATATACATTTATTTCCTTGAGACAGGATCTCCCTGTCACCCAAGCTGGCTGAACTCCTGGACTTCAGTGATCCTCCTGCTTCAGCATCCAGAGTTCTGGGACCAGCAGTGCTCTCCATGGTGCCCACCTAGATACACTTTTTGTTTAAATCTCTGCAAAGGTAAAATACTAGTCAGTAATTACCTGCTTAAGGGCTTAGGAACTAAACAGAAGAGAAGATTCAGAGAAAGACTTTTTTTTTTTAATAATGTTTATATTTGAAGCATAGGAATATATTACCTATTCAAAAGATTCAATGATTTTGAAAAACAGAAAGACGGCAATGAAGAAAAAAATATTACCTGACTCTCCTGGGCTCTCTCATCCTCTTCTGCTTGACTATCAGTATTACCTTATATTTAAAAAAGAAAACACAAGTGAGGAAGGTTACAAATTGGAGCCCTTTTTCCTCGCTGCAGGGAAAGGAAGCCATTTCCTGTCCCCAGGTAGAGGGCTACTGGACCTGTCCACCAGCCTGGCCACCAGAGAAGCAGCCCATCTCCCTCCACTGGGGTCCCTCTGTTCCCCACGCACTTGCAGAACCTGCAGTACTGCTGCTGTGGGCGCAGGCTGAGCTGTGCCCAGTGCCCAGTCCTCGGCTGACTGAATTGGGGGAGGGCTGTGGGGAGGGAAGCAGGTGGCGCTGGTTTACCTGAGGAGCTGCTGAGCTGCCTCTTGTTTTCTTTGAGCTGAAGCTCCAAGTTCTTTACCTTGAGCTCAAGCTTCACCTTGTCAGACTCGAGAGTCTGAACAACTGAATGCAAGGACTTGGCAGAGGCATTTTCTCCCCTGAGCACTGTGACCTGCAACACAGTTGCGGAGCTTAGGCTGGAAGGCTGGCCAAGAAGGGCAGAGGCCGACCCCGGGGGCACCTCACCTCATTCCTCAGCTTCTCCAGCTCGGCGTCCTTCTCAGTGAGCAGGGCACTAGTGACCCGGATAGACTTCTGCAAGGAGGCTTTCTCCTCATCTGTCTCCTTTATGTACTCGGATTCTCTAGAAGATCAAAGAGTTAACAAAGCTCCAGAAATCAACCAGGACAGTGGTCAGCCCACAACAGTTCTAGAACAAACTTGTGGATAACTTTAGTTATTGTAAAAAAAAAAAAAAAAAAAGTGTAACAGGGAAGTTTCATATGCAATTAAGGCTATTATGCTTGGAAAATTTTACTTAAATTTTACTTACTGTGAGGGGAGAAAAAGTTTACCTATGCACAGACATGCCAGAATCTGCATATCATTGTATCCATTTGAACTTAAAAAGACAGGTTAATAAATTTGACTGTTGCATCCCTCCTCCCCGATTATACCAAAATAGAACCCCAGGTTGAACTTTGTTACTTCTGAAATAAATTATTACCAAGCATTGACAATTAAAATACATACATGCAAAGCAGTTATACAGATGTCATGCAGGGCAGTTTATGCTGGAAATATCAGTTGGTTCTCACTAATTTCAGTAACTTTTTAGCAAGTTTTTGGATCATGTGGGCCAAAACTATTGTTCCAACGGAAGGATTACTACATCTCAACCACTGAAGCACATGTGAAGTTGCTCATAGAAAATAAATTGCATAAAGGTTAGAGCAGGAAATGCTAAGATGGAAGGTGGGGTTCTGGAGGACAAAGCATGAGTCTCCTCCCTGTTCACGGGCTCAGCAGAGGGCGGGGCAAGGCTTCAGTGAGAGGGAAGCATCTGCCTGGGGTCAGGCAGTGGGCAGACAGAGGAAGGATGAAGGGGAAACAGGAAGGGAGGACAAGACACAGAGTGTTCGGCCCAAAGGGCAGGTGGTATGCATTTTTAATGTGTGTATGTTTTAAATCTCTGTGGTCAAGAACAGCCTGAGTGAGACTGTGGCTGCCATGGAGTGGGGAAGACTGAGGACACTAAGCGCATCCAAGCTTCCCAGTTCGGATCCTGGGAGAGAAAAAGGCTGGACACCGCCAAGTGTAGCCAGCAGCCCTGTACCTGGGGACTTTCTTGGTTTGACACATGTGCCACAGCTGTGTCAGATGTTCACAACAGGGGCAGCTGGGTGAGGGCATTGGGAACTGGCCATACTTCCTCTGCACCTTTTAGTTTAAAATAAAAACTTCTTTTAAATTCCATGCAGTGTGAAATGCAAGAGGAAAAAGACCTTGTATTATTAAATTACATGAGGGAAACCAAGCTGGAGAAAGTGTCCTAGGCTCGCCCTCGGGGTGCACGCCAACAGCAAGCCAAAATGCAACTGGTTCTGCTGGAAGAAGCTGGGTGAATGCAGAGCGTGTGATGGTTCAGTCTGTTTTTGACTCAACTGGAGGAGTAGGAAACGAAGGCCCAGGTTAGAAATGGCAGAATGTATGTCTGGTTAGTGAGACCCAAGGTATCCGGCACAGGAATTACAGAATTCTTGTGGTTATGGTAAATTGAAATTCTACACAAAGATGAAAATATGTGTTGTATTTATCTTGTTGTGTGGCTTACACTTACACTCCAGAATGATAAGTAGTAAGAAAAGAACCTGAGACTTTCAGGCATTCAGTTAAAAACATTGGCAAGTAGTGCACATCAGTGCAGCTGATTACTGAGTAACCCCTTCCTAGGAAGTGGGGTCTTCTTAGGTTAAAACAATGTGAATGGAGGGGACATGCAGGGACTGCTTGCCATGTGCTCCTTAAGTTTCTATTAGACTCATTTGGTAGTCTATTCTATCATAAAAATGATTTCCAGAGCCTCCCTCGTTACAAACCCAACTCAAATTTGAAAAATATAATTTTAAGCATCTCTGCTGATAAACCACCAGGATTGGGAATTGTCAAGGATAGATTTTTCCCTCTCTGGGGGCTCTAGTTAGCCATGATCCCACAGACTCTCAGAGTCGGGGAGGAATAAACACCACCCACGACAGCAGGGAAGAGGGACAGGTGCGCTTCCCTGGGCCACACCAAGAAGACTACTACACATGCAACCTCTCAGCCAGGCTGATTCCTAAGGAGAAGGCCCATGGAGCACCTCCTGTGTAAGTTCCCAAAGGAGACATGGTTAAGAAGGTAACGTGTAAATGACAGGACAAGTGGCCCCCATGGCTTGTCTTTGTGACAGAGCTTCATTGATGGCTTCTTGGGCCATTTCTAAGCCCTAATTCCACTGTGCAAACCAAGAGGGGCTGAGTTAAACCACTTATGCCAATGAGACTGACAGCTGGGTTGCAGACTGTGTTATGCTGAGGCCACGTTGGCTGGCATGGCTTGGTACTGCTAAAGATGCCAAAAGGGGGCCAGGGATTTAACTCAGTGGTTC
>NW_004624747.1:22491604-22555935 GCF_000247695.1 Heterocephalus glaber
CCAATCCAGGCAGGCCTTCTACCACTGAGCTCCCTCCCAGCCCTGTCCAACACCCTCTGGAATGGAGCATGTGCATCCAACTTCTCTGTGAGCTAAAGAAACCCTCAGTGTCTAAAGGTGAGACACACAAGGCAAGGGGAAAGTCGGGATGGGGAAAGGCCCTCTGCTCTGAGAAGAAGGAATAATATACATACTTCCTAGGAGCATGGAGGAATTCTTGATAAGGCCATCTTGCTTTTTAGTTTTTAAAAAAATAAGCAAATGGGCGGGGGATTTGGCTCAGTGGTTTCACTGCCTGCTGCGCAAGCACAAGGACCCGAGTTCGATCCCCAGTACCAAAAAAAAAAAAAAAAAAAGCAAAAATTGCCTATTTGTAATAGTTGTGATCCACATCTATTTAGTATTCTGCAGTAACCCAACTGGGTAAGCAGCAGTTCTCAGAGACTGTACACACTATACCTGCCTGACAAGGAGGAGAAGCACACAATCACCCTACAGCAGCAAGGGTGAATCTTTTAGAGCTTTCAATGATACAAACAAACCACTGTGGCACATGTGCCATAGATTCACCACCACTGCCCTAGACAAAACTGCATGGTTGGGGTATTTTTGGTACTGGGGATCGAACTCAGGACCTTGCCCATGCGAGGCAGGCACGGTGCCACTAAGCTAAATCCCTGACCCCTTGTTTTGTCTTTTTGAGACAAGGTCTTGCTATGTAGTTCAGGAAGGCTTTGAATTCACTATGTAGTCCAGGCTGGCCTCGAACTCACAGTGATCCTCCTGCCTCAACCACCCATGTGCTGGGATTACAGGCATGCACCACTGCACCCAGCAAAAGTACATGTTTTAAAAGAGCAGCCAAAGACCATCAGAATGTATAAGCATCAGGCTTCTGAATAATTTCTGTGGGCCACATTCATCCTTATTCAAAAGCACTGAGAAAATTATACTACATTTCTATTTGAATGTCATGGAAGTATAATAAATAACAGCTATTTTTTTTTTTTTAGAAAATAGAAACACTTAAAATAATGTTACCAATTATACTGAAAATGTATTATTATTTGTGGTACTGGGGATTGAGCCCAGGGCCTCTGTGCTGAGCTACACCCCAGCCCTTTTTTTTCACTTTGTATTTGGAGACAGGGTCTCACTAAATTGCCAAGGCTGGGCTCGAACTTGGAATTCTCCTGCCTCAGGTTACCAGAGTGCTGGGATTATAGGCGTGTACCACCATATCCACCAAAAATGAGAATTCTTTTTTGTTTTTTGTTTTTTGGTACCAGGGATCAAACTCGGGTCCTTGTGCTTTCCAGGCAGGTGGCGGAACCACTGAGCTAAATCCCCGGCCCCAAAATTAGAATTCTTATATAACTGAAATCAGTATTTACAGGCAGAGTGATTATTATATGTAAAGGTATAATATTTTTAGTTACTGAAACTAGGAGGAGTATGAAACAATCTGATTTTAGAAATTCTTCTAATGAAATCGATCATGGCTTAAAATTTCAACTATTTGAAACTTCTGCAAATAGAATTTCATAATATGTCAGTTTTGAGTACCAAACTATCACAATGCCATCTTCTGAACATTAAGTCTTGTTTTTCACAAGTTACCACACGTATCACGTTCTGAAATTTTCCTAATTTAAACACACATGCACGCACACACAAATAAACACAGAAAGAAAGCCTACCTCTTTTTCATTTCTAACAACTGATTATTGAGTACAGATCTTTCTTCTTCCAGCTGGAAAACAAAAAAAAGACAATACACACAAAAAAAGAGAGTGTTCAGTTCGTAACAAGTCCACAGAGAGACCCACTTCTCACCCCACTCCCACATCCCGGGCTCTAGGACAGCAGAAGCAACTGCACCTCACGGCCACTATGCACAGGACACACAGTGACCACTGCACAATTGCTTACAACCTGCTGGCGCCCCTTCTTCATGGACCTAGAACTGAAAACGTTAAATAACAGCAACTGCAACAGCACGTGGCTCCACTGAGGCTTTCAATTCATGTTTATTCAACGACAACTCTATTTTTGTTGTTTTTTTGGTTTTTGAGACAGGGTCTTGCTATGTAGTTCACCTCAAACTGGAGGTGATCCTCCCGCCTCAGCCTCCCAAGTACTGGGATTATAGGTGCACACCACCACACCCAGCCATCTCCACGATTAACATTCTAGTTGCTTTACCTATATCTCAGAGGCCACATGCCACTAACTCACAAGGGCTAGGAATAGGTCTTTTGCTCTCCGTGGCCCTCATTTCACTCACCTATTGACTCAGAACACACTCGGTTGCTAACTGAGTATTCAGTCACTCACTCAGTCACAAAGAAATATTCCAAGCACTTGTCATCAATAAAACAAGGAGATGAATAACAATTTTCAGCAGTCCCACAGTCCCACTGATTCAAGTAGTTAACCTTGCGAGACGAGGTATCTTCATCCCCAGCCTGCACCACACAAGTTGAACCAGACACCCATTTCAGCTCACACTAACAAAGGGGTTAAAGAGCTTTTGTGTGTGCCTTTTTTGGGGGGGTACCAGGGATTGAACTCAGGACCTTGTGCTTGAGAGGCAGGCGGCAGAACTGTGTGTGCTTTTTAAAATCAAAGGACAGCTAAGATTAACAAGTGTGGGCCAGGGATTTAGCTCAGTGGTTTTGCTGCCTGCTGTGCAAGCACAAGGAACTGAGTTTGATCCCCGGTACCAAAAAAAAAAAGATTAATAAGAGTGAAACTTCTACCAGCTCACTGTATGTAGCTGTAGTCATTATTACCTATCAGCCATATATACGCTTTGCTATGAGGTATCCCAGACTTCCTGAATATGCATATATGTATGTGCTGGACATAAATGTACCCTGATCATGAAGTCTGCAGAGGTTAACATCCAGGCTTGTTGCTCTGGACTCCCTGCTTTCCTAGTCCATTAAGATATATGCTGCTTCTGCCAGGTGCATGCCTGTAGTCTCAGCACTTGGGAAGCTGAGGCAGGAGGATCGACTCAAGTTCAAGGCCAGCCTGGGCTATATAGTGATGAATTCAAGGCCAGACTGAACTATATAGCAAGACCTTGTCTCAAAAAATAAAGGGGGGAGGTGCCTGGGATTTAGCTCTGTGGTTTTGCTGCCTGCTGTGCAAGCGCAAGGACCCAAGTTCAATCCCTGGTACCAAAAACAAACAAACAAAAGATATATGCTGCTTTTGCTGTAGGAGTAATTCAGAGAAATTTTTAGAATGAAAGAGAGCAGAGTGGGAGGCAAACTTTAAAACTGAAATGAGAAGGACAACATCTGGAGAGTAGGATGTGAAGATGAGAGGACTTTTATTTTTGCCTTTATGCCTTGTATTCGATTTTTTTTCGATTTATATTTTTTAAAAAACATGAAACTGTTTTGCTTTTATCATTAAAAAAATTAAAGTCAGGTGTGGTGGTCCATGCCTGTAATCCCAGCACTTGAGAGGCTGAGGCAGGAGGATCACCACAAGTTCGAAGCCAGTGTGGACTCCATAGCAAGACCTTGTTTAACACAAACAAACAAACAGGGACGTGGGATGTAGCATGCATGAGGCCCTCAGTTTTATCCACAGTACTGTGCTCCACCAAAAAAAAAAAAAAAAAAAGGAAGAGGAGAAAAGAAATGTGACTGCTGCCGCTGCCTCCCTCGCAAGCACAAGGTCCTGAGTTTGATCTCCGGTACCAAATAAAAAGAAATGTGACTGCTAAATGCACCTTATTATTCTGAACCAGAATAATTAGAAGCATTGATTCCTATAAAGACCAGGACAGTAAGTACCAAATTTCTATTCCTTAAAAGTTTAAGCATACTAGGAGTGGGCAAGGTGGGAGGAGATGGAGCGAGGAAGAAAGAATCTCTGCAAACTACTTTTTGGGCTGAATGACTCTTCAAATGTTTGTTAGTAATTTGTATTTTTCTCTCCTGTGGATTATCTGCATGTCACTTGTCCATTTATATATTCATTATAAAAATTTTCCAATCAGTATTAGGTTTTCTTTTTTGAAAATGTTTTTGGTGCTGGAGATCAAATTCAGGGCCTTGTGCATGCCAAACATTCACTCTATCCGAGCGAGCTCCATCCCCACAGTCTGTCTTCCTCTTCTCTATTACAGCTTCTAATTTCACACACTGTGGTCAGAGAACATGTATGACTCCAGTTCCTTCACATGCATTGAACATTGTTTCTTTTTTTTAAAAAATAAATTTAACAACCTTTTATTGTTAAGTCATTAAGAGGTATCAAAATTAAAAAGCAAAATTACAGGGTAAGACTTAACAAAACTACTAGGAGCGTCAGAAGAAGTGAAAATGGGACTAGGCACGGGGCAATTATGAACATGGGAAGGACAAAGATAGAACAGTGAGCATGTGCTGAAGATACTAGGGGAGAGGATCTGGTGAAATTTTGATCTTAGACGAGCACCTAGGTAAAGAAATAATGGGATAAGACTTCTAAACCCCACTATGTGCTTAAGAGTCATCCTCTCCTTCCTCAGCCTCTTTTTCATCATCCTTGATCAACACCAGCTGGTCATCCCCCCATCTTCATTGTCGTCATCATCCAGTAGGTCCCCCTCCTCAGCAGAGTCATCTGCAGCACCCTCAGACTCTGTCTTCATATTAGTCTCATCTTTCTTCAGGTAGGTGCTGGTTTGCTCCTCTTCTGACTAATCATTCTTCATCTCTACTGCTTGTTTGCTCTGTTCCTTTTCGATTTTCTCCAGGCTTTCCAGTAAAGAATCCACTTTTTGTTTTATCTGGGTCAGCTCCTTCTTAATGGCCTGAAGATCATCACCTTTCAACTTTCTAGACTTGGAAGAAGATCCCCGCTGTCCACTCTTAGAATTGAAGCTGCTTTTGCCCCTTTGTGAGTTGTTTCCTGATACGGACTGGAGTTTTGAGGGCACTACAGCCCGAGCAATAGGAGGAGGAGGAGGAGGAGGAGGAACACGTGCTGGGTAACTGTACATCCTGTCATAATAATCACATTGAAAGTCATAGTCCAAATCAAGAGGAGCCGTACATCTCCGCTGCAGATTGTTTCACACCTGCTTTTCCTCTGTTCACTTTTGGTTCTGCAGCCAGATTAATATCTAAAACTGGGCCAGCAAGCATTCTGCCATCCTCTCCTGCTACAGCAGCCTGGGCCTTTCTCTCGTTAACATACTGGACAAAGGCAAAGCCCTTATGAACAGAGCAACCCACAATTTTGCCATACTTCGAGAAGATTGCCTCCAAATCGGATTTCTTTACCACAAGAGTGCTGAGATTTCCAATGAACACACGGGAGTTCATGGAGCGAGGATCTGTCTTGTTGCAAACATTGCTAGGCATCGTGTTTGATGATAAGGTTGCTGACAAAGAAAAAAAACAGGAGAGGGATGAGAGAAGCGATTCGATTCTGAATCTGCTGCTCCCAGGTTCTATGTGAAGTCGACAGTTGCTTGAGGTAGACAACGCGGCCACAACCTCTGTCTTCATCTCTTCATAAAATGGCCCCCGAGTCTCCTCTGCCGCCGAGGCTGAACACTGTTTCATGGCTTAATTTACGGTCTAGCCTGGAGATATTCCAGGTGCAGCGGGCAGCCGCATACTCTGCCACCAATGAATAAACACAATAAAATAAAATACATTCTAAGCCAGGCATAGTAGCTGTATTCCCAGCATTCTGGGAGGCTGGGGCAGGGGCATTATAAGTTCAAGCCTAGCCTGGGAAACTTAGCAACTTAGCAAGACCTTGTCTGAAAATAATAAAACAGGAAGTAAAAAAGGGGGCTCAGGATATGGCTCAGGGCAAATGCCATGGGTTCAATCCCCATTACAAAAAAAAAAAAAAAATCCAGACAGGCAGAGTGGTACACACCTGTAATCCCAGCACTCGGAAGGCCAACGCGGAAGGATTGCTGTGAGTTTGAGGCCAGCCTGGGCTACATGGTGAGTTCAAGGCCAGCCTGGACTGCATAGTGACCTTGTCTCAAAAAAATTTTTTAAAGCCCGGGATTTAGCTCAGTGGTTCCTCCACCCACCTCGCAAGTGCAAGGTCCCGAGTTCAATCCCCAGTACCAACATTTACAATGCTGTCAAATGAAATGGTGATATAGGTAGTACTTTTTCAAGTTGATTCATGTTATAAACATGTCTTTTTTTTTTTTTTTAGGGTACTGGGAATCAAACTCAGGACCTTGCCCTTGCCAGGCAGGCAAGGCACCACTGAGCTGCATCCCTGGCCCCTGCCATTTCTAATTTAAAACTAACATTATAATTTAAAAGGAATACATTTTTTTTAGAGATAAAAATATTTACAGATGAAATGTCAGGATACCAGTTGCTTTATGACACTCAGGGCAGATGGGGTAGCAGGCGAGTGAAACCAGCTGGGAGTGGCCAGGAGCTCACTGCCAGGGGAACCTGACACAAGAGCACTGGCCAGCCCACTCTGCCTCCAGGTTTGCCTGAGATTTCTCAGGATCAGAGGATAATATAATAAGTAGTGAAAGATAAAAAAGGAGGGCAGAGCTGGGTGTGGTGCGGGAGATTACCACGAGTTCATGCTAGCTTGGGGTATATAGTGAACTCAAGTCCAGCCTGAAGTACATAGTGAGACTCTGCCCCCCCCAAAAGGGGGGGGTTCAAGAAAAATGTATAAGAATATAACAATGAAAGAAGAGCAAAACTTATTACAGTTTGGGAAATGCTGAGCCAGAAAATGTCAAGGAATTCATCTATTCATGTGGAAATAAACATGGTAGGTACTTTGCTTTAAACCTATCATGTAAGCTAAGACAAACAGGACTTTGGGTGCAATAAAGGCCATTCATTAGAAGCGCAAAGTTATTATATAGATACACAAATCCTGCTTTTGTGGGCTCAGTAAAACCACTTGAATAAAAATCCTCAAGAGTAGCGCATTTCTGTTTGCTCACTGCCATCTCCTGTATTTTTGGAACACTGACACGCACTTAGTAGGCGCTCAGCATCTGCACAGCATGAACGAATGTGCCAGACAGACGCTGTGCTCTCAATGGGTAGGAGGTAGTAGCAGCGCTCGGAGGCCAGGGTTCTCAGAGCCAAGAACTCGTCTCATCAAGCCAGTGTGGCCATTCTTTTCTCACTCATTTCCCCAGCAATGGGGTTCATTTGTACTATTTCAGTCTCTTTGCTAAGCAAGTGTTCTGAGGTCCAAAATAGCATCTCTACCTTGACAGCACCAAACACATTCCCTGTGTCTGAGGATTTCTAGTCTCGCCTCCCACACACAGACAGACAGATTTCTGTTCTTGGAAGAGAAGGGAAAGGGAAAGGGAAGAGCAGGATTCAGTGAATTTTTGTGGCAAAGCCCTCTCGGAGATGGAGAAAGGGAGGGGTGGACAGAGGGGTATACCACTCAGATCCCCTTTTAAGGCTTGTCACCAGCTTTGGGGAGTGCTGTCAGCAGGGACTGAGTGTCAGGGTCATACCCCTTCCCAGAAGGATGACATCCAGCGACTAAACAATGTGAGATTTTAACCACTTACCAGTCCAATTATTTAATTACAGGATGACCCAAAATTGCATATTTTTCATTAATTTTTATAAGATAACAGGAAATATAAAAATGGTAATTTTATCAAACTTATTCAATACAAGAATCAAATGGCTGAAGTGACATCCACCCAAGCAATGCTCAGGATAGTCAGTATGTAAATGAACACGCTGCCACACGCTGCCACATGCTGCCGAGTGATAGCGTAAAGTCTTAAATGGTTAAAGACTCAGTCCAAACCAATCCACCTGGATGTGTTTACATACACGATGGCCAGTACTGTGCAGGTTTGGAGCTAGGCCATACAGCCTCAGTGTGCGGTACCTCCTACACCCGCCAGGCTGTGTGAGCACGCTCGCTGATGTCCATGCTATGAGGCCGTCACTTAATGACACATTTCTCAGAAAGCACTCGTGGCTTTAACACGTTTATGACGGGGCTGCACATAATTCACCCGCCTTGCTGCTGGGCAGCTGTGAACCACTGCTGGTACACATGTGACTGATCCGTTGGGTGGCAGGGGACAGTCATACATTTGCCCCTAGTGGTGCAAGCCAGTAGGAACATGTTAAGTAAAACAAGATTGTACCTTTTTCTGTTGCATTTGTTGAGCTAATTTTATTCATTCAAATTACCTTCGTCTTCTATTGTTATGCTTCTCATTGCTGTAATAATTTTGTTTTCCTCTCCACTTATGATGACTAGCTCAAGCCTTTGTATTTTTAGGATATTCACAAGATTTCTTTTGGTTTCTGATTTACTTAGCAGTTCTGATATGCTGAGGTTTAGGTCTTCAATTTGTTTCTTTCACTCTTCACTCCCTGTTAAACTGTTGTTTTATCGTATCTTCTTTGAACAGTTGTTTTATTCAAATAATTTTTTATGTAACACAAAGCACTATTCTCCTTCGAGTAATGTTTCCTTATGACCTGAATTCCACATCTCTCTTTGGATTCCTATGTTCCTCTTATTTCTTTTTATACTCTTTTGGTACAATATATATTCAGCTGTTCATCTTTCAGGCAGGCAGCTTTACCCAGATCTTAATTCAAATGGATCTCCTGATACCCTTCCTACTTTACCGGAGGCCTTTCACAGCTGAAGGCTGGGCAGTGCAGTCTATGCATTTCTGCAGCCACCCTTGCCAGAGTAGGGGCAAAGATGGGGAGATGGGAAGAGCTCGATCTGGTGGAGGTTGTTTTCTGTGACTCTTCTTCAGCCTCCTGCATCTTATCCACGCCATCTGCACAGAGGTGATCTTGTCCTCCCAAGAGGATATCCTCGGGTGTCGGCCTCAGGGCAAATGTCCAGGGAGGTCTTTCTCCTCTCCTTGCCTCCTCTGACACCTCCCCTTCTCACACAGGGAGTGGCCTCTGGCTGGAGGTAGTTATAAGACCAGATGATGCAGATGGGAACTTTCCCCCAGATCAAAAGATGGAGCTGTGTGAGGAGAAGTCTTCTGCCTTTCCCTCCTTGTCCTTCCTGTTTCCTCCTAGATACTCTGCAGTGCTTGGAAGTACAACTGCCACCTTGATCATGTGGTGAACAGTACCTGATGCAGGTGGCAGCAGAACAGGTCCTGAGAGGCCACACCGAGGCAGCTCTCACCTGGCTGCTGACCTGTAGACCTGCCCTCAGCGCCCACACTCCCTGGCCACTGCTCGCTAGATGAGCACTGGGAATGACAACTGGAGTTTTCCCACCTGCAGCTAAGCCCCGTGCAGGGAGAGGGGGCTTTCTCGAGGTCCCCAGCTGGACTTTCCCCAGGCTCCTGCTCAGCTCTGTGATCTAGGATTCTCCCAACTGGACTAGGCTCAAAGACGGCAAGGATTAGACTGAAAATTCTCAGGATTTTGCTGCTCACCTTTCTTCTCACTTATCACTAAGACCACAATGTTAAACACAGTCAAACCACAAATTTGTTTCTTTTCTCAGTTGCCAATTTTGAAGTTTGTGGTATGAAGCTGATGGGCTTTGCTGGCTTTTGCTGGATTCATGGCTTAGTCATTAAACTGTTTGTATCCTGAGGTACTAGAGATATTCTGTGATCAGCTTCACTCTGCCCTATTTGTCCAGAGGCCTCCTGGACCCAGACTGAAATTATGATGGCTGATCATCATTTTTCCACAGCAATACATGACAGGCCAAAAATACCTTTCTTTTTCTAAACATTCATGTTGGAGAATTTAGGCTTACTTAAAAGGCAAGCAATTATTCATGGATCACATTGTATGCTAAGACCAGTTTTTTGTACATTGCCTCTGCTGTAACCTCTGTCAGGATAAACTGTTCGTGAAATACAGTTATTGACTCATCTAATCCCTGTCCAATTTCCAAAAGCAAACTGTGGCCTCATTTTGCAAATAACCAGGAGAAAAATCAGCATGGTTCCTATAGTGACAGCTCAGGGTGTCTGCTATCTTTACAAGGTGGAATACTTGAACGGTTTGGAAATGACATAGCAGACGTGGCAAAGGTGACTGCTTCAGGGGGTTATTTCTGAAGAACTCACAGTATTTTATTTTTAGAATTCTTCTTTATAAAGTAGAATACATTTGAGACTTGGAAATGGTAAATGAGACATACCAAAGGTACCCACCTGAGGTGACTACTATTGAAGAATTCCTCATGGAAAGAAAATAATACCAGGGCCAGGGATTTAGCTAAGTGGTTCTGCTGCCTGCCTTGCAAACGGAAGGACTGGAGTTCGATCCCCGGTACCAAAAAAAAGAAAATAATACCCTGTATGGTTTCCATTAATCCTGAAGCTGACTGACTGCTTCCACTGTCTAGGCACAGCAAACGCCCCACTCACCTGGTGATCAGGCTGTGGCAACCTTACTCCTGTAACAAAGCTATGAAACTAGAAGTAGCTGAAACCACTGGAAAAAGTGGCAAGAGCAGCCACAAGGTCTGTATCTCAGCCTGCAAAACAGGACTGGGACCTCGCTATAAACACCTCCACACCACGCTCTGATTCCTTCCTCCTCACTACTGCGGGGTGAGACACAGCAGCATGGCCCGGGACCCACAGCCTACTACCTGGTACACTAAGGGATCAAGGCAGCTGCAGCTCGCCCTGCTGGACACTAGAAGTGGTGACACTGAGGACCGACTGGCCTCTGACAATGAGGAAGGTCCATCACGGGAGGACAGGAGAAGAAAACATGTAAAAGCAGACACAAGAGGGCTAGGAACCATGTCTGGTGGGAGAAATTTGAGCAACTGGGTGGAAGGAGTCAGGAAGAAAAGTCAGGAGCATGGGTGGTGGCAGGGCCAAATGTTCAGAGGGAGTCATCAATTTCACAATTCCTAGGTAAATGATGACTTTAGCAAGAGTCATTTCAGGAGTCCACTGGGGGCAAATATCAAGGCAGCAGGGAATGGAAAAAATGGAAAATGAAAATTAAAGTCAACAACAGATGACTTAAAAATTTCAAAGTAAAGAGGAAGATAGGGAGGCCAGTGTGGACAGTGGTGAGATCTAGTATTGTCAAGAAAGGGAGGATTTCCTATCCTATAGAAGATCCAACATGGCAATGAGAGGCAGCTGCTGTGGGCAGGGCTGCAGGCAACAGGGGCCCAGGGACGGTGTGAATGGGGAAGGCAGCACAGGGCACCTGACGCAAAGGGATGCCCACAGCCTGGCACATCCACTCAGTGGGACACTATTCATCCATGAAAAGGAACCAAGTGTCCCACCCTCCACTTGTACACAAGGGAATGAAGTACTGACTCACACTGCAACCTGACTGAACTTGGAAAACATACTAAGTGAGAAAGGTCCATCACAAAAGGTCATGTAGCATGTGGCTCCATTCATATGAAATGTTCAGAAAAGGCGAATCCATGGAGACCAGAAGACTGGTGGCTGCCAGGCCTGGGGCAGGGAATGAGGAGTGACTGCCACTTGGTGGTGACGAGAATATTCTGAAACTACTCAGAGGTTGTGGTTGTACAACATGGTAAGTGTATAGCGGAATGTCACTGAGCAGTGTACTGTAAAATGGTTCAGACAGCAACTCTTATGTTACATGCACCCCCCCACGCACCCAACCCAAGGCAACAAGTACCTGTGTGAGCACATACAGCTTATAGCAACTGTAAAACAATCTTCATAATTCTTGAGTTGCAGAAGGTAAGTTATGACTACTCTTAGACTGAATAAAATAATTTCATAGGATTTAATCTAATATATTCTCTTTTAAAAGACAGGACACTGGGGCCGGGGATTTAGCTCAGTGGTTTTGCCACCTGCTGTGCAACCGCAAGGACCCGAGTTTGATCCCTGGTACCAAAAAAAAAAAAAAGACAGGACACTTGAGCTGGGTGTGGTAGGGGACACCTGTGATCCCAGGACTCAGGAGGCTGAGGCAGGAGGATCACCATGAGTTTGAGGCCAGCCTGGGCTACATAGTGAATTCAAGGCCAGCCTGAACTACACAGTGAGACCCTGTCTCAAAAAAAATCAACCCCCTCAACACCAAAAGAAGACAGCACACTCTGTATGTGTATGTGTTTTGTTTTATTTTGTTTTTTCAGTACTGGGGATTGAACTGTAGGCCTCTGCACTGAGCTACATCCCCAGTCCTCTTTTTAGGGGGTACTGGGGATTGAACTCAGGACCTTGAGCTCACCCCAGTCCCTTTTTAAATTTTTATTTCAAGACAGGGTTTTCATAATTCACTAAATTGCTTGGGTTGGGCTTGAACTTGCAGTCCTCCTACCGCAGCCCCCCTGAGTGTTGTGATTACAGGTGTGTGCCACACCTCCTGCTCTGTGTGACATTTTATTAAGACTCCTGTCACTGTTGATGCCAGGTAAATCAAACACTTCTGCTGCTCAAAGTCCTAACTGACCCGAACCGTTGGCCCTGCCCTTTTAGAATGAAAACTAACCTCAGGAAGGAGACCTGAGAAAGACTTTCAGCTGGAGAGAGGAGTCTGACGTGGATAGCAGGCAACACAAGCTGTGCACATGCACAAGCTGCGCCTGGCAGTCAGGTCAAATGAGGTCCTGCCTCCCGCCCGCTCTCAGCCCAGGCTGTCCTTGAACTCGGGAACCCTCGTGCCTCAGCCTCCCAAAGGCCAGGAATACAGGCGAGCGCCACCACGCCCAGGCTCAAATGAGGTTTCTAGTAAGAAACAGCAACTACTATCACTGAAAACAACTGCTTTCTAAAACAAAACAGTATTTCTGCCAAACACTATGGCTCTGTATATATTTCTAACAGAGCTGACCAAAAGTTTGATTTAAGTGCAGAAAGTAGCTAAGTGAAAATTCATAATTTTATAGAAAGAAACAGCACTCTACAGTCTTGGGAATGACACAATATGAGTAATAAAGCCTGATGAATTAATCAATTTTCTATAAACCAAGATTGCATCTAATCTTTCTCTCTCTCACTCTCTCTCTCTCGATTGAACCAAGTGTCTTCATATTGAGCTATATCCCCAGTCCTTGTTTTTCTTCTCTTTTTCTTTCTTCTTAAAATTTTGAGATAAGTTCTCGAAAAGTCACTAAGTTGCCAGGTGTGTTGGCACACACCTGTAATCCCAGCACTTAGAAGGCTGAGGCAGGAGAGAGCCACAAGTGTGAGGCCAGCCTGAACTACACAGTGAGACCCTGTCTCAAAAAAAAGAAAAAAGAAAAGAAAAAGTCACTAAGTTGCCTAGGCTAACTTGCATTCCTCCTGGCTCAGCCTCCTGAGTGCTAGGACTACAGGTCTGCCCACCACACCCAGCTATTCAGTGCCACTTTTAACTATTCCCATCAACCCAAGCTTTCAGGTTTTAGTTCACACTCATTTGTCACTTCTGAGTAAAACACCAAAAACACAAATGGTAGAATGACCATCTCATTCTTTAAAAAGCAGTCACTGTTTTAGCTGCTCCTTGCAGGCACTGTTCTTCTAACACCCTTTCCAGGAGAAGCCAATAGATATCCCTCTTGTGAAGAGAACAGAGCTGCTAGGATGCAGAACTGCCCAAAGAGACATGAGGTCTCCTGAGCTGCTTCTGGTTCTGAGTGATGGAGACAAGATATGTAATCATCAGTCACAGTCTCAGCATGAGAGGGTGACCTCTGTTCCCAGTTACGGGATCCACCTTTCACCAGAGACATCCAGTGACAGGAGAGAAAAGAGACAGGACAGACTCAGCACTTGGCTGAAATCCCTCTATCCCAAGCCCTAGCAGACACACTGAGTTTGAGGATGCCAAATGTTTACAGCTCCAGCTTGCGCCAGGAAAAAAAGAACCTCTTCAGGTCAAAAAGCTTCCGTTTCTCATGAACTCCATTTTTTTCCATGCAGTGACCTTACATAAGTCAACACGAATTGATTCTTTTCCAGCCAAGTCAGAAGACAGGAAACAACTCTTGACTCTACTCACTAAGGGATGTTGACTGAACAACTATCTTCTTTGTGCTTCTACTTTTTTACAAATGAGGACAACAGCAGATTAATAGAATTGAGGTAAGGATTGAGATAACAGCTGTCATTTAATTGTGCATGCCAAACAGTAAGAACCCATACATCAGCTGCCATCAACAACAGCACCACCACCACTGTGGAGCCCAGAGAGGTGGCACTTCTCTCATGAAATGAGAAAACTTTGGAAAGCTGTAACAAAGGTTTTAAAGTCTGAAATCAACTCTCCAAAAAGTGCTTTCACCACAAAGGGCACCATAGTCAATCCAATGACCCTAAATTCCTCCATCCCAGGTGATAATTAACATTTGCAAGGTATAGCATCATGGGGAAAATCATTGTTTCCACGGTAGTCCACAGAAAGAATGAATGAACACATAGCAAAAGTCTCTAAAAACATCATTCCAACCTGCTGCTCTGGGGTCAGCTGTGACTAACAATTCAGCAGTTTGATTCAGCTGTTAGGAACACAAAGCAGAATACAAAATCCTGCATAATCAATGTTCCATGTTTAATCAACTTCTGGCAGAAGCCTCTGTAATTTAACTATAGAAACAATGGGTTGTGGTGCCCTCCAGTTATAACCCACATTCCATTTATTCCAATGTACATCCGTGCACATACTGTGTATTCAGTTTCACCAGGAAATGATAAAACATTTTTTTAATTTAAGGGAAAGCAGTGTTCTATTTAAAATCAACCGCGAACCCTAACAAATCCATAATATAGAATCTATTTCCTTAAACCCAATTTTGATAAAAGACAAAAATCTTGAGGAAAAATAATTTGAAATCCAAATAGTAGTAAGAAGATATTGTCCCTTTCCATTAAATGCTTTGCTGTAAGATCATCAATACAGACTTTTTCACTACTTGCTTGCAAGATCCAGTTTTCTGTGTGTGTTTTTAAATGGACCTGTCAATTCACTCCTGCCCTAAATCCTACTGCAAAACACTTAAAAACAGAGACACACTGGGGCCAGGGATTTAGCTCAGTGGTTCCTGCTCCTGCCTCGCAAGCACAAGGTCCCAAGTTCGATTCCCGGTACCAAAAAAAAAAAAAAACAGAGACACACAACACAGGTGACTTGAAATCTCATTTGGAATGACCCAGCCAAGCGGAGATCTCCAAGTTGCTTCCAGGTGCACCACAAACAGCAGCAGACATCAGCAGGCAGATCTAGAAACCCCACACTAAAGGTCCACTGACCTTCTGATGACTTGTGACTTCGTCCCTGCTTCTCCCCAGCTCCTCAGCAAGTTTGACGTTCTCTTCCTGCAACGCTGAAAGCTGCTGGGACTTCTGAGCTGCTGCCTGCTTTAGGGTTTCTCTGCAAGGACAGTGAGTGCAGGGTTACCATAGAAACAAGACAGGCAAGGAAACTGTGGGAGACAACCAGCTTCACAGCACTGAGGAAAACAGAGCTGGTCACGTGTCCGACAGGCCCTATAACAACAGGAGACAGTGTCATCTGCATGCAGGAGGGGCCACATGGCTTTAACCCCTCAAAAGGATGGCCGCCCACAGTTATTACATTTTTAAAAACCTAATAAACACTATACCCATCTCCTTCCCACCCCCACACACTCCATACAAGAAAGACTTCTGCTACAGAATAAATGACAAATGAGATGGTCAGTATAGCAGTCCTGTCTTTAGGAATACTTCCATAGATAATTACACTAAAATCTACATTGATAAGTGATTTAATTTGCTGCCAAGGCAGTGTTCTAGCTATACAGATCTGTATTCTGCTTTACTTTTATGGAAAAAAAAGCCAATGGTTTCATTTCCCATATCAGTCAGAGTCAAGTGCTGATGTGAATCTGAGCATAGTTTTAGGACACCTCAAAATGAAATGCCCTAAAAAAGGTTTTCTAATTAAACAATAGGTGTTTTACTTTCATGGCATTCTTTCCACAATGCTAATTTATAATTAAAAGAAGAAGAAAAAAGAAGCTAATAAAAATATAATACAGCCTGCTAATCTATGGGTATCAACATATAAAATATGAACACATATATGAATTTATAAATATCTTCCGATTATTAAAATCAACCCAAAATACACATTTTAAATTATCATCCTTTACACGTAGATATTCAAAATATTTTACTTGATCACTGGATTTTAGTTTTATGCCATAGATGGTTTTGATGCAATTATGAATTTTAAGTAAGTTTGTGCTGGATAAACTCTACTCCACAAGCTGTCATACATGGCTGAATTCTGAATCCAGTCATCTGGGTATGAATCCATCTGCTGAGGCATGAACACATCTATTTTTAACTTCAATTGTCTCATGGGTGATGGTGCTTGGCAGCTTCAATTTTCTCCGATTTTTCATTCTCCACCTACCTATAACGTGCATACTGTGATGACCTCATGGAGATTTGGGGAGATAAATCTCTAAAACCTCTCTTGGCCCACTCAGGCTTTTTACAGAGAAAAAAAGAAGAAAGAAAAGAAAGAAAAGAAAAGAAAAGAAAAGATAAGATGGGAGGAGTATTACCCTCAGGTAATTAGCCATTCTGAAAGAGTCATGGGGGCCAGAGATTTAGCTCAGTGGCACCTCGCCTGTCTTGCAAGTGCAAGGTCCTGAGTTCAATTCCTGGTACCACAAAAAAAAGAAAAGAAAGAGTCATGACTTTAATTATGGATCCATCTATTATCAATGTACCCATCTGTATCTCTCTCTCCACATACACCCCACAGCTAAAGTTCACTTCCTGGCAAAAGTCCACCAATCCTTGATAAATCAGACGATCAGCAATCATCATAAGCCAAACACTGTGGTCACTGCCTTCATGGGGCTACCTAGTTTCAGCATTTGTGTGGCCTGATAAATGATATTTGTGCTCCTCTTCTATCCCTCTTAAAGGTTTTTATCTTTTCAAGTTTTTTAAACTCTTAGTTTATATTAAGATCTTGTAGTGAGGAAAATTAAAATGAGGAGTCAAAGAAATAATCCAAAAATGCCCAAAATGTCTTTAAGTATTGACCTATGAAAATGCTGTTTACTGTTTTAAAAATACGAAATGCTTTCATGTGCATTTTCTCATTTAATCCTCAAAGCACAGGGAGGCTGTTATTACTTATATTTTAAGATGAGAAAATCGAAGCTCAGAGAATTTGCCCCAAATCCTAAAATCAGTAAGTAGTAGAATCAAAGAACCAGAGTTACAGTTGGCAGGTGATTCCAGCACAAGGGCACACTTCAGTTTCTCTCCAGGGGGTCGTGGGCGTGTGCATTTCATGAAGGAAAGAGACTCTCACTGTTCCAACTCTGGACAGTCAGGCATCAGTCTGAAAACACCACAAAAACGTTTCTAACAATTTTTTTTTTTTGGTACCAGAAGGCAGGTGCTGTGTCAGCCATTTCTTTCTTTCTTTCTTTTTTTCAGATGATACCTGAAGCCATCTGCAAATCCCCGGCCATTTCCAACAATTTTAAAAAACACTTTTTCTCTCTATAGGACAAGGTGTCTTAAAACAAAAAAGTTGTTTTTTTTGGTTTTTTTTGAGACGGAGTCTCACTTTGTAGTTTAGGCTGGCCCTGAACTCATTATGTAGCTCAGGCTGGCCTCAAACTTGAGGTAATCCTCCTGCCTCTGCCTCCCGAGTGCTGGGATTATAGGGGTGAGCCACCACGCCTGGCTAAAAAAGATTCTGTAGTTTAAAAACTGAGGGGCAGGTGTAGTGGTGCATGCTTGTAATCTCAGCATTTGGGAGGCTGAGGCAGGAAGATCATAATGTTGAATTCAAGACCAGCCTGAACTACATACTGAGACCATGTCTCAAAAAACTAAACCAGCCGAGGATTTAGCTCAGTGATTTCGCCACCAGCCCCACAAGGGCAAGGTCCTAAGTTTGATTCCCAGTATCAAAAAAAAAACTAAAGTACCCTGCCTCACAAGTGCAAGGTCCCGAGTTTGATCCCTGGTACCAAAAAACAAAAAACAAAACCCCAAAACACTAAAACAAAAACAGAAAACTCCCCAATACCAAAGACTAGTGAAAAACCACTTTATTGCCATTCTCCAGTTCAAACCAGGAGCAGGCTAATTAAAATCAAGGATTTTTCTAAAACCAGCTTAGTAAGTACCACTGAGGGAAAGGGAATCAGTGACAAGTACTGACTTTCAGTGCCAAGGAGAGGATTCCTATTAGAAGCCCAGGCCACCCTAGTGTTCCTTTCCTCCAGGACCCTCAGTGCCATTGGGTGAGGAGAAACAAACCACAATACATCAGAACACGAGGAGCCCCACACACAGCCACAGAGCTACAGGAAACCAAACAGCTGCTCATCCTCCAGCCTGCGAACCAAGGAGCACGACTAAGGACCACAAGACAACTGCACTGAGAAGCACTGTTCCTGTCACACAGTCCTCTGACAGCAGACAGCCCCCCTGAAATGTGGTCACTCTAGAGGACAAGTCACAGGGCAGTACCTCCCAACCACTGCCCACGCTACCCTCGCCAAGCTTCTATGGAAAGCCACACATATGCCTCAGGGTGTCTGGGCACTGACTAGAAGGTGGGATCCTCTCCAGCCTAGTGGGTAGGAACAAGGCCGAAAATCTAAAACAGGCCCAGCTCAGTCAGCAATGGGGCTGCTCCCTCCCTCCTGGGGTAGCACCATGGAGGTGATGGTGATAGCAGCTAGGGTCAGTATTTTACTCCCAGGCCTTTGGTTCTACAGGCATGAAGTAAACTTTGACTCACCACTGGAATAATGCTAGGAAGGGGGCACAAAGTTTTCTCCCTTTTGTGGGGGATGCTGGGGATGGAACTTAGGGCTTTGTGCCTGCTTGGCAAGTGCTCTACCCGTGAGCTGTACCTCTGGCCTGATAACCTCTCTTGATGGGGATGAGACCAACCCCACACTGATGGGCAGGTTTGGGGAGGACTCTGACATTAAAGGATGATCTCACTGACACAATGAGATTCCTCAGCAGTAGTGCTTGTAGTGTCACCTAAACCCCAAGAGCTCTCTCCACTTGGCCCTGCCCCTCCATTACCTAGATTGGCCCACACAGCTCAGGAGCGGGGCTAAGACAACAGGAGGTTGGTCAGAGAATCTTCTGCTGCTCACAGCCTTCCCCTCCAGCTGCCTGTATGACAAAAGAACTAAAGCCAGCTCAGTGTTCCAGAATCCTCAGGGTTAGCGTGACTACTTATGTCTCAGGGAAAATATCCAAAACTGTAACTGGACACACCCTATTTGAATTTAACTGAACTGTTATATTCCTACAATTGAGTTGTTTTGCCTGTCACCATGACCAATTATCTATTGCATTATTGGGCTTTGGTAGGCTAACGGGTTTTTTTTTTGAGACAGGGTCTTGCTATGTCATTCAGGCTGGCTTCGAACTCATAGTGATCCCCCTGCATCAGCCTCCCAAGTGCTGGGAATTACAGGCATGGGCCACCATACCCGACATCCAAAGAGATTTAAGATTCTCCCTAAGGACCCTTACCACACTGTGAGTTTGTAATAACATAGGCCCTTGCCTTGCCTCCATTTTTTTTTTCCACAGAATGTTTTGTTTTGGAAATATAAGTTAATGTTGCTGGGCTCCTGCCCAATGTATCAAAATGGTTTGTGACTGTTTGAACTCTGTGACCTTTCAAGAATGTTCTGTTAAACTCTGCCCCCTCACAAGAAGGTTCTGTTAAGCTCTGCCCCCTCTCAGGAATGTTCTGTAGCTCCACCCTTCTGCTTCAGGAATGTTCTGTAACTCCACCCCGCTGCTTCAGTGAGCATGCTCCCCTACCCTGTAAGTCCCTATGTAAGGAGGCTCTCATTTCTGGTAGAGCACTTAGACTCCTCTGAGGCAGCCAGGACTTGCCAGTGTGATAAAAGGTTTTTCTCCACCTCTTTAACTGACCATCGGATTCTCGAGTCTTCAAAAAATGAGAGCTGCGACCCAGAGCTAAAACTCAGCTGTGCCTCAGATCTGCATTTCTGAGCTGCCACACTGAGTTGTAAAGCTCAGCTGTGCCTTCTAAGCTGTGGCACTTGGCTACAACATTGAGCTGTAACACTTAGGTATTGAGCTGCTCTGCTCTGCCGAAACAGTGGAACTGATAGGAGCTTCTGAGACATTGTAGGATACCATGAATATCGAGACTGAGGATGGGATCAATCACCAACAACCTGAGCTGGGCATCTCCTCAAGTGAGCAGCTCAGATCAAACTATTCCTAGAAGAGTCTGAGTAACTTTCAGAAGAGAGAGACACACACTAGTTTAATCCAAATGTGATGCACAAACGGTACTGATGATGCTTACTTAGGAACAGCAGCTTTGAACCAATGCTTTTGTTTTTGTTCCAATCTCATGTTTTATTAAAACTAGAAATAAATGATGTAAAACTGAAAGGTAGGGACCACAGACATTTATCTGTGCACCCTTCCAGCTGAATTAGCGTGAAGGACGCACATACCCACGTGTTCACCAGATTAACTGGTGTTAAGATTTTTAGGTTCAAGTGGTCCACACAGTGAAGTTATTGAATAGAAGACCCAATGAAATCTACACTGTAACCATCACTAAAACTGCCACATAAACACCAACCTGACAGCTATGGCATCAATAAAGGAAACATCAACAGTCTACCTGAACTGAGCAGTAAACTGATGGGTAAATCCTAGAGTCCTGGAAAATGCTCCTCATTTAGTTTGCATGCTGTTTGGTTTCCTCCCCTACAGAAAGGAGTTTTGAGGGACTTTTAATAAAAGGTCTGATGGTTTCAAATCTTTAGATTGCTATTGTGTAAACATTACTTTAAACCTCTGATTCTACTTGTATCCTCAAAGCTTTACAGTCACAGTAAATCTTAAATGTTACAACTCATTGGGCCTAGAGCTAGACAATTAGCTCAGAGGCACTGCGCCTGTTTCACAAGTGCAAGGTCCTGAGTTTGATCCCCAGTACAAAAAAAAAAAAACCAAAAAACAACTCATTGGCCTGGGGATGTAGCTCAGTGGCACTCCATCTGCCTGGCAAGCGCAAGGTCCAGAGTTTGATCCCTGGTGGTGGGAAGAGGGTGTCTACAACATGAGCCAGCACATAGTCTCCTTCGATCCTTTCATTTGGCTCTAATTCTACCTTAATGGTGGTTACTGAGATGCTTCTGGGGGTGATGCAATAGTGTTTGGGGTATAGAAGGGTAACTTTTTCTTTTTTGCTTTACTGCACTTTTCAAATTATTTTTTAAATAACTATTTTCACTTTTCCAATTTAAAATAAATTTCATAATTTCTCTCAAAGGAGATAAACTTACATTTCTTTCCTGAATTCTTCCATTTTTTGATTCTCTACAGTCAGAAGTTCTTTGGATTTGTTCAGCTCTTCCACATTTTTCAAGTTGTTCTCTTTGAGTGTATCCAACTTAAAGATCAAAAGAAAAAAACTTGATGAAATAATTTCATTTTCTAATGGAATGGCTCGATAGACTATTCACCAAAATATATATTTAAAAAATAGGTAAAATGAGTCACCTGCTAAAATGTCACTTGGGTGAAGAAATTACAAATGACAAGTCTATTATAAACTGCAAACACTCTCCTTATGTTGAGTAAACTTTTTGCACACCTGGCCAAAATATCAAACTAAATTGCTACATAAATTTTATTACCTAATTTTTTTTTGGCGGGGGGGGGGTACCAGGGATCGAACTCAGGACCTTGTGCTTGCGAGGCAGGCGGTGGAACCACTGAGCTACATCCCCAGCCCCAAGTTCTTTTTTTTTGGTACCGGGGACCGAACTCGGGTCCTTGCGCTTGTGCAGCAGGCGGCGAAACCACTGAGCTAAATCCCTGGCCCTGCTACATAAATTTTAAAAATGTTATTTTCATCATGTGCACAATTATCATTATCAATGAGCTTGCTAGTCACATATGATCCATCTTTAAAAAGTTACAGTGACATCAATATGGATTATTTTTTGTAATAAAATGAAATCTCCTTCTTTCCCCATAGATTAGCAATGTAGGAAACTTTCCAATGTCAGTACCAAATTTACAGTCCTCGTTACAAAAACAAAAATTGAGGGCCAGGGATTTTGCTCAGTGGTTCCGGCACCTGGCACACCTGAAGAGGAAGAAGTCATGCAGAGTGAAGGGTGCCCATCAGGTTAGGGCCTGAGCCCATTGTGGGAAACCAGGTGTGTAACAGAACGAGTAGGATGGCCTGTGACAGGCTCCCAGAGGTGGCTAGACTTTGGGTGTGAAGCCCCCTCAAGGATGGGGGTTTGTATAGCCATCCAGGACACAGGACGTGCTCCTGGGACTAGGATGATTCTCTGGACTTTAGTCCTCGCCTCCCACAGCCAGAAATGGGAGTTGTCTCCCTTTGTCATGTCATAGATTCCCAGCCAGGAAATCCAGAGTGTCTTGCTGAACTCCACTACCCTCCTTTTAATGCCTTCTAATATTCCAATTTACAGAACATGAGCCCAAGATGTGGTTCATCTAGTCTTGTATTTTGGGTACAATGGACATACCAAGGGATACGTTATGGGAAGATACATACACTTCTTCCTGATCCTATCCTCAAAGGTTAAAGACATTCCATAAAATGTTGTAGCTTCTAATTGTGATTATCACCTGTGATTTCTGTATTCCTATTATACTTCTAGCTTGTCAGTTTTGAGTATATTCCAGGCTCCATGAAGTTTTATTTGCCCTACAATTACCTCAAAACATCCAGATCTCAGTAGATCTCCCTCTTTTGGCCTTCCACGATGATGGTCTCTACAATAGCTATCCATTCACCCATCCCTTCCCTTCCTTAACACTTCAC
The DNA here is from genome assembly GCF_000247695.1 of Heterocephalus glaber. The sequence goes on from NW_004624747.1 coordinate 22,514,404, forward strand.
CTACCTGTGACTTGGCAAAGCATCTGAAGTTACACAGAATTTCACACATTAACTCTGGCAAATCAGTGTGCAGGGGGATTCAGGTAACAGCTTTCCAAGGAAATAAAGGTTGGTATGAGGTGGGAGGGTGTGAACAGGAGAATCAAAGAGGAGTCAAGAAAGAGAAATGCTACTTCTGGACAGAATCAAAATATCTTGATGGCACAAATTTGCCCCAGCTCCAGGAGTGGCTAATTCAAGATGACACACTGAACTCGGCTAAGAAAAGGCCCACGTCAAGCTGGAGAATGCAATTTAGCAGCTCCAAAAGAGTTGAAGAAAGTATGGAAGATACAGGACATGAAAACAAGAGAATTCCATCACCACCTCCTCTTGCCAGTGCTGTCACTATGTAGTTACCTCAGAGAACCAGGCTATTACGGTTTCCCCCTCAATTGTTAAAAGTTGATTCTCTGGTGGGTGTGGTGGCGCATACCTGTAATCCCAGCACTTGAGAGGCTGAGAGAGGACAATCACCAAAAGTTCAAGGCCAGTCTGGGCTACACAGTGAGTTCAAGGCCAGCCTGGACTACATAGGGAAACCCTGTCTCAAAAACAAAACTGATTCTGCTAAATAAGTAACGAAGTAATACACTTTATTTAACATACGGCTCTGGATTACATGTGACTCATACTAACATGGACAAACTTGTGAAAGGCCACAGGTAAAAAAAATACAACATCCTGAGTTGGAGTGATCAAACACTCCATGACATCGCTGATAAGCTGTTCTCTGTACAAAAAGCCATTTAAATCTAATTACTTCGTTCTGCAGTTTTGCATTTGTTTGCTTCGTGTCCTCTAAGGAGGCCAGAGTTTCAGTCTTCTCTTTGGTCATCTGTTCCATTATCTGCATGGCATCTTCTGCAGTCTGAGCCACCTAAACACAAGAAAACACAGTGAGGAGGGAGCACAGCCTACCTGACACCATCAGGCCAAGCTCAGGCCACGATGCTCAGGCAGCACTCAGTCTGTGTGGCTGAGAGGCACACAGAGATGAGACAGCCACAGCACAGCGCTAACACCAACAGACAAGACAGGAAGGATCTGTCTTCTGACATGTGACACTGTCACAGACCCTTGCCAGGCCATTTCTCAGTGAGTCAACTGTTATACAACTTCCATCCTTTCAGACCCCTCTAAGCCTACATCTTCCCATGGCACTTCTGAGTTACATGACAAGTATGCTCTCACCATTCCCACCTACACTGGAGAGACAGTATTCGGTGATAATAAAAGAGTTAAGCCCCTATGTAGCTGAATTTCTCTTAATCACACTTACTGTTGTAAGTTTAAAATACTACCTTTGCTATCTCAAATTTGAAGCTTTTGAAATCACCTACACTGGGAATTTTTCACATAAAACTTAAAATTATTTGGGCAATTATAACATAAAACTGAAATGTTTCCTGAGAAGCATTTAGTGGAAAAGTCTAAGGGAAACTGGATAATGAATATAAACATAACTATGAATAAAAAAGATGTATGTATATGATCACAAATTCTTAGCTGCTAAGTATAAAAAATAATCATAAAAATAAAATCTCAGGTACTTGATTACAATTTCATTTGCTCTAATGATGTTTATGGGGATTTTGCATTAGGCTTACCCAATTCTTAGCCATGGAGATTTCAGTGGAATCCTCCAACTCCAAACAGACCCACTCAGATAGTTAAAAGCCAAAGAGCAGATACGATATTTCAATTGAGCCTTATAAGAACTACAGTTAACTTTCTCACAAAGTTTCTCCATAAGCTAATAATAAATCATTTTTATTCACAGTCTGCAATGCTTTCCAAGTGGAGAGAAACTGCTATAATTAGACATTTAGTAAAGAATCGCTCTTTCTGACCATAGCGAATAGCTGAGACACATAAGCAACTTAGTGGAATGGATTCTTGTAAATGCAATGAAGAAAAATCACCTAAGCCACTAACATTAGTGCACAGGGTTAGTGAGTAATCCAGGTGCTAATACTTGAACTGCTCACTTTACTGTGAATGAATGAAGAGTCTCAAGCTCTCTAATTTTATGGGTAAGTTTGCTCTTGTCTTTCCTCAACATACGGTTTTCACTTTGAGACTCTAGAAGATTGGCTGAAATGTGGCTGTTGGTTTTGGCCAGCTGGCTAATCTCTTTCTGGAGGATGAAGTAGCTTTCCTCCAGCTTTTCCTTCTCCTTCAGGAGCCCATCCCTTCTCAGGATCATTTCTCTTTTCTCAGCCAGGAGGTTCTTGCTATCTTGCATGACCTTGGCCTTCTCAGCCATGGTCACGTCGTGCTTCAGCCAAAGGTCACCTAGGATCTTGGTGAGGCAGCTGTGCAGTTCCTGCAGTTCCGACTTGGACTTGGACAAGATGGCAAAATCGTTTTTCAGGGTCTCTATCTTGGCAGCGAGCTGAGCTGTTTCTGCACTCAAGAGTTCCTTTTCCTTAATAATCTCTACCACCTTTTGTTCAGACTTGGTCTTTTCTTGGATTAGTACAAACTTCTCAGACTGCAGCTGCTCAGTACATACTCTTAACCCCTCTACCTCCTGCTCCAGGAGCACCAATCTCCCATGGAGTTCATTGTTTTCACACAAGGATGACTCTTTTTCCTTTGCTCTGGCTTCTTTTTCTAGGACTAAGGACTGCTGCATTTCATGGATCTCCTCGTTTAATTTCTGACACTTTTCTTGCAGGTTCAAGCCATCCCTCAGCAAAATGCTCTTTTCACAGCAACAAGTCTTTAGTTTACCATTCAAGTTCTCTTTTGCTTGCATCACAGTGGTGTGCTCTTTTTCAAGATTCCTTTTGGCATTCTGTGCCTCTTTCAGCATCAAAGAGAGGTCACACTTGCTGGCCGCTAGCTCTTGGTTTTCCTTTTCTTTCTCCTGAATTGCCTTCTTCAGAGCATCAACATCCCCGAGTAGTTTCATCTTCTCGTGCACAATTATTCTTCTGCTTGCAGCCTCTTGGTCATTTTTCCTCTTAAGGTCTCCCATGGCTTTGATGGAATTTTCTCTCTCTGCAAGTAAATCTCCATTTTGTATTTCCAGAGCTGATTTTTCCTTTAACAGACTCTCTTGCTGCTTTTTAAGCTGAGTAAATTTCTGACAGGCCACCTCCTTCTCAGAAGTTAGGTGCACAATCTTCTCATTCAGGCTTATCTCAATATGGGTGGTCTCTTGCGATTGCTTGTCAAGTTTTTCAATGATGAGCCTATTTTCACTCAAAAGTTCCTCCTTCTCGGACAGCAGCCTCCTCTCTGAGGCAGCCCAGGTCTCTTTCTCATGGAGAAGCTGAATGCGCTCTGCGTCTGTGATGGCCCAGCTGGCCTTGATCTCTTCCAGGAGCTTCGTGAGGCTCATGTTGGTGGCCTGCAGATGCCTGGTCTCCAGTTCAGCCTTCCTCAGCGCTTTGCTGGAGCAGTCCAGCTGTGTGCACAGCTCCCCGGCTTCCGTGCTGAGCAGCTGCTTGAGCTGCAGGGTGGCCTCCAGACTGGCACTCAGCTTTTCCTGACCCTGACACAGCGAGTCCTTCTCTAACTGCAAGTCTCTGTTGTTCTGGAGAAGGCTTTTTCGTTCTGCTGTTAAGGCCTGGCACACACTGTTGAGGCCTGACTGCTTCTCGGCTGCCGCCTTCTTCTCAGCTCTGAGTGCCTCAATCTCCTGGACCAAGGCCCTCTGACCCTTGACGAGCTCCTCGTAAGTGCTCTGAAGCTTCTGAATGATGTCGTCCTTGTCTTTCACCAAGACAAGGTTTGGGGCAGCAAGTGTCTTGACCTGATCCTCCACATGGCCTTTTTCTGCCTGAACCTTCTCGGCCTCTGCTGCCAGAGTATCTCTGCAGAGCCGGAGCTCATCCATGAGCACCTGCAGGCTTGCTGTGGAAGCTTGCAAAGACCTGTTTTCCACATGAATCTTCAAGAACTCTTCTTGAGCAACACTGATTTCTTTAAGCAATTTTGCTCTCTCTGTAGCCAAAGCTTCTTTATCAAGACATTCCTGCTGGCAAAGCTTTTCAGCAGCTTCCTTCTCTTCTAAGGCTTTCTCCTTCTCTAAATTAAGAGTTTTGTTTACTGACCATAGTTTCTGCTGGTCTTGCTGAAGCAAAGTTATTTTGGCCTCCACTTTTACAAGCTTTGTTAAAAGCGAACCTTTTTCTACCTTTAAAGTATTTCCCTCCTGGACAAGAAGCTGCTTCTCTGATTTCAGACCCCTCAGCTCTTCTGACATTAGTTCAATTTCTTTTTTAGCTGATGTTAACAAATAAGTTAGCTACTACAGAAACAAAAGATGGAAAGAATGGAAACAAAAATGAAATCAAGCAGACAAATGCAAGCCCAAATAACTTAATGTAGCGTCTTAAAAGTTTAAAATTTTCTACAATAAATTTCATAGAAACTACATGAACAATGGGAGACAGAGAAACAGAGCCCAAAAGGAATAGGCTTATACATCTACTGGCCCGTTGTCCCTGTAACACACGGGGGTTTATCCCTGGAGCTTCCCAGAAGATAAGGAGAGCAGCCCAGGTGAGGCACAGTGGTGCTTGCCTACAGGAGGCTGGGGTGGGAGGGCTGAGAGTTCAAGCCAACTTGGGCCACACAGCAAGATCTCATCTCAAAAAACAACAAAAAAAACCTCAGCAGCTTGTTTTTAAATAGGGTGTAAAATTCTCCCCTGCCATTCCAATTATCGAATTATTTCTATCATAGAAGAGATTTATAGAATCTTTGTTTGGCTATTATTTTTGAGACGGGGTCTTACTACGTAGTCCAAGCTGGTTTTGAACTAATATAGCCCAGGCTGGCCTCAAACTCACGGCGATCCTTCTGCCTCAGCCTCCCAAGTTGGGATTCCAGGCATGCACCACCATGCCCTGCTACATTTGACATATATTATGTCATGGTCTGCTTTATTAACAGCAAGTTGTTATTTTGGCTGGTCTGCTTTTTGTGGTGCTAGGTATTAAACCCAAAGTCTCACATACGGTAGGCAAGCACTCTACCACTTGGCTATAGGAGATTTTTAGTGGATTGGTTTCAAGTTCTTTATAATTTCTTTGTGCTAAACTCATAAGTAAATATTTCTCAAACATAGTAAAGATAAAGGCAAGTATTTATTTTTCTTTGAGCAATAAAAAGTTATATAGTAATAGGACAGTTGATTTCACTCAGTTACATTCAGTCAAAGAATATACCAGGATACAGATAAATCCTGATACTGTAAACTGAAGTTCAATATACCTAATAATACTCCATTTGCTAATGGATGTGTCCTCCTCACTGCCCTTGAACCCAGCTTCCTGGTCAGTAAGCTCACAGAGCCTCCGTGGGGATAGAAAAGCCTCACAGTGTTCTCACTTCTAACCCTTCCTAGAAGAGCTCTGTTCATCCAGTGAGCTCCCTTCAACCCTGACTCCCACTTGCTTGCTGACTGTGGCCGCAGCCTCTGGCTGCTCTGCAGCTTGTCTCTCCTAACCCTAGTGGCAAGATGGCACAAGTTCAGCCAAGATTAGAGGAAGAAGCTTTCCCACACCAGAGTCTACTACAAGCAGGCAGACAGAGCTCAGGCAACATAAGAGGCTTTGTGACAGCCAGGCACAAGCAGCACAAGGGGTGGTGATGGCTACACAGGACACTCAGAGAAAAACCTGTAGCCACCAATGGCCCCAAGAGCAGCTGGTACAAAACACTTGGAACCACAGGAAATGCAATTCACTACCCTGTTGTGCAGGCAGAGGCTAGTGCTGGAGAAGGCTAACTCAACATATCCCATCTGCTGCTGCTTCCTAAGCACCCTGAAGCCTTGGTGCTGAACTCTGGCAGGCCACAACACAATTGCATGGCTCTCCCTGAACGTACTTCGGCTTTATCAGCCTGTATTCGCAGTTCTTCCATCTCCTGCATCAAGCCTCTGTTCTCCTCTTGGACAGATTTCAGCTGCTCCTCCGTGTCCAACAGCATCTTCTGTAGGTTCTGCAGGGTTTCTTCGTGCTTTGTTTTTGTCTCAAAACTGGTTTTTTCATACCTGGCTTTCAGATCCTGACACTGGTTGTTGCTCGTTTCCATCTTCTTTTCCTGCAGAAACCCCAAGGGAAGCAGTCAGTCATCTGGCCCACTGTGGACCAGCCCTGCCCTCCCTGTCAGGAGACAAAGTCCCTTTCATTCTCTCCTTACCAGGTCCATCAATTTTCCCTCCAATACTTGTTTTTCTTCTTCATGCTTTTTGGTGGCTTCCTGCTGGCTCTGTTCAGCTTTACGAGTTATCTCCCCAATATTTTTCTGCAGAGCACTTGCATTTTCATTAGCCTTTGTAAGTTGTGACTGTAACTCTTCTACACATCTACAACACGTTTCAACACAAGGCGTCACATTTTTCATAAGAGTGTTTTAAATTTAAGAATTATATTAAAAACATTAGTCACTATTATACTAAGGATTATAAAATTTGAGTAATCAATAACATGTAAAATAGGCAAATAAAAAAATGACTTGCAGGGGCAGGGATTTAGCTCAGTGGTTCCGCTGCCTGCTTCACAAGTGCAAAGACCCAAGTTCGATCCCTGGTACAAAAAAAAAAAAAAAAAAGAAAAATGGACTTGCCCGAGGAACAATTTTAACAACTGGGATTGTCATAAATACATTGCTTAGAATAACAAATACTATAAATGTGAAAGTTTATGTTAATAGATTAATAAAAAAATGAATGGTAAATAAACATATAAAAGAAAATGAGTTTCAAATTAGGGAGGCCAAGGCAGGAGGATCACAAGTTCAATGCCAGCCTGGACCATGCAGCAAGTTCAAGGAAAGAAAATAAATTTCAAATTTTCAGCAGATTAAGGTACCAAAAGCTCATTCCAGTGCTTCTTGGGAAAAGAAAATTTAAAAATTATAATTAATACTTGAAGTTCTGAAAGAGAACTCTATACAAAGATATACAGAAAAAGGGACAAACCGGGTGTGGTGGCGCATGCCTATAATCCCAGCCCTTGGGAGGCTGAGGCTGAAGGATCACCACAATCCTGGGTTACCTAGTGAGTTTAAGGCCAGTATGGGCTCCATAGCACGACCTTGTCTTAAAAAAAAAAAAAACACGGGACATTAACATAGAAAACAGGATGCTGGGTTAATCAGCAAATGCACGAGGAAAGCGAGCAGAGCAGCTCCAGTTTTATTCACACAACACCTACCAAGATGGAGCTCCCTGGAGCCCCCCCCCACACACACCTGCCCACAGCAATTCCACCCAAAGCAGCTGACCATGGCCTGCTCACCAACCACCCATCCTCTCTCGACTGTGTGTGGATGAATGGCTGGAGGTAAACGTAACAAGTACAACCGTCCAAGAAATAGAATTCTAATGACTCTAAAATGTGTTCTAACATTTTTTGCCTTATAAAACAAAAATTTGTATATGGCAGCCATAAAAAAAAAGTCAAAGCCAACAAGAACCTCAGAATAAAGACAAGAACAGATATTAGGATAAAAGAAGTTTTAGCATCAAAGAAGCAAAACACAGTAAGAGCATCAAGAGCTCTGGGATCAGATGGCTCAGATCTGAAACCTCAGACAAGTTACTCAGCCCCCCAAGCCTCAGTTTCTTTCCCTTTACAATGGGAATAATTCTATACAGTACTTGCCTCATAGGATTAGTATGAGAATTAGAAAATACACTCCACATAAGCCGCTGGCACAGTGCATGGCACACAGTAAGCCCTTAAAAGGGTGCAACCTATCATCACACTGAAGCAAGTCAAAAATATGTCTAATTGCTTGTAAAAGGTGTTATTGCCACTGGTAAATGACTGCCTTTTCTTTACAAATCACCAAGAGGCAGAGCCGGGCATGGTGGCACATGCCTGTAATCCCAGCACTCCAGAGGCTGAGGCAAGAGAATCACTGCAAGTTCAAGGCCTGCCTGGGCTACACAGAGAGTTCAGGGCCAGCTTGAACTACAAATGGAGACCCTGCTTCAAAAAACCTAAATAAATAGGCATATAAATAACACAGTATTACCTGTATCCATCATTCTTTTTTTTTTTTTTTTTTGGTACCAGGGATCAAACTCAGGTCCTTGGGCTTGTGAGGCAGGCACCGGAACCACTGAGCTAAATCCCCAGCCCGTATCCATCATTCTTGACAAGTGAGATAGATAACACCATTTCAAAACACTACACAGTTGATTTAAGGACACACTAAGGTAGTAACAAAGGAACAGAGGGCTGAGGTGTAGCTTAGTGGTAGAGCACTTGCCTAGCACATGCAAGCCCTAGGTTCATCCCCAGCGCACGCATATGCATACACACGTGCAACAGAACAGAGATAGGAAACTAAAACACAACCCCGCTCAGCCTTATGTCTGTCCCCTCCCCTCCCTGGACCTTGCTGAGGGCCAAATGTAAAGCAGACTCTTCCACTCTGAGTCTCTTCATGCATACCTTTCTTTCAGACGTAATTCATCATTCATTTTTGTCAGCTGAGAAGAATTATCTCCTGACATCTTCATTATCTCAGCAATATCATTTTCCAATTTTTCCTTCGCCTTTAGCAAGTGCTCTTCTCTTTCATCTCTCTCTCTAAATTTTGCCTCCATATCTGAATATATGTAGGGAAAAAATGGCATTGCTGTGTTAAGAGCAAGAGAAATGTACAGAATGCATCCTTGATCTAAGGTTGCTTGCATATAGCAACACCTGTCCTCATGAAAAATCACACATTCTAGCCAAGACAACAAACAGGAAAAAGAATGATGGCCAGGCGTGGTGGCACACGCCTATTAGCCCAGCACTCCCGAGGCTGAGGCAGGAGGATTACTGTGAGTTCAAGGCCACCCTGAACCACATAGTGAGTTCAAGGCGATCTGAACTGCACAGTAAGACCCTGCCTCAAAAAACCAGAAATATAAAATAAAATGAAAAAAGAAAAGAATAATCTAACAGCAGAGATAAGTGCTAAGAAAGGAAAAAAATGAAAGCAAAGACAGGAGCTGGGAAGGAATGGGGGTTAAACTCCTAGATGGGGCCCCTCTGAGATGGTGACATTTAAGTAAAGATCGAAGGCAGAGAGAAGAAAGGCAAGTACAAGACACCCAAGCAGGAACACGCATGACCAATATCGGCAAGGCGGCTACGGAGTGGACTGAGCAAGGGGAAGGGAAATCCGAGATGAAATTCTAGCCGTCACAGGGCCTGGTGGGGTAGGGTGGCAGCTTTTACTGAGAGGGGAGATGTTGAACTAGCTGGAGCAGAGAAGAGACATGACCTGACTTCCTGTTAGAAAGATCACTCTGGCTGTTGTGTTGAGAAGACACAGGGATAAGGGCAGTGGCAGGTGGCACACGGTGCGCTGTTACCGTCATTCATATGGAAGCTGTTTTTTCTCTGGATCATGGTTAGTGGTGGTAATGATGAGATATGGTAGAGTCTAGTTTTTTGTTTTTTGGTCTGTGTCATCCCCCCCCCCCCCCACCTGGGGTACCAGGAATGGAACTCAGGACCTTGCGCTTGCCAGACAGGGGTGGCGCTGCTGAGCTACATCCCTGGCTAGGTTTTTGAACACTGAAAACTGATCAAAGAGGACTTGCTGAGATTACAGATCTCAAATGAGTATTTCACATATTCTATCACCGTAATGAATGAAGAGGTGACACATGAATAGTAAATACGCTGTTGTAATATAACAATATCTCAAATCCTAGGAAAACTAGTATATTTAATTATTGGTCACCAGAGACAGCTCCTTACCTGATAAATTCTCTCTCAACTTCTCCAATTCAGAAGACAGCTTGTCAAACTCTTTCTCTTTTTGGTGTAATTTATTCACAGTTTCTATTTAGGATGAAATTAAAAGCTTAATGTATTTCATATTTAATAAGCCAACTAGATCTCGGCTGTCCCACAACCCAGTCAAATCACATGCTGTGGGATCTGAGAACAGCACACTAACTGTCCCACAGCGAGCCACACCCTGACTATGACCAGAAAGCAAAGGTGCGGCTCTCTTGGCTCCCCACATCTTTGCAGCAGCAGGCACCAGGTCAACCTTTGCCACACATCTCTTCTCCTTCCAATGCAAACTCAGTAAAGCAGCCCAGGGTTGTGGCTACAACTGGGCTACACAGGGAGTTCAAGGCTAGCAAAGAAGAAAAAATTAATTGGGAGGCCCTAGGAAGCCCACAGAAACCAATGTTTGTGTGCGCTGCAGAACTTCCTGGACAGTGAGGTTAGAGTACAGCAGCGGCTATCCCAGGCCCACTCTAGGAAGAACACCACATGCCTTAGGTCAAGCTGCTCGGCCTTTCGCCAGACCTACCTTGCATACTTCTCTGAACAGAGACAGCCTCCTCTGAAGCATCAGCAAACTTTTCTTTCTAAAGAAAAAGAAGCTGATATTCAGAACAGAAAGATTTCAAATGCTAAAGATAAACTATCAATTTTAACTACAATGTTATCTACTTTTTGTTGCCAATTTTGTTTCACTAAAACTAACACATTTAAAACAGGTAGGCAACAACTACTACCCAAGTGTATCTATCGTGCACATATGCATGTATGACGAGAGATCTGCCTGTGTGCACATACACGCATGGCATGCATGCAAGTGCAAGCAAGTGCATGTGTGTACACACTGATGTGAGTACACACATGTCCGTATACACAGCTGGTGCATATGCTTTGCCCCATCGCTTACCCTTGAGGAGCAACCTTCTCTTCAGAAATCTGCCCAAGGCAGTAAACAGAGTTCTTGACTGTTTTTGCTTTTGAGAGTAATCTGAGAAACAAACTAGATTCAAATCTAATATCTCAAATCTGGGCCTGTGTCAGCAACTTTTTAAACTGGAAAGGTCCACTGGTCACCTACTGTCCAAGGTCTCCTCTTATAAACATATTAGCAGCTCATGTCCTAAGATGGGCTTTTTCTGGTTGTCCTGAGATGAACTCTGAGGTACACCAAGAGTTTTCAAATATTCCCAACTAACTTAGGTTATGGAAGGACTGACATGAAGCCACAAGCTCATCAAAACCCCCAAGCTGCCCACTCCAAAGAGCACACCCAGCAATTCTCTAAGTTAAAAAAAACAAAACAAAACATGGTCTCCTGAAAGTTTAGGAAGGATGGCAGAAGAATGTGGAACCCTTTTTTTCTAAGTCACCAAATTACAAAATGGTGTTTCCTAGGCCAACTGTTTCTCAGAATGTAGCTAAAATATTACATACCAGAACTATCCAACAAAATTTTCTAGGATGGTAGAAGTGCCCTTATTGCTGTTTGGCCACCATATGTGGCTACTGAGCACTTAAATTATAGCTGGTGCCAGGCATGGTTGTACACACCTTTGTTCCCATCACTTTGGGAGGCTGAGGCAGGAGGATTGTCAAGTTTGAGCCCAGCCTGGGCAACTTAAGTGATTTAGCGAGACTGCTCTCAAAATGTTAAAAAAAGGGGGTCGGGGATTTAGCTCAGTGGTTTTGCCACCTGCTGCGCAAGTGCAAGGGCCTGAGTTCGATCCCCGGTACCAAAAAAAAAAAAATGTAAAAAAAGGGGTGAGGGGACGCTGGGAAGCAGTGGAAAGGCTCTAGGTTCAATCCCCAGTACTCTCGAAAAGAAAAAGTAGCTAGTGCAACAAAAGAACTGAATTTCAACTTTTATTTAACTTTAGTTCATTTAAACTTATAGAGCCATATGTGGATAGTAGCCACTGAACAATGAAGCTTTATGATAACTATTAAAAAGTAGAAATTTAGGGCCAGGGATTTAGCTCAGTGGTTCCAGCGCCTGCCTCACAAGCTCAAGGTCCCGAGTTCAATCCCCGGTACCAAAAAAAAAAGTAGAAATTTATAATATTGGCCTTGAGATAAGAAAAAAGATCACACACTTTCATTCACCACTGTGATTGGCAGAGAGGTATACTAAGTGGCAAATGGGAAGCACATGAAGGGGCCAAGACAATTTGGTCCTTAGCAGATACTCCCCCTCCCATCTTTTTTTTCCATAAGCTAACAGCTCTCCTCTTCATAACATATGGGTACCTGGCCACTGTTAGGGACTGAGGACTTCCTCCCCTGTCTGCCACTTGAATGAGGTCAGGTTTTGGTACAGGGGGCAACACTGGCCAGCACCCTGCCTGGCCAACAGAGGGCGCTGCAGCGTGGCGCATCTTCACTGCTGCTAGGCGGGGTCACAAAACTGGTGGGATGAAAGCTGGCAGTGCAGTGTGCTACTGGGAAGGGCTCTGTGGTTCATAAAATCAAGTGTCAAAAACGTCTAAAGCAGTGCTTTACCAGAGGCAAGGAATGGGCTTTTTAAAAAAGAAAAGTAAGACTTACCTTTACTGCTAATTTGGCTTGATCCAGTTCCCCCTTACAGTATTTATCAGCCGGTAATTTTAACCAACATTTTGAAAACAAGAAATAGCTGCACTATTTGAATTATTTTAAACAGGAAAGGGCCAGAAACCCTGACATTCAGATTCCCAGCCGATACTTACCAAAATTTGAAGTTCTTTTTCCAAAGCCTCTTTCACTTGACTGACTTCACTCAGATTGTCCTGCAGGCTAGTAAGCTTTAGCTCTTTCCCCTGGAGCTCTTTGGTAATGCTACTAGCCTAACATACAGCAGTACATGGTACAGAAGTGAACAAAAAGGAACAAAAAAGAATGATAAGAACAAAAAATAAACAATGTAAAAAATTATGAGAAACACAACCAAACAAAACTGAAAGGAATAAAAAGTGATTTTTTTAAATTCTAAGATGCCAGTGATTTGCAAAAAATTTGTTCATTGTTGTTGTTTTGAGTCAAAGTCTTGTTATGTATTCCAGGCTGGCACTGAACTATGTAGCTCAGGCTGGCCTTGAGCTCTCAGCAATTCTCCTACTTCAACCTCCTGAGTGCTGGGATCACAGGTGTGCACCACCATGCCTGGCCAATTCCTTCTTGATATGATCATCTAATGGCTATTTTTAAAAGTCAAAGTAACTATTTTGCTATACTTAAATGTGGACTAGCAGCATGATCTAAAGCAGAAAGTGCTAATGGTTACTTTCAAAGCTAGTTACTTAACCAATTTCATTTTCTAGACTTTAAAAACCTTAATGCTAGGGGTGTAGCTCATCAGGAGAGCCCCTGCTTAGCAAGTGCAAGGACCCAGGTTCAATCTCCATCACCAAAATAAAATAAAATAAAAGCCTTAACATAACAATGGCAAGTTCACTACTCTGTTATTTCTCCCTATTTTTGTGTATGCTTAAATTACTTTAATGTTTAAATCCAATTTTAAAATCCAATTAACCTCTGTGTTTTGACTGGTATTTCAGAAACACATGAGGAGATTGGAGAAAATTTTCTTGCAGCCTGTCTGTCATCTTCAACTGCAGTTGCTTAGCAATTTCTCGCTGTTTATCTGTCCTCATCACTCCCCATTTAACCATCACAACCCTTCCTTTTTTGCCAGTAGAGCAGCTTCTGCAAAAAAGCTCGGAACATTCAGCATCAGCATCAGTATCAGTGCCCCAACTAGTGGCAGACAGGGAAAGAAGTTCTCAATCCTTAAACAAGAGGCTGGCAAGTCTAGTTAACAAGCAATGTAGCTGGCAGATGTTTTGTGTAGTTTCCTATGCATGACCAAGAGCACCCTTGTCCAGTCTACTCTCAAAAAAACAAGGGATAGATCATGTCCTCATTATGGCATGAAATAAACTAACGAAATGGAAGTGGCAATTTAGTGGGCTCCAGGCTCTTCAACTTTACGTACTCCTGGTGTGAATGTTATGATGATCGCATGTTAACTTCTAATGGTCAAGAAGCACTCTTCATATAGAATCCTACAGTCCAGGCAATGATGTGGGTGGGAAAGCAGGAGGTGGCCTTGTAAGTCTGTATCTCATTCATTCATTTACCCTGCCACCATCATCTTGGGGAGTAGGGACTAGAGTTCGCATCATAGTCCAGGCATAAAGTAATGGACAAAGGGCTCAGATTCCAGAAAACCAAAATAAATTTACACATGGTTGGGTCATTCTTTTCTCTAATCTCCTCAGAGAGAAACCATACTTCAGACCCTCAAAAACACTATATTCAAACAGAAGCACCACTTGTTTCCATTAAATCTGGAATTTGAAAGATGAGTGACCACAACTCAGAAGTAACACATAATGCAAAATAAGAATAACCAACGAAGGAGAGAAAACATGAAGGATGTTGATATGATACAAACCTTGCCACTTTCAGCATTCTTTTCAATCTCTAAATTTTTAATCTGTTTCTCAGCTGCCTCAAGCTGCTGTCTAAGTTTCTCGATTTCCGATTTACCTTCGGAACTGGCTTTCTGAAGCACATCAAGATCCAAGAGCTTCTCTTCAGTGGCCTTGAGCTGTGATGTAAAATGATCAATAACCTTGGTTTGTTCACTGCATTTGGCTTGCAGGACCTCTAGCTCCTTTACCTTTATTTCAGCTTCCTGCAGTTTGTTTAACGTGTCCTCCATTTCCACTAGGTGCTGGTCTTCTGCTCTGTCCAGTTTGGATTTGGCGGCTTCCAGGCTGTTCTCTTTCTCCTTAATGATATTCATCAGTTTAGCCTGCAGGGCATCCATCTCTCTAGCATGAGCAGACCGTTCAGAGACTTGTTTATTCTGCAAATTTTCTATTTCTTGCTGGTAATCTACTCTCAGTTTCTCTATTTGCGTCTTTAACTCGGCCAATTCTGCCGTCTCCATTCCAAGCCCCTTGCTGAAGGACACCTTCAGCTCCTCCATGGCCTGCTGGTGAGACCCAATGGCCGTCTCAAGCTTGGACTTCCACAGGGCTATTACATCTGCATTCTCCTTGTTGGCATGGTTCAGCTTGCTTCTCAAGGACTCGTTGTCTTTGGAAAGCTTCTCTGTGGCTGTGTGCAGAGCCTTCATCTCCTTCTGATACATCTCTTCCCGGGCTCCAAACTGCTCCTTCAGAGAAGTTATTTCTCTCTGGTGGTCTGTATGGGTGACTTCTAACTTTTCTTGCAAAGAGCTTATCTCTTGCAAAAGGGAAAGCGACACATCCACATCCCCAGCAGGCTTATTGGACTCTAGCCTTCTTCGGAGCTCAGTTACTTCCTTTACTCTTAGTGCTAGGTCTTTTTCTAGTTCCATTATACGTGACTTTTCTGACACTGTAGCCACCTATTAACAGCACGTCAAAGAAAGAGAAATCATTTAATAAATAACAAATCATTAATGATTTTCTGTGACCCTGAAGATCTTTAAGAAGTACCCCTTCTTAGGCAGCAGTCAGGCTCTTTCAAAATGTTTACAGGTTAATTTATCTCTCATGATAATGGCTTAAACCTATTTCTGGTGGCTCCAATTCAAAATTATAATCTGTGGCAAACTTCCAGCATTCTGAGATGCTAAAGAAACCTAAAATGGATATTGAGCTCACCTCTCTCAAAAATACTTCTTTTTCTTCTAAGAAGGCTAAATCAGGGAAATAGTCATTAACTGATTTAGCAGAAACTAACTTTCAAAGTTCTCAAATACATCTGCTTCTTGGGATAATGAACACTCCTTATCTGGCCAGTATTTTTCCACCCTATTTCACTGAAGCTGCATAAATCCTTCTCCAACTGATGCTGGTGATATTTACAGAATTGTGCTGTCCAATAAGGCAGCCATTAGCAACATACAACTACGAAGCACTAACATTCAACTCATCTCAAGTGAATGAGGGCTGCTGTGAGAGACATACACCAGGTTTTGAAGACTTCAGAAAAAAAAGAATATAAAATATCTTAATTCTTATATTGATTATATGATGAAATAATATTTTGAGAATACCACTTTAAATAATTATTTAATTTCATTTGTAACTTACTGAAAAGTTAATGTGACTACAAGAAAATCAATCATATATATAACATAGATATTATATATTTATTTATATATCTCTTACATTATATACTGTGGACAGCACTGGTATAAAAGGTTTTAAATACCCCCCCCAAAAAAAAACCTAAAAAGGTTTTAAATTACCTATCAAATGTTTCAATGAATAATGCATCACTTGTAGTATAAAAGCCTCAACTAGATAATGAAAAATTCACTAATCTGTTTTCAAAACAACAAAGAAAGAATGATTACTTACCTGCAATTATACACTAAAATCTTACAGTGAGTCCCCTTTGGGGATTTGATAATTCTATCAGCATTTTGATGTATGCATCTTGTTCCCCTAGCCCAGGGCTCTCCATATCAGTATGCACATGAATCACCTGAAATGCATGTCTAAAATGCAAGTTCCCAGCTACTCAGACAGATTCTGATTCTATTTGAGTTCTGGAATTTTTAAATAAATAAATACCCCAGGGTTAGGAAAGACTCTTAACCTATGGCCTTTTAATTTTAGAAAATTATTTCCCATTGTCATCTGCTAGGCAGCAAGTTTAGTATGTAGGATTTGTGGAAAATGGTAACTTTGGGCACAACAATTATTTGACTAACCTGGGAAATAGAAGGGAACATAGGTACTGTAATTTTAAAGTACCAGTGAGTTCCAAATGTCAAGGATCAAAACTTATCCAAACTTAAGACTCCTCTCCATACTGCCTTGGGACAGAAAATAACAAATGAGTTTCTTTCATTTCCTGTGCCCACCTACCCAGGTTGTAAAGCTGGTAAAAGGTCCAGAAGCAAGGAGGAAAAGAAAGTACCTCATTCTCTAAAACTGCAAAGTCAAGCTGACGAAAACTGCTACATCATGGTTATAGATTCTTCAGGTTAAAGATGTTGATTCAGTTGTATGCTATTTTAGGGGGAGAGGAGGGTCCAAGAATTTGTGTCCCAAATATATGACACAAAACATTCATAAACCCCACTGTGGCAGTCACAGCAAGACAGTCAAATGGAAAGAATGACAAGAAAAAAATTGGTGAAAACAAACCAGGTGCACGCCTGTAATCTGACCTCCAGGAAGCTGAGGCAGGAAGAGCACAAGTTCAAGCCCAACCTGGACAATTTAGTGACTTAGCACTCATAGATAAATAAATAAATTGTTTTTTAAAACTTTAAAAGTGAAAATAATGATTATTAATTATGTAACATTTTCATGTAAGAAAAAGCACTTCTATTTTTTATTTTACTTCCCAAAGGCTGTCCTAAGTTGAAACGCTGTGTCTGCCTCTCCCACTAGTTTGAGATCATAAAGTCACGATCATTTCTTATTCTTGCTCACATTTCTACAGCTCCAGGTACACTGTCGGTGGATTTACTGGTTTAAAGAAATTGTAAAGTGCTTGCCAAAAAGGAATGTAAGTGATATGAAACTTACAGGGGTCACTGGTTATTTTCCCACTTGGCAAACCAAGTGTGAGATCATCACAGGAGTCACATCACTACAGAAAAGACGAAGTTTCATTTGAAACACTTGGATAAACCCTGCTGTAAATGGATGCCTTCTCATCAGAGCAGAAAGGAAGGCATTGAAGTTGTTTACTGACAAAATTAAGGTATGAGAGAGGAGTCCAGAAGTTACATACATACATATATATATATATATATATATATATATATATATATTCTCCTTACCTTAGTAGCTAGTCACACTAAAGGACCTCATCTCATTAGCCCGTTATATTTCCCAGATCAGGACTTTGGCTCTCAGATAATGAAGAAACAGCACCAAATTACCACTTATTATCTCCTTTTCTTCCCAAATCCGTAACAGAAATCTTTAATTTTGAGGCTAAGAGCATTTTCTTCTTAAAACATAAAGACTTAAGTTTGAGAGAAGAAAGATTACCCAGTTGTCCAGATTTTTAGATCAATGATTTCTCACCAAGAGAAAGTTCTACAATACTAATAATTCAAAAGAAAAACACTGGGATTCCAAATTTGATCAGATACAGAGTAATTTTTAAAATTTGTAAAGACCAATCACAGTCAAATTCATGATTTAAAGGGAATATATGAATACATATCTCTGTAAGTAAGCCACACTGATTATTTCTTTTTCTTTTTTTTTTGACACTGATTATTTCTTAGACCTTTCAGCACAAGACTATTTCATAACAGATTTCATCCTTAGTGGTTAAGAGTAGATAGACTCCAGCCAAGATGCAAATCCTGGCTTAGACCCAAACCTATTACTATTACTATTAGTATTACTATTACTATTACTATTAGCTGTGTGACTTTGAGCAAACTGTTTAACCTCTCTGTCCTCAGCTGTAAAAATGTGAACAATAATACTACCCTAGAGTTGTGGTGAGACTGAGTAGTACGAGAAAAGCACTCAGGGTAATATGTGGTGTGACATAAGCCTTCTCACGGTGCTTTCATACACTGACAAAATAAAACATGCCTGGTGCCCTGGCTCCAAGGCCCAACACCGTGAGATGGGACCTGAAAGCAGCCATTCTGTTCCCCACACATGGGCCCTCCTGACCCCTGAGATTTCAATCTCCTGGGTGATAGAAAGGAGGGAGATGCAGAAAGAGGTCAACTGTCAAGAAAAAAAGATAACTTGGATCCAGTCCTTAACTCTCATTTAAAAGAGCCAAGGCTTCAATTTCCTCCCTGCAAAAGGCCTGGGGTCAAGGCAGGAAATAATCTAAATTATTTAGGAAACCTCATAAGTAGGAATGTGAGAATAAGAGGACAACTGACTGCTCATGGCAAACTGGCATGAATACAAAGAACTTCAGATGCAGCTGTGGCTGTCCATAGCACACACAGTACCAGGTCCCCACCTTGCTGTGTCTGGGTTAACCAAAGTTGTGTGTCTCCACCTTTGACAAAAGAGCTCACTCCAAACACCTGGGCCTGCCCTCCAGGCTAAGCTCGAGGACAGCTGAGCAGTGCCAAGAGCAAACTCAGGCCAACTGCAAGGCAAGTCACCCACGGTGTCCACCACTCACACGCAAGGGGCTGCTTCAGGAAATATGAAAGCCATTACCCTAGTGTCTTCTAACTCCCTCTGCAGTTTGTCAGCTTTGGTCTTTTCAAAGAGCAGGCTCTGTTCAAGCTCCTTAATGCGGGCATGCTCCAGTTTGGTCTGCGTCTGTTAGTAAAAAGGAAGAGGAAGAGAACACAACAGTGCCACCATGACATGCCAGCACAAGAGGAGAGGGAGCGGCATGCAGGCTGAGCCACCAATACCTTCCGCCAGAAAGGGACATGAGGGTGATGAGAAAGGAGGAGGATGGAACTGCAATGAAGAGGGTGAGGATGGAGACTATGCACAAAAGGGCAAAGGTGTGCAGGGGACATGAGCTAGTTTGATGGGAAAGGAAACAATGGAAAACACATGAGGCAAGATGACTTGTTGGATGCATGCAGCCAAAAAGATGTTACATTGATCAGTGAAGTTTATCAGCACAAATTAGAACAGTTAATATTCCTCTAACTAGCACCTTCCCTCCACCCCACAGTGGCTGTTTGACATTAATGTGTATGTAACTGACTCCACGACTTCAAAAGGTTGACCTCAGAACCATCAGAACTGGCACCCAAACAGGGAGAAGACAACCAGCAATATAAATCTTCAAGTGTTCAGTCAGCCCTGAGAGTAGATCTCTGTAGCTGGCGTGCAACTTGGCACGAACAGGGGTTATGAATTAATCTTTTTTTTAATAAATTAATCTTAATAGGCTGGGCGTGGTAGGGTACACCTGTGATACCAGCACTTGGGAGGCTGAGGCAGGAGGATGGACATGAGTTTGAGGCCAGCCTAAACTACATAGCAAGACCCTGTCTCAAAATTAAACAAAACACTAAAAACAAAAATTAATCTTAATAAAGGAAATCTGGAAACCAGAGCTAAGGGAACTACAGCAGGGGTCTCTGCTGAATGGATGTGAAGCAGGTGAGGTCCTCAGCCACATTCTCAGGTATAGCAGGGGAGGAGTCCTGAGGCTCTAATTTTCTTGCCACAGGGATTTTCCAAAAATTAGCCTTGGGGGGAGGAAAACAAAGATTCAAGATTGCAAAGAAAATACTCAATAATGATTACCCTCTATGGCTTCCATCCCTGAAGAGGCCAATTAAGAAGTTAAGAGCTCGAGGAAACTCAGCTCCAGCCTTAAGGGGCTATCCTCACACGACACTGAGTGGTCCTGACCAGCTAAGAGGGAAGAAAGGTAGGAACCAGCGGCTGTGCCAAGGCAGGAGTCTGAACTCACACTGGAAGAGCTGGTGAGAAAGACCCCAGTGTGGTGAGGCCCTTCCCCTACCTACCACACAGGAGCCAGGAGGTGGCCGCTCCCTAACAGGCTCAAGCACAGCAGAATCTCAACCGATTTGAAATAATCTGACATGGGACCTGGTGGCACACACCTGTCATCCCAGCACTCTGAGGCTGAGGTAGGAGGATCACAAGCTGAAGCCCAGCCTGGGCACCTCAGTGAGATCCAGACTCAAAAAATTTGGAAAAAGGGCTGGGGAGGTAGCTTAGTGTGAAGGGGGAAAAAAAGAATCCAGGTATCAATCCAAATGTACTCTTCTTCTGCCCACCTCTCCTACCCAAGGAGCCATCTGAATAAATGACAGACAAAACCCATGGACAGAGCTGCTCTCAGCAGCTGCTAGCTACTTGGATTAACTTAAATATTTTCTGGTTCTCACTGGCCCGATCTATCAATCTGTACAATTATGGACAAGGAGAAAATGACAACGGAATTCTAACAAAATGACACCAAGTAGTGCAGATCTTGAGAAGAAGGCGAAACGCCAAAATACGGTTATATCTTCACTCACTCCATCCGGGCTCTGGAGATGGCAATGCATCCAAGAGATTGGTTTGCTAAAGAATCAGATATAGGGCTGGGGATTTAGCTAAGTGGTGCGCCGCCTGCCTCGAAAGTGCAAGGTCCTGAGTTCTATCCCGAGTACCAAAAAAAAAAAAAAATCAGATATAAACAAACCATCTCGATAGTTAAAAGGTAAACTAAAAACACTTTTAAAATTCTTCATCTGCTTCAGTTTTTCATGATCCACAAAAATGATGAATAAAATTCAAAACCCAGCCAGGCATGGTGGCTCATGCTTGCAATCCCAGCACTTGGGAGGCTGAGGCAGGAGGATCAAAAGCTCAAGGCCAGCTTGGGACGAGACACTTAAGTCTAAAAAAAAAAAAAAAAATACAAAAAAATTGAAAACTTCATTGTCTGGATAGTCTTGGTGGGCACATTTGCCTCAGAAAGAAGTTATTTATCTGTTTTAACAAGAAAAAAAAAATCGAATCCAGGCCTGCATAATAATTGGGGTCACAGCTGCAGGAACTGAAATCCAAAACTAAGAGGAAAAGCAAAAGGCAACAGATCCTTTCTTCTTTTGACACTAAGTGTCCTCTGGGCAAAAGTTACCACTTGCAGATTAAAAGCTTCCCACTGAGCACAGCAACCTCTCCTTAGCCAGCCGTGGACCGCCTCTGCCCTTCAGCAGTGAGGGCTCTCACCCGTGCTGGAGCCCAATCAATAGGACAGCCCTTCCTCTAAAAGTACTGCTTTCTTAGGGCAAGACAAGGGATTCCCCAGAGGCAAGTCCTGGGACAGGGGCTTGAGAGGAAAGCAAAGGCCCGAGGGAAGCGCACAGACAGGCAGGAGTAGCGCCCATGCACACTGACACCGGACGCAGCCGAGCCTGCTCCGGAAGCAGAGGAGAGACCCAGATCACTGAAGGAGCTCTGCAAAAAGGAACCCTTCGGAACGAAGACCTTTTAAAAAGTTCTGTCTTGAGCTGCCTATTTCCGCTGCCGGGAGGAGGTAGGGAAAAAAGTAGTTGTTTTAATTTCATTCTCTTGTACCAGTAAATCAAAACAAAAGGTTTGTGGAGTCTCTGCAATCAGCATCACCGGCGGCAAGGTGCGCCAAGAGGCAATGCTCTGGAGGCCACTTGGCGAGACTGCTGTTGGGGGCCGCATCTTAACCAGAGGGAGAAGGAAAAACCGGCATGCCTGGTAGCATTATTACTAGAAGAAGCTCCCTTTAATAACGGTAAATTTAAAACACACAGTGTCTTATATCGGTCTCTAATTTCAGAAACTAGAGAAAATACTGCGGCAACAAACGAATTTTCTATTTTCTGTCAGGTGTACTGGCAGACACTGACCAGCAGAGGGAGCGCCCATTAAGGCGATGGGTGATGAGAGCCTCAAGGCCCTTCTCTCGGGAAAATCGGATTAAACAACTTTTGGGAAACTCTCCCCAGAATTTCTCCAACTCCTTTATCTAACATATTTTATGCTTCAATCAACTGTCATTCCTTTCACAATGATTCTACTAAAATTGGAAGGCATTATGAATTAGGTAAAGGCCAAGCCCTCAAGACAAAATTGTTCTCCTTTTGGCTAAAAATTCTTTATAAAGGAAAAGTGCCTATTCATTAAAGAAATGAATTTATGGAGCTTAGTCATGACACACAATCTCTTCAGGACATAAATCGCTTTGAAAGCCACATGCACAGAAATACTGAAGTCAATGTCCCAAGGTCAGATTATGCAGTTAGTGTTTAAGTGTATCAATAAGCATTTTAATCTGGAATCAATCTGTGTTATCAGGGAAATATCCACACAGTTAAGTGCCCTCTTACATTCTCAGGATCTTCACAAATCTGTTTCTTTTGCTATCAGTAAAAAAATAAAAAAATTAAACAACAATCAAAAAGATTTAACTAAAGCTTCCATGTGTGTTAGGGTTTCAAGATAACTTTATATGGTTAATTCCGAGTCAGTTTATCAGACAGACTACGCTAGCCCAGTGTTGATGTAAATACCCTCAACCCTCTCCACACATCAGAGGCTATAATTCATATGAATTAGATGATGATATGAAACTTCTAATGAGACTTTGGGGGGGGGTTTAAATGGATGAAAACAACACAAAGGTCAACTGAAGGAATACAACTGGATATGGAATGAGTGAAGATATCTATTAAATTATTTTTTTGATATCTATTAAATTATTAACAAGCCATTACTGGACCCTATAAAACTAGAACTCAGAAAATGTTCCCCCTACTCTTTGATGAGAGTTCCTGTTTGGAAGGACCCTGAAATTTAACCACAGTATGGGCAGCCAATAGACTCTAAAGTTACAATGGTAGCAAAAATTTATCTTTCAAGAACCACCCTGGCAAGTGCAATTTCTACTAAAATTTTACATACAGGGCTGGGGATTTAGCTCAGTAGTTTCACCGCCTGCTGCGCAAGCGCAAAGACCCAAGTTCGATCCCTGGTACCAAAAAAAAAAAAAAATCTTACATACAGATTAAAGAATATCACCGAATTTTCAAAAATTGAAAAATTTAATTTACATTTGTCATATATCTGGCAGTGGTTTAAGCATCAGAATTGCTGGGCCTGGTGGTGCATGGCTGTAATCCCAGAACTTAGGAGGCTGAGTTAGAAGGACTGCCGCAAGGTGCTACATAGTGAGTTCAAGGCCACCCTGAACTACATAGCAAGACCCTATGTCAAAAAACGAAAAATAGGGCCAGGGATGTAGCTCAGTGGTGCCACACATGCCTTGCAAGCACAAGGTCCTGAGTTCTATCCCTAGTACTGGAAAAAAAAAAAAAACATAAAAAGCAAAAAATAAACAAAAAGCATCAGAACCATTTCTTTCTTTTTTCTTTTTTTTCCTGGTACCAGGAAGCATACTCAGGAGAATCATTTCATTTAATTTTGGTGTCTAATTCAAAACTAACATGAATAATTGTTAAAGAGAAACCTGACGCTAAACAAAACTATGAATTTTAAATATGTCATGAAAGTAAAAGAGGTTGAAATATGAATTGCTCTTTGTTTTTGCTCTGATAACTACTTTTTTAAAAAAATCAACTAGGGCCTGGGATTTAGCTCAGTGGTGCCACCACCTGCCTCCCAAGTGCAAGATCCCAAGTTCAATCCCTAGTACCAAAAAAAAATCAACTATCGGGGTGGGGGTGCCGCTCAGTGATAAGATTGCATGCTTAGCACACATAAGGCCTGCATTTGATTCCTGGTGCGTGCGTATACACGCTGTCAGGCATGGTAGCACAAGCTTATAATGCCAGCACTCTCAGAGGCTAATGCAGGAAGATCACAAGTTCAAGCCCAGCCTGGGCAACATAGCAAAACTTGGTCTCAAATAATAGAAAAAGGGAAAAAAAAAAAAAAGGGACTAGGGATGTAACTCAGTGTGCATGCCCTGGGTTCAATCTCTAGTACCTCAAAGAAAATAAACTACTAAAAAATATAATGTGTCCCCTTTTATAGGGTTATAAAAGATTTATTCTGCTCAACTGAAAAGCAAAGCTAAGGATGAAGCAAAGAAAACCATAAAACTTTGTTACATACTTATGAACAAATGCTCTTTTGTGGAGCATGATGGCACACATCTGTAATCACAGATAGTTGGAAGGCTGAGGCAGGAGGACCTCAAGTTCAAGGCCAATCTAGGCAAATTAATAAGATCTTGTCTCAAAATTCAAAAGGACTGAGGATGTAACTCAGTGGCAGAGCACCTACCTAGCATGAGCAAGGCCTGTGTTCAATCCTAGTACCCCCTTAAAAAAAGCTTTTTTTTTTTTTTTGGTACCAGGGATCGAACTCAGGTCCTTGAACTTGCAAGGCAGACAGTAGTACCACTGAGCTAAATCCCTGGCCCCCCCAAAAAAGCTCTTTTAAAATACCATTTCTTTTTTTTTTTTTTTTTTTTTGGTACCGGGGATCAAACTTGGGTCCTTCCGCTTGCAAGGCAGGCGGTGGAACCACTGAGCTAAATCCCCGGCCCCAAAATACCATTTCTAATAACCAGAAGAATACATAGTCTCTCTTAGGGCTGCTTTAAAATGAGGATGCACTGCCAGATTTATGACTTGATTAAATCCAATTCCTGGTTTGAACTTTGAAGCACAAAGAGAGCAGTAAATATCTGCTCTGCCACAGGGACCGGGACACCACAGTCACAGGACCACAGAGGCCAACCCACAGCCAGCGAGGCCAAAGGAGCCCAGGGTACCGGCATCAATCCCAGCAGACTGCGTGAGCCCAAGGTCACCAGGCACCAACCGCACCCACTCTCCACACGAAAGCTTCAGCGAGCTGCAAAGGTTTACCTCAAGATCTCCTTTAGTAATCGATTCTTCCTCAACCCGGAACTGCAGGTCCTCAACCTTCCTGTGGAATAAACCCACACAAAGCACGTAAGGAGGTAACGAAGGAATGTGGCTGCCTAACCTGACCCACAGTCCACACTCAAGGTCCTGGCAAGCTCAGCAGGTGATGATGGAAGAAATGGTTGGGCAAGACAGAAAATAAAGAAATCCACTTTTAGGGTTCCAGTTTATAAGAGCTAAACATTATTTAGGAAATTCCAAGTTTTATCTAGATACTGACCCCAGAAGGCATGAGATATCATTGTGAAAAATTAACTGGTTCCCTAGGTCACATACACCAGAATGGATCTATCAAGATAAGACCAGCCTACATAAAAATATTTCTATAGCATTTGGGAGGCTGAAGCAGGAAGATCACTGTGAGTTCAAGACCAGTGTGGACTATATGGTGAGACCCTGTCTCCAAAAAAAGAAAAAATTTCTATTACCACAGAAATAGGTCTGAGATTTCTATTCCATAATTTTTATTTTGCAATACAGAACCCGAAGGAGAGTGGCATGGAATTCAAATCTCCTGTGTTACCCACATCAGGCACCTTGCGGAGGGGTCAGCAGACTTCTCAGAGGCTCCACTCAACCCTCCCACTCCTTAGCTCCTAACAACACCACCACCTGCTCCAACCCTAGAATAGGGTTGTGAATGATGTGGGGGAGAAGCAACCAAGAATCCTGTTCTTCAATTTTATGTTGTTGTTGTTTTTGTACTGGGGATCGAATTCAGGACCTTGTGCTTGCAAGGGAGGCGAGGTGCCACTGTGCTAAATACGCAGCTCAGACATTTTAAAATAAATCTGCCAATGGATGTGGTTTCATTTAATGTCATTACAAAGTCAATGAAAGACAATGGTATTTAGATTTACGATATCCATGTTACATCTGCACCATGCTGCTTCTTGTTGCTGTTTCGTGCTGGCAACCAAACAGGTGCCAGGTGCATGCATGCTAAGCATATACTCCACCACTCGGCTAAACCCCCTTGGCACGCAGATTACTAATCTTCACAAAAGTGAATAGAAGGCAAAGAAAAACTTTGTAATCTGTGTGTAAAGCAAAACAGGGTCCTTCCAAGTAACATTTCTGGCAAAGTAAGAATACAAAATCCTCCTCAGTTAAATGAGAACTCTCATCATAGGTTAAAGCCCTCAAACCTGTGTGGGAGCTGGGACGCTCTACTGCCCAGTAGTCCGCAGAGCCACAGCTAGTGTGAGAACAGAAACAAGTGGCACTGGTGCCATGACACTCTGGAGGGCCTAGAAGAGTCGTGAGCAGAAAGTCTCAGGCCTGGTGCTTCTCTCTCCATGGAGGGAGTGCTTTTCTTGCTAAGAGCCAGCGTGGCTCTGTGTTCCCCAGCACAACAGCACCTGGGGCCATCCTGCACCTGTGGTGACACTAGGTTATTACTAAACTAAAAAATGATGAGATGGCTCAAGTCCAACAGGAGCCAACACTCCACCACCCAGGGATGGTCACATGGTCTCCACACAGATGCCCTTCTCAGAGGTCTTATTTGTTCATGGCCTCAAGAAACCTGCTGTACAGGCAACCCACTTTCTGGTCCCCCTTCCTTCTCTCTTAGGCAGAAGTTATCTTTCTCTCAATAAACGTTTTCTACTCTTAAAAAAAAAAAAAAGAAACCTCCTGTGTAAAAACTAAACTTTGCTGCCTCACACCATTCAACATCTTTTTTTGTTTGTTTTTAAACAGGATTTCATTAAGCAGTTCAGGCTGGACTTGAGCTCACTACGTAGTTCAGGGTGGCCTTCCTGTGGAGATCCTTCTGCCTCAGCCTCCTCAATTGCTAGAGTTACAGGTGTACACCATCACGCTTGGCCACACCATTTAACATCTGATTTCATACTTAGCTGAAAAATTGTTTCACATGCAAGAATTTAATTTTCCTAATAAGGTTCTGAGATTCTCAAGGGCAAGGACCTTGTATCACCCACCAGACATAATACAACTTCATAAATTCTATGCAACTTGGACCTATAGAAGTGATGCCGAATCTTGTAGAGGTTTCAATGATACAAACAGCCCACTGTGCCACATGTGCCATAGGTTCACCACCACTGCTAGAGTATCCTCTCAGCGGGAGAGGCACCAAGGTGAAAGCTGGTGAATCACCTCCACAATACTAACTAACGCTACCATCAGGAGGGAGGAAGTTTAACGTGCAATTGGTGCGCAATTTGCCAGATTAATCAGGTCATGTCTAAATGACCCCAGACATCTTGAAAAATGTCAAATCAAAGTGCACACTACTCACACAGCATGAAGAGTCTCACTTTTGCTGAACACAAAGTTGTTCCTTTGGTTCTAAGGGTGGACACCAACATAGTTGGTTTTTCTTTATTCTTTTTTTTCCTTTTTTCTGTGATAGGGATTAAACCCAGGACCTTCTCACTAAGCTAAACTATATCCCCAGCCCTTTTCTCATTTAAAATAAATTTGAATCAGGTTGGGCTCAAACTTGCAATCTTTCTGCCTCAGCCTCTCAGAATACTGAGATTACAGGCATGCACCACTATGTCCAGCTACCAAGAAAGTTTTGTTGTTTGTTTCTTTTTTGGTACCGAGGATCGAACTCGTGTCCTTGGGCTTGCGCAGCAGCCGGTGAAACCACTAAGCTAAATCCCCGGACCCCAACAAAGTTTTTGATGAGAAATTTCTCCCCAAGATTATTGAAAAGGAAAGACTACACATACACACACATACAGTGAGAGTGCAGTTAGGGGTCACCTTTTCTCCTCTTCTAGTTGGTTAAGAAGCTCCACCTTCTCCCTGTCAGCTGCTTCCACCATTGTTCGTAGCTGGTCCATCTTGGCCTCCAATTCCAGGACATGCTGGGGAAGCAAAGATGTCAGCGAGCAGCCCAACTCCAATCCAGGCTCAGGCCCAGAGGTGCCTCCAGTCACAGGGATCACCATGCTGGGTGACCGTTACTCTAAAGCCTTCACAAGTTGAAATGCTACCTCACTGGATTATTCTGGGCAGGTTTCCTGGACACTAGATGAAAAACTACACCATTAAATCAACAGAGGACAACATTAAAACAACTCTCATCTTTTCCAAAGCAGAAACACATGTCAAAAATAATCTACAGAAAGGAGCTAATCACTGCTCCAGCTCTAGCAAACAAGGTGGCTTAACACAGACAGGCCCAAAGTCCTGGACATAAAGACCAAAAGACTAAAGCAGAGTTGACAAGAACAAAATTTTAACTTTACAATGATGGAAACCGTCACTCAGGTCACAGCTTTCAAACAAGCTCAGCAAAGAAAGTGATGCTCATTTCCGGTACTCTCAAGTCTAGCTCGCTGGCTCCAAGCACCATGGACACCTTTCAGCCTCAATTTAGAAATGATCACCACCTCCACAACAATGTCAGCACCAGACTTCACCTGGTCATGCCCGTCCCGAGCCAGGGCTAGCTCCTGCTCTATCTCCCCCACGTGGCTGGTGGCTTTGGCCACCTCGGCCCGCTCCAGGTCCCGCTCAGCCAGCAGCTGTTCAATGTGCTGCTGCTTCTCCTTCAGCGCCTCCTGAAGGGCAGTGGTGCCCGAGATCTTGCGGGCGTAGCGGGAAGAGGTCTCAGTCAACTGCAAAGGAAAGTTAGAGAGGTGAAGGGCAATGATGCTATGGGAACAGGGGCAGCGATGCATGCATGGCAATGTCTCCTCAATAAAGCAAGAGCACTGCCCGGGCTCGTAAGCTTGCCACATCCTAAGCAGGACTTTGCAGCAAGAAAACAAGCAACTCACACCTCTGTCTTTCGCCTCACAAAGAGCTCTTCAGTGGAACGCACTCATGAAACAACTGAAGCATGTTTAGAACACACGGGTCAAATCACAGGGAATCTGAGCTTGGCTGACAGTGCCTTGCAGGGATCTAGAAACATTTCCTCTTCTTGACCGTCAGGCGTAGTGGCTCAATCCTGTAATCCCAGCATTCGGGAGGCTGAGGAAGGAGGATCGCCACAAGGAGGCCATTCTGGGCTTTGTAGTGAGTTCAAGGCCAGCCTGAACTGCTTAAGAAGACACTGTCTCAAAAATTAAAAAGTTATCTTCTTGTGATGACATTTGGGCCAATCTTTTGATCCAGAGACTTGAGGTAGAGCCTTGTTTAAACTTCTTAAGCTTCTAAATACCATTAAGCTATGAAACAGTCACCCTGGAGTCACAAACCTCCATTCCTGGTTGGATAGTTGAATTTTTGTCAGGATTTTCTACATCTTTCTTTCAAAGGGAAAGGCAGGGAGATCTTACCCAGAATTCCAGCCTCTAGGATCTGAACCCTAATCACCAGAGAGATTGACAGAGATGAAAAGTAAAATTCTCTGCCTTCCCAAGTGTGTGGCATGAGTGAGTGTGTCTGGGCACATATACACACGAGAGAGAAGAAAAAAGGAAATTTGTGAAGAGAGGGAAGTAGTAGATAAGGAGAAAGGAACAAGGAAAAAAGGCAACAGAGAGAGGGGAGAAATGAGAGGAAAAACAGCAGTGGAGTGGGGAGAAAGACAGGAAGGGAGTCAGGGGGCTCCAGTTCAGTCATCTGCTAGTCTCTGCTGTTTCACATACCCAGTTCCTCCAACTCGGGCGAACAGTCACGCAAAAACCAGAGAAAATGACCCTGACAACTGCCCATAGGTGACTGTGTAAGTAGAACCACTCATTCCTCTGCCTGTGGCTTCGCAGCTGGGAGGAAGGGAGGAGACAGCCTCCTCCCTTGGCAAGTGTTTGTCCAAGGCTTTTCCTCAGCAAAGACAGGCTCTAGAGCAATTGAGCCATTACCTCATCTTCTGCAATCAAAGCTTCATTTGTTGCCAGAGACCTCTTCTCTTCAGCAGTCTGTAGAACCCTCACTGCAGGATGTACACGGATGGCAAGGAGCATTCATCAATTAATAACGCAGAAATTTGATAACTATGAGGGTAAATGAATCCAATCAAACTCAAACTGCCCTCTGCTCTTTCAGGTAGTGAAATTTCTTAAACACATTGGATGGGAATTTCTCTTCTCTCTTTTAACCATCTGTCGCACTTTCATTAGATGGTTTAATTATACTTTTTCTGACATCTCCTCCTGAGGTTCCCATCCAGCCTGTAATCCCAGCACTCTAAGAGGCTGAGGCAGGAGGATAACAAGTTCTGGCAGTCTGGGCAACTTAGTGAGACCCTGTCTCAAAATAAAAAATAGAAGGGCTAGGGGTGTGCCTTAGTGTGAAGGTAAAGTGTTCATTTCCCAGTACCACAAAAAAAAAAGCACAGCTCCTAAACCATGTGCAGAGATGCCCCAGAGGGTATTCTCAAACTCCAAGGGCACTGCAGGATGTTTTAAGACATCAAGAGAAACAGAGGTGGGGCCAGGGATTTAGCTCAGTGGTTCCACTGCCTGCCTCGCAGGTGTAAGGTAATGAGTTCTATCCCTGGTACCAAAAAAAATTTAAAAATTTTAAAAAAGAGAAACAGAGTTCTCTGCTGGACACCATGCAAATGACTAGACCAAGACAACTCATCTCTGACATTAGATTTTATTCCATTCCTTTCAATAACTTTGCAAAGCTAGATTTTGGCTTCTGCCAAGAAAGAAAAGAAAGAAAGAAAAAAAAAACCAGTACTGTATAAAAATCAATATAGCACAAGAAATGAAGGTGGCAGTGATAGAAATGATTCCAAGATTTGATGAGATGTGCTGTGCCCAACAGGAGCATAAAACCTAACCATAAGTCATTGCAGTTACTGAAGAATAAGTAAAAAATATTCATTTTTTTCAACTTGTTTTCTAGGACAAAAACACAACTCTTGAGTAACATAGCTGAAACTGTACTTTCAATGATTCAACATCCTTGGCTGGGGATTTAGCTCAGTAGCGCTGTGCCTGCCTGGCAAGCGCAAGGTCCTGAGTTCGAGCCCCAGTACCAGGAAAAAAAACAACAACAAAAGATTTGATATCCTTGTCATATTCTTTCCCAGTTGCTTTGGTTTAGAAACTACAGCATCCTACATGAAGATACACAGAAACAAGCTGTTGCACAAGGTTAGGAGATTCATTTCTCTTTTGCCAGTTTTCTTCACTGAATAAGCTGAGCTCATAGAAATCAAGACTTGTCTGAAAGTCTGTCAAGAGACCGGTGGGAGCAAGGAGAGCTTTGCAATCCCAAAGAAGGACACTTGTCATTTACAAGGCATGGAAAATTCCTCAAGAAAGAGTTCCATCTCGCAGCAGACACTCCCAAAGAACTGTTCTTGTAACAGAGAAGGAGACAAGATGTCTGAAGTGGAGCTTGAGTCATTTCTACAAGGCTTCATTTCATTATTCTTGTCACCCTTTCCCGTAAGAGCCCACCTGTCACTTTTCTGTTGAGATGCAGCCCTTCTTTCCATATACAAACAGAAATAGTCCACTTGGCCCTTATCTGACCAGAGTATAAGAGGAAGAAACTAGCCCACACTTAGAGACCCCACCACCACTCCTCTCTCTGCCTGACGGCAACGGAAGAGAAGCCAAAACCAGATCAAGGACTAGAAACCCCAGTGCCCTGCTCCGCCATGTAACTTCCTAATGCCTGTCTGAGGTCTGCTCTCAGGAAGTACAGATCCTGAATTTAGTTGGGAGTGGAATCCTGTGCTTTGATTTCTGATGTCAATAGCACCTGCTTCACTTCAAATGAATAAACTCAAGGGCACAGGATGAAGCTGAAACAGGCATTGCTTTTAACCCAAATACAGTACCATGTTAACGAAAAGAATCCAGCACTATTTTAATTCTGATGATTCTATTTTCACTGCTGTAAATAGGAAGGAGACAGTGAGGGGGACCAGGAGCAAGAGATGAAGATGGAGGGGACACAAAGTACAACAGGGCTCTTTAAGTTCAACAAGGTCCCCTCCGCGTCCTCTGGACTATGTCAGGAAAACTCCACACATTAACTACTTTCACTGGCCTAGATCGTATTACTATTACAATTCTAAGAACATGACTTTTTTCAAAATACTTTGGTTCCTAAAATTGTTAGAAGTCAAAGAGAAAAAGAACTATAGTATGTACTTAAAGAAAAGGAGTCCTCTTATCTTCCTGTCATTTTTAGCCCAAAATAATTTCAGAGAAAAAAAATAAGCAGTAGTTCACCAGGAAGTGATAGATTTTCAAATCTTTATGAATCTGAAAAGCATTATTAAAAATACTTTTCTAATCCCTGGTAGAAAAAAAAAACTTTTCTATTTCAAATGTCATGTTCCTGCTGGAGCAACATTTGCACCTTCCAATAAGCAACAGCCAACATTCAGCATGAGGACAAGCAGGGCAGGGCAGGGCACGGGTAGCAGAGGATGCAGCAAGGAGTGGGAGGGAGGCTCACCAGGCCTGTCCGGCTGGGCTTGCTGCTTACAGAGGAGGCCACTGAGCTCATGGAGCTGAGGGAGGAGGCAGACGGGCTACGCTTCAGGCTGACAGGTGTGGTGGCCATCACTCGTCGCACGGCGGCAGCCTTGGCTTTGGCTGGTGTGGTTGAAGGGAAGCCAATCCTGGTCACTTTGTGGACAGGAGCAAACAAGCCATACTTGGGTTGACATTGAAAATACCTTTAGAGAGGATCAACAGTAATGAGAAACAACTTAATTACAAGAAGTAACAACAATGACAAAAGACCTCTCCCAGCCCCCAGCCAAGACTCCTAAGCCGGGAGTCCCACCTGGAAGCTGGGTGCACACAGTCTGTGGCCTGCTCGTGCATGCAGGTGGACACAGACCATCAAGGGTGTTCTGGGAACCACACTGGACCTATGTGATACCTAGAGAGGGGGCTGCTTGAAGTTGAGTTTCTATGCAAAGAGCATAAATGTTACTATCATCTGATAAATGTACAGCAGAGGAGTTCAGCTTAATAAATCCATCCCAGGCAGGTTTTATTTATTACCAAGATTCTTCCTCAAAATAAAAAGTGAAAAGGGCTGGGGATAGCACTCAGTGTGGAGGTCCTGTGCTCAATCCAAATACGGGCAGGGGGACAACAAGCTGAATAAAGGAGAAAAGAAATCAAGCTTCTGCCTGTGGCAGATCCACTAACATCAACACAGAGAAATATTAACTAGTAAGTCAGTTATCAAGAGTGACACTAGAGATCCTGGCTCAAGAAGTACGATGTTTTAACATGAAGTGATGGCCTTAGAACCACTGATGTATCAAGAGATTTTTTTCCAATGATGACTATCATTATATTGTATACTTAAAATGTACCAATAAAATTAATTAATTTTTTTTTAAAAAGAGAGATTTTTATCTCCAGGAATCATTTTGTTTTGGTAGATTAAGCCCATGTGCTTATAATCAATGTTTATTTGTTTTTTCTTTTGAGACAGGGACTCACTATGTAGCCCAGGCTGGCCTTGGGCTTGCAGCAATCTCCTGCCTCAGCTGCTCAGTGCTCAGATTATAAGTGTGCACAGGGCCGCGGATTTAGCTCAGTGGTTCCGCTGCCTGCCTCACAACTGCAAGGACCCGAGTTCGATCCCCAGTACCAAAAAAAAAAAAAACATTAAGTGTGCGTGCATGCATCATGCCTGGCTCTTAATCAATATGCTACAGTATATGTATGTATGTGTGTGTGTGTGTGTATGTATGTATGTATGTATGTGTGTGTGTGTGTGTGTGTGTATATATATATATATATATATATATATGTATATATATATATATTTTTTTTTTTTTTTGGTACCAGAGATCAAACTCAGGACCTTGTGCTTGTGAAGCAGGCAGCAGCACCACTAAGCTAAATCCCAGGCCCAATTATGTTAACTACAATATTTTGGTGATCAACTGACATATTTATATGTATTGTATACTTAGTAATAATAATGCTTCCTCTACCACATCTGTACCTACGGGCTTCAAAACATTTGAAAAGTAGTGTGGGAGCGGTAAAGTGTGGTGGCGCATCCCTGTAATACCAGATGCTCACGAGTTCTGAGGCAACAGGATTACAAATTTGCAAATTCAAGGCCAGCCTGGGAAACTTTGCAAAACATGTCTCAAAATGAAAAGGGCTAGGAATAGGGCCAGGGATTTAGCTCAGTGGTTTCACTGCCTGCTGCGCAAGTGCAAGGACCTGAGTTCGACCCCTGGTACTTAAAAAAAAAAAAAAAAGGGCTAGGGATAAAGCTCAATGGTTAAGCACAACTGGACTCTATCTTTGGTACTTGGAGGAAAAAAAAAAAAAAGCTTGAGAAATACCTCTTACATTCCTTTGTACTATTTCACTCCCACCTGTACTCACATCCTATACCAGGAGGCAAAAGTGAGGTTACCCTTGCATGGAGAGATTTGCTTACCAGCCAGTCCCTTGCCACAGGATGCAATTCTTAACAGACATTTCCTAACAAAGGTAGTCACCTTCTCTTTCTCTCATTCCACCCCAAGACACCTAGGAACTTGCAGAGATCGACTGCTATCAAAAGGAAAAGAAATCCAAAGGATAGCATTTCTTTTCTATTTTGAAAAATAAACCTAATGTCTACTCAGAATCTACTCAGATATACCTCACATATTACTAAACAGGTAGTCAAAAGAACAACTGCAATTCTAGTGTGTGGGGGGGAACAGGTTGCTGGACATAGCAGCTCATAGCTGTAATCCCAGATACTCGGGAGGCTGAGGCAAGAGGATCACAAGTTCCAGGCCAGCCTGGACAACTTAGTGAGACCCTGTTTTAAAAATTAAAATAGTGGGCCGGGGATTTAGCTCAGTGGTTTCCCCGCCTGCTGCGCTAACACAAGGACCCAAGTTCGATCCCCGGTACAAAAAAAAATTAAAATAGTAGTAATTTTTAAAAAATTTTAAGGGTTGGGATGTAGCTCAGTGGCAGAGCACCTCTGGGTTCAATCCCCAACACTGAATAAAAGAGGAGAGGGCCGGGGATTTAGCTCTGTGGCACCGTGTCTGCACAAGGTCCTGAGTTCAATCCCCGGTACTGCAAAAAAAAAAAGGGGAGAGAACCCAGTAGGCAGGAAATAAAAGTGCAGCCCTTCAGAGGACTTGTTTCCATTTTATTCCACATTTGAGATCCATTGAAGCACTTCTACATGCAAGATGGACACATGATGTCAGGTAATTCTAAACCAACCTTGTTCCCGCGACAGCACCATCGTTCTTCCCAAGAGGTTCATCCAACTCCACACCACACCATTCTCCCTTGGCAAAGTCAGTCTCCCCCAGAAACCGGACCACACCAGCCTTGGTGCCACCAACCTGGAAGAAGAGAAGGTTCAAATGAAGACAGGGACATAATTCCATAGCCCAGTGGTTAAGTGGTGCATCCTATCCTTTCCATCAGCAGCTACTTTGTCTTCTCTTCAATTCTCCAAGAGTTCTCACAAAGACACACTGGCAAAGTTACCCAGGGACTTACACTGCCAGAGTGATTCGATACTTGATTTGTCCAATAATGAAACAGCCTATACAATATGTCAACATTCGGGCTGTCCACCAAATTACTCATTCTCGTCCTTAGAATACTTTATCACTACAGAGCAATTTTCCTGGCTGGAAATAAGTATTTGCTACAAAATAAAGACCCTACATCATCAAAAGGAAGCAAAATTCATCTGTGATTCCTAGACCAGGCGTGGTGGTGCACACCTGTAATCCCAGCACCTGGGAGGCTGAGACAAGAGGATCCCCATGAGTTCAAGGCTAGCCTGGGCTACACAGGGAGTTCAGGGCCAACTACAGTGATACCCTGTTTCTAAAAAACAAAACAAAACAAAAAAATTCATCTCTAATTCCTTTATTAACAATCAGTGTGGTATCGTAGCCAATGAGCTTTATCCAAGGCACGATTATTCCTAATTGAAACAATCAGTGTTTATTTTTTTCAGACTTTCTTTATATACTAGCCATGAAAGCAACGACAAGTGTATATTAAGGACAAACAAGCTATTACTGTAACTCTTCAAAATATTCTTTCATTTGCTCACTTTTTTCTGACTTTTTTAAAATTTCTTTTTCAAAAATTTCTCCATCCATAAAGGAGATCACTGCAGGAAATTAAGAACACGACAAGGGCCAGGGATTTAGCTCAGTGGTTTCGCCACCTGCTGCGCAGGCGCAAGACCCGAGTTCAATCCCCGGTACCAAAAAAAAAAAAAACATGACAAACAAAATACTAAGTATAATGTTGTTCCCATCCAGAGACAGTTGCTGCTGAAATTCTGATTCATTTTCCCCTCCATGGTGCTATGTTTCCCCTGACCAAAACCATGTTCAGGCTCGTCCCACTGCAGCACAGGGAGGTACCGGAGACTGACCAAGCCCCAAGCTGACTGCTTGAGGACTGTGGTGAAGGATAAAAGACAAAAACAATCTTGCAGATAAATGGGGGGTTGGGAGGTCAGTGCTTCAGCTCAGGCAAAAGATAAAGACTCTCCAAGCTTCTTGCCACTATTTATCAAGTACACACAAACAATGGGCGGTGTGTATGTGTGTATGTGTGTGTATGTGTGTGTGTGTGTGTGTGTGAGTGACTCAAAGAACAGCTATGGTGTGTGCATGGTAGGTACAACAGGCTAGTAAAAGAAGAACAAAGCATTCTTGTAAGAATAGAGTATAAGAGCTGGGATGTAGCTCAGTGGTGCAGAGTGCTTGCCTGGCCAACATGAGGCCCTAAGTTTGATTCCTGGTTCCAAAGAAAAAAAAGGAATAGAGTGTAAGCTCATAGAGAACCTGATTTTTCTCCCAACGTGACTTTAACCTCTAATCTACTGCACTGCTCTGAAGAGTCAGGTCCTTAGCAGATGTCATCTTGTCCTATGAGTATCACAGCTTTTTGGGTTTTCCCTCCTTCAGCAAGCAGTCTTGGCATACCAACATGCCCACAGGCAAAATACACGGGGAGGAGCCTGGTGGGCGGTACTAGGCCACATAGGCCCTGCCTTCTGCATGAGTGAGTTTAACTCTTCCGGACTGGATCAGCTCTTGGGAAACCAGGCTGATATAAAGTGAGTGGCTCTCTCTAGCTTCCCCTCCCCAACACACTGCTTGCCTTTCTGCCATGAAGTCCTCCCCAGAAACTTACCGGATGCTTAAACCATATGCTTGGACTCTCAGCCTCCAGAATCATGAGCTAATAAAACTCTTTTCTATCTAAACTTCCCAGCCTCAGGAATTCTGATGTAGTAGTAGAAAATGCAAGCATGTTGTGGTAGCTATTTAGTATTCCACAGAACAGATGTATCTCAAAATGCATTTTTCTTATTTCTCTTTTGGGATTAAAAACTCTTTTTAAGTTTTCTGAGACAGGG
The DNA here is from genome assembly GCF_000247695.1 of Heterocephalus glaber. The sequence goes on from NW_004624747.1 coordinate 22,551,853, forward strand.
TCTCAAAAATAGTACATATCAAAATTGTATAGTGTAGGCTGATCTTGAAAAGCTTTTTATAAAACTGGTTTAAGCAACAAAAGAAGTAATGATTTCAAGGCCGTGTGAGCAAAAAGGGCACATGAAAGAAGCACCAGGACATTCAGAACTATGCTGGTGTTGTGATGGGTACCAATAACAAAGCTGGAGCTAGAAGGTGAAGAAAACTCCATGGGCAGTGGCTCTGCTCTTTGTCAACTCTACCTGCACAGTGCAGAATTCAACAGCTGAATGAATGAAAAGTGACCTCAGCTGGGACACACACAGAAAAGGTTACTTTTAAGCCAGGTGTAGGGGTATGTGTCTGTAACCCCAACTACTTGGGAGGCTGAGGCAGGAGGATCCCAAGTAGAAGACCAGCCTGGACAGATTAGACCAGTGATGGCAAACCTTTTAGAGTTTTCAATGAAAACAACAGCATGCTGCAGCACACAGAGGTTAACTACCACTGGCTTAGACCCTTCAATCTTAAAAAAAAGTTAAAAGGGCTGGGTACATAGCTCAGCTCGAAGGCCCTAGGTTCAGTCTTTAGTACTAAGAAAATGAGAAAAAAAGTATAAGAAAAGAAAGCAAGAAAGGAGAGAGGGGAAAAAGGAAGGGCCACTGAACCACATAAAATAAGTAAAAGAAAAAAAGAATAAGGGCCGAGGATTTAGCTCAGTGGCCTGCCTTGCAAGTGCAAGGTCCTGAGTTCGATCCCCGGTACTGGGAAAAAGGAAAAGAAAAGAAAAGAAATAAAGAAACTGGGCATCGTGGCAAATCTGTAATCTCAACTGTCTGGGATGGTGGGGCAGGAGGATTGCAAGTTCAAGCCCAGCATGGGCAACTTAGTGACTTAGTAAAATCTCAAAAAGAAAAAGGAAAAAAAAAAGTCTGGGAATATAAATCAGTGTGAAGGACCTGGGTTCAATTCCTAGTACCACAGGGCAGGGGAATCCTGTGACAGACTGAATTTGAAGTTTTGATCCCTCTGAAGCAGAAATGGAAGAAATATACTAGTCAAGAGCATGGGTTCTAAACTAGAACACACAGGGAGCCAGTTGTACCTAGCAAATAGCCAAGTTATTTATGTGATTTCTAAATCGTGCTTCCTCATTAGTAAAACAGCACCTGCCTTGCAAGTGCAAGGTCCCAAGTTTGATCCCCTGTTCAAAAAAAAAAAAAAAATGCTCAGACAGGGAGGAGCCTGATGGCCGGCAGCAGTGAGTCTGTCCTTGCGAATAAGAGTCGGAGCTCCAGCCCAGGCGCTCCGGACTCTCACACTCTTGCTGGTATACACAGGACTGAGAGTCCCCTATACAAAACTAACTTCCATCATCTCTTCCTCAGAGTGGCAGTTTAATTAAAATCACACAAAGGGAACAGGTCACATTAGGTTAAGAATGATGCAATCCCCTCAGATAATCAGCTGAATTCTTTGGGAGTGAGTCAAAGTTACTGTTAACACAATTGTTTTTCCAAGAGGCATCTAACAGGCTGTGGTCTGTAACTCTCCAAGCAAACCAGACTTCACTCAGATGGCTTTACAAAAACAACCACTTACAAAGGATTGACTACTTCTACAAACGCACATAATATATATTTACCCTGAAAAATATGTCTTCCCACAAATTTGTCTAAAATGGATGATTACTAGGTCCTAGAATGGAACATTTTCTTACTCTTTTTCTCCTACCAAACTTGGAACTTCTGACTCATGAAACAGTAAGTTCAATTTCTCTTTCCCGTGAAAGATCATGAGTAATTATTCAAAACATCTTCAATGAAGACAGTAAGTCATATAAGTCCTAAAACCACTCAAACACTTTTCTACTTATTCATTCCATAGTCAAAAAATTTAAGCATTCAAACATGAGTTCATAAAGTCAGGTTTGACTTCTCATGTGTACCAGAGAATACAGAATACATAAGCCACTCTTTTCCAATCCTGCCCAATCAGCGGCACAGAGCCTGCCTGGTAAGCATGAGGCCCTAAATTCGGTTTCGGTACAAAAACAAATAAACAAACAAATAAAAACAACCTAACCTTGCCTAAGGTATCTATATTCTAGGCAGATATCAAGATTATTAAACTTGGTGTGTCAGCACAAGTCTGTAATTCCAGCACTCTGGGAGAGGCTGAGGCAGGACTGAGATTCAACCCGAACCTGGCCAATTCAGTGACTTAACGAGACTGTCTCAAAAAATAAAAGTAATGAAAGAGCTGGGGATACAGCTCAGTGTAAAGCCCTAGGTTCAATCCCCAGAACCAAAAGAATATATTTTATTTATTTATATATATATATTATATATATTTATATATATAATATATATATTTTTTTTAAGAGCAAGGCATGATGGTACATACTTGTAATTGCAGCAGTGTAGGAGACAGAGGCAGAAGGATCACAAATTCAAGCCCAGCCTGAGTGATTTAGTGAGACTGTCTTGAAGTAAAAAATTTTTTAAAGAGTTGGGGATGTAGCTCAGTGCACAGGTTCTAGGGTGATCCCCAATATGAATGAAGAAATCAAGACAGAAAGACAGACATTTTCAACAGTGAATCAAAAAGAGTGCCGGGTGTGGCAGCACCCACCTGTAATCCCAGCAGTCCAGAGGCTGAGGCATGAGGATTACCATGAATTCAAAACCAGCCTGGGTGTCACAGTGAGTTCAAGGTCAACCTGAACTACACAGTGAGACCTTGTCTCAAAAAAAAAAAAAAAACCAAAGATTTCCATAACAAGCACAGATAACTACAATGTCTTCTATTTCCTCTCAGGATATGAGCACATAACCCCTCACACTGGTCAATCTAAAACAGAAATGATGTCACCACTGGTGATAAAATTAATTTTTTTTTTTGAGGCAGGGTCTTGGTATGTAGTTGGGGCTGACCTTGAACTCACTATGTAGCCCAGGCTGAGCTCAAATCACAGCAGTCATCCTGCCTCAGCCTCCAGACTGCTGGATTACAGGTGTATGCCACCATGCCCAGCTTGGAGACAAAATTAATTTAAACTAGAAACTCAACCTAAGAAAATCAAGTTACCGGGCCAGGGATTTAGCTCAGTGGTTCTGCCGCCTGCCTCACAAGCACAAGGGTTTGGTACCCGGGTTCAATCCCTGGTACCAAAAAAAAGAAAACCAAGTTACCATCTTCACACTTTAGCAAATCTCAGATTTTTAAATTCTCATTCATTCATTCAACATGTATTTGGAGTTCTTGGGCCCTTGGAATACAAAGATAAACAGAATACAGTGCTGGCCACTGAGAAAGAGGAATTCAGACAAATATTTCCTATAAAAAGTAATAAATGCATCAAGAAGTTTCTATAAAATGGTGTGGAAACAGAAACCCTTCCTCCAAACTCTTGCAGAAAAATTAAAATAATTGACCAATTCTCCTGGGCTAATAATTGGGTCCACCACCTGGAAACAGGAAACAGTCCATCTTCTCAGGGCTCTCGAAGCTATTCATTATTAAGCCATCAACAAGCCCTTTATTGCACTGCACCTCCTTTATAAAGCTCTTAAATGTCCTGTGAGTGGTAATAAGGAATTGTTTCAGAGGAATTTTATTAGCAACAAAATTTAATAAGGTGGCTTCTTATTCACCACATTCTAAGTTAAACAGCTTATTTTAAAAAGTAAATACAGTTAATTGGTATTTACCAAATACAAATGTATCCCTCACTTAAAACTGAATCACCTGTGGGGTGAACCAGCTGGTGTGGGTACTCTATGCCAGTGCAGGGGGACTAATGACTGCAAGTGCAGAGGAGCCCAGCAGTGAGTGGCTCTCCTGGGCAACTCTCCTGAAGAGAAAGGTAAAAATTTTCACACTGGTCATTCGAGAGATCCAGATGAAAACAATGCTGATGGCCGGGGATTTAGCTCAGTGGTTCCAGCACCTGCCTTGCAAGTGCAAGGTCCTGAGTTTGATCCCCGGTACCAAAAAAAAATAAAATAAAATGATTTGGTGAAATTGGGCTTGTAGGGCGGGGGATTTAGCTCAGTGGTTTTGCCCCCTGCTGCACAAGCGCAAGGACCTGAGTTTGATCC
>NW_004624747.1:22563765-22585843 GCF_000247695.1 Heterocephalus glaber
GGTCTTCATCTCATCTAACTCAACTGATGGATATCAATTCAAACCACTCAGCCAAGTTCTGTTCACAGACACTAATGGTAGTAAACTGGATTTAAGTTCCAAAGTTTTTAGGTAATTTAGTTCACACCACTAGGTAACTGAAACACAAGGCAAACCTGTGCTTTTTATTTCTTCTCTCTAACACTTTGGTCCAGGACTCCCTTTGCCTTCAGGTGATGATGGTAGTGCCTATGGACATATGTACCAAGATACAGTCCTTAGAAACTAATTTGAGTGATGTTGATTGCTCACAATTCTTCTCATAAGGGCCTCTATACCCAGAATTTCTACTGAGTCATCGACCTTCAACAGAATTCTGAATACAGGGCAGAAAGGGAAGGGAGTTGATTGGATAACTGTGGCAGAACAAGATCCAACTTAATTGCCTCAGGTCATTCACACTTTTGGTGGATTTAAAGCTCAAATTTCAGCTCAAGTACCTACTAGTTATTTGATCATGATCTTGCTATTAGGGAGTAATTTCATTCAACTCTTTAAAGTGAAACTTGAGAAACCATGATCAAGTGCCCAAACAAGAGTTTTAAGACAGAACAGTGAACATAAGGTATAAACTGGAGGCTGGACTGGACAATTTTATGAGTAATGAGAGGAAGATTTAGGAAAACTAGTGGGTACTTCACATTGAACAGTTAAAACAGCAGTTAACAGAACCATAGTGCATTTATTTTTCTCAGTTATAACTCTAGCTTGTGTCTTACTATCATTTATAGTTTAAAATGTTTTAACAAATATTTGTATGGGTTATTTTAATAGTTACAGTTTTGTAATTTACAATAGATTTTAGGAGCCACCCACATTTTTTTTTCCTTAAATTCTTTTATTGGTACATTTTAGGTATAGAAGACATTTACATTTATCATGGGGTGCTTGTACCTGTAAATAATGTATCTTGGTTCTTATTTTTTCCCCATTACCTGTGCACCCTTCACCCCCTCCACCCTTCCCTATTTACATAGATTTAGTTTCCATTTGTTTTTCTTTTCTCATAATTTTTCCTTTCCATTCTTTCCTTTCCCTTCCCCTCCCAGCACCCCTACCCCTTTGGACCTCTTCTTATTTCAAATTATTAATTATTAGTTATTAATCATTTTAATCCTTATTTACACTCTCAGTTTCTCACACTAGAGAAATTATTCGGTATTTGTACACGTGTGTCTTATTTATTTCACTTAAGAGTATTGCCTCAATGTGCATCCATTTAGCTATAAATGTCTCTAGTTTGTCATTCTTTATGGCTGAGTAGTAGTCCATTTTATAAAAAAAACCCTCATCTTCTTTATCCAGTTTCCAGTTGATGGGCACTTGGGCTGTTTCCAAGCTTTAGCTATAACAAACTGTGCTGCTATAAACATGGGTCCACATATATCGCTGTGGTATGATTCTTTTAATTCTTTTAGGAAGATACCCAGCAGGGGAATACCTGGATCAAATGGGACCTCTATAAAACAAGGTTGTTTTTTGGTTTTTGTTTTTGGAGCCAGGTACTCACCAAGTAGCCCAGCTGGCTTTGAACTTGTGAGCTTGTGATCCTCCCATCTCAGCCTCCTGAGTGCTGGGATTACAAGTGTGCAACACCATACCTAGCTAATTTTGGTCTTCTTTTAAAAAACAGGGCCTTACTTTGTAGTGCAGACTGACCCTAGGCTGGCCTCATACTCCCAGCCATCCTGCCTCAGCCTCCTGAGTGCTAGGATTACAGGCGTGTGCCACCAGGCCCAGCTCTTTTAATTTCTGCCTTTTAATCCAAACTTTTTTCAAATGTTTTCAAGAATACGAGCGATTAAAAGGTTTTCTTTCTTAAAGATTTCAAATTGAAGGCTTCATACCAGATAATTATCTGCTATTAAAGAAAAATATGGGTGTAAAAAAAAGAGAAAGAAGGGCTGGGGATTTAGCTCAGCAGTGCCTGCACCTGCCTTGCAAGTGCAAGGTCCTGAGTTTGATTCCCAGTACCCACCCCCCCAAAAAAAATAGAAAAAGAAAAAACATAAAGCATTACCAATAGCCGGTGTCTTCAAGGCTGTGCTTCCAGGCTTAAGGATCTTGGTGGGGGCCTTAAGCCCACTTGGTTTTAGCATGCTCATTTTTTTGTATTTCAAAGCTGTTTCTCCTGTGCCTGTCACCACTATCTTTCCCCAACCATTGATACAACTGTGTTTCTATAGTGAAGTCAGTCTCGGGGTTAAATCTGCAAAGGGAAACATTAAAAAACCTTTTAGACCTATATACAAAAGAACATAAGAACAACAGGTATTATTAAAGCACATTTCACAGTATAAACTTTTCCTTACCATAAGCATCTCCACATTGAACACAGGACTTTGTCTACTAAAAATGTTAAGATCCCGCTGAAATGGATTTAAAGGTGATTTACTATTCTAAAGACAAGCACTGAAGGATAGCAATATATTCACTTTGGTAAACATTAGCTGGTGTCACCAGCTCAGTATGGTGCCTACAAACCACATCAAAGAGAGTTCAGGAAAATTTACACCAATCTTACGGGGGGAGGGCAAGGGAGCTTTCAGTTTTTAATTTATTCACTTGTATATTCTTTAAATTGTATTACCACAAGTTGGTATTAACGGTGTATTTTTTAGATCTGCAGAAACTGTGCAATTTGTTGTATAAAATTATGTGTATGTTGAACTAGAGAAGGGTTCAGACTCTGGAAGATAAACCATCTAGGAAGAGAAGTAAAACTATCTTTGTTCTGCTTAGAGAAACAATATATTCTGATTTCATCAAGATCGAGTTTAAATGTTCAACTTTTGGGCTCAGGCAAAATAATATTTTGCCATAGCCTCTTCACCTCCACAGAGTGCACAGGAAACATTTCCAGGCATACCTAAAGACAAAACAATCCAATCAAAGAGAACTGCTCCCAACTGTCCAATGCTTGGTTTGCACATCTCTCTGCTAGTCTTGGGCAGTGAAGCACAGTCCTCACTCTCCGACAAGAATGCCAAGCATTTACAAGGACTCTGGCCAGAATGGCAGAAGAGCCTGCGTGGCCACTGCAGTGCGCTGAATGGTGTGCACCCAGCTCAAAAAATGTGACTGTGACCTTATGTAGAAAAAGCATCTCTGCAGATGTAATTAAACTAAAGATCTCAAGGTGAGATCATCCTGGGTTATCTGGGTGGGCCCTACACGTTTCCATAAAAAGAGAACACACAGGGCTGGGGATTTAGCTCAGTGGTTCCGCTGCCTGCCTCGAAAGCACAGGGTCCCGAGTTCGATCCCCGGTACCAAAAAAAAAAAGAGAATGCACAGAGAAGAGGTCAGCGAAAGTGGAGGGAGAGATGGTCTGCTATGTCTAAAAACTAAGAACTGCTGGTGTCCCCAAAAGCTAGGAGAGAGGCACGAGATGGATTCTCCACAGAGTCTACAGGAGGAACCAACCCTAGCAACACTTGATTGTGGATTTTTGGCCTCCAGAAGTTTAAGAGAACAAATTTCTGTTTTCTTAAGTCAACCAGTCTGCAATTTTTTTTTTTTTTACAGAGCTAGGAGAGAAATACAGCCATGTAAGTTTTTCTACTCATAGATAATCAGAATGATGTAGGCATGGTGGTAACGCCTGTACTCTGGGAGGCTGAGGCAGGAGGATCACAAGTTTGAGCCCAGCTTTGGCAAAATCATCTCAAAATGCAAAATGGGGCTGGGGGATGTAGCTCAGTGCTAAGGCCCTAGGTTCAATTCCCAGCAAAGGGGGAAAAAAAGAGAAGAGAAGAGATAATACAGAACAAATAGAAATCAAACCAAGACAGCTGCTTACATAAGCCTCACTCAGTAGTCTCTATGATTGTTGAGAGGTCCCAAAATGGTAAAAAGTATTTTTGGTTTGGTTTGTTTGTTTCTTTTTGGTACCAGGGATCGAACTCAGGATCTTGTGCTTGTGAGGCAGGTGCCGGAACCACTGAGCTAAATCCCCAGCCCATGTTTTCTTTTGTTTTGAGACAGGGTCTCACTGTGCAGTTCAGGCTGGCCTTGAACTCACTATGTAGTCCAGGCTGCCTTGAACTTATGGTGATCCTCCTGCCTCAGTGCTAGGATGTCAGGAGTGAGCTACCAAGCCTGGTTCAAGGTGTTTTTTAAAATATCAGAGATAATGCCAAGCATGGGGGTATATGTCAATAATCCCAGCACTTGGGAGGCTGAGGCAGGAAGATTGTGAGTTTAAAGCCAATCTAGGCTACATTCAGAGACCCTGTCGCAAAAAATACAAGAAAATGGGCCGGGGATTTTAGCTCAGCGGTTTCACCACCTGCTGCACAAGTGCAAGGACCCGAGTTCGATCCCCGGTACCAAAAAAAAAAATACAAGAAAGTAAATAAAACTGTAAAAGATCAGTTGTGCAGTTTGAGAGAAGATTCTGATTAAAAGAGAAAGAACTAACTTGAAGACAGAGGTGGCCAATCCTGATTATAAGCACAAAATTCCCCGCTCCTCATTACCCGCATCACAACCACAACCACTGAGAAAAAGTGGGGTTCAGGTGGTAGTCTGTGCCCCCTCAGAGGGTTTCAAAGCACTTGCTTTATTTACTGTCTCCATACTGGCTTGGACGCTATGACTCCCTTAGGATAGCCACGTCTCCTCTAGTCTCAGATGAGAAGGCTATCTATGTATCAAAGAAGCTGAGGAGGCTGGGAATGAGCCAAGGGCAGAAATTCCCTAGGCAGTCCTGCCCCTGCACCCTGCCCAACACCGTGGAGTAACAGGGTCAGGTAGGAAGAACAGAACAGACATGGGAGACACAGTTCTCCTAGAAATAAGTATGCTGACAAGAGGAAAGGACAAAGTGTTCCTTAAAATGTTATACTCAGGCAAAACAGCAAATTCTTGGGCTCAGGTTAAGTACTCATGAGAGAGAAATTTTGAAATTCACAATTAGTAACCAGAATAACTAGGTGAGCCTTGGCCAGGCTCAAATCCTGTACCCAACACCATGAACTCACAAATCTACAATCTACAAAACTCTGCCCAAGATACAGAACTGTGTGGGTATTATGCACAAAAGAATGCTCCTAAATTCAGCCTATGTCTTCCCTGACTAATTCTCATGCCACGGCTCTCGGTCCACCTGAGTTACTTGAATTCCAAAGCATGGAACTTCAACCAAGACCTAACAAAAGAGAAAATCAAGGCTGTTTCCATGAAAGAATTAGAACACCACCAATGTGAATTTTAAAACCTTCCATTTAAGTTTCTTCTTCGTACATTATTAATGAATGGGATGCCAGGCTTGCTTTAAAAGAGCAATTCATGGGCTGGGGATTTAGCTCAGGGGTTCCGCCACCTGCCTCGAAAGCGCAAAGTCCTGAGTTCAATCCCCAGTACCAAAAAAAAATAAATAAAAGAGCTGTTGGGGATTTAGCTCAGTGGTTTCGCCGCCTGCTGCGCAAGCGCAAGGACCAGAGTTCAATCCCTAGTACCAAAAACTAAATAAAAAATAAAAATAAAAACAAGGTCTCGGGCCAGGGATTTAGCTCAGTGGTTCTGGCACCTGCCTCACAAGCACAAGGTCCCAAGTTCGATACCTGGTACCAAAAAAAACAAAAACAAAAAACAAGGTCTCAACAAATTGCCCAGGCAGGCCTTGAACTTGGGTTCCTCTGCCTCAGCCTCCCAGAGTTCTGGAATTATAGATATGTACTACCACTCCAGGCTTGAAAATGCTCTTAAGATATGCTTTTCCTTTCCTACACATCTGTGTGAGGCCAATTATCTTTATATACTTTAACCAAAACAACTTCTTACTACAGATTAAATGCAAAAGTAGATAGAAGAGGGCCGGGGATTTAGCTCAGTGGTTCCACCACTTGCCTCAAAAGCTCAAGGACCTGAGTGCGATCCCCAATACCAAAAAAAAAAAAAAAAGCAGATAGAAGAATCAAATTGCCTCCTCTTAAGCCAACTATTAAACAAATTTATAAAAAACAATGCCATCTTCTCACTGGTTTTGATTTAGAGAAGTTATTCTCCATTAAAAATTTATATAAAATAAAAATTTATATAAGATGGGTTAAGTATTTCTAATGAGTTAATATTTTTAAATATTATCAGTTTTACTTCCTAATATGGTAAATATCAATAGGTATAAACTACGTAAATAAAAGTTCTTTGGAGACTTCATTAATTTTTTTTAATTTATTTATTTTTGGTACCAGGGATCAAACTCAGGACTTTGCACTTTCGAGGCAGGCAGCGGAACCACTGAGCTAAATCTTGGGCCCTGAGTCATTAATTTTTAAGAATGTAAAAGTGTCATAAAAAATGTTTCCAAACTACACTATATTCATTTTTTCTTTATTTATGAGTCACAGTTGTCTAAAACCCTCATTTTTTAAAGGCTTCCAGAAGCATGTTCCTTCCAGTTTGATTTTTTCTGGGCCGTGGCATAGCGGGGATTGAACCCATAGCCTTCCCATTGAGCTACCTCAAAAGCCCTTTTTTTAATATATATTGAAACTAAATTGCCCAGGAAGGGCTCAAATTTGTAGTCTTCATGCTTCAGCCTCTGTCAGTGCTGGAATTATGGGCACACACCATTAGCTCCAGCTTCTAGTTGAGCTATTTTAAGAGTTGGGTGCCAAGTGAGCAAGTTCAGTATTTACTGCTTTCATTACCCATTGTCTGAGGATTTCCAGTGTCCTTTCCCCATCCAGTCTGCTTCCCCTGCAGAAGCCTTACCCAAGGGCACATGCAGGCATTCACCTCTTCAACAAAAACTTTTCCCACCCATTTCCCACAATATTGAGTCTGTATGTTTTTCACAGTGCCTGGCACTCAGCCTTATGTGTGTGGACTATAGATTCCACCAAAGTATAAATCCCTTGAAAGAATCTATTTTAGCCACCTTTATATTTCCCACATTGCTTTATAAACAATGCTCAATAAATAAAATTGAATGGTCTCAACCAAGCCAGCTGGGGTGCATTCAGTATTTTAAAATATATATAAACTTGTTGCCCACTACAGATAACAGAAAAATATGATAATAGATCTAAGCACAAGGAATTTACAAAGTAGTTGGAGAGACAAGACCCACATCTAAGAAAAATGCCTAAGAATACAATGCAATTTGTGAAAAATATTGAACCGCATGAGGGTCCTATAGTGTCCTGGGAGAAGGAAGGATAGAGTGGACTGGGGTAGAGAAAAGGCTCCTGAGCAAGGCAGACCTTGAGTAAGGGCTGAAAAGGAAGTAGACCCATTGGATAGAAGCTGACAGTCAGGCTTCTTAAAAAAGACAAGCTGGGTATGGGTGCATGCCCATAATCCCAGCACTGGGGAGGGTAAGGCAGGAGGATTGCCAGGAGTTCTAAGCCAGCCTGGGCTACATAGGAAGACTGTCTTAAAAAACCAGAAGTGGGGTGGGAGGTGAGTACTGCAAACCAGCCTGGAACCTCAGCGATCTCAGTCAAACCACTTGTCCTCTCCACATCAGTGTCCTCCCTAGCGGAGGCATCACCTCGAAAGACACATACTTAGTTTATAAACAGGACCAGGAAACAGTCTTGGGTGCTCTCCACTCACAGGCCCAATCCAGGGACATGGGGTGAAAACAGACCCAGCACTGTCTAGGAAGTGGCTCCACCCTCCCCCCAACTCTGGAGTGGGGAGTCCTGGACTGACAACCCACCAGGGACCGGCCCTGTCTGACTATCCTTTGAGATAGGGTCTTGCCACGCTGCCCAGGTAGGACATGAACTTGTGACCCTCTTGCCTCAGCCTCCCAAGTCCTAGGATTACAGGCATGAGCTACCAAACTTGGCTGGCCAAAATGTTTAATTCCTCTTTTAGAAGTAATTTCAGTTTTTGTTTTTTTGGTTTTATTTGTACTGGGGTTTGACCTTGCACTTGCAAGGCAGGTGCAGTGCCACTGAGCTAAATCCCCGACCCCAGAGATGGTTTTAAAATGGTACTTTAGCCAGGAATGGTGGTGCACACCTGTAATTTTAGCACTTGGGAGGCTGAGGCAGGAGGATCGCTGCAAGTTCGAGGCCAACCTGTGTTACATAGTGAGTTCAAGACTGGCCTGAACTACATAGTAAGGCCTTGTCTCCAAAAAAACCAATAAATGGGCTGGTGATGTAGCTCAGTGGTCCTGCACCTGGCAAGCACAAGGTCCTGAGTTCGATCCCCGGTACCCGGGGCAGGGGGGGATAAATAAATAAATGAATTTAAAACATTTGTCTTTTTTTTAAAAAAAGGGTGACTTTAGGGCCAGGGATTTAGCTCAGTGGTTCTGGCGCCTGCCTCACAAGCGCAAGGTCCTGAATTCGATCCCTGGTACCAAAAAGGGGGGGGGGCTTTATAATATTGGTGACCCAAGATGGGAGTGACCAGCTCAATCTCTCAATGTTCTTCACTGGATGCGGCTCTAAAACACCACTGTTTCTAAAATCTGAGCAAAACACCAGTACCTCAAAAATATGAGGATAATGCTCACAGGGCAATTCCAACTGTTCCAAAATTTTTCACTATAGTAAGTGAACATTTTGCAAAATGAAAAACTCATGAGAATGTGTAAGAATTTTAAGTTTTTTGTTGTTGTTGAGACAATCTCACTATGTAGTCCACGCTGGCCTGGGCTTGAATTCACTACACAGCCCAGGCTGGTGTCAAACACAAAATCCTTCTACCTCACCCTCTTGAGTGCTGGGATAACAGGCATATGCCACCATTAAATTTATTTATTTTTTGGTTTTTTGTTTTGTTTTTGGTACCAGGGATCGAACTCAGGACCTTGGGCTTGTAAGGCAGGCGGCAGAACCACTGAGCTAAATCCCCGGCCATTAAATTTATTTTTAAAAGGCACATTGCAGTGCTTGCTTCGGCAGCACATATACTAAAAAGGCACATTGCAGGGCCAGGGATTTGGCTCAGTGGTTTCACCCCCTGCTGCGCTAGCGCAAGGACCCGAGTTTGATCCCCAGTACCAAAAAAAAAAAAAAAAAGGCACATTGCAGCCGGCAATTCAGCTCAGTGGAACCGTGCCTGCCTCACAAGTGCAAGGTCCTGAGTTCAATTCCCAGTACCAACTCCCCCACAAAGAAAAACCAAAAAAGGCACACTGCTTTATAATCTCACTTTCCAAACAATAATACTGCAACACATGACTATACAATAACCCCAATCCTATATTTACACCACTGATCGATGACATAGTTATCTTTTTAAGCCAATAACTAATTGTAAAATGTTTATCTTTAGGGCTTAGGGATATAGCTCTGCAATAGAGTGCTTGCCTAGCATGTGTGAGGCCCTGGATTCCATCCTAGCACTGGGAAAAAAATTATCTTAAAGTTACCTCTGAACAGTTAAAAACAGCTACAATTTGGTTGTACTGTCTCAAATGAAAGAAGTAGGGAGCAAGCACCAACTCATACCAGGGAACCCGGCTCCACAAGGGGTTGCTTATCTGTGCAATTCCTCTTCTTCTTTCTCATGAAAAGATTTATCCTTCCTCCCTAAACAGGAAGCTTAGCTGTTTAACAACACCAGAGGAACGGTTTGCTGGGTAGTGTTTTGGGTTTTTTCTGTGTGACCGGCAGTTTTATTTTATTAGGGAGAATTTTTTTTTTGGTACCAGGGATCAAACTCAGGACCTTTTGCTTTCAAGGCAGGCGACAGAACCACTGAGCTAAATCCCCGCCCCTAGGTTTATTTTATGAGACAAAACCAAGGCCAAAATTAGCAAAACTTTTCAACTGAATTAATATCACAAGTTTGTGATTTAACTCATAACTAATCTAAGTAACAAAGGAAAAGGGGCAAGATACTTATTTCAGAAAAGAAATAACCATAGAAGACCTAACCTCTTTGGAATTTTTTAAAAAGAAGTGTTTTATTTCTTTCTTTTTCTTTTCTTTCTTTTTTTTTTTGTTTGTTTTGTTATTGTTGTTGTTTTGAGACAGGATCTTGCTATGTAGTCCACGTTGGCCTCAAACTCCCAGCAATCCTCTGCTTCAGCCTCCTGAGTGCTGGGATTACAGGTGCACACCAACAAGCCTGGCTGAGTTTCTGCTTTTAAATGTCTTGCCTGAGGATATCCACAATGATTGTCTTTTCATTACATAATCCCTTTCAGTAAGACACAAGGGCTTGACCTCGAGGTCTTTACATTTTATTCTAAGAACCATGAATCTAGACGTAAGAGATGAACTGGTATCTCATGGTGTCTGTGGAATTGGGCCAGGGCTCAGCTCACATCCTGTGAGATACTGGGCAACACATTGAGCCGCCTGGCCGTGAGGTCACAGCATGCCGATGACCTCACAAACAAAAGGAGTTCTGACTGTGTTCTGCTTCCGTGCTGCAGTGTCACCTCTTTAAAGAGCAACCAGCAGGCTGGGGACACAGCTCAGTGTCAGAGTGTTCATCTGGCGTGCAAACCCTAGCACATGCAACCAATCAACAGAAATGAGAAGGTTCTGTATTCTTGCACCTGGAGCTCAGGAATACAGCTTCTCCCAAGGCAGCATCCTCCCACTGGAGGTCAGCAGCAGAAGCAACACAGGTGAGCAGAGAAAAGCACGCACACCTAAGAGTCAGCTCAACAGTCAGTGTGCACACGGAGACCTCAACTTTTCAAGCTGTTACTTTGGTTCAGCTTGACTTTTTTCCTCCTGGAAAATTAGACTGTATTGAAGAATTCTAAAAACTGAGTAGGAAGTAAACCATAAACATAAAATGTTTCCCTTGCCTTGCTATTCTAACATACTGCTAAGATCATCAGCCCCAACATTTATTTATGTACTAAGAGAAGTGAAGATTAAGATGTGTAAGTGAGAAATTCATATTGAAGCCAGGGCTGGTGGCAAATACCTGTAATCCCAGAACTCTGGGAGGCTGAAGCAGGAGGATAGCAAATTCAAGCCCAACCCAGGCAACTTAGTGACTTGCTGAGACTCCATCTCAAAGTTTAAAAAAAAATCTAAAGAGCTGTGGATACAGCTCAATGCAAAGGCCCTGGGTTCAATCCATGGTACAAAAAAAGAAAGGAAATATTCATATTGAAAATGCCAAAAGGACAAGGACTCTACATAGGTCTAGAACAGTGTTTCTTTGCTAAGAATCGGTAAGTGCCCAGCTGCTTGTTGTTCTGCCCTCATGAACACTGGAGTTCAGGCAGCACAGACTAAAGACTGGTGAAAGTAGTTAAGTAGTTAAAATTCTTAAGCAGGAAAGGACTAATGAATAATTATAACTGTCTCCAGGGGATGGGATTATTGGTGATTTTTTTATCTACTTCGTATTTTCTTGGGTCTTTTAATTTTTATTTAATAAGTAAAATTAAGAAATTAATGGGCCAGGGATTTAGCTCAGTGGTTCCGCTGCCTGCCTCACAAGCCCAAGGACCCAAATTTGATCCCTGGTACCAAAAAAAAAAAGAAATTAATAAGCAGGAGGGGAAAATCTACTGATTCCTGAGCTACAGTATAGTGGCTTCAACAGAGAGAGGCAGGAAAAAGACTGCTGCACTGCCTTCTCCCCAGGATGTGACCACCACATGACAAACCAGCAGCAGTGGGCACTAGGGAGAGACTGCTGTCACCAAGCCTCTTCCATTCCTTCCTGGGTTCACATCTTACTCCTGGCACACTTGGCAAAGCGTCCAACCACGCGACTTTGTTCACCAGCAACAGAAGAGAAGCCTATGAGCAGGACTACTGCTCAGATTCAGCCTTCTGCATCCCTCAGCTCTGTCCTCTCAGGGGCTCCCCCAAAAGTATATCCCCAAAAGCACGTACTGTGGACGGTACAATCACAGGACCCAACCCCGAGTCACCTCTCCTGCTCTCCTAGTCAGAAAATACCTACCCTGGACTTTTCCAGAACTGAAAATAAACTTGTATCAGTTTAAGCACCAAAATCAGTGGGGCTACTGGTTACAAGGATAGTTTATCTGATGCAGCTGCAAAGAGATAAGAACTTGGCTTAGAGCTTTGGAATCATCTTGACTAAGTAACTGCTGAAAGAAATTAATTTTAATGACACAGTTGCTGTGGAAAACAATACAGTGGTGCCTCAAAGATCAAAAATAGACGCTGAGTGTGGCGGTACATGCCTATAATCCCAGCACTTGGGAGGCTGAGGCAGGAGTATCACTGAGAGTTCAAGGCCAGCCTGAAATACAAAGGGAGTACCTATCTTAGAAAAAAAAATTTTTTAATAGAATTACTATAGGAAGCTGCACATGCGCCTGTCAGCCAGCACTCAGGAGGCTAAGGCAGGAGGATTGATTCGAGGTTAGCCTGGGCTAGTGAGACCCTGTCTCCAAAAAAAAAAAAAGAAAAAAAAAACAGAAAAAGAATTACTATATATCCTGCAATTCCATTTCTGAGCATGTATTCAAAAGAATTAAAGAACTGAAGGCAGGATCTCTATGTACATCCATGTTCATGGAAGTATTTTTCACAATAGACAATGGGTGGAAAAAATCTAAGTGTCCATCCATATATGAATGGATAAACACAATGTGATCCCTGACACAAAAAAATTTTTTTAAAGCTTAAATTTACAGAATCACTGGGCATGGTGGTGTATGCCTATAATTCCAGCACTCGGGAGGCTGAGGCAAGAGGATTGCCGTGAATTCAAGGGTAGCCTGGGCTACATAGTGAGTTCAAGGACAGTCTGCACTACATAGCAAGACCCTGTCTCAAAAAAACAAAACAAAAGGGCTGGGGATTTAGCTCAGTTGCACTGTGCCTGCCTTGCAAGAGCAAGGTCCTGAGTTGGATTCCTGGTACCAAAAAAAACCCCAAAATTCACAGAACCAAGAATTTCCTTAAATCAAGCAGTTCCCCAAAACAAGCATGGTATAAATTATGGCCAAATAATAATTATCCAATTTTTTTCACTTTTTGAAGTTCGTTTCTTTTTCTTAATCTTATGCCTGGACCTTCTAGAAGGCCACAAATATAGACATGTACCACTCCACCCAGCTTATTTTTTACTTTTTTAGACAAGGTCTCCCTGTATCACTAAGTCACCAGGCTGAGCTCGAATCTTACTTGATTTGTTAAGGTTTTTGCCCCCTCTTATTTTTAAAATGTCATGGCTCAAAAATAAATAAATACATAGATGTAAGAAGTGAAAGCTAGACTGGAAAATTAGACACAGGGATTCTGTTCCAGCTTGATGATCTTGAACAACTGATTTAATCCCTTCCCAGATCTAGGGGTAGGAATCAACTAAAATCAGTGTCCAACTCTATCCTTTTTTTTTTTCTGTTACCGGGGATTGAACTCAGGACCTTGCGCTTGCATGGCAGGCACCGGAACCACTGAGCTAAATACCTGGCCCTCTAACTCTATCCTTTGTTGTTCTAGTAAGTGTTCAGATTTCAAATCCAAACTCCATAAGTAAAAAGCAAAGGATTCAAAAGTGAAAGGAGGGCTGGGGATTTAGCTCAGTGGTTCTGCTGCCTGCCTCGCAAGTGCAAGGTCCTGAGTTCGATCCCCGGTACCAAAAAAAAAAAAAGTGAAAGGAAAGCTACTGTGGCTAACCTTGCCACAGTAAAAGTACTCCACCATGGGCCGGGGATTTAGCTCAGTGGTGCTGCAGCTTGCCCCGAAAGAACAAGGACCCAAGTTTGATCCCCTTACCAAAAAAAAAAAAAAAGTACTCCACCACAAGAGGAAGGAACCTGTATCTGAAAGATCAGCTTCTGAGGACTCCTGGCACTGCACTGCCCCAAGCAAATCACACCTCTACACCTTAGCCCAGACCCCCATCCCCACCCCGCCCCTCTGAGAGTCTCCTTACACGTGTAGCCCAGGCAGGCCTTAAACTCACTGTGATCCTCCTGCCTCAGTCTCCAGAGTGCTGGGATCATAGACACACAACACTGTGCCCAGCAAAGCCCAGGCCCTTTATAGTTCAGTTCTACTCGTCAGCAGAATGAAAACAATTCCTTATTTACTAAATCTGGAAATTCTGGTGGGAGGCAAAGCAGAGCTGAAGAATTTGCAATGAATTTAACCTGCCAGGAGAGGGAGTTTAACAGGGAGCTTCCAGAAATTGGCACAGGGAGCACAGACAGACTTACCTGGAAACAGCTGTCCCCTGAGACCTGGGAGTGCCCTTCTATTCTAAAACATGACCGTACCTGAACTTGATGAAAAGGAAAGAAGAAGTTCTGAGGACAAAAGAGTAGTTTGAGAGAAAGACGCTCCTGATTTTCAAGTCAAGCATGACAGAAAAATTAAATGGCTGTGTTCTAGTATCATCTTCCTGGGGCTGGGAGGTCCATTCAGTTTGATCCTGTCCCCTGAAGTCATGGTTATGAAAGTGTCAGTTGCATCCTATGTCACTCCACAGAGTCCCCCACCCCCAACAGAGCTCACACAGTGTAACCTGAGCTGTTTGGCCTCATCACCAGAACACTTGCCCAACACTGGGCAGCTTCCCACACTCACTGGTACTCCAACAAAACAGCAAGTTATTCATTCGCTTCCTTCTTTCAGTTTTATTCACATTTGTATTTCTATAAATTAAAAAAAGACTGGAAAAGACAAACCAGAGAAAGTCAAGTATTTCAACCTCGTAGCAGACCAGCAAAACCCCATCAAGCTTAGGCCTGCTTGGGTTAAGCACCTCATCTACATGAATGGAGCTCAGGCACTTGGATGGGAAAGACAGTCAGGCCTGTCTCCCACACAGGGTTGTGCACAGGCCTAGGTCCCATCCTCTGCTGCCGCTTGCAGCAGATCCTCACACAAAGACTTCCGGGGACACAAGAAATGACTCCAAGAGAACACAGACAGAGAAGCCCAGAGCTGCAGTCTTTTCTGACTACCCTTTCTACCCTATCTCATCTTTCTCCACACTCCTGGGGCTGCCGGCTGAATGCCAGATTTTAAGCTCTCCCGTCCGGTTTGGGAATCACACTATGACTAAGCTCCTCGTGGACAGGGGTGAAATCGGACTGGTCGTGGCATCCAAAAGACCTATGAGAGTATTTACTCCACAAGGGCTCAAAAAAGTTCTGACCTGGCTCAACTTTGAAGCAGAAACTCAATAAGTGATCCTGGATGCTGTGATTTTTCAAAAGAAGGATCAAGTAACTGTACTTTACCCCCAAGCACCTGATGGTGACGGCCACAGTGGAGGGCTTTGGAACCCTGGAGCCCCTTGTACAAAGTAGGCCAGTGAAGCTAAGAGCCAGCTGCTCAATTACTACCTCCACTGAGTGACATTTAAGAGCTGTAAAGAGTGAGACTCAAGTTAGACTATTACATTTGTTGACACCACTCTACTTTCTAAAGTGCATTGTCCAACAGAAATAATTGCAAGGCAAATGAGTAATTGTGAATCTTTTCTTTAAAATTGTGAATCTTGGCCAGGGATTTAGCTCAGTGGTTCCGGGGGCGCCTGCCTCGAAAGCTCAAGGTCCTGAGCTTAATCCCCAGTACCAAAAATAAATAAATAAATAAATAAATAAATAAATGAATGAATGAATAAATAAATAAATAAAATTGTGAATCTTGGGCCAGGAAGCTCTGCAGCACAGCACCTGCCTAGCAAGAGCGAGGCCCTGAGTTCAATTCCTGTACCCCAAAATAAACAAACTTGTGAATCTTCTAGTAACCACACTTTTAAAAATTAAAAAGAACAAGTGAAATAAATTTAATACTTAGCCCAATATATCAAAAATATCATTTCAAAATGTAATTAATATAAAATTAACAATATATTGCAATCTTTTTTGTCATACTAGGTCTTTGAAATGTGCACTTCTAGAAAGTATACCTACAGCACATCTCAATTTGGACTTGCTACATTCATATGCTCAAAAGATTTATGTGAACCAGGTGCAATGGCACATGCCTATGGTCCCAGCTATTTAAGAGGCTGAGGCAGGAGGATCACTGGAGCCCAGGAGTTCAGAGACATCCTGGGAAAAATTTCAAGACTCAAGTCTCCAAGGAAGGAAGGAAGGAAGGAAGGAAAGAAGAAGAGAGACATGTAGCTTATGGCTACTGAATTAACAGCAAAGGCCTAGAATTCACATTTAATACAAAAAATAAAGTAGCTCCCCTCTTGATATCAATAATATGCCTACCAATCAAATACCTCAGGTTTCCCTGGGCATGTGACATTTGTCTTTCATACTCCATTACAACATATATGTGTGGGAAAGGGCAGAGAAATGTAAAACTCTTGCATATAAAACATGAATAATTTCATTGTTCTTAGGACAGAAAAAAACAGCACTTACAGAAAGAGCAATGTCAAAATCTCTACGTGACAGGTGATGCATAATGTATAAGGAAGCCCTGTGAGTAGCATAAGGCACTGCCCAGTAAAACTAACAGCTCAACGCTGAGTCTAAAAACACACCCACACAGAACTCAAAGCAAAGACTGACTGAGTTATGGATGAAAAATCCAGTAAGTATGTCTCAAAATACAAGAAAGGAGGGCTGGGGATTTAGCTCAGTGGTGCCACAGCCTGCCTCGCAAGCACAAGGCTGTGAACTCAGTCCTGAGTTCAATCCCCCCATACAAAAAATAAATAAATAAAATACAAGAAAGGAACCTGAGGGCCGGGGATTTAGCTCAGTGGTTCCACCACCTGCCTCACAAGCGCAAGGACCCGAGTTCGATCTCCGGTACCAAAAAAAAGAAAGGAACCTGAGAGTTAGCAGCTGGCAGATTTAAAGTCGATACAGTAGGAGGCAGCATTTCAAGTACAAAGTAAGGGTCACCATTATTCTACAGGTGCAGCATCATGCTTAGGTTTTGCCTCTTGTCTGCAAACCATGCAGGAAACCATGCAGAGCAAGGGATGGTGTGGAAAAGACAGGCTTTGGGGCTGCCAGGGGAAACCGTGAAAAGAAAGCTGAAGGATGTGACTGCAGTGTCAGTTATTCACGTCTTGGGGGGGGGGGGTACCGGGGATCAAACTTGAATCCTTGCACTTGCGAGGCAGGTGGGAGAACCACTGAGCTAAATCCCTGGCCCAGTTATTCATGTCTTACTAGTATCTGATATCTCCACTCCCCAAACTCTAGCACACTGCCTTGGACTTAGAAAGTAAGTCTATTGGTTATAATTTCAAAGGTAAGGTCCAGGGAAGAAAAAATTTTAACTGTTTTATTGTCCTAAATTTTAACATCTGGAAACTTGTCAGGCTTCTGAACGGAGATACAGAATACTTCTTGTGCATACATGAGAGTGGTCAAATGACAGGATAGTATCTGTGATCGATCAGTGTTTGCCTCGACAACAATCCAGTGAGTTAGAGGGCAAAACAACGGGGTCTGGAGAGAACAGTGTCCACTCTAAGAGAGACACCTGGAAAGGGTATGAGTGCTCAGTCAATTCAAACAGATGCTGGGTAACATAAAGCCATCTCAGAGCAGGGTGTGCTGACACATGCCCAGAATCCCAGCACTTAGGCTGAAGCAGGGGGATTGCGAGTTTGAGTGTTACTTGGGCAACTGAACAAGACTCTGTCTCAAAATTTAAAAATTAGGGGGCCGGGGATTTAGCTCAGTGGTTCCACCACCTGCTGCACAAGCGCAAGGACCTGAGTTTGATCCCCAGTACCAAAAAAAATTTTTTTAATTAAATGGGCTGGAGATGTAACTAAGTGCTAAAGCCCTGGCTTTAACCCTTAGTACCACCAAAAACTACAGCGCCACCTCCAGTCATCATCAGCGCTGGCCTCCCAGAAGCTCACCCCTTAGACAAAAGAAAACATGTGGAAGCCGCCAAACACAGCTTTGGGTAGAGGACACAGAAAGGCCACTGCTTCAAATCAATGTAAAACCTGCAAGATCAACTAGGGAGATGGTAACACTGGGCACTGGAGCCTTTTGGTTTCAGCAGAAACTAAGAGGCTGATTTAAGGGTTGCAGGGTAAAATCTGAAATGTGGGTGGGATGTCTACCATGGCTGGTGCCTGTTGGGATAAAAGGGAAAATTGCAATCTGCCCCGTTTCCTCACCCTCCATGACTAACCCAGCATTCCAAGACTCAGGAAAAGGCCACACAGCTCTGCCAGAAATAACCATATATAAGTGAAAGAAAGTTATGTTCCAAAGTAGAAAAAGATAGAACCTATTTTCCACAGTTAGCTCTGCTCTTGAGGAATATGCCTAAAAGGGTAGAGTAATGTCTCCAATTTGTCCAGAAAACGTGGCATCTGGAAATAATGGTGCTCTTAATAACATAAATTAGTGAGATACAGCACAAAGTCTAAGCTTTACAGAAAAGGAACCTACAACTCAGAACAAACTAAACACCTCTATACAAAGTGAAACATGAAATTAAGAATATTTCAGGGCTGCGGATTTAGCTCAGTGGTTTCACCGCCTGCTGCGCAAGCGCAAGGACCCAAGTTCAATCCCCGGTACCAAAAAAAAAAGAACATTTCATTATTTAATTTCTCATAGAGAATATAAAAAGCACCTTCTTAATTTAGCTTGAAGATAACCCTCAAGACCACCTGGCTGAAGAAACAGAACTGTCAGGCACTGAAAGTGGCTTCTGACTCCTCTCTCATAGCTCAAATTACATGTTTTTTATTACTTCTTTTGATAAACTTATAGTTAATCCACAAGCTAAAAACAGAGCTAGTAATAACATTTGTGTAGTTGTAAATTAATGCACATCCAAAATCATGCCAGGTGTGGTGGTGCACACCTGTAATCCCAGCACTTGGGAAGCTGAGGCAAGAGGACTGAGGCCAGCCTGTGCTATTGAGTCCAAGGCCAACATGAACTACAGTGAGACCATGACTCAAAAAAGCAAACAAACAAACAAACAAATCACATCCCAAATCACTATATTATTAGATAGCTGAGTTAGGTAGAAATATTGTAGCCAGTCAGACAAGGCTAGGTTCTCAAGAGAGTCAGGAAAAAGGTGAAATACATTACAACTACCGCCAGAGACATGTCTGTTGGAGATTGGGCCTGAAGAGAAAGACAAGATGGGGCTGGGGATTTAGCTCAGTGGTTTTGCCACCTGCTGCACAAGCACAAGGACCCGAGTTCGATCCCCAGTACCAAAAAACAAAAAAGGGAGAAAGACAAGATGACCAGACCTGTATACTTCCTCAAAGGATAAACACTGGACCTAATGAAGTCTAGATAGCCACCTCGGTGGGTGACCAGGACCTCGGACCCACCGTTTCCTAGAAGTCTTTGTTCTTTCCATCCACGCTTGTTATGTGGCTTGTTTCCAACTGGATCACTATTACCTAAGTAACTAGACTTGTAACCTTATTGGATGTGCCCCATGTTGTACCCACATGAGTTTTACTTCATAAAACTCCCCTATATGGTGGGGTCCCCAGCTACTCATTTGGGATCCCTCCCGCCTCTCAGGAGCTATCCTTTCAATAAATAGCTTCCTACTCTTAACCTCTGCTGTTCCTAGAATTCATTCTTTGATTTTCAGAGAACACCAGCTCAGCGTATCAGACTTCTAACAGGTTGGGAGATATAATATTTCATATTTCATCTCCGTTATCATTTCCTGTATCAATTATAAAGCATGCCACAAAATGACAAACTGTGTTAACAGAAAGGAAAAGGAGATATGGGGAGAGCCAAGGAAAATGATGGCACCATGTGTCCGGACTTGGATTCAGTTCTACACATCACCACCATGTCTGCAACTTCATCTCTAGCAGAGTTACTTATTATACCAACTCTACCGAGCCAGATGTGAGGATATGCATGCAGAACTATCTCCCAAAACACGGTCATCATCTTCCCTCACAACAAGGGAAGGTGTCCGCTAAGTTGTGATCAGTGAGCCTTCCCAGGGTGGGTTACTGAAGAACAGTCATGGAGTCTATCCTTTTCCCATTCTATTGTCTACTATTCAGACACCAACACTTCTTCAGCCATCTCTAGGCCTGTGTAACCCCACAAAGCGTCCTATCGCCTCTGCATGGCCCCCACTGTCATCACCCTGGATTCATAACCAAAGCCCTCACTTATCAAAACAAATGTTAGCATGATTCCAGGGGGCAGCATTCTGCATATTCTTTAGACTCTGTTACCTTGCAGAACTGGGACCACTAGATCTAGTGTCACTGCTTTTTCTCTGTAATAAGTACACGTGTATATTTCATATACAATATATAACTTTTTTAAAAGGTCAGTCTCAAATAGGTACAATTAACAGATTACAACAGCAAGCTTCCAGGTGTGGCAGTATATGCCTATAATCCCATTTCAGGATAGTCTGGACAATTTAGTAAGCCCCATACCCCAAAAAGAGGCCTAGGGGGTCAGGCATTTAGCTCAGTGGTTCCGCCACCTGCCTTGCAAGAGCAAGGTCCCAAGTTCGATCCCCGGTACCAAAAAAAAGAGGCCTAGGAATGTAGCTCAATAGTCCCTGGGTTCAATCTCTAGTACTAAAAACAAAAACCTACTTATTTCTAGTAAAATTAAACTACAAAAGATAAAAGATAAGTGCATAGAGTAGTCAATGTTTAAAATGTGAAAAGCCTAAGGGCCAGAGATTTAGCTCAATGGTGCCGGTGCCTGCCTCGCGCAAGGTCCCATGTTCGATCCCCCATACCAAAAGAAAAACAAAGCCTACTAAAACAGTAAAGGACATAAGCCAGTAAGGGTCAGAAAATTAATTGGCTCTTAATTCAAAAGATGTCACAAGGGAGTTTTACTTCCAATTTCTTTTTCTTTTTTTTTTTGGTACCGGGGATGGAACTCAAGACCTTGGGCTTGTGAGGCAGGTGCGGTGCCACTGAGCTACATCCCTGGCCCCAAGGACTTTATCTTTTCGAAATTGGAAGTAAGGGCCGGGATGTAGCTCAATGGCACCGCGCCTGCCTTGCAAGCACAAGGTCCTGAGTTCAATGCCTGGTACCGCAAAAAAAAAGTCTTGTTGCCAGGTGTGGTGGCGCACTTCTGTAATCCTAGCACTCAGAAGGCTGAGGCAGGAGGATGGGAGTAGTTGAAGATGAGACTGGGCAGACAGGAAGTTTTAAGGGTGGCAATGGAACTAAATTATGTACAGTTATATATGCTATGCAAAATACTTTAAGGTTTCAATGTGATAAAAGGAGTCAATAAATCTAAACAGGAGGGGAAAAAAGGGTTTTGCTAAGTTGCCCAGGCTAAACTCGAGCTTATAAACCTCCTGCCTCAGCCTCCCAGAGTACAGTATTGGGATTACACCTTGCACTGTCAAATCTGATTTGCCAAACAATTTAATTTATAAAATCAAACTGTCAATATTAAGGGTTGTTTTGAGAACATCAGACATAAGACACTAATGGCAAATAGTGAAATCCATCCATCAACCAGAAATAGGCATAACACTTTGAAAATTATGTTGTGCTTGAAAATTACATGTTTTTAAAATCTTAAGTGTATATGACACTGTACAGAGTACAAGCTGTACCCAGAGGAGTTCTAAAAAGGAATGAGGGAGAGTTAAAGCCCAACCCAGGCAGAGGGCTGGGACATTAGGCAATGTTTTTTTAACGACAGAACTCTGTGCTATGATGCAACTGTCTGCAATGAACATCTCTGCATAGCTCAGTTGCAGTGAGGATTTATTTTGCTCGTATGACTTACATATACAAAAATAAGCAGCCTCCCAAAGTTCTTCCATCTGCAAAAGAATTTAAAAGAAAAACCATGGAAATCTGAATAATTTGAGCTATTCTGCTCATTTACACAACATTCTATAATATTCTTGCAACTTTGTAATTCTAACATATACCTCTGGTTTAGAGACAGATCCTAAAAGAGATAAAAACTGTGTAAATGCCACATACTTGTAATCCTAGCACTCTGGGAGGCAGAGGCAAGGCGGATCACAAGTTCAAGCCCAGGGCCAGGGATTTAGCTCAGTGGTTTTGGCAGCCTGGTGCCCAAGCGCAAGGACCCAAGTTCGATCCCCAGTACCAAAAAAAAAAAAAACAACAAGTTCAAGCCCAGCCCGAGCAACTCAGCAACTTAGAAAGACCCTGTCTCAAAAAAAATAAATAAATAAATAAATAAATAAAA
>NW_004624747.1:22589919-22623645 GCF_000247695.1 Heterocephalus glaber
TTTTTTTTTTTGGTACCGGGGATTGAACTCGGGTCCTTGCACTTGCACAGCAGGTGGCACCCAGCCCCTTTTTGAGACAGGATCTCACTAAAGTACTCAGACTGGCCTTCAATTTGCAATCTTCCTGCTTCAGCCTCCTGAGTAGGTGGGATTACAAGAATGCAGCACCACACTTGATAAGAATTCATGTTTTTTGGGCCAGAGATTTAGCTTAGTGGTTCCACCGCCTGCCTCGCAAGCAGAAGGTCCCAAGTTTGATCTCCGGTACCCCCCAAAAAAACAAAACAAAGAATTCATGTTTTTTATTTGTTTGTTTTTTGGTATTGGGGATTGAACTCGGGACCTTTCACTTGCAAGGCAGGCGCTAGAACTACTGAGCTAAATCCCCAGCCCAAGAATTGATGTATTTTAAGAGACCATGTATTACTAAAACGTAAGGGCCATTATAAAACTGATACATATAAATCTAAGCACCTCAAAGAAAACTTCACAAGAAAATATTTTCTAAAAACCAAATTTGATTCTAATGCTAGATTCTCAGTTGTAACAACCTAAACAAGCTACATATTCCTTACAACAGAAATTAGAGATAGGGTGATAAAGAAACATACACTTTTATCTAGTCATCCATGACAAGGAAACACTAATAAAGTTTTCTTTTCTTTTTTTTTTTTTTTTTTTGGTACTGGGCATTGAACTTGGGACCTTCCGCTTTTTGAGGTAAGCAGCAGGACCACTGAGCTAAATCCCCACCCCTAATAGTTTTCTTTCACATAGGCTATAAAAAAACTACCCTAGGGCTGGGGATTTAGCTCAGTGGTTTCACCGCCTGCTGTGCAACCGCAAGGACCCCAGATCGATCCCCAGTACCAAAAAAATAAAAATAAGTAAACTGGGATCTAAACTAAGCTATTCTTAGATACAAGAAAGCAAAAGAGAATACAAATATCAAGCTACCTGTACTTAATTAGGTATAAACTTATGCTTATATATAGCATTAGGGTAGCAAAAGGTCTGTCTTAGTCTCACTATGATTTCTGAGAAGCCACAGATGAGAATATATATTTCCCCAGGGCTGAGATACCAGATAGGCTTTCCAACAGGGATTCTGTAATAGGACTACTTACTCTTTTCAGAGGTCTTACAAAGAATTTTTTTTTTTTGGTGGTGCTGAGGCAAAGGATACTTTTTAAGATTTATTGCTGGACCACAATAAACAGACAATTGAAAAAACAGACCCACACAGGGAGTTACTGCTAGTGGAATCTGTCCTTTTGGAGGTGCCAGATGGAGATTTAAAAAAAAACAAGCTCTTGACTAGTTCTGGCCAAGATTCCTTGGTACTTGGTGCCAGGGCCAGGATATTAACCCAGATGTCCTAGCCAAATTCAAGGTTGGTTAAGTACAGGGTGCCAATCCGAAAAACAAAAAGTCTCCTTCTGTTCCCTTGATTGGATATGAAAATGTTCCCTGAAATTTTTGTAGAGTTCCATCAGTCAATGTCTTCCTTTAAAAGTGCACTGTAACTCCAGTGCTGATTTAAAGTATATACAAAAGGGAGCTAGGCGTGGTGCCACATGCCTGTAATCCCAGCACTCAGAAGGCTGAGGCAGGAGGATCACTGTGAGTTCAAGGCCAGCTGGGCTCCGTAGTGGGTTCAAAGCCAGTCTGAATTGCATAGCCAGACCCTGTCTCAAAAAATATATATATAACTATGCAAGATGCCTAATAGTTTAAGGCCTCCATAAACAGCTATCTAAAAAATTCATATCCAGAATAATATTGACATTGCTTCCAAATTAAGATGGAAAAGACTTACATAAAGGTCTATATCAAATATACAGTTTGAACCATGAAACTTAAGACTAAAAAAACTAATTGCTGCCAGCAGCACAATTCTGGAGGAAAGCTATATATGCAAATATCATAAGGAGGTCTCTCAAAGACACAAGGACCCTGAACAGATGCACACAAACAGGAAAGTACACACTCAATATCAAGACTGAACATGGGCTGGCCTAAGGCCAGACGCTTCCTGAGATTCTATTACCAGAGTGTTCTTCTGCACACTGCTTAAAATAATACAAACCAGGGTTTGATTTCTATGTATTCACTAGCTGTGTGGCCTTTTAGGCAAGTTAGTAAAATTCTTTGCTTTGTTTTTTTGGTACCGGGGATCGAACTCAGGACCTTGCACTTTCGAGGCAGGTGGCAGAAGCACTAAGCTAAATCCCCGGCCCTTTAGTAAAATTCTTTTAGCCTTAGGCTGCAGTACCCCTCCTCATCTTCATCTTCATCAAAATATCAATGATGTGGTTTTAAATTATTCTGCATCTTTTATTATTTTTAAATAGTTTAACACACATTGTCTCCTAGATCTTGATATTGTAATTTAAAAAATGTATAATTGATATTCTATAATAGGAAGTAAAGGTCTAAAGGAGCAGGGGAAGTGGGAGGGTTAAGGGAAAGGAAAGAAGGGAAAAGAAAAAATATGAGAAAAGGAAAAAAATGGAAACAAAGTCTTTGCAAATAGGGAGGGGTGGAGGGGGTGAAAGGAGGGCAGGGGAAGGGGGAAAAATAAGAACCAAGATACTCATGTAATGGTACAAGATCCCAGTGATGTACGTAACTGTATTTTACACCTAAAATGTACCGGGCTGGGGATTTAGCTCAGTGGTTCCGGCGCCTGCCTCGAAAGCGCAAGGTCCCGAGTTCGATCTCCGGTACCAAGAAACAAAAACAAACAAACAAAAAACAACAGAATGTACCAATAACCTTAATGAGGAAAAAAAAATAGTTTAACACACATATATTTTAACAACAATAGCCTGTAAGGCCTTAAATTCTCTACCCTTCACAAACTTTTCACCCGAAGACATTTGCACTTGTTCCTTCTTCCAAGTATGCACTTCCCTTTGGGAGCAACATTCCTTAACTTGCTTTATGTCTCTATTTGCAGGTCACATTTTCAGTTAGATTTCCATTACTATAATCTATCCCCCAAACCATATTTCTCCTTACCTGACTTGT
Source organism: Heterocephalus glaber (assembly GCF_000247695.1). Next base: position 22,592,953 of record NW_004624747.1, read on the forward strand.
TTTTGTTCTTATCATGTATCACTTTTTTTTTTTTTTTGGTACCAGAGATCGAACTCGGGACCTTGCGCTTGCAAGGCAGGCGGCAGAACCACTGAGCTAAATCCCCAGCCCTCATGTATCATTTTCTAACAGACAATATAGCTACTTAGTATGTTTATTGTCTGCCTCCTTTAAATAAAAGGAAATTCTAAGAGAACAAGTATTTCTGTCTGTTTTATTCAGGGCTGTGTCACCAGCCTCTTGACTAGCACCTGGTACACAGTAGATGGTTCAATAAATATCTGTGTGAATACTAAACGAGAGCTCATTACAGCCCATAGACAGTACTCCACAAACTGCTGTTAATGGGTGGGGGTAATCACAATGCAACAATACTGTAAAAAGAACTACAGACTGGCCAGGACTCATAAACACTGTCTACTCTTCTGATCAGAGAAAAACACACTTGACCTTCTACCTCAAGAAGGAAGTTGGGCTGGCGATTTAGCTCAAAGGTTCCAACGCCTGCCTCCAAAGCGCAAGGTCCGGAGTTTGATTCCTGGTACCAAAAAAAAAAGTAGGAAAGGTTACAGGTATTTGGATGGTGGAAATTTATATGAGGTAAAAAGTCTCACTCTGGGCCGGGGATTTAGCTCAGTGGTTCCGGCACCTGCCTCAAAAGCGCAAGGTCCCGAGTTCAATCCCCAGTACCAAAAAAAAAGTCTCATTCTAGTTAACAATATAAAAAGCTTTCTCTTACTATTAAAATTAAACCATCATCTTGTATTACTACATCACCTTGTTTTTGTCTCTAGCTTTGACTTCTATAAAGCTAATCTTGAGGGGTTGAAGATGGAGCTCTGGGGCAGAAGTGGGCTTACCATGAGCACAGTCCTGGCTTTGATCCCAAGGACTACCCAAAAAAAAAAAGCTTTATGGTCTTCATACTTTTAATGATCTAAATAAACATTTATTGAGCATATAAAAGTCTGCAAAGGGGCCAGGAATTTAGCTCAGTGGCACTGTTGCCTGCCTTGCAAGCACAAGGTCCTGAGTTCAATCCCCGATACTGCAAAAAAAATAAAATAAAATAAAAAGTCTGCAGAATTCTGCAGAGGAGCCTGTAACATGAAGCACAAGTCTCCATACCATTGATAGATATTCTAGGAAGACCAGAAGTTCACCTTAAATAATAATAATGAACGCAGCCAATACGAGACAAATTCAAAGGTGCCTACTTTTGTGAGAGATGAAGAGGACCAATCCCAACAGACAACACTTAAAAACCAAGAGCCAGGGTGGGGGTATAGCTCAGTGGTAGATCATTTCCATAAAGCCCAGGGTTCCATCTCCAGTACCATTAAAAAAATAAAAACAAGGGGCCAGGAGTTTAACTCAATGGCACTGTGCCTACCTGGCAAGCACAAGGTCCTGAGTTCAATTCCCAGTACCAAAAAAACAATTAAAGACCAACATTACTGAGTTAGTTCTCATGCATCTTGGGTTACACAAGACATGAAAGACTCAATTTGGACACCAGGTTAAAGGCCAAGAGGAGGATGGCAAGTCCAAGGCTAGCCCTGGCAACCTAGAAAGACCTTGTCTCAAAATTTTTTGTTGTTGTTGTTGTTTTCTTCCCAGTACTGGCCTTGACCCTTGTCTCCGGCAAGACCCAATCTTGTCTCAAAATTTAAAAAAAAAAAAAAAAAAAAGTTAAAATGTTCAAATAAGGAATACAAGGCAGGGAGAGGGGGAAAGGAAGGAAGGGAAAAGGAAAAAAAGAATAGAAGGAAAAAACAGAAACAAAGCTTTTGTAAATAAGGTGGGAAAAGGGGGTTGAAGGGAGGGGAGGGGAATGGGAAAAAAAGAAGCAGGATATATCATGTACACATATAAATTCCTTATGATAAATGTTATGTATATCTAAAATATGCCAATTAAAAAAATAAATATAAAGATAAGGCCTGGGGATGTAGCTCTGTGCAAGGCCCTGGGTTCAATTCCCAGCACTGCCAACAAAAAGATAAACAGAAAGACAAATTCTTAACTCCTTGAGGACTGAAACCAGATTGGCTTATGTTGTGTTCAAGCAATGCTGAAAGAGTAGGGAAGGCAACAATTCTGATCTTCAGATAGACACCTATGCAGGGTCCCACCCAGTTTCAGTTTTCACAGTTTTGAACCAGGCCTGGTGAGAAGCCTAAGCCTACTACTTGTCTGCTTTCTCTGAATCTCAAAATCTGGGTACAAGCCCTTGGCCAAGCTATCGCTCACTTCCGCTGCTTTAATAAAGGCTGGCCTTGCTCCCTGCCGGAGTTTCACACTGGTGAAATAACTACGACCCTGGAGTCAGAAGACCTGAGTTCAAATCCTGCAACATCACTTATTAGCTGTGTGGCTCTCAAGTTCCTTGACCTTTCTATGCCTTCTCTGTAAAATGAGAATAATGACAACAACCTTGATTCAAGGAGATAAAACACAGGTATGCAAGACTTACCCAGAGCCTGACCACAAAAACCCTCAATAAATGTTAATTGTTATTATTTCCAGACCTGGGGGAAACGCCTGCAAGGCTGAAGAACATCTGCAAAAAGGTAATCATTAAATCAGAAAGTCAAACGTTGCTCTCCTGACTTCTGGATACTATTGGTAATAGCACTAATAATAAAAATCTCAGGATCATCACCATAAAAACAGCAGCTGACACAGCAAGGATACTTACAGCGCTGTAACGGCCCAGCCAGTCCTAACCTAAAAGAGGAAGGAGAAGGCAAGGCTGCTGAATCACACACACAAAGAAAAAAATATTACAGAATCTTCTCCACCCTCTTTAAAAACAGTAATCGGCGCCCAAGTTTTGCTAAAAACAGGTATCTCCACTGAAAGCAGACTTAAGGTGTAATTTCTTCATACCAAAGAGGTGGGGCTGGGAAGAAGGGAGGAGGGGTGGTGCTTGGTTCCTGCCAGAAGGAAAAGCCACACGAAGTGGAGAAACAGCCGGATTCAGGGTTCACCCCCCGCCCCGCATCCAAATCAGATTTTTGCAGCGCAGGAGGTCCAAATTCGGGGAAATCAAAAGGCTCTGCTTTTCCAATTTTCCAATAAGCTCGGAACAAGTGTCATCTGTCTCCCGAGCCAATCCCCGGCGCGGTAGCAGGTTCGAGTAACCCGGCAGCGGTGATTTCAGAGATCTGACCCCTCTCGCCTTCCTTCCACCGTCTCCGAGAACCACAGCCCCGCTCCGGAGGAAAACAAAAGCCGAGCAGGTCGGGCTACGTCCGGCTCTCGAGGACTGAGCACCGGCGCCAGGGCCCGAGGGAGGGGCGGGGCGGGCGGCGGCGTCCGGGGCAACAGGTCTGGCCGGGCTGGACGCCCCGGGACCTGGTCCCCCAGAGCCCCTTGGGCGGAGGAGAGGAACCGACGCGGGCAGGCGCTACGCTCCATCTTGAGGCGCGTGGAGAACGGAAGGCCCGGTGCTCGCTGAGGGCCGGCTCGGGGTGGGCGCGCGTGCCGGGGAGCCCTGCCCTCCAGGCGGCCACTGTCCCCTCAGGGCCGCCAGGCGCGCGGGGCGCGGGGCTCGGGGCCCCCTCCAGACGACGGGCCCAACCCCGAGCGGGCAGCGGGGTGACGGGAGGCGGGAAGCGGAGACGGTCGGGAAGGGGGAGGCCGCGCGCCCCGCTCACCTCAGACACCGCGGGTCGCCCCCATCTGCCACCGCAGCAGGAGGAACGCCAGCCGCGGACACTGCCTCCCGGTTCGTCGGCTCCGGCTGGGGACAGCGTGACGCGCCACAGCCGCCGCGGGGCCGGGCGGGCGCGCGCCTCCGCAAGACGACACCGCACGGCTCCTCCCCTCCCGCGCCCGCGCCCGCGCCCGCGCCGCCGAGCCCTCAAGCCCCGCCCCCGCCAGCCGGCCCGCCGCCCCCTCCCGAGCCCGGGCCGCCAGCGACTTTCCCGGTCCGCCCCGTGCGGCGGGACCCGCGGGCCGCGCCGCGCGCGCCCCCAGCTCCTCACCAGCCCGGGAGGAGGGCAGCAAGCTGTGAGGGAAACCTAGGCCTGCGCCGAGGGGCACCTCGTCAGCATTTCGCCGGGTTCCCGCTCTCCGGCCAAGAGTCCCCAGAATTTGCACGGTCACAGCCCCGCCAGCCCGCCGCCTTTCGGGGCCACCTGTCTGCCCGCCGCCGGAGCGAGCGAACCTCGGAAACGAGTTGGCAGGCGCTGCCCACGGCGGGTTAGGCTGGGGGGAACCACGTCTGCTCTCCAGGAAGACGCCGCGGTTGAACTCTTGGAGCGAGCCCAGAGTGAGAAAAGCCTCTCGCATTCGCCGAGTGGCTTCTGGGCCGCCTGGACAGACGCCCGGGTTCCCGTCTCGTCCCCTCCCCCACCTTCTTGAAGAGCTTTTGAAAGGAATCGGAGAGGACGCTGCGACAGCCTGCTAGGGCCCGGGAGCAGGCGGCGGCCAGCATTTCGCTCCCACGGACCATGGCAACCCCAGGAGCTGTGAGCCGGGCGGGGATGTGCGCTGCCCGGGAAGCCCGGGCTGCCTCCTCCTTCCCGATAGAAGGGGATCATCGAAAGGGTCACCTCCCCGGCTGACCTTTATTCAAAGCACAGTTCTGCCGGGACCTCAGCCACGCACAGAGCAGAGGGAGGAACCACGCTGGAAACGAGGAAGTCCTGAGAAGAGCGATCTGCGAGTCGCCCCGCCATTCCGGTCTTAAAGGACAGACTATTCTGGGACCTAATTCAACATCGCCCTAATGTACACGCCGCACGGTCAGGTGGCAGTGGTGCCCACGGATCTAGGATCCGTGTTCCTGATCTGAAAGACACCTCGGTCACGCATCTGATCACTTTTTAGCTCCTGAAAAAGAACCGATGTATTCACAGATGCCAAAGAATAAGGCCAAAATGCTAAGATAGAAGACATAAACACAGGTGGAAAGGAGACAAGGAAAATCATAACTAAAAATTATACTTTTTAAAATTCTTTCGCTATGTAGTTCAGGCTGCTCTTGAATTCACCATGTAGCCCAGGCTGCCGGAGGCCTGGAGCGCTGGGACCACAAGTGTGCGGCAGCCCACCCAGCCTTAAAAATTGTACTTTTTTTTTTGTACCGGGGATCGAACTCAGGTCCTTGTGCTTGTGCAGCAGGTGGCGAAACCACTGAGCTAAACCCCCAGCCCAAAAATTGTACTTTTTTTTTTTTTTTTTTTTTTTTTTTTTTTTGGTACCGAGGAGCGAACTCGGGTCCTTGCGCTTGCGCAGAAGGCGGCGAAACCACTGAGTTAAATCCCCGGCCCCAAAATTGTACTTTTTAAAAGACTACAACTGCCGGGACCCAGTCGAAGTTATTCAGGGTGATCCATATCCCCATTCCCTTGGTTAATTTAGGGTTCTTTCCTTCTAGACCCGTCACACTAAAATTCCTCAAGATGGGCCGGGGATTTACCCCAGTGGCTTCGCCGCCTTCTACGCAAGCGTAAGGACCCAAATTCGATCCCCAGAACCAGGAGGAAAAAAAAAATTCCTCAGGAATGCTGTAAATTCGCTTTGGCTTAATTGACAGCAGAAGCGTGACCCTAAGATTAAGGAACAGATTGAGAGACTTCAAAGAATGCTTAGATTATTCATTTTAAGGAGAAATAAAACGAGGCTCATACCTGTGAAATGGGCCGGTACCGTTTTTTGGAAGTGGCCCACTTTTTCCTGGGGTTACCAGACCCTCAAGAAAACCCTAAATGTCCCAGTTCCAGGAAATAATGCGCCCCTCTCAAGGCCTGCACTCTATTTCTTTGAGTGTGTACTTTTAAATTTCTGCCTAAAAAATACTTTTATGCTTCTGCATAGACATATTACCTGAAAATTCTTTTTCCAGTCAGCAAATGTGGAACTTATCCTACAGGTAGCATGGGTTTCAGTGCCTTATCTTGGTGGGAGCTGCCTCAGACACTGGTGAGCCCTGTTAGTAGTGAGGTGTAACCATAAACACTTCTCCTTTTGCTCTATTCCCCTCTTTTCATTTTGCTAAGCATATCCTTATTAAAAATATTATTGTGAGCTGGGCGAAGTGGTGCACGCCCCAAGTCTTGCCTCTGGATCCTGAGGCAAGTGTATTGCCATAGTTTAAGGCCAGCCTGGCTACATAGTGAGACCCTGTCTCAAAAAATATATATATATATGGGCCAGGGATTTAGCCCAGTGGTTCTGGCGCCTGCCTCGCAAGCACCAAGTCCCAAGTTCGATCCCCAGTACCAAAAAAAAGAACAACAACAAAAACATATATAGTGTGTGTGTGTGTATATAGATAGATAGATAGATAGATAGATAGATAGATAGATATAAAATTGTGTCCATTATGTGTTAATTGCCATTATGTAATTTTGTTGTTTGTTTTTTTTTTCTGGTACCAGGAATCAAACTCAGGACCTTGTGCTTGCCAGGCAGGCATGGAGCCACTGAGCTACATTCCCAGCCCTTCTAGTTTTGGTTATTAAAAACCTGCATTCCAATCTTACTTACCTGCACTGCTGAGTTTTTAGCACCCCCTTCCATATTGTGATCGAGGTAGAATTGTAGAATCTCAAGCCTCTCACCAGGAAGGTGACAGCTCAGTCCCACAGCAAGGCCAGGGTTAGGATTTAAGTTATTCAGCCCTAACTGCGAAATAAACACATTCTGGTTTTAGATGGATTCACTGTGCTTGCTTATTTATTTATTTATTTTTATGTATTTATTTTTTGGTACCAGGGATCAAATTCAGGACCTTGTGCTTGTGAGGCAGGTGGCAGAACCACTGAGCTAAATCCTCAGCCCTCACTGTGCTTTTTAAAAATGCCTGTGCAGAAGAATGCTGTGAGCCCAGCCCTCTGAGGGTCCAAAGTTCAAGCCCAGCCTGGAAAACTTAGTGACTTAGCAAAATTCTATCTCAAAAAAAAGGTGGGGGGGATGAGGGAGGAGGGGTCTAGGATCTGGCTCAGTGTGAAGGACTTGAGTTCAATCCCCAGTACTGAAAAAAAAGGCCAAGTAGGTGTTCCCCATATCTCTTTATCGTTTTCTTGGCCAGGGTGAAACCCAGGTGCTCTCCCATCATTCATGAACCGAGAGGCTGGCTGTGTTGAGCGGAGTAGTTGGGCCTCTGCCACAGCAGAAAGTCAATAGACAATGCCTACAGTTGATTCATAAATAATCATGCAAGTGTATTTTTAGAGAGACAGAAGTTAACTGCAAAAAGAAGTAAAAGCATGGGCTGGGTATGTAACTCAGCAGCACAGCACCTGCCTGGCAAGCCTGAGGCATGAGTTCGATTCCTGGTATCAAAAAAAAAACAAATGCAAAAGTTTACTGGTTTTGAGATTAAGAGTAGGGAGGAGTAGGGCAGAAAAACTTATGTCTAAGAAACTCTGATTTTAGGGCTGGGGATTTAGCTCAGTGGTTTCGGCGCCTGTTGTGCAAGCACAAAGACTAGAGTTCAATCCCCGGTACCAAAAATAAAAATTAAAAATAAAATAAAATAATAAATAAACAAAAAAACAGGGAAAACAGAACTAGAGGCACCAGTACACTGCGCATCACAAAAGGTCAAAGGTGGGGCTGAACTATGGGCCTGGCTTTATGTCATGGAACCCTAGTGGCCCCTTTTTCGGAATGTTGCCCCTGCTGCAGCCACAGGGAATTTTCTCAGCCAAATTTTCATTTTTTCCAGGATTCAATCTTCCTCAAGACAGGGTGGTCCAGTCACCCACCTTGGGTGGGCCTGAGCTGTGGGTGCTGAGGGTCAGGAAGAGGAAACAGCATTGTCTCTTGGCCTCTGGACTAGGACAAGGGGCTCAGAACCTGTCCCTGGTTCCCAGAGCCCCCCGATTGGAATGTTGTCTAAGCAGTGACAAGTGACACATGCCCACTTGCCCTCTTGAGGCTAAAGCTTTTCCGTGCTAAGCAGTCTCAGGACAATAGCTGCTTTGAATTATTATTATTATTTTTTTTTATGCTTTGAATTATTATGTCACCAGTCAAAGTGGCCAGAGTGCTGTCCACTGTCCCTACATGGTGACAATAACAATAGCAACTCAGTGATTCTCATGTTGTAATCTTTAAGAAAGGACTACTGGGGTGGGGATTTAGCTCAGTGGTTCTGCCGGCCCCCTTGCAAGCGCAAGGTCCAGAGTTCAATCCCTGGTACCTAAAAAAAAAAAAAGGACTACTACAATTCTTTAAAGTAATGAAATTTTTTCCACTTCTTTTTTTGTTTGTTTGTTATAGTTTTGTTTTGTTTTGTTTTTGTTTTTTTGGTACCAAGGATCATACTCAGGTTCTTGCGAGGCAGGGTACGGAACCACCACTGAGCTAAATCCCCGGCCCTGTTGTAGTTGTTTTTGAAACAGGATCTCACTATGTAGCCCAGGCTGCCCTTGAACTCACTATGTAACCCAGGCTGCCCTCAAACTCATGACAATCCTCCTACCTCAGGCTCCCAAGTGCTGGGATTATAGGCATGCACCACTACACTGGGGTCCACTTCTTATATTGTCATTATTCTATTGGTAACTACAAACAGGTATTACAACTCATTATCTTAGATCTTCCTCTTTCGGCTGGAGATGTAGCTCAGAGATAGAATGTTTGTTTGCCTAGCATCCTTAAGGCCCTGGGTTTGACTCTCAGCATAGCAAAAGATGGAAAAGAAAGAAAATCTTCCACTCCATTCCTAGTTCACTGGGCCCTAAGCCTGTGAATTCTGTTGGCATCTCAAATCAGTTTTCTATGTGTTACAGTACTTTTTCTTTTCTTACTTTGTAGGTATGTGAAAAGCATAAAAGCAAAAACTGGCACCTTTGGTGTGAAAGTTAATTTTAGTTTAATACACTTCTTTGTCAGTATGATGCAAGGCTTCAGGCTGCTAAGTTAACTTTCTCGGTTTGCTTCAAGGATCTTAAGTGCAAAAGAAAATCAGTTTGTATTTTTTTCACAATACAATCTTTTCTTTTCTTTTTTTTCTTTTCTGAGACAGGGTCTCATTATGTAGTCCAGGCTGGTCTCAAACTCACTTTGCAGCCCAGGGTGTCCTTGGATTTGCAGGGATCCTCCTGCCTCAGCCTCCCACACCCAACAGTCCTTTCTTAAATTTTGATTTTGCGATAGGGCCTCACTAATTCACTAAACTAGCTGGGTGTGGTGGCATATGCCTGCAATTTCAGTACCTGAGAGGCTGAGGCAGGAGGATCTCCTAAATTCGAAGCACAAATGCCTGGGCTACAGAGTGAGTCCAAGGCCAGCCTGGGCTACATAGCCAGACCCAGTATCAAAACAACAACAAAAACCAAACACATACAGGCCGGGGGTTTAGCTCAGTGGTTTCGCTGCCTGCCTTGCAAGCCCAAGGACCTAAGTTCGATTCCTGGTACCAAAACAAAACACAAAAAAAATACAATTGACTAATTCTCTAATTTGCTTAGACTGTGTTTGAACTTGTGTTTTTCTGCCTTAGCCTCCGAAATGCTAGGATTACAGGTTTGTATTACCATGCCCGGCTGACATTAAGTAAATTATATCTGAATTAATTTAATCACATATAATGTCTCCATCAGAATGCAAAGTAAGATAGTCAAAATATCATTGCTAAAAAGAAGGAAAAATACAATCTTTTCCTTGGGGAATAGTTAGTCTTCCAAACTGGGTGAGGTGCACACTCCTGTAATCCCAGCACTTTGAGGGCTGAGGCAGAAGGGTTGCAAGTTCAATCCCAGCCTGAGCAATTTAGCCATTTAGTGAGACCCTGTCTCAAAATAAAAAGTAAAAAAAAGGCTGGCGATGTAGCTCAGTGCAAAGGCCCTGGGTTCAATCCCCAGTACACGAGGGGAAAAAAAATGGCTAACAAATGTAGACTCTGATGCCTGTAAAATGTTACTTAGGAAACTGCTGCTGGGCAAACCAGCCACTTAGATTTTCCATGTCTTCAAGCTAAAAATATGCTGGGTAATAACAAGCCACAGAGCTTGGCTCCAGACCCTGTGTCTGAATAGCAGAGACTAATTGCTCATTACCACACTGTGTCCCGGCACAACAGAAGGCAAAGTGTTATTATCCCCATTTCACAGTCGGGAGAACTGAGACCAGATGAATTCAACGCTCCAGGTCATTGGACTGAGCATCAAGTAAGATTCAAATTAGAAGTGCAGAGGCCTTACTCTAAAATGCATGGCTGAGCCCCATGGGGGTGCACAGGCCTGTAATCCCACAACTAGGAGGCAGAAGCAAGAGGACTGCTGGGAGTTTGAGACTAGCCTAAGCCTTGTAGTAAGTTAGAGGCCAGCCTAAACTACATAGTGAGACTGTCTCAAAACACAAAACCAGGGCTGGGGATTTAGCTCAGTGGTTTTGCCGCCTGCTGCGTAAGCACAAGAACCCGAGTTCAATCTCTGGTACCAAAAAAAAAAAGAAAGGGCCGGGGATTTAGCTCAGTGGTTCCAACGCCTGCCTTGCAAGCTAAGGACCCGAGCTCAATCCCTGGTAACAAAAAAACAAAAAAACAACAAAAACAACATCAAAAAAAAACCCCAAAAAGCGCAAGGTCTTGAGTTGAATCCCCAGACCAAAAACAAAAAAACCACAAACAACCCAAAATGCATGGCTGTGTGTATCTGCATTCAGACACTTGGCAACTCCTAAGTTGAACGCAGTGAAATTGCTGCTAATCAATTTTTGTCTGAAAAAACTGCAGCTTCATATTGTTCAACCTGATGGTTTGTTTACATTTATTATGGTAGAGGACCTGCATGAATCCAAAAGTGGCCCTCTCTCTCTCTCATCACTGGGGATGGAACCTTATCCATGCTAGACAAATATTCTATCCCTGAGCTACGTCCCCAGCCCCCCCTTTTTTTGTCTCTTTGTAGTGTCATCCAAAACCAAAGATCCTTCACAATACAATGTTTTATTTATCTATCCATCATCTATCTATCTATTGGAGACAGGGTCTCATTAAGTAGTTTAGGCTGGACTTGAATTCACTATGTAGCCCAGGCTGGCCTCAAACTTGCAGTGATCCTCCTGCCTCAGCCTCCGAAAGACTGGGCCTACAGGTATGCACCACCACACTGGGCATAGGGACAGTTCTAATAGTTAAAACCATTTCAATGCCTGGCCCTTACACTATATTATGACTTCAAGAAATTTAATGTTATTTTTATTGTTTTGTAGTACTAGGGTTGAACCCAAGGGCACTCTATCTGTAACCTACATCCCCAGCCCTGAATATATATATGAGAGAGAGAGAGAGAGAGTCAGTCTTCCTAAGTTACCCAGGCTGGCCTCAAATTCACAATCCTCCTGCCTCAGGCTCCCAAGTAGCTGAAATTACAGGCATGTGGCATCAAGAAGTTTAATGTTTTTTGAAACACTTGTGCTTCTCATCGCTATTTGCCCACAGTCAAATGCGTCCTCACAGGTAGTAGAACTCTCAGCCTGCCCTGATCTTCCTAGAGCACTTCGCAGTAGACGTATGGTTTTGTTTCAGGTGTTGGCAATGGAACCCAGGTCCTCCACACACGAGGTGTTGTAGTCAGGGTTTGCAAGGGAACAGATTTAATACAGGACACATAATTTACAGGTTTATTTTATAATATTCTCCCAAAAAGTCAAATGGAGAGGAGTGAAAGAGATCTATTGACACACTAGAGACCTGAAGAATCCAACCAAGGGCCTGGATCCAAAAGCAATGTCCAACACAAGTCCAACTGAAGGTCTAGAGCCCTAGGCAGTGTCCTCTAGGAGTCCAGCCAGAGGCCTGGAGCCCACAGCAGTGTCTCATGCAAGTCTGAATGGAGGATCTGCACCGGGAAGGCCCAAAGGCCAGTGGTGGAAGCTACAAAGCTTGCGCTTTGGGGTTGAAGGGTCTGTGCCACCAGGCTGAGGGATCTGCACTGGAGCCAGAAAGCAACACTCAAGGTGAAGATCAGAGCTTCCCTGACACAACAGCCATTCCCCAGGGATGGCGAGGACCTCTGAACAATGGAGTTTGTATCAGGAAAACCAACCTTGACAAGCTTCTCCAAGAAAATCAACAGCATCTAGTCTTCCCTTCCAGTTCTCTTTTTATGCCATTGGCAATAATCCTCAGGTGGGTCTTCCATGCCCAGAACCAAGCTGACTCAGTTCAGCTGGGTTCCAAGTTGACCATTAGTTAATCCACCACACTAGGCAAGCACTCTGCCGTGGACCTCTGCCCCAGCTCTAGACACAGGGTATGGACCATGGATTGCCTCCTCTATTAGTTAACCATATTCTTTCTCTTTCCCCCTAGGTCTGGAGGACTTACTCCTTTCCTGTGTCTTTCAGCAAAATAGATGAAATAGGACAGGTTTCTATTAGTGACAATCAATCAATCATGACACACATCAACTTGAACTTGAACTTGACGGTCTGGGCCAGTCATAAGACAAAATCTTGGAAGAGCATTCTGTTCATGGAGGCCAAATGGATAAGATTAGAGTGTTTTAAAAATTCAGTGTGCTAAAAATAGATAGGTTTGTTAATATTATTATTTGACATTCTTATCCCAGCAGTTTCTGATTTCAAACAGTATCTCATTTCACTTAATTTTTTGCTATTCTAGAAGTTACTGATTTTTAATCTCAGTTCTAAAATAGGTAAGATTCAAAACAGTTTTAAAATATATGAATATTTAAAAAATATATTTCAAACACTCATGTGGTAGACTGAATAGATTCCTCTAAAAGATCACAGGATATATGAGAATCTCCAATTAAAGAATAATATTTTGTTTGAAATATACAGCACATGGCAGCAGACTGGACAATGGAGCCACAATATTTTGTAGCTCATCTCATCAAGACTGAGAATCTGCTGGGCATGGTGGTGCATGCCTGTCTCAAAATAGAAAGAAAGATTGCCAGGCATGGTGGTGCACAGCTGTAATCCCAGCACTTGAAAGGCTGAGGCAGGAGGATTGCTATGAGTTCAGGGCCAGCCCAGGCTACGTAGTTCAAGACCAGCCTGAACTACATAGTGAGACCTTGTCCCAAAAAACCAAAAAAAAAAGGGCCGGGGATTTAGCTCAGTGGTTTCGCCACCTGCTGCGCAAGCACAAGGACCTGAGTTCGATCCCTGGTACCAAAAAACAAAAAAAAAGGGCCGGGGATTTAGCTCAGTGGTTTCGCCACCTGCTGCGCAAGCACAAGGACCTGAGTTCGATCCCTGGTACCAAAAGAAAGAAAGAAAGGAAGAGGTAGGCAGGCTAGGGATGTAGCTCACTGTAAAGGCTCTGAGTTAATACTCAGTACTGCAAAATAAATAAACAAACAAACAAGTAAATAAAAGAATTATACAATCTGACCAAGTAAGGTTAATCCAAAGAATGCAAGGTTGGTTTGTCAACTAAAAATCCATTAATGCGGACTAGGGATGTAGCTCAGTGGCACCACGCCTACCTGGCAAGCGCAAGGTCCTGAGTTTGATTACCAGTACTGGGCGGGGGGGGGGGGGGATGTAACACACTTAATCAATAGAATAAAAGTCAGAGACTACATGTAATTTTGAAGTAGATAAAGCATTTGACAAAATTTGATACCCTGTTTATATAAAAATACTCAGCAAACTTCTCACTATAACTGATGAACATTCAATAGAATCTTTATGTTTTGTGCCTGTAGTTATTTATGCATTCTCTTTCTAGAATACAACTGGTTTTGATGTTTTCTTAAAAACACAAGAAGGCCTACTGACGTCCTCAACATGCCCCAGGAGCGAAGTAGTCACACAAACCAGACGAATGTATTTGTAATTTCACTCTGAACATCACGGTCCAGAATGAATCTAGAAAACAGCTTCAGTGCCGGGGATTTGGCTCAGTGGTTCCACGGCCTGCCTTGCAAGCACAAGGTCCCCAGTTCGATCCCCGGTACCAAAAATAAAAAGAGGGCCGGGGATTTAGCTCAGTGGTTCCGCCGCCTGCCTCACAAGCGGAAGGACCTGAATTCGATACCCGGTACCAAAAGAAAAAGGAAAAGGAAATGGCTTCAGTTTATCCGAAGTGAAATGCAGTACATGGTGAAGAAAACTTAAGAGAGGGTAAAACACAGAATCAAGAGTTGGAAGCGGGGTGCAGCAGTACACACCTGTAATCCCAGCACTCTAGGAGACTGAAGCAGGAGGATTGCACGTTTGACCCCAGGCTGGAATTCAAACTCTTACCCTGTGTTACAGTTTGGATCTACAAAAGCCTGGTGGGTCTGTAAGGTGATTGATTGGATCACTGCGGGAGACAGCTGATTTGCTGTTAGGAAGTGGAGCCTGGTTGGAGGCGGGTCTTTGGGGCGTGGCCTCGAAGGCTTTTCTCCGCGGGGCTTCTCCCTTCTCTCTCCCTTCTCGCCTACCATAATGTGAGCTGCTGCCTCTTCCGCCTCGCCTTCCTGCAATGGAACCAGCAGACCAGGAACTGCAACCCATAAACCTCTCCTCCTTTAGCTTGTGAAAGAGCAATGAGAAAAGCGACTAAGACCCGCTGTGCATGAATTCTCTTCTTTACCAAGACGTCCCAACCTCCAGGCCAGGGTGTTAGCACTGAGCCACACCCCTACCTCACCAACCTCCTGTCAGTGAGGAGCAAGGAGGCTGTGTCAGCATTTAAACGACTCACTCACCCAACAGGACTGTAAGGAGCACTCGTTCCTGTGGCAGGCATTGTTCTAGGCACTAGGTAGTTTCAGGGGAGGAAGAGAGTCCTGCTCTTGCGCAACTTAGACTCTGGTGTGGGAATGCAGAAAATAAACAAAAAGTAGTTGACGTCATGCTATGAAAGGGAGAGGATAGATTTGGGGGCTTGGGGAGTGGTTGAGGTGTGTTTGTTTACGTGTGAAAGGGACTGGCTATGTAGCCCAGGCTGACCTTGAACTCGAGGGGATCCTGCTGCCTCAGCCTCCGAATGCTGGAATTAGGCATGCATCACCACACCCGGTTGTCCAGTTTAAATTAGGAGATCAAGACAATCATCAGTCTTTTGGTAATGGTGAAATTTAGGCTCAGGCTTGAAGGTGAAGGACTCAGCCAATTGATTTTCAGTTCAAAGTGGTCCAAAAAGAAAAGTGATCCAAGCAGAAGAAATAACACAAATGCCCAAGAAGGTTCTCTTTTGATTGCTCTAATATGAGGTTCTTGAGAACTGTAAATTTTTTTTTTTTTTTTTTTTGGTACTTGGGTTAGAACTCTGGACCTTGAGCTTGCGAGGCAGATGGCAGAACCGCTGAGCTAAATCCCCGGCCCTAATATGAGGTTCTTAACTGGAGCTCCAGGGACCCTTTGGATAGAACTCATGGAAACTTAATATTTCCTTCAGTTATGATCACAGGTGACAAACTCTGCCCTTTGTTTATTTTTATTTTGGTACCAGGGATGGAACTCAGGACCTTGCGCTTGTGTAGCAGGTGGTGAAACCACTGAGCTAAATCCCCAGCTGGATCTTTGGATCTCTAAGTCACAAAGCCATGTTAGGTTTTCTTTTCTTTTCTTTTCTTTTCTTTTCTTTTCTTTTCTCTCTCACTCCCTCTTTTCTCTCTCTCCCCCTCCCCCTTTTGGTTTTTTGAGGCAGGGTCTCATTACATAGTGCAGCTGGCCTTAAACTCTTGGTGATCCTCCTGTCTCACCCTCCCAAGACCTGGGATTACAGGTGTGTGCCATCATGCCCGACATTCTTTTCTTTCTTTTATAAACTTTTTTATTAGTATATCTTTGCACTACTGTTATATAATTATCATATTACATTCATTTTTGGGAACTTCTACATATATATTGCAT
Organism: Heterocephalus glaber; assembly: GCF_000247695.1. The sequence continues at coordinate 22,608,742 of NW_004624747.1, forward strand.
TTAATTACTTTTATATCTCCCAGGTTAGGTTTCAACTACCCTATATATAGTAGGGGTTCGGTTTCCTCCAAATGTTTATAAATAAAAGCTGGAAAGTAACCTGCACCCAACAATGAACAGAACTGTCATTGCTGCTGGGAGTGCAGCCCAGCCCTGGCCTAACAGGCATGTGGCAGGAACAGAAGGAAACGTGTTACCAGCTCACCAGCTCCTGAGAATCATGCCCCTGGGCTCATCCCACAACCTGTCCCAACCCAGTTTCATGTCTTTCTCACTTATGACTAATGAACTCTCGTCCGAGACTCAACTGGAGAAGTGACTGTGGTGTGCCGTCAACTTGCAGAGGAGCAATCTCTGCTGTGTGGAATGGTAGAGAACTGAGTAAGGGTTACAGCCCTTCTATTACAAAAGTGCCCGATACAGCCAGGTGTGGTGGCACAGGATTGTAATGCCTACTCAGGAGGCTGACACAGGAGGATCACTGCAAGTTGGAGGCCAGCCTGGGCTACATAGTGAGTTCAAGGCCAGCCTGGACTGCATAGTGAGACCCTGTCTCAAAAAAAAACAAAAAATATGAATGCAACCGCCTCTCTTCCTGACCCCTGCAGTACTGGGGACTGAACACAGCGCCTCTGCACTAAGCTACATCCCCAGTCATGTTATTTTATTTTATTTTATTTTGAGACAAGTTCTCACTAAATTGCTAAGTTGCCCAGGCTGAGAAAACTCTTGATCCTCCTGCCTCATCTCCTAAGTAGCTGGGATTACAGGCATGTACCACCATGCTCTGTGATAAACTCATTGTTGATAGTGAATTTTGTTTTTAAAAAAATGCATTTCTGCTAGGCATGGTGGTGCTCACTTGTAATTCCAGCATTCTGGGAGGCTGAAACAGGAGGATTGCAAGTTTCAACCAAGCCTAGGCAACTTAGCAAGACCATATCTCAAAATTTTAAAAATCAAAAAAGGGCTAAAAGGGCCGGGGATTTAGCTCAGTGGTTTTGCTGCCTGCTGCGCCAGCGCAAGGACCCGAGTTCGATCTCCGGTACCAAAAAAAAAACAACACACACACAAAAGAGGAAAAAAAGGGCTGAAGATATAGCTCAGTGCAAAGGTCCTGGGCTTAATCACCAGTATCACACACACACACACACACACAAAATGTTCAAAAAAAGGAAAAAAATAACATTGTTTTTCTAATTTATTCATAAAGAAAATCCAAAACCAAGTGATGTGTTGGGCCGGGGATTTCGGGGATTTAGCTCAGTGGTTCTGTCGCTTGCCTTGCAAGCGCAACGACCCAAGTTCAATCCCTGGTACCAAAAAAACCTAAAAACAAACCAAGTCGTGTGTTAAGACATAGTAAACTAAATCTGGGAAGTAACTAGTAAAATCACCTATACAAAAACTTGGAGGGTTGTGGATTTAGCTCAGCAGTGCCTGCACCTGCCTCACCAGTGCAAGGTCCTGAGTTCAATCCTTGGTACCAATAAATAAATAAATAAATAAACTTGGACAACTGTTAAGATTATTGGCTTACCAAAATCATACCACCTAAATCCTAGGAAGGAATTAATTTTGCAAGTTTCAGTCAATAAACCACATTGTTGGATATCAGAAGGTAAACTCACAAAAAGGTTTGCTGAAAACAAAACATTACAGCAACTAGGCATGGTGGTGCATTGCATGGTGCATCCCAACAGTTGGGAGGCTGAGGCAGGAGGATTGGTGCAAGTTCAAGGCCAGCCTAGGCTACACAGTGAGTTCAAGGCCAGCATAAACTTCAAAAGAAGACCCTGTCTCAAAAAAACAAAAACAAAACCAAACAAAAACCTAAAAAAAAAAAAACCACCAAAATTGTCACTTCATAAAAGAAACTATTTGACTTGAAACAATTTGAAACTTTTTTTTTTTTTGGTACTGGTGATCAAAGCCAGTATGTGCCTTGCACATGCTAGGGAAGGACTCTACCTCTGAGCTACCCATCCAGCCTCTGAATTTGAAATTTTTTTTTCCTTAAATTCTTTTATTGGTACATTTTAGGTATATAATATGTTTACTTTTATCATTGGATGCTTGTACCTGTACATGATGTATCTTGGTTCTTATGTTTTTCCCTATTACCTGTGCGCCCTTCACCCCCTCCACCCTTCCCTATTTACTGAATTTGAAATTTTTTTTAAAATTTTTTATTTTTGGTACTGGGGATCGAACTTGGGTCCTTGTGCTTGAGAGGCAGGCAGTGGAACTGCTGAGCTAAATCCCCGGCCCCTGAATTTGAAATTTTTACTGCTAAACATACCATTAACAAATTAAAATATATATGATAGCCTTGCAAGCACAAGGTCCCGAGTTTGATGCCTGGTACCAAAAAAAACAAAAACAAAAAATATATATATGACAAATTGGAAAATAAAATTTTGCAGCACATGTTACAAAAGGTACATATTTTATTTTATTTTTTTTGGTACCAGGGATCAAACACGGGACCTTGCTCTTGCGAGGCAGGCGGCGGCATCACTGAGCTAAAGCCCCAGCTCTAGGTACATATTTTATAAAGAATTGGGATTTAGCTCAGTAGTGCCACTGCCTGCCTCACAAGCTCAAGGACCCAAGTTCAATCCCCTGTACAAAAAAAAAAAAGAATTACAATATATCATTAAGTAACAACAGAATAAAGAGGACATAAAAGATAGTTCACAGAAGAAATAAAAATAGTCAACATGGGCTGGGGGTTTAGGTCAGTAGTTCCAGCACCTGCCTCACAAGCACAAGGTCCCAAGTTCAATGCCTGGTACCAAAAAAAAAAAAAAAAGAGGAATATACTGTGTAGCAACTAAGAATACTAGATTTTGGGGCCAGGGATTTAGCTCAGTGGTACTATGCCTGCCTCGCAAGCCCAAGGTCCTGACTTCAATTGCCAGTACTGCCAAAAAAAAAAAAAGTGCTATACAGAATGATATCACGTTTGTTAAAATATATACTTATGGGCCAGCGATTTAGCTCAGTGGTTCTGCCGCCTGCCTTGCAAGAGCAAGGTCCCAAGTTCGATCCTGGTACCAGAAAAAAAAAAAAAGAAAACCAAAGCCCTCAGGCTGGGACTGTATCTCAGTGGTAGAGCACTTGCCCTACATGCACGAGGCCCTGGGTTCCATCCCTGCTTCTGAGAAGACAAAGAACCTCCCCCCAACTTATTACATGTATTTGCACAGCAAAAAGGGTTACCAAATACTGATAAGCTTTTGTTCAGTAACAAGAGTTTATTTATATGGGCAGTATGATTTTTTTTTTTTTGGTGCTGGGGATCCAACTTAGGACCTCATGCTTGCCAGGCAGGAGCTGTATTTATTTATTTTTTAACCAAGTACCTCCTCAGTAATTTATAATGGCTTTGAAGTAATGTGTATCAAATAAGCACTGGAAAATTGTCTCTAGATGATATGCATGTTTCAAGTGGTACTGAAAGCCAAGTACTGATGGATATGTGATAATAAACATATTAATATGCTAATGACTCCTCATTTAATGAGAAATAAAGGTAATTTATGGACGGAGACTTTAAAAAAAAAGGGTTACCAAACTCTGAACAAAGATTCTTTTTCTTTTCTTTTTTGGGTTTTTAGGTGAAATTTTTTTTTTTTTTTTGGTACTGGGGATCGAACTGGGGACCTTGCGCTTGTAAGGCAGGCAGGCAGCAGAACCACTGAGCTAAATCCCTGGCCCTCTTTTTTGGGTTTTTGAAACAGGGTCTCGCTCTGTATTTCGGGCTGGCCTTGAACTCACTATGCAGCCCAGGATAGCCTCAAACTCATGGCAATCCTCCTGCCTCAGACTCCTACTGGCTTTTGTACTGGGAGTTAGGGTAACTGTTTTATTGGCTAAACTTCCTTGGAGGGGTGGTGAGCAGTGGCCTTTCCACCCCCAGCCCACACCTAACTTGTCTGGCTCTAGTTGCCTATCCCCAAGGATGGACTCAGGGCCCTGCCAGGCCTCTTTCTCCTTTAGAAACAGTCGCAGTCTCTTTCTTGTGTGTGTGACCTGAGAATCTAATTGAAATCCCTCCTAACAAATGTCACCACTCTGTACTGGAAAAAAATTTTTACAGCAACTAACAGAAGGGGAAAGATATGTATGAATTTTACAGAGATGCTATTTTCTAAATAAAAAAACCACACACTTAGAATTTGAATGTGGATGACAAAAACCTATCCAGCAAGCTATATGAATGGGAAGAAGGTCTTTAAGCTTAATCTCATTTTCCAGCCTCTCGGCATCCCCAGATGCAGTCATTTCTTTTGGAGACCCGGGAAGAAAATTCTCTTCCTTCTTTCTTTTCTTTCTTTTTCTTTCTTTCTTTTCCTTTCTCTTCTTTCTTTCTCTCACTTCCTTCCTTCTCTTTCTTTCCTTTCCTCCTTCCTTTCTTTCCTTCTTTTTCTCTCTTCCTTTCTTCTTTCTTTTCATTTCTTTCAATTCTTCCTTAAGACAGTTGCACATTTTCCTCAGTACTATTGCCTGTAATCCCAGAATTCTGGGAGGCTGAGGCAGGAGGATTGAAAGTTCAAACACTAGTCCAAGTGTGGTAGTGCACACCTGTGATCCCAACACTCAAGAGGCTGAGCCAGGAGAATTACCAGAAGTTCGAGGCCAGCTGGACTACACAGCGAGACCTTGTTTCAAAAAAAAAACAAAACAAAAAAACAGGGCTGGGGATTTAGCTCAGTGGTGTGGCCGCCTGCCTCACAAGTGCAAAGTCCTGAGTTCCATGCCCAGTACCAAAAAACAATAACAAAAGCGAAAAGAAAAAGTTGAAGCCCAGCCTCAGCAATTTAGCAACTTAGTGAGACCCTGTCCCAAAATAAAAAAATAAATAGTTCGGGGTGGGGATTTACCTCAGTGGTTCCGCCACCGCCTGCCCCACAAGCACAAGGACCTGAGTTTGATCCCCATACCAAAAATAAATAATGAATAAATAAATATAGGGCTGGGGATGTCTCTCAGTGTGAAGGCTCTAGGTTCAATCCCTAGTACTGAAAAAAAAAAGCTATTTATAATCACTTTAAAAACATAACTTAAAACATTTTGAAGTGAATTTATACTATTAAATAAAGTGAAGAAATAGGCCGTATGAAGACACTGGGCTCTTAGACACTGAATCATGCCCTACAAGGAACTAGGATTCTGAAAGTTATAATGACACCTTTGGTGCTTCTTTGTGGTACTGGGGATCAAACTCAGGACCTTGAGCTTGTGAGGCAGGTGAGGTGCCACTGAGCTAACATCCCCAGCCCACTTTTGTTGCTTTTTTATTTTGCAAGACAGAAAAAACAAACTGATTTGGGCCGGGGATTTAGCTCAGTGGTTCCACCGCCTGCCTTGCAAGCATAAGGACCCGAGTTCGATCCCTGGTACCAAAAAAACCCCAACCAAACAAAAAACAAACTGATTCCAGCAACAAACTTGATGAATAAAACCAGCAAGCAGCAGCTTCTGGTTAGAAGAAAGTAGGCAGTACTTTGGCCACAGGAGAAAGGTAAGCTTTTTGAAGACAGGAGAAATAGGTCGTTCCTAGGGCTGGGGATTTAGCTCTGGTTTCACTGCCTGCTGCACAAGCGCAAGGACCCGAGTTTGATCCCCGGTACCAAAAAAGTCGTTTGTGTTTTGGTAGGGGAGGGGCCCTCTTTCCACTCACCTGCTAAGGAGATGACAAAGAGCTGGTCTTGCTTCAGCAGCTCTGTCACAACCCACATTCCTCTTCTCCCAAGGCAAAGACTGCACTCAGGTCCCCACCCGGCTGAATCATCCTGAAGGTCCTGTCCTTGTCTCCTCACAAGCCCGGGCAGCAGCCGTCCTCCACCCAGCATGCTCTGAGATGCTCAGATACAGAGGTGGGAGCATTCCAAGATGGGGACCTCCTCAGGTAATGCCAACGCTTTCCTACCTGGTCTCACCTATCAATCATCTCATTTCCATTCATTCTGGATTGTCTTAGGATTTACTGTTATAAAAAATCACTCAGGTCGAGTGTGGTAGCGCACGCTCATAATCCCAGCCACCTAGGAGGGTGAGACAAGTTCAAGGCCAGCCTGGAAAATTTAGTGAGATCCTGTCTTAGAATTAAAAATAAGGGCTGGGGATTTAGCTCAGTGGTGCTGCTGCCTGCCTCGAAGGGTCCCAAGTCCAATCCCTGTTACCAAAAAAAAAAAAAAAAAAGCTGGGCATGGTGGTGCATGCCTATAGCCCTAGCGTTCATGAACCTGAGGCAGAGGCAGGAAGATCGCTATGAGTTCCAGGCCAGCCTGGACTGCATAGCAAGACTCTGTCTCAAAAAACAAACAAACAAAAATATAGCCATAGCTCAGGTCATCCTTGAACTCACTGTGTAGCTCAGGCTGGCTTTGAACTTGGGGCAATTCTCCTGCCTCAGCCTCCCAGCATGCTAGGATTGCAGGTGTGCACGGCCACACCCAGCTAGGAACCATGTTTGAAACACTGACCTCTCTGTGCTGGCTGGCCTTTTCTTCCCTGTGGTAGTGTTTAATGACAGAAACACTGAGGAAGGCAATGTAGGTAAAGGTGCAAACTGAGGAGGATTACCTTTATTATGCATTTAAGGTCAAGAGAAAAAGAAAGCCAAAACTATTTAACATTTTATTCCAATATGTTCTATGAGGCCCTTAAAGTTAATTCCACCTTTCATTTAATTTTCTTTCCTTTTGTTTATAGAGCAGTAAATGTGATTACTCAAGTTCTCAAAAATACTGTTTCTATTTTGCTCTCCCTCTGTTGGCTAAGAAGCAGAATAATACTACCTAAGATTAATGATTCAAGGTCATGTCTTTATTGTCATGAACTTGCCCAAGTATAAAGATTAATAGCATAGGACCAGGGATTTAGCTCAGGGGTTTTGCTGCCTGCTCCACAAGTGCAAGGACCAGAGTTCGATCCCCAGTAACAAAAAACAACAAAAAAAGATTAACAGCATTTCACATAAAGAAAAAGTTACTTTCCACTTTATGTCTCTGATACTTAAAAGCAATCAAAGATGGGTGTAGTGGCCAAAGACTGTAATCCCATCACTCGGGAGCAGGCTGAGGCAGGAGGATTGCTGGGAGTTCCAGACCAGCCTAGACTACAATAGTGAGTTCAAGGCCAGCCTGATCTACATAGCCAGACCCTGTCTTAAAATAAAAAAAAAGCAAACAAAAAACCAGAACAGAAGAAGAAAAAGCAACCAATTTGTTTGTAATATTATGTATTCAAATTCAAAATATTTTTATATACAGGCTAGCTACCCTCTCTTCATTATAAAAAAATTACTTTACAAGATTCTGTTTTTATATTAAGGCTGAAGTCCACTGCATATAACCAAACTTACAATTTTCTTGTTTCCTTTGTTACCACTAATTTGTTGTTGTTGTTTTGGAACCAGGGATCGAACTCAGGACCTTTCAGTTGCGAGGCAGGTGGCGGAACCACTGAACTAAATCCCCGGCCCTGTCAGCACTAATTTTTGCAACCACAATTTTCTTCCAAACTTAAAGGTAAAAATTTAACTGTGAAGCCTTTTTTTACATTATGTGTATGAAAATTAATTTATTAAACTTCTGTACCCATACCTGTATAGTACGCTTATATATATGAAGAGTGAAGTTACAAAAAGCAAAAGTGTTATTAAAATCGATGCCTGAAAATCTTACAAAAATATCCGAATGGGATAAAGCCGCTCATCCCTGATTTTTCTCATTGGGTTGTCGGAGTTGAGATATGAATTTAAAATGGCTAGATTTTTTTTTCTTTTAAAAAGTGATATATTAAACTTATATACAGGATAATTAGCAAAATGTAGAAAGGGAAAACAATGTACAAAAGACATAAAAAAGTCACTCTCAAGGGACACCCACAATCCAAAAATAGTATAAACCTTAAATACAGCCCCCCACCCCCCGTCACTGAGAGCAGAACAGAGAAACGAGCGGCCCAGCTCTCCATTCTCCCCAGTGGGCCTGACCGGAGGCCGCGGCTGGACCTGGGACGGACGGTTTGAGCGCGGGGCGGGTGGGCGGCGCGGTCACTCGGGCGCCTTCTTGTTCTTCTGCTGGTTGCGGGGCGAGTTCCTGAGCAGGCTGCGGATCCTGAGGTACATCCCCGTGGACTCGGCCATGTTCTCGAACTCGAAGGGCGTGATCCCCATGGCGAACTTGCTCATGTCGGGGACGGGGCTGTGCAGCTGCGAGGCCGAGGCGGGCGCGGGTCCGGAGTCCCCGTTGCGAAGGTCACAGTTCGACTCCACAGCTCCGTTGCCCAGAGCGGCAGCTTCGTGCTCCGCCTCCTCCTCAGGCTTCTGGGCCTCGGGGGCGGGACTCAAGGGGCGCCCCGCTGCCCCGGGCTCCTCTGGGACCTGCCCCTCCGGGACGCGCAGGTCGGGCGAAGAGGCCACCGAGGCGACGGCGAGGGGCGCGTCGGCCTGCAGGTCCGAGTCGCTGGCGGCGCCCTCCGCCTGCTCCAGGGCCGCCCAGATGCGCCGCTGCTGCTCCTCCAGCTCCTCCAGCGTCAGCGCGTCCTCGTCCACGGCGGGGCACCGGGGCTGCGGCGAGGCTCCGGGCGTGAGCGGTGGGGTGCCCTTGGGCAGCGGGGGCACGAACACGGGCGGTGGGGTCCCGCGGGGCAGGGGCGGCTGGAACTGGAAGCCGCCGGCTCCATGGGCCGGCTCCGCATCTGCAGGGCGGGCGAGACTCGTCAGGGGCAGGATCACGGCACAGGGGCGCCCTGCGGTCAGGCCTCCCACCCGGACCCCAGGCCTGAACACGAAGTCCTCAGCGCGGCGCTGCTACGGCCCGCAGAACCAGCCTGTCCTGGAGCCCGGCGCGGCCCAAGCGAGTCTCAGGCAGGCAAGGCCTGAGGCCGGGGCGGAAGCCGGTTGAAGCCTGCTGTCCACCAATCGCTCTCCTCCCGCCGCCGCCCCAGGCCTGGGCTCTCTGGCCGCTCTTCCCTGGGCCTGGGCGCTGCCTCACGGGCTCCCAGAGCTGTCCCCGCCTAGGATCCGCTCCCCCATCTTCCTCAAACACCAGCCCAGGCCCTGCAGGTGAAGTCCACACTCGGGGCCTCTCAGGCCTGGGCAGCTGGCACCCCAAGGCCCTGCTCACGCGCATTTCCCACTCCCGGCTCCTCTCCTTGGCAGCCCCTGAATCCACTCCTCAGGACGCAGCTCGGCCTGGCTCCTGCTATGCGCTGCTTTCACCGCAGCTGCTCAGGGTTTCCAGTACCACAGTATTATAGTCTGCAGTGAGCTCTGTGGCAGCAACATGTCACACTGCTGTCCTCTGTGCATCACTGCGGGCCACCGCATTTCTACCAAAGTAAGGCCGACATACCCACTTGCAATCCCTAGGTGACAGACCGTGTCCTGTCTTATTAATCTTTCAGTCCTCAGGGTCTAGTAGAGGGGTCTAAAACACTGTAGGTTTTTAAAATGTGGGAAATTCAACTGAATATTGAAGCCTATGTAAAACTAGCCTGAACTTCACTGTATAGGCGATGAAATTTCCAACTATTGTCACTTAGATTTTGAGACGCTCAGCCAGGCAGGTGACCCACACCTGTCCCTGCACTCTGGGAGGCTGAGCCAGGAAGAAAGCAAGTTTGAACGTAATTTAGTAACTTGGCAAGACCCTGTCACAAAAAAAAGGGGGTTTCCCGGGGATTTAGCTCAGCGGTTCCCGTGCCTGCCTTGCAAGCCCAAGGTTCCGAGTTCGATCCCCAGCACACACACACAAAAAACAAACAAACAAAAAAAAGGGGTTTGAGGGGGGATGTAGCTCACTGTGAAGGTCCTGGGTTCAATTCCCAGTACCAGGAAACGAAAAAAAGCAAAAACTAACTCAAGAAGAGCAATAAGTAAGAAGAGTAAGAGCTAAAAGTATGCAAAAAACCAAAACAAAAATTAGTGGTGTTCTACTGTTCAGAGCAAAAAGGCTGCACTATAAGGCAATTACTGATATACTGCTTCTTCTTTTTTTTGGTACTGCATTTTTGAGGCAAGCAGCGGAACCACTGAGCTAAATCCTGGGCCAATATACTGCTTCTTAAGGGGCCAGAAGCAGAGGGAAGTCTAAGGGATGGTTGGAGTTCAAGATGCATACACAGTGGTACTTTGGCTCATGAACTTGACTCTTTCCATGATTCTAATTGCAAACCAATTGGAGGAGAACCCAATCATAGTCAACGGTTTGGTTCAATATTGACCTTATGGGGAAATTTGATTCAGTTCTCATCCAGTTTGGTTTCCGACAAGGACTATGGAGAGAACTGAATTTGTGAACTAAGGTACCACTGTAATTTATTATTATGGTGGTTCTAGGGGTTGAACCCAGGGGCTTTGTAGTGGTACTGAAATCATGAGCTTAAGTGATCCTACTGCCTCAGCTTCCCAAGCAATCCTCCTGCCTCAGCCTCCTAAGTGCTGAGATTACAGGCATGTGACACCATGGCTGGCAGTAAATGATTTCTTATACAATATATGTGCATTTGCTTTTAAGAATAAATTAGGGCTGGAGATAGTAGTACATAGCTGTAATGACAGCTACTTGAGAGGCTGAGGCAAGAGAATAGCAAATTTGAGACCCGTCTGGGAAACTTACTGAGATATGTCTCAAAAAGGAGGGGTTGTCTGGGGATGTAGCTCAGTTGGTAGAGTGGTTGCCAAGCATGTGGAAGAATAAATTTTATCTCAAGCAGCTTAAAAACCAAGTTTCATTTGAATAAAATATCACAATAAACATAACTAACCTAAGAATGTTCTAGTGAGTAGGAAAAAGCCATTCATGTAGCTATTATGAACTGCCCTGTCTGGGCTTCAACTTGTGACCCTCTTACCTCAGCCTCCCTAAAAGCTGAGATTTCAGGCATGTACCTCTGTTCCTGGCTTTTTCTTTTTTGTGCGAAGCTGGGGATTGAACTGGGGCAGCTCTTCCGCCCCTGAGCTGCATCCGGCCTTGGGCTATGGTCTCATACAAGAAGTGCTGGCCTCTGGGATGTAATGTGGGACGACTGCTCAGAGTTTTACAGAACTGTTTGCTTTCTTTTTTTTTTTTTTTGGTACCAGGGATCAAACTCGGGTCCTTGAGCTTGCGCAGCAGGTGGTGAAACCACTGAGCTAAATCCCCCGCCCCAGAATTGTTTGCTTTCACAGTCGCGTGGGTGTGTGGCAAAGGCTGAGACAGTTCCACTCTCAGTTAATGCGCTGGCCTCTGTAGAAGGGAGACCGCAGACAGAAGCAAGGCTGTGGGTGCTAGAAGCCCAGGCGGTGAACACTACTGGGCACCAGATCCCTGCGGCAAAGCGAAAATGTCAGGAAGCGACCTGGCCGCTTTATATATAGGCTTTGAAGTCACCTGTGCAAAATAATACTTTTTTTTTTTTGAAGATTGGGTCTTGCTATGTAGTCTAGGCTAGCTCTGAATTTGCAGCAATCCTCCTGCCTCAGCCTCCCAAGTGCTGGGTTTCCAACTACGCACCACTACACCCAGCAAATAATCCAATTTTGGATATTAATTTCTTTGAATTTTAAGGTGAGTTCATTTGAAATCTTTTTTTTTTTTTTGAGACAGCGTCCCATGTAGTTTAGGTTGGCCTTGGACTCATTATGTAGCCCAGGCTGTTCCTGCCTCACTCTCCCAAGTGCAGAGATTACAGGCATGTGATACCACTCCCAGCCAAGGTGACTTCATCTGAGACTTTAAAATTCTCCCTGGGAGGGCTGGGAATTTAGCTCAGTGGTTCTGGTGCCTGCCTCCCAAGCACAAGGTCCTGAGTTTGATCCCCGGTACCAAAAAAAAAAAAGAAAATACAACAAAAAAATAAAATTCTCCCTGGGAATTTAAAAATTAGAGGAGGGTTCCTTTTAAATTTGGGTAACATATTGTTGGTAACTTATTATTAGAATATTTTTTTTTCTTTTGCCGTGCTAGAAACTAAACCAAGGGCCTTACAAATGTCCTACCACCGAGCCATACCCCTAGCCTGTATTAGATTATCTTTATGTATTTTTGTTTTGTTTTGGAATAAGGACTCACTATGTAGTTTTTAGGCTGGTCTTGAACTTACTATGTAGCCCAGCCTGGCCTTGAACTTGCGGTGATTCTATTTTTTTGGTATCAGCGATCAAATTTGGGTCCCTGCACTTGCGGGGGAGGCGGCAGAACCACTGAGCTAAATCCCCAGCCCATGGTGATTCTTTATATATTTTTTCATGTCACAATTTCATCTGACTTCAGAACATCTGACATGCTATATAGAACAAAGTAGGCATAATTCGAATGGGAACTAGAACAAGAAATGAAGGGCTGGGGATTTAGCTCAGCAGCACTGCACCTGCCTTGCAAGCACAAGGTTCTGAGTTTGATCCCCAGTACCAAAAAAAAAAAAAAAAAAGAAATGAATTCTCAGCCTTGGATTCAGAGTGGTCTTGGAATTTATCTACCACAAAGTTTTTGTCCACTCCAGGGTTTTCTGGGAGCAAAATCTAAACTACTAATCAGAATTCCTAAGGGAAACCCACGGGAGTACTGGGACTGGTACTGGGGAAGGAAAAAGGTGGAAGCAAGACTATCCTGATCTACTACTGATGCGCTGAGGACTGTCACAGCCCAGGGTGACCAGGGTGTCACAGGAAGTGCACAGGGTTAAGAGAGCAGAGACAGGGGAGTGCTGGAGGCCCAAGTTGTCTCATTTTGGGTTCACGGGGGATGGACTTCCTTGCAGCCTCTCTTTTAGAGAGTGGCAGCTTTGAGAGTAATACAACTGGGAAGGTCCCTGGCAAAGCCTGGCTCAGCTTTGGCCCTGCTCTTCTGGAGACAGCACTGCCACAGGGGCACAGGCTTCCCACTGCCTATGCAAGAAGAGGATGGGGCACTGCTGTGCGCATGCATCTGCTGAATTCAGGGGTTCAGCTGGCTGATCTGACTGGCTGTCACCCCGAGGGCAGCTTCCAATTGGGAGCTCTACGTGGCGGCAAGGACGCCCCATCCCTTGAGAACAAAGACGCACCACCCTTCCTGCTGGAGTGCAGCACAGAGGTTCATCCTGCCTTCCCAAGGAGATGGAAAGCGCGAAGTGCACAGTGAGACCTACCCGAGTCAAGCTCCATGTCGGCGGGGGACACTGTGGAGCTGCCCTCCTTCCTCTGCTTCTTCGGGCTACCAGAGCTGGACTGCAACGAAGACCGCTTGCCGCTGGACTTCACGCTGGGCTGCAGGAGTGGCCAAGGCGAGCACAGTTAGAGGGGAAGACAGGATTTGAATCACAGCCTGCACCACAAGGTGCTGCAGAAAACCAGTCTGGAAGGGCAGGGGGTTTAGCTCAGTGGTTCTGACGCCTGCCTGGCGAGCGAAAAGACCTGAGTTCAATCCCTGGTACCAAACAAACAAACAAAAACCAGGCTGGCGCCAAGGCCAGGTAACTGAGGAGCAACTCCTGTCTGCCCTTCGAGTCATTAAGTCATTAAGTAACGGTGGTGTTTTCGATAAGGAGCAAGAAAAGGCCACAAAGGTTTCCGGACCACACCCTTAGAGTCTATTTACCACTTGGAAGTTAGAAGAAAGGTAATTGGCAAACACATCCTTCTGCTGACAGGCCTGCATCGGTATGGAACCAAACATCCTCCATTCCTGTGAGGAAGAGAAGAAAAGGTTTGTATTTGGAAAACAACATCTTTTGGGATTTTGCTCAAAGGAGTTAAAGTGGGGATCTCAAATTACATCTCTGCCTCTTAGGTGACTTTTCCTTTACTGGAGTCTAGGGAAAAGAGCCTAAGAGCAGTAGAAATGCAGTTTTTATTAAAACAGCAGCAACAATACCACGATAATTGTTGATTTTTAATATATAAGATGAAAACTATATAAGAGTAAACGTGGAAAAACTATTTATACACAGAATGAGAAACTTAACAGGAGAAAGATATACGAAAAACACACAAAAGAGTTCTAATCTTAGGTTTATCACAGAAAATTACTTCCCAACTAAGTAATTCTGTGACACTTACAATACAATACTATCTTAGAATCATCCCATATTGAACTTTTGAGAATGTGGCACTGGGATCAAAGCCGGGGTCTCTCTACCATTGAGCTGCATCCCCAGTCCCTCTTTTGAGACAGGGTCTCCCTAAGTTGCAGAGTTGCTCAGGGTGGCCTCAAACTTTTGATCCTCCTGCCTCAGCCTTCTGAATAAATGAGGTTACAGTCAAGCATCACTACATGCAGCTTTAAAAAAATGTTTTCATTTTAGAATAATTATAGATTTATGGAACCTAATCAATCCTTTTATACGGCATAACATCAGAAGAAAACTGTGATTTATTTATTTATTTATTTTTTTGGTACCGGGTATTGAACTCAGGACCTTGCGCTTGTGAGGCAGACAGTGGAACCACTGAGCTAAGTCCCCAGCCCAGAAAACTGTGATTTTGATGAACACAAGATTTAAGATCTTTTTCAATAAAAAGGAAATGAGGCCTGGGGATGTGGCTCAGCAGTAGAGTGCTTGCCCAAAGGTTCAGTCCCCAGCACCACCAAAAACAAATCAAAAAGTTAAGTGATTAAAAAAAAAAAAAGTTAACGGATATACGTAACAAATGTTCTTCTCCCTCTTCCTTTTGAGGTACTAGGGATTGAACCCAGACCCTTTGCACCAAGCTACATCCCCAGCCCTTTATATAAATTGCTTTTTAAAAAACTTTTGAGATAGGTCTTGCTAAATTACCCAGGCTGTGGCTGGGGATTTAGCTCAGTGGTTTTGCCGCCTACTACACAAGCGCAAAGACCTGAGTTCGATCCCTGGTACAAAAAAAAAAAAAAAAAAAACCCAGGCGGGTCTCAAATTTGCAATTTTCCTGTCTCAGTCTCCCAG
>NW_004624747.1:22623745-22636596 GCF_000247695.1 Heterocephalus glaber
AGCCCTTTATATAAATTGCTTTTTAAAAAACTTTTGAGATAGGTCTTGCTAAATTACCCAGGCTGTGGCTGGGGATTTAGCTCAGTGGTTTTGCCACCTGCTGCGCAAGCGCAAAGACCTGAGTTCGATCCCTGGAAAAAAAAAAAAAAAAAAAAAAAAAATTACCCAGGCGGGGCTCAAATTTGCAATTTTCCTGTCTCAGTCTCCCAGAGTGCTGGGATTATAGGCATGCACTACCATGCTGGGCTCTTTTATTTTTGTTTTTGGTAGTACTGGGGATCAGTCCCAGGTCCTCGAACATGACAAACTTACTTCTTTATAGAATAACAACAACTATATAAGTTAATCTTTTCATCTTTATCACAATATCACATTCCAGAAGAATAAAAAAATACTTACATCTGGAATTCCTCTGGGAGTCGATATATTAAAACCTGGATAGTTTACCAACTTCGAGAGATCATAAGTGACACTTTTATTCTGCTGTATTTCTCCAACTTCTGTTTCTCCATCAGCATCATCTATTATAGACCATCAAAGTGTTAATATTGGTAGATACTCATATGTCCTTTTCCAACCAAAAATACACCTGGAAAATGCTTATATTCATTTCAACAGAATTAGTCTGTAAATGACTGTGATTTTTCTAAACCATTAGAATTTTTTTTTTCCTTTGGGTACCAGGGATTGAACTCCGGACCTTGAGCTTGTGAGGCAGGTGGCAGCACCACTGAGCTAAATCCCTGGCCCCTAAACCATTAGAATTTTAAAACAGTGCGGACATATTACTGTGATAAACACAAATATGTAAAATTCTGGAAACTCTAGTACTTTTATATAAGTTGCTTAAAAGTCTATTTTGAGGGCTGGGGATTTAGCTCAGTGGTTCCGCTGCCTGCCTCACAAGCAGAAGGACCCGAGTTCAATCCCCAGTACCAAAAAAAAAAAGTCTATTTTGAGTTGGGCATGGGAGTGCACATCTGTAATCCCAGCAGTAGGCAGGCAAAGGTAGGACTACTACAAGTAAGTTCAAAACCAGCCTGAAGGACCGGGGATTTAGCTCAGTGGTTCCGGCATCTGCCTCACAAGTGCAAGGTCTCGAGTTCGATCCCTGGTACCAAAAAAATTTTTTTTAAATTTTGTACTAATATTACAATTTGTCTAATGTTCGATTCCAATGCTTTTATTTTTATTTTGTTTTTTTGTGGTACCGGCAATCGAACTTAGGACCTTGTGCTTGCAAGACAGGCATGGTGCCACTAAGCTAAATCCCCAGCCCTCCAATGGTTTTATTTAATAAAAATTTTTTAATTTTTTTTTTGGTACCGGGGATCGAACTCGGGTCCTTGCGCTTGCGCAGCAGGTGGCGAAACCACTGAGCTAAATCCCCGGCCCTATTTAATAAAAATTTATGTAGTGCTTACTATGTACCAGATAATACTTCCTTTTCAGACAGTCTTTTATTTTTACAAATAATAACTCAGATGATCTTTGTAACAACCCTAAGAGGTACATACTATTAAAATACCTTTTACAGATGAGTCTTTGAAGGACTATTTGTGAACTGCTTTAATTTTGAAAACTACTAAATAAATCAAGCATTTATTTTGCCTGTTCTATGTCAATTTATGTAAACTTACCAAATAATTTATGGGAATTTTCTCTCTTTTTTGGGGGGGGGAACTTTCTCTCTTTTTTGGGGGGGAATTTTCTCTTTATATAAATATTCTAGCTAATAAGCTGAGAAGTAATGAAAGAATGAGAATTAGCCTTCAGCAATCCATCATTAATTAACAGATACAGGCAGCGGTCTCCAGTGACTGATTCCATTACAATTTACAGGAAATAAATACATGGACAAAGGAACAAGCTGAACAATACCTCAGGGGTGCAGCAGCAAAATCCCAAAAGCTCTTTAAGGCAAATCACATCAGTGTTTAAAAAAAAAGGATTATAGATGAAAAGAGATTTAAGAGACTATTAATCATCTACCATCTTTTGACCAAAGAATCTTGATTCAAACAAACAAACTAAAAAACAAAGCAAAACAAAGACCCAACAGGTAATAATTGAGGCAACTTTAATAACCTAACATACTACACCTTTTCCATCGTAGAGTGCAAGCCCTGAATTCTCCAACTCAGCCTCCTTGAGCCACCCTGGTGGGTATCCGAGCTGGCGCATCCGATAGATAAAAGGGGGGAGACTCTTGTCTGTCACCCCCAGTGCATCTTGAAGCTCCTCACTACGTAAAAATAAAGAGTTTTATTATTTATCTACCTTATCCCACTTGCATGAGAACATACAGTGCACTGTGTTATAAAACATTTCAGTCTCATTTCCATAGCATGGAACACGGTGCCTAGCCCATGCAATGTTAAGAGTTCAGTAACTGTTTTCGAGTGATTTGATGCTTATCATGTAGGCCTCGAGAAAGCACGCTTCCATCCTGATAGCTATCTTGGAAAGCTACAGAACATTCTGAACACCGAGGAAGTAAAAATGACAGCCTATGGTAACATGAAGCAAGTACCTGATAACGCCTGGCTTGAATCTTCCGAATCTTTCTTCCACTTCTTCTGCATGGTAACGCTGCTGAAAACTCTGATTGTTTGCTTCACTGCAGGCATCCATGTACTCTTTTCTCTTTTCACTTATTCGAGCCGCATTCCGGGGCTAAATCATCATGTGTTTAAAAAGAATTCTATTAACCAATTTAGAGACATCTCAGAAATTAAAAATAAATAATCACTTCTCTTTTAGGTAAGCAAACTGTTTTAGTTTACTGATTTTCCTTTTTCTATTTTAGTTTCTGAACCCCCCCACCCCCATATCGGGGATCGAATTCAGGACCTTGTGGTTGTGAGGCAGGCATGGTGCCACTGACCTAAATCCCCAGCCCTATTTTAGTTTTAATATATAAGACTGTCATAAAAGGCAATAGATATTTTTGAAAAGTGAGCAAGAGGACAAGCAGTCACTTTAACTTTAATTTCCTTTTTTTTTGTTTTGTTTTTCTTTGTGTTTTTTTGAGACAGGGTCTCGCTATGTAGTTCAGGCTGGCCTCAAACTCACAATGATCCTCCTGCCTCAGCCTCCTGAGTGCTGGGATTACAGGCCTGTGCCACCACACCTGGGTTTCAATTTCCTTAATTTCATCTCAGTGTTATAATTTAAAATCAAACTTTTAGAATAAGCGGTATAAAAATTAACTCGTTTTATTCATCTCAAATACAGATAGTACTATAATAAATTATTGTTTTAAATAAACCTAATGTCTTAAAACACAAATTTGCAAAGATTTCAAGTTAGAGGACAAGTGAGTAACACAAATATCTTCACGTTGCACAATTCTGTAAATGTGTAAAAGACAAGCTCTGGTTCAGACTTTTTTTATAGGAGAGAAATTTACCATTGGGCAATCTTTCATTTGATGTTCTTCAGAACCACAATTGAAACAGTGAGGCTTTGGCCTATGTGGTCAAACAAAAACAAAGATTTTCATAATGTAAATGCAAACATCAAAGCAAATTTATATATTCTAGATGACAGCAAAGTATCAGAGAGACAAGAAAGCAAGAGGATCACAGATCACTGTGACCTGTAGTGGGGGCACAGACACCTCCCCGTACTTAGTGACTGAAACAACAGCACTGTGCGGTCTTTTAACCAGGAACCATTCTGTTCCTCACTGATCTGCTACCTCTTTTGAGTTTTCCGGGGTTAAAAACAAAACTGTGGCGCACAGATCGTGTCTCTTCTAGGTAACGTGGAAAGAAGGGAGATGGTTAGAAGACAGCAGTCACATGGACAGCAACGCCTACTTCTCTCCACCCTCCCGGGCATATCAGGCGTGAGCCAAGGAATTCCAAGAAACACAGGACTGGTTTTGACACGTAATATATGTCCAGATGTTGGAATTTCAGCTAAGTCTATAATTTACTTTACAGTAAACCAGCAATAAAGAATATTAACTTTTCAAGCTAAATGATTTTATGGGTTTTGGTATTTAAAAAACAAAAAGAATAAAACAAAACAACTCCCCACACAAACCTTTTTGCCTTTACTTGTATCTCTTGCCCTTCTAGAGAAACAATGTGGCTGAAGACTTGCTGGTACCTTTAGTGAGTTTTATTAAGGAATAGTTATCATAGTCTGCAAAATTTGGTAAACTTTTTAAAAAGGTGAACTTAGTGGCAAGATGCATAAAAGATCTTCATTCACTATGTAGGATACTTGGGTATTTCCCATCCTTCGGTAAGCTGAGGGTTTTCATTTAGAAGCGGTTGCCCCAATTTATCAAGGCAAAAATTAGTAAAATACAGGACACTTCCTACAACCTGCAGAAAACAAGTCAAAAAATATTGCTATTTAAGCAGAAAAAAAGACATTAAATAATGTAAGACTATGATTACTTGTTTTAACAACTTATTTTTGGATGAAATTAGTAGAAATAATAATCAACTCCCTAATTAAAGGAGCAAGATTTTAACGTGTAAGTAAAAACTACATCTGAGTTTTCCTCCCATTACTGGATCATTACTATTAACTGTACTCTCAAACAAAAAATAAAAATCTTGACTCTCACACATTCCTCCAGTACTCTACTTCTTTGCAGCAAGACCCTTACAGTCTATGTTTATTGTTTTAATTTCCTTTGTTTCTGTTTACCCTTTTCTTTTCTCTCCAAACTTTTGGAGAAATTGAATACAGACAAGTTGGAAAAACAGCACAATCAATACTCGGGCACCTTTCACCTAGATTCGACAATTGTTACATTTGTCACGTTTCTGTGCATGTCCCTCTTTACACAAACACTTTTTACTTAGCCATTTAGAACTCAGTTGTAGATATTTCATCCCTAAATACTTCAGTGTGAGCCTCACGAGGATGAGAACATTCTTCTACAAACCACAATACCATCGCCACACCTACAAAAATCAAAAACTCTCTGGTATCATCTGTATCTAATCTCTACTATTTTCCCCAACTGTCTCCTAAATGCCTTTTACAGATTATCCTAGGATTTGACTAAAGTTCCATTTTTAGTACCTCCCTCTCCCTTTGTAGTACTGGGGATTGAACTCAGGGTCTCATGAATTTCAGGCAAGTGCTCTACTGCTGAGGTATATCCTAGCCTTATTTTATCTTATTTTAATTATTTTTTTGTGTTACTGAAGAGTTAATCCAAGGCCTTCACACTGAAGGACATCCTAAACCCTCCCTTTTTATTTGAGACAGGGTCTCACTAAGTGGCTAAATTGTCCAGGCTGCACTTACACTTGCAATTCTCTACCTCTGCCTCCCAAAGTGCTGGGATTACAGGCATGCATCGCCATGCCTGGCTCTCAGCTCTTTTATTTTGAGATAAAAGATAGGGTTTCACTAAATTTCCCAGGTTTGCCTCAGACTTGCAATCCTCCTGCCAAGCTCCTGAGCAGCTGGGATTATAAGCACATGCTACTGCATCTAACTCTTTTTAGTCTCTTTTATATTTGCCCTGTTCTTAAAAACATGACCCTGTCATTCTCTACAGAGT
Organism: Heterocephalus glaber; assembly: GCF_000247695.1. The sequence goes on from NW_004624747.1 coordinate 22,629,285, forward strand.
GTCCCTAGTAACCCTGTCACTAACTTGGTTGCCTAGGATCTCAGCAAGGACCCACACACAGCCAAATACAATGAACAGCTCATTCACCCTGTCAGAAAAAATGGACAGAGCTGACTCTTCCTGCTCCCAGAAACGCCTCCTGTGGCTTCCAGAACACCACTCTCCAATTCTCTTCCTACCTCGCTGGCCAAGCCTCAGCTTCTGTGCTGATTTCTCTTACACACTGGTGTGCCATAGGGCGGTCTCTAGTCTCTCCTCTTAGCTCCTGGGGGAAGCACCCAAACCCAGGGCTTGAACATGATCTATTGCTGACCAACACTGGGGAGAAGCTCTGTTCCCCTCCACACTCCAGCCCTGTAGGCGTGAGCCAATGTGACAGCGCTCCCTGCCAAGCAAGAGGTACCCCACTCACCTGCTTAAAGCTGCACTAGCCTCACAGCTCATGCCAAAGTGCTCCTTTCCACTGTTCCCATCACAAAAAAGGCAGCAATGCTGTCCTGGCTACACAGGCCACAGACCTGTGTCGTTCTTTGAGGGATGGAACCCAGGGCCTTCACACTGAGCTATATCCCCAATCCTTTATTTTTTATTTTGAGACAGGGTTTCATTAAGCTGTCCAGGCTGGCCTCAAACTCGTGCCAAACCTCCTGCCTCAGCCTCCCGTGCTGGGACCTGTGGCACTCCAACCCTTCCCTTGGTCCCACATTCTACAGCCAACTCATCAACACATCCAAGTAGCTCTTCTTTCCTACCACATCCGGTTCTGCCCATGCTTCATCACAGCTATCATTTCCTCTCACCTGAGATTAACACAACAGCTTCCTAATGGGTTTAGATTTTCTAGACGTAACTAAATACTATTTTCCACACAGAATCCAGCTCTTTTCTTTTCAATATTCAAGTCACACTAGGTGTGGTGGTGCACACCTGTCATCCCAGCACCTGGGAGGCTGAAGGAGGAGGATCATCATTAGTTTGAGGCCAGCCTGGGCTATATAGTGAGTTCAAGGATAGCCTGAACTACATAGTGAGATCCTGTCTTCAAAAATCAATAATAATGATAATAATAAAAAATTCAAGTCACAGCATGTCATGTTTCTACTTAAAACCTTCCAATGGCTTTTCCCCTTACTCAGAGTAAGATCCACTATGTAGAGGCCCCGCTATGGCCTAGAGAGCTCTGGAGACTACAGGCCTGGCCTCACACCCGGGCTCTGTGCTTGCCCACCAGCATGTTTCTTAGCTTTCCATGTCTGCTTCCCCGTCTTGGGATGGGAACACTAATAGTGCCTTCGGAGTAACAATTGTCACGAGCCCATCCTCAACACCAGCAACTACATGTAGTGAGCAGTATGTGTGCCGGCTTCCACCCTTTCTTGCAACCTAAAGTCCTCTCCACTCACACTGCAGCCTCAGGTCCCTCCTCACTTCATCCAGTCCCGGCTCTGAGGCTGTCACCAAGTGCTCACTATGCAATCCGCCTACCCCACAGATGCTCTCTTACTCCTTACCCTGCTTCACTTTTCTTTTGAAGGCACTGCCTTCTCCCACTAGCATGCAATTCAACAAGAGCTAGGACTTTGCCCTTTTTCTTCACTGCTGTGTCCCTGGAACTTAGAATGATTCCTTACACAAAACGGCATCCACTAAATAATTAGCATAGTATTTATTAAAGAACTAAATTAATATATAAAATCCCTAATTTCTATGTATGTGTCTCTTTAAATACTAAACTTCAAAGTTGGAAAAAGAAATGAAAAGTTACCAAGTTCAAATCAAAATGTTTAAAAGAATCCTCATAGTATCCTAGTCTGTAAGTTCTAGGAACATGGAATTCACTTTTTGAAAATGAAAAAGCCTCGTATGTGCAAGGCAAGTGCTGTACCACTGAGTTACACTCTCAGTGCAGCTTTCTAAAAGATGACTTGAGGACTGGGGATGTAGCTCAGTGGCACTGTGCCTGCCTGGCAAGCACAAGGTCCTGAGTTCAATCCCTGGTACCAAAAAAAAAAAATGAGATGCACCTCCTTGTACTAAATTCAATCACTGATCCTAATTCTGCCACTTAGCACTGTAAGGGGTGACCTCTAACACCCTTCATCCTACTTGCAGAAATGCAACATTGCTTGTAAATGTTTTCAAAAAGTTTGTGGCTGTTCACAATCCCTGAAGCCCCAGTCTTTAAATTTGAGGTACACTAACAGTGAATAATACACCCAAAACTTGAAAGCTAGACCTTCTTTAATAGCATCCAGGATTATAGTGCCCTTGAAAAAACACTGTAAGCTACAAAATCATACATTGTATCAATACTGGCATAAATGGTACTGAAAAGCCTAAATGTACTCCTGCCTGTTAAGCTTCTACTTTTTACCCACCAGAGGAGTTGGTCAATATGTTAAATTTCAAACATGCCATTTGATATAGTAGCTATCTATTTCATCCATCTGCAAATTCAACAAGTATGCTTTCTATATCTTTATTCAAGTTCTTGAAGATAAACACAAAGAGGTGGTTAGGACAAATATAAGCTCTGTCAAAAATGTCTATAGTGCTCCCACCTCACAATGCAATAGTTATTAAAAAGTGAACAGTATTTAGAGGCTGAAGTCTATGCTACTGTTGAAAACAAAACAATGCTGAGATCATTATGAAAACACATGACTATGCCACTTTATCATTTAAACACCACCTGACTGATAATGGATAGGACTCATGCATCTGTAGAGTTCAAAAATAAAATGACCACACTTACACTAAAAGCTTCCTTGCTGTTTTTAAGGGTACAAGACTCTTCTATTTTATGGTCCTCTTCCAACACAATACTGGACGGCTAAGACAAGAGAAACATATGTTACAAACAACTCCTTTTATTTTCCAATATACATCACTAAGGTACACTGAATTTTGTCATAATTGGGGTGAGCTGAGAAGTTAAGGTAGGAATGTTAGTGAAAGATTTTTCAAAAGTGGGCAACTAAAAAAGGTATCAACATGGGCCAGGGATTTAGCTCAGTGGTGCCACCGCCTGCCTTGCAAGCACAAGATCCTGAATTCGATTCCCGGCACCAAAAAAACCCAAACGTATCAACAGGTAGCTTTTTCTAAAGCATTACCATGTGGTTGTGGCTTTTGTGTTAATCAATGTTGATTATGAAACTAAATGTTTACACTGGTAAGGTATTTATCTTCAAAATAGATAACCAGAAAGATATTTAAAAATTCATAATTCAGTGTAACTGGTTAGTACAGATAAAATAGCTCTGATAGGTCACAAGCGACAGTTCTGGGTTAAATCTCCAATACCATCACCAAAACTTCTAAGCTTTCCCTGAGCCCAGTGTGGCGGTACACGCCTGTAATCCCAGCACTTGGCAGGACGAGGGAGGAGGAGGACAAGTTTGAAGCCAGCCTGAGATATATACAGGGAGATTTTGTCTCAGAAAATCCAAATTTAAAAAAAAAAAAAAAGAAATCCTGGGGGCTGGGGATTTAGCTCAGTGACATCGCGCCTGCCTCATAAGTGCAAGGTCCTGAATTCTATCCCCAGTACAGAAAAAAGAAATTCCTTATTTGAAAGACTCTAGTTACCTTAAGTTTTAATTTTAAAAAGGCCTAGAAATGACAATCCTGATTTTTATGTATATAAATTCATGCTCTAATATCACACAGTGAGATTTGTCAGATCTCTTTGGATATGCTATTTATTTTTTAAAAACAAGGCAAGGGGAAAAAAGGATGGGACATAATTTATTCTGTTGGTTTTCTTTTTTTTTCAGTACTGGGGGATTGAACTCAGGACCCTGCGCTCGGAGGCAGGCGCGGCATCACTGAGCTAAATCCCCGGCCCTCTCTTGATTTACTGTTTTTTATTTATCTATTTATTTATTTTTGTATCGGGGATAGAACTTGGGACCTTGTGCCTGCGAGGCAGGCAGAACCACTGAGCTAAATCCCGGCCCCTGATTTACTGTTTTTTAAAAAATTCATCCTTTGGGCTGGGGATTCAGCTCAGTGGTTCCGCTGCCTGCCTTGCAAGCGCAAGGTCCCGAATTCAATCCCCGGTACCAAAAAAAAAAAAAAAAAATCCAACTTTTATAAACCTCTGGTATACAGAATATTTTTACTGGCCTGAAATTAATTTTTCTGCCCAAAACCATGTGTCCATTTAGGAAAAACAGCCAGGTGTGAATATGAGCTGCATCCTCAAGGAGGTCAGCAGGGGGCAAGGCAGACTTTGGAGAAGGCAGCAGGCAGCGGGCAGGGAGGTGACAGGCCACTGTAACAATCATTGTGGTTTGGATTCAAGACCATCCCTTTAGCCTAATAACTGGCAGCAAAAAGCATAACCTACTAATCTTAAAGTCTCTGAAATGTGAACTACCTGGGGCAAAAGATTAAACGAAGTCTTTTCCACATCATTTTTCTGCTGTTCCTCAAATCTTTTTACTAAATTTGATACAAATTCCTCTATTTCTTGATGATATTGCCTGTATAAGAGGACAAAATGATCAGAACGCAAGTAAGGCATTTCATAGATTAAAATCTTATGCATTATTGTAAAATGTCATGTCTTAACTTTGTTACTTTGTTTTTCAGAGGTTTATCTAACTACTGACTCTTTGTAACACTCAGGAACCAGGGCCAGGGATTGAGCTCAGTGGTTCTGCCGCCTGCCTTGCAAGTGCAAGGACCCAAGTTTGATCCCCGGTACCAACAAAACAAAACAAAACACTCAGGAACCTACTCTTAAGAAAAAATAATTGTTGCAAAGTTAACAAAATGATTACAATAACCTAATACCTGTTTGGCATTGAACAGTTGCCAAACAGTTGTGAAAATAAATGTATTTTCTTTATAAATTCTATGCACTGGACCGGGGATCTAGCTCAGTGGTTCTGCTGCCTGCTTTGTCACAAGTTCGATCCCCGGTACCAAAAAAAAAGTATAAATTCTACGCACTTAATTTTTGAATATTATATATAAATGGCTCAAAATCCAAAAGAAGTAAAAGGGTTGCACAATGAAAAGCTTCCTCCCTATGCTATCTCCCTGTAAACTATTTCTGCAAAACAAAGATAATGCATTCAATTCTTCCATATCCTCCTCTCCTACAGATAAGAGAACATCCATTTAATATGAAACTCAAATATAAATGAAAACCAAAATCCAATACAGGTATAAGAAGAAAATACAAGCTCTATGTTCTCCAGTCCTCCGGGTGAAGAACCACTCAGATCAGGTGATCTGCAGTGTCCCCTTAGGTGCTGCCCAAGGAGCCCAGGTCTGTGACGCTGCAGTTGGAAGCTAGGATGCCGCAGACTCAGCTTCCTTCTCACCTGATGCTCTCCCAAGCCTTTCCCAATTCTAACATTCTAAGATTTTTGCAGGCAGAACCACAGACAAATGGTCCAGAAATCAGTACATTCTCTGGAGCTGGACTAGACAGCATTTTTCATCTGGAGGGGACAACAGGGCCAAGGGCCAGTTGTATCCAGCACCTTGCTGCAACTGCATTAACCACCCAGCTTCCCCAACTTCGGAGCATTGGGTTCTACTTCTGTGGAGGTAAAATGGGTTATGAACCTGACACTTGTTCCCTTTTTCTTCTCTGCAGTGGCTGCACGTGAAATAACAGCACGACTTAATGACTCAGGAGAGGCAAGCGACTGTGAAATACCTACAACCACGCACTGAAGAGGGCACAGAGCAATGACTCAAACCACCTCAAAACACTCTAGCAAACCTGCTGGAAGACACCAAGTCAGCAAACTCACACCTGCTGGAAGGCTTGCAAAAGTCTAGTTTTGTTACTAAAGAAAACTCCTCATGTAGGTATGTTTTGAAGACAGCCAACACAAAGGCCTCCATTGCCCAGTTCTGAGAGAGAAAGGCCTACTATGATTATTACTGTTATGGTGGTAGTGGTTATTTTTATTAGAAACAGTTTACTGGGCTCTTACGGGTGCTCATTTAATCAGCTACAGTAATTACTATTGGTATATTGTTTTCCAGAGAGGGAAACTAATGACACAAAAAAGCTCTAAGACCTGCCCAGGTTCACAGATGCAGGAAACAGAAGTCCAGATTCAAATTCAGATCTGTATGACTCCCATGTCCTTGGTCTTAAATTGATTTCATAAAATTTAAAGATGATATAAGTACAAATGAAAATAGATGGAAGACATTGTTTCATAAACACATTAACTCATTATAATCAGGAAAGGAAAAATATTACTTACTTTGAAATAATATTGTTCATAAATAGAATTTGCAATAAAGGTCCATCTAATTTAGTATTGTTCACCAATATTCCACTAAAACAGAAGTTAAAACATATTCTTAGAAGATATTAAAGTAAAAGTTACAAATGTATATACAGACTATACAGTCACGTAACTTTCATAATACTTTGTTTGTGTGAGACAGGGTATCACATCGTAATCCAGGCTGGCCTTGAACTCACAGCAATCTTCCTGCCTCAGCCTCCCAGGTGCTGAGATTACAGGCCTGTGTCATAGCACCTGACTTAAAACTTTTATCTAAATGATTTTATTTCACCTTATTCTTTGGTTTTCTGTAAAATGCTTTTACTAGTCAGAATATGGAGGATATTAATCCTCAAAAATATAAAATAAAACAATTTACTTTTTCATATTGATGCATCCTCCTATAAAATGGCAAAATCTATAATACTATAATCAGACAAAAATGATTATCACCTCTTTTGAGATAAATATTTTATGTTTAGGGCCAGGGATTTAGCTCAGTGGTTTCGCCACCTGCCATGCAAGTGCAAGGACCCGAGTTCAATCCCCGGTACCAAAAAAAAAAAAAAATTTTTTTTGTTTAAACGATGAACTGTGTTAGAAAAAGTATGCGTATCAATGTAGAATATTTAACATAAAAATTAAGAATTTTATAAAGAATACTAATATTCAATACTTTTACCATCTAACCACCAATGGGTTTACATACACAAAGTGTGCTCCCATAGAGGAAAGAAGGCAGGGTATGAGGAAGTTAACCTTAAACACTTCTAAATTCTAAAATTTCAGCTTTCATTCAAAATGCAGCCAGCTGTTCCAGCAAACACTAGGGACAAAAAAGTGCGGGCAACTGACATCATACCCCCTCCAATTCTAAAACCTTGAAAATAACACTCTACACAACAAATGTGTACATTAACAAATAAGATTTAATGTTAAATAAATTTATATTGAAATACTAGGGGGCCCAGGATTTAGCTCAGTGGTTCCGCCACCTGCCCCTGCAAGCATAATGACCCGAGTTCGATACCCAGTATCAAAAA
>NW_004624747.1:22636696-22667662 GCF_000247695.1 Heterocephalus glaber
AAAAAGAAAGAAAGAAAGAAAGAAATACTGGCCGGGGATTTAGCTCAGTGGTTTCGCTGCCTGCTGCGCAAGCGCAAGGACCCGAGTTCGATCCCCGGTACCAAAAAAACCCAAAAAAACCCAAAAAGAAATACTAGCATTTGATCTGTTAAAATCACATTCCTGAAGGCAAAACTATACACTGTACTTTTTTTTCAAAACCACATTATTTTTTCTTCTAAAATGTTGCTTTTTGCAATTGTTTCTACTTGTGAACACATTTTAATTGTGTCAATAAATTTTCAGCTACAGTAATATTGTAAACTTAACTCAAACTTCCCAGAAATGTTTATCGAATGGGAATTACCTAGGCTGACAATTTAGCTAGTTGTTCTGATATTCAAACCTTTCTGAATTGTGTCTCACCAATATTTTCACTCAGTAAACAGTTCAAGTTTAAATGTTCAAAAGTTTAAGGTACTTTTGAGAATTCAGATTTTAGTTCCAAAATTTAAGAATAAAAAGTGATTACCTCTGATTCCTTGAGAATATGCTAAACAAATGACGATACAAAAATCCTATAATTGTTTTACAAAGTAACTGCAATTAAACATTAATATCCAAAAAAGATCCAGATAAATAATACAGAAAGTGACAACTGTGGTGTAATTTCACGATCTCATACCTCGGTCGAGTCAGAATGTTCAATTTTCTTTTAAGTTCTTGATGTTATCACTTGTCAAGGAATATTAACACTCATCCTGTCATAAAGTTCAATGTTACCGTGACTCTCGCTTTTGGCATCAAAACGTTGTAAACATAAAAGAATCCCAAATATTTTGAGAATGACATACCTATTTGTTTACAAGCCAAGACATTCAACCTAAAAACCAAAATATAGTTTTCATGCCTTTGAACATATAGTCTAAGACATGATACTAAAGTTCAAAAGAGACTAACAGACTAAAACAAAAAATGTTACTCAAACAATGGTATCCCTGGCATAAGCTTAAACATCCAATTAGGAAAGTTTTCCAAGTTAAAGCATCACAAGTGATAACTGCTACCTAACAAACGACAGGAAAACAGAATGGAATCTATGAATGCTCACTGTACAGTTCTTTCAACTTTTTAAAAATATTTATTTCGAACTTTTTGATAATAAAATGTCAAGGAAAATAGTATCAAGCAAAAAAATCATACTTCAAAAACCTTAAAAGCTGGCTCAATACTAATTACTTTTAGGTTTCTTTACAGATTTTAAAAGGAAAGGTATCTGAGCCAAAATTATCTATGTATAAGTGGTTTTTAAAACCCTAAGAACGTAAATTAACGTAGTAGCAAATCTAGAAAATCTGTAATCGTGCCAATTTATTCGGCGCGTTTTCCTTAAACCACGTCAATGCAAGCTAGCTCCAGGTGCAAGAACTCTGAAATTAGTGCTCGATCTTAAGCAATTAACCGTTTCTAGTTGGACGCCCTGATTCCCAAGACACCCAACTTTGGATCCTAAGACCACGAGCGCCTGCCCCGCCATAAAAACTGATCCAAACATCCAGTGTTTACTAACATACAGCTGTGTCACGAGTGCCAACACTTGAGCGTGGCTGCAAGGAATAAAATGGGATAACGACCTCAAAGAAAGAGAAGTGGGGACCGGTCTGCAATCACCGTAAAAGACGGCACCCCCTTGGAGTGGATCTGGTCAGAAGGGTTCGCGGTAGCACAGCGGTCTGCGTGCAGGCCCGGGGGCAGCTCGCACAACCCGCAACCACACTCTCGGCCCAACTGCAGAGCGAGAGAAATGACTTCAATTCGGGTCCTCCCGGAACTGCCGCCGCGTCCGCGCCGGGAGCCGCGTGGACCCCACAGCGCGGGTGACAGGGCCCGGCCTGCCGGAAGGATATTCTCGGCGCGGAGCTGCTCCAGGGTCTCCTCGCACTGCCGAAGCCGCTCCCGCAGCTCCGCGTCGCCGCCCCCATTCTCTTCCTCCTCCTCGTCGCCGTCGTCGTCCTTGAAGCGGGTGTGGACGGGCTTCGGAGTCGACTCCTCTGGGGGGTCAAACGCCTCGAACAGCTCTAGGTCGCCAAAATCCACTTCCGCCGCCATTTTGGGTGGTGGGAAAGATCGGAGGAGAGGCGGAGCCAGCCACGGGAGCTGGGGACGAAGGTTATAGGGCGGCACCACCGCTTTCTTCAGCTCCGACCCGCGCTGAGCTACCCGGTAGAGTTTTCTCCAAACGCGGGCCGCCACAACCGCACCAAGGGCGGGGCCAGTCATGAGGGACTACAGCTCCCAGAATACAACGGTGCTTCTCACGTTCATTCCAAGGTTGCCTAGGATCGTGGCTTGCCGAGACACGTGATTTCTAAGGGACTGTTCACTCATTGTTTGCATTGCATGCCGGGGTTGGTCATTTTTTAAGGTGAGGAAAGCCTGACTGGATAAGAATGCGTGAAAGTATGGATTGTCCCTGTTAGGCAACTAAAGCTGAAGAATCTGCCCGACACATGGTTTATTACAGATTCTGGTGTATGTGCTAAACAGTAACAAGAAAAAGGATTCTCATCTTTGCCACAGACTACCTTTGTGATTTTAAACTAGTTTATTGGGCTTTTTGTTTTTTTCCTTCGGTACCAGGGATCTGAACTCAGGACCTCGCGCTTGCGAGGCAGGCGCGATGCCACTGAGCTAAATCCCCAGCCTTGGGCTTTCCTTTTTTTATGGAAAATTAGCTAGGTAATTAGTCAATTTTAAATTTGTCTGTTGATTGTGGTGGTGCATGCCTGTAATTTCAGCACTCAGGAGGCTGAGGCAGGAAGGTCGCCCGAATTTGAGGCCAGCCTAGTTTACATAGTGAGTTCAAGGCCAGCCTGGACTGCATAGCGAGAATCTGCCTCAAAAAACCCAAAATATTTTTTTTGTTTTTTTAAAAACCCAAATTATTTGGGGCTGGGGATTTAGCTCAGTGACACGGCGCCTGCTTCAAAAGCGAAAGGTTCAGAGTTCGATCCCTGGTACAAAAGAAAGTCTTATTTTTTTGTTTTTTTGGTACAGGGGATTGAACTCGGGTCCTTGCGCTTGCACAGCAGGCAGCTGAAACCACTGAGCTAAATCCCCAGCCCCAAACAAAACAAAACAAAACAAAAAATGTCTGATGAGGCCTTCTGTAGTTTTTCATTCAGTTGCATTCAGTCATAATGTGTCAGGCACTTCTGTGGGATCTAAGGATAGTAAAACGTGCAAAATAGAGAAACTCTTGCTCTCAATGACACTTATACACAAGCCCAAGAAACAACAGAAGCTTCATAATTATGGATTTTCTGCTTTGCAGTCGAGCTGGGTGTTGAGGATTATTCCTCACATGAATGTGGAAAATACAAGAAATTGTCAGGTGTAGTGGAGCATGCAGGTATCAAGTTTGAGCCCAGCCAAGGAATTGAACAAGTAAAGTGCTGAGCCTCATTCAGTCTTTGTCTTTCTTGGGTTGGGGAGTGCGGACTGGAATATGCTAATTATGGGAAAGCTTTCCCCATGGATTCATCCAGACTCAAAAGTGGAGAAAGATCCGCAGGAACTCTGAGGTGGCCGTGTTACAGGAGCTGAATTTTGAGGCATATCTGGGTCTTCCAGCTTTCCTGCTGCCTCTTAATGAGGAAGATAACACAAACCTGGCCAGAGTTTTGACCAGCCACATCCACAATGGCCACCACTCCTCCATGTTCTGGATGCGGGTACCCTTAGTGGCACCAGAGGATGATATAATTAAAAATGCACCTCCTAAAATGTACCAATAAAGTTAATGGGGGAAAACAAAATGCACCAGGGCCGGGGATTTAGCTCAGTGGTTCCATTGCCTGCCTCGCAAGTGCAGGGACCCAAGTTTGATCCCCGGTACCAAAAAAAAAAAATGCACGAGTGCTCGCTTCGGCAGCACATATACTAAAAATGCACCAACTGCACACACAGGAATACAGTGGAGAGGAGAAAACATGGATATGGTGGCACGATTTCCAGACTTTGTGTGACTATAGCAAGAGAATTGCAGTAGCTCTTGAAATTGGGGCTGACCTCCCATCTAATCATGTCATTGACTGTTGGCTCGGGGAGCCCATCAAAGCAGCCATTCTTCCCACCAGCATTTTCCTGGCTAACAAGAAGGGATTTCCTGTTCTGAGACACACCGGAGGCTGATCTTCCGGCTCCTCAAATTGGACGTGCAGTTCATCATCACGGGCACCAACCACCACTCAGAAGGAATTCTGCTCCTACGTCCAGTACTTGGAATACTTAAGCCAGAACCGCCCTCCACCCAATGCCTATGAACTCTTTCCCAAGGGCTATGAAAACTGTCTGCAGTCCCCACGGCAGCCACTGATGGACAATTTGAACTCTCAGACACATGAAGTGTTTGAAAAGGACCCCATCAAATACTCTCAGTACCAGCAGGCCATCTATAAATGTCTGCTAGACCGAGTACCGGAAGAAGAGAAGGATACCAATGTCCAGGTACCAGTGGTGCTGGGAGCAGGCCAGGGTCCCCTTGTGAATGCTTCCCTGTGGGCTGCCAATCAGGCTGACCGGCGGATAAAGCTGTATCCTGTGGAGAAGAACCCAAATGCTGTGGTGACAGTGTAGAACCGGCAGTTTGAAGAATGGGGAAGCCAGGTGACAGTAGTCTCATCAGACATGAGGGAATGGGTGGCTCCAGAGAAAACAAACATCATTGTCAGGGAGCTTCTGGGCTCCGTTGCTGACAGTGAGCTGTCACCTGAGTGGATGGTGTTGGGAGCAATGCTACATAATTCTAGGGAAAAATCATTTGGTTAGCCTAGTTCTCTTGCCTACAGCCAAGCTACAGAATAACTCCAGTTTGGCCTCCGGTCACAACTGAGACTTCAGTGATCCAGTGATGCTGTGATTCTCCAGGACAAGAAACATCCTGGGAGAACAAACATCTGCTCAGTTCCTCATTGTTCTTGCGCTGATTAACATCTTGTTTGCCGGAGATGTACTGAACTCTCTGCAAGCCTTCCGTTACACCTTGTTTATCCCAATGTGAACTACTGAACTCTCTGCAAGTCATTTGTTACATTTGTTTCTCCCGATGTACTGCATAAAAGGTGTGGTAAGCTGGGGCCTTTTGTCTTTGCTGCCCAGAGCAGCACTGATCAGACCAAAAGCTCAGCTTCTTCTCAGTCTCATTTGTCTACCTTTCCTGTAATTCGCCGTGTGCTGCCGTGGCTCGCAGGAGACCAGGACTCACTGCAGAGGTTCTCGTAACGTCCGCTTCCCCTGTTCCCTACAGGATGGAGCACAGCACTTCCTGAAAGATGATGGTGTGAGCATCCCTGGGGAGTACACCTCCTTCCTGGCTCCCATCCCCTCCTCCAAACTGTACAATGAAGTCCGAGCCTGTCGGGAAAAGGACCGTGACCCTGAGGCCCAGTTTGAGATGCCTTATGTGGTACGGCTGCACAACTTCCACCAGCTCTCTGCACCCCAACCCTGTTTCACCTTCAGCCATCCTAACAGATCTATGATTGACAAGAACCGCTACTGCACCTTGGAGTTTCCCGTGGAGGTGAACACAGTGCTGCATGGCTTTGAAGGCTACTTTGAGACTATGCTCTGTCAGGACGTCACTCTGAGTATCCATCCAGAGACTCACTCTCCTGGGATATTCTCATGGTTTCCCATCCTTTTCCCCATTAAGCAGCCCATTATGGTGCATGAAGGCCAGACCATCTTTGTGCGTTTCTGGCGATGCAGCAGTTCCAAGAAGGTGTGGTATGAATGGGCTGTGACAGCACCGGTCTGCTGTGCTATTCACAACCCCACAGGCCGCTCATACACCATTGGCCTCTAGGCCTGTGTGCAAGGGTCTAGGGCCTTGGAAGCAGCCTTGATAGCACAAAAGGTGCAGTACACCTAAGGTTGCAGGACATCTGTGAAGCCCCTTGCCCATCAGAGAGGAGCAATCCAGTCTGCTTTCCTACCTTACATCAAGATGGGCAAAGGAGGGCTGGGGATTTAGCCCAGTGGTTCCGTCGCCTGCCCTGCAAGCGCAAGGACCCGAGTTCGATCTCCGGTACCAAAAAAAAAAAAAAAAAATGAGCAAAGGAGAATTAATTACAGGGCTCAAGCCAGCACTCTACAAAGGTCATGGGCCAGGGTGTGAGGAATTAGTAGTGTTGGATCTGAAGCTGCATCCACAGGCGCTCCAGCCTTAAGGACTTTGGGGAATAGCCCTGCGAACATGTGATTGAACGCATCTTCAGCTCTTTCCTTGCCCTCCTCTGTCCTTGTTTTGACTGTTTTGCATAAGAAGAAATACAAATAAAGTGAAGTTACGGCTCAAAAAAAAAAAAAAAAGTTTGAGCCCAGCCTGGGCAAATTAGCACTTTAGTAAGAACCTGTCTTAAAAAATAAAGCCTGGAAAAAAAAAATAAAGCCTGGGTTATAGCTCCATCCCCAGCACCCCCCCTCCAAAAAGTAGGGTTCAGATGGAATAAAGAACATCTTAGGCCAGTAAAATGGCATGTGGAATGGAAAGACAGAGTGTGTAGCAGGATGAAGGTGTAATGTTGTTAGACCAGTAGCCCAAACTGTGTGAGATCTTTTCCTTGACCTCCAATGCTGAGTTTAAAACATTTTATTTTTTTGAAACAGGGTCTTGGTATGTAATTCGGGCTGGACTCAAACTCTCAGCAATCTTTCTGCCTCTGCTTCCCGCGTGCTGAGTGGGGTTGCAGGCATGTGCCACCATGTCTGGCTCATTTAAACTTTTTTTTTTGGTACTGGGCTCAAACTCGCCTTTGAGGCAGGCATGGTGCCACTGAGCTAAATCCCTGACCCTCATTTAAACAGGTGGTATGTTTGTTACCAGCATGTTTTCATTTTGGTAAGATGGTCCTGATTAAAGGGTAGAGAACAGATTGGAGACAGAGCAAGAATGAAATTCTGAGGCAGTGATAGATTTTTGTACTTGTGTTAGCTAAAAATTAAGAAGTGTTCACTTGGGGCTAGGGATGAAATGCAGGGGCAGTGGCAGAGTGTTTGGCAGAGTCCAGCTCTGGGTTTAGCTCCAGAATGCCCCACAACACACACAGCCGGATTGGGCAGTGGGGATAGTGCTGTGGAGAACATTAGTCATTTAAAGTAGAAGAGAGGGGCCGGGATAAAGTAGAAGATACTTGAAAGATGAAACTAAATCAAGTGTTCCCATTTAATGATCAGATACTGAGTAATGAGAAAAGGGGCCATATACAGTTTGACAGAATTCTGACTTAAAACTGGTTGAGCAAATGGTCACTTGACACTGAGAACAACAGATATAGATCAGGTTTGCATGTGGTAACTTAAACCAATTTTAACCTGAAAGGTAATAGAGAAGTAGCCTGACTGTTGGAAGATTTTTTTTTTTTTTTTGGTACTGGGGATCGAACTTGGGTCCCTGCACTTGCGAGGCAAGCGGTGGAACCACTGAGCTAAATCCCCGGCCCAATTTTTGTTTTGTTTTCTGTTTTTTGAAACAGGGTCTCTGTCATTCACACTGACCTTGAACTCACTTTGTAGCCCAGGTTGGCCTGGAACTCATGGTGATGCTCCTGCTTCAGCCTCCCCAGTATTGGGATTACCAGCATGTGCCAGCACACCTGGGAGATGTTCTTCATACATTTTGGTTGGACATCATTAATATACTGAAGGAAAGATTGGGGGCTCACAGTGGATGTATACTTTAGGCAGCTGGACCTTTGAGTTAAGCTTGGCTGGACATGGCTGTAGTTCAGTGGTAAATGTGCTTCTCAGTACCACCACAGTAAACAAGGCTAACATTGGCAGACCCAGGGTTTTATGACAAGTAACTGATAGAGGATGACACTGTATGAGTAATGCAGAGGGAGAATAAAGGACAAGTCTTGAGAAACTCCAAGGGCTGGGTTGAAAAGGATGACAACTATAGAAACTGATGACTGAGTGGGTCCCCTAGAAATTAAGTATGTACTTAAATCTTCTGTGAAACTCTTAATTGAAATTTTGAGTTATGTATAAAGCAATTCCTGCTTCCATCTTGTTCCACCAACTGCTTAAATGTTTTTCTGTGCTTAATGGAATAAAAATTCACCATCCCCCACTGAAGACCTCTGTGCCGTCTTTGTATTTGGCTTTCCCTCAAGACCTACAACTACCAAATCCTATACTCCCAAATTACTCTAAAAGCCAGTGGTTCTCCAGTTTATGTCTTGGCTCAAATATTTGAGAACCGTCTTCTAATGTTACCGTCCCACCTGGCCGCCACGTCTTTCATTTCCTGGGCAGCAATTTAAGTCCCTGTTGCCTAGAAGCGTAAAACCTAAACATCCACTCATGGAGCACAAGACTAAAACTGAAAGCACAAAAACCACCAGGGGAAGAGTTAACAGAGCAGCTCAGCAAGTGCAAAACTATGGACTATGTTCCCCACCAGACCTAAGTCTTCACTAGACCTCCAGAAAGGTTTTTTTTGGCAGGGTTTTTTTTGGTACTGGGGAATCAAACTTGGGTCCTTGCGTTTGTGCAGCAGGTGGCAAAACCACTGAGCTACATCCCCAGCCCCGTTTTTTGCAGTTTAATCATCAGACTTAGGCCTGGGACGTAGCTCAGTGGTTTCGTCGCCTGCCTCGAGAGCACAAGGACCCGAGTTCGATCCCAGGTACAAAAAAAAAAAAAATCATTAGACTTGCATAGTATGGAAAGAGGATGTCAGCAAGACCTTGTTTTAAAAAAACCTTCAGACGTTGGATGTACATTTCAGAACAGCATGCAACATTATTGCAATTATTACCTTTAAGTAATTTGGTTGTTGTATTAATGAACTTCTCTTTTCAACTGTTTATAATACACTCTAGAGGATCCTGCTATACCTGAGCAAAGGGCAGTCTCCCATCCTTAACTCACTGAGAAACACAGGAACTTCTACCTGCCCTGCCTCACATAACCTTGGTTTTCCCTGCTGCAGACTGAACTCAGGGCCTCACTCATACTAGCCAAGCATTCTACCACCCACTCATCCTCAGCCCAGCCACCAACCTCTTCAGTGGCATCTGAGGACAGAACTTAATGTTGTGATGACCCAAAACACAAGATTCGTGGCGCCATTTCCTCAAAAGCTTTGTCACTGGTACAGTGAAAAGCTTTTTTTTCTCCACAGAACTGTCATCCTTTACCAAGTAAATAGGGTCTCACTATGTAGTCCAGGATGGCCTTGAATGCAGAAGTCCTCCTGCCTCAGCCTCTCAAGTGCTAGGTTCGCAGGGGTGCATCACCAACCCTGGCTACCAAATATTCTAAAAACCTTATAATCCAATCACTTTTCATGTTTAACAAAAATACATCTAACAAGCTGGCAAGACAATTCCAGTTTTAAATTAAGAGCATAGGGTTGAGTCAAGTGTGGTGATGTACACCTGTAACCGCAACAATCAAGGAGGCCCAGGCAGGACTGCAAAGTTTGAATCCCACCTGGAAATTTATCAAGAAATGTCTCAAGATAAAATATAAAAGGGCCGGGGATTTAGTTCAGTGGTTCTGGCGCCTGCCTCGCAAGCTGAGGACCAGAGTTCGATCCCTGGTACCAAAAAATAAAATAAAAAAAAATATAAAAAGTCCTATGGATCTTGGTCAGTGGTTGGAACTCCCCTGGGTTTAATCTCCCAGTAATAGGTGTGTATGTGGTGCTGCGGGTGTAGCTTGTGGTAGTGTTAGCATGCAGAAAAACATTGGGTTCGACTCCTAGCACCAAAAAACAAAACAAAAAGACTGTTTTTCCTTTGTATTGTGCTAATTATGACTTATTACACTGTGATGTTTCCAAAGGAAAAACATGACTTTGCTGTAATGAAAGTAATCAAGTTTTCATTAGTGACAAAACCATTTTCTAATATTTGAGTTTATGCTGGAGACTTCAAAGGGATAATGAGCAAAGGGCATACAAAGGACTTGTTATAAGGCACTTTATTAAAATAAAAGTGCTTACATCCCTTTAATGCATTAACCTATTTCCTAAATCACATGGAATATTTAACATACTATACACCAATTCTGTCCTTCAGGATAGGAAACCAGTATTCTTTAATGTTTGCTCCTCTTACCTTCCTTTTACATTTCTGCTCACCATGGTGTTACCTACAGAATAGTTAACTAATCTTAGGATGGGGAAAAAAAAATTCTAACCAGTGTTTTCTAATAGCAATTGCAAATGCTACAAAAATTATAAAACAAATTCAAACAAGAATACCCGGTAACTTAAATTAACAATAGTTTTGAGAAAACCATTTTTATTATCATTACCACCCAGCTTATTTGTGCTGGATTATGTACCAAATGGCCAGATCTTCTAAAGAACATCTACATAACATTTTTTTCATGTTTCAAGAGATGAAAATAACTGTACAAGGTTAAGTACAAAAGTACACAAGACAGCAGACACGAAAAGATCTATGTATGAGATTCTATCCCACCTGCAGCTTTAATATATTTGAAAAGTAGAATTCATTAACTAAAAAATATTGTCCTTCTATAGGTGTCAAGTTTAATGGAAGTGGGTTTAACCTGATTACTACACTAACACCAGTATCACTGATCTGATATTTACAAAAATTGTATTTTTCAATAAATTAAAGTCAATGCAACACCCATGCAAGCTAGAATGCTAGCTGTTTGGTGAACAAGGACCTGACATCTGAATAAGAAGTCTATAAAGTCCCAAACTTCAAAAGTGTGATCTTTTTCAAACTGCATCCATTCCTCGCATTGAAGATGTGAAGCCCAAACCCATTCCTCTTTGCGTGTGGGTTTGTGATCTTGCCATTTCATACTGAGCATCTAGATTTCTAAATACTTCTTCTTGTTGCTTCAATGTCTTGTAACTTTCTTCATCAACTGAGCTACAACCAGCTTCATCTTCACTCTAAATATCAGACAGAAGATATTACAATGAATTCAGAGGAGAAAAGTGATTTTCTGTTTAAGTATCTGACTTCAATTCACTTAGCTAGAAAAGGTCAGATCTGAGCAGAGACCGGATGTAAGAAAAAGAATTGTATAGTCATTGAGGGAAGAACAGTGCAAGCATTTATTATAGTTTCTTCAAGGAACAGCATCTTAGCCTTGGTAATAACCAAAGTCAGAGGACTTGTGGATCTTTTTAGGTTTTTTTTTTTCTTTTTGTTTGCAGTAAGAGGAATTCAACCCAAGGCATCTCACATGCTAGGAAAGTCCTCCACCACTGAGCAACATCCTCAATCTTTATAGGTTTTGTATTAAAATTAATTTGCAATTCAACAAAATCCAACTTTCTACAACTTGAAAAAGAGCTTCCTTGGAACACTAAAAGACAGGCCCACTCCACAACCCTACACAAACAGTACAAGCTAGCCAGTACATTGATTTTTAAAATTTAGCCAAGTGTGGTGGCCCATGCCTGTGATCCCAGCACTAGGGAGGCTGAGGCAGGCAGGAGGAGTGACATTAAGTTTGAAGCCAGCCTGGACTACACAACGAGACCTTGTCTCAAAAAACTGCTCCCCCCAAAAATTATTTATTGACTAAAGCAAGCATACAAACTCAGTAATAACAAATATGTTACTTTAAACTCAATTAATTTAGCTGGACCCAGTGGTTCACACTTACAATCCCAGCATTTTGAAAGGCTGAGGTAGAAGAGCCCAAGTTCAAGCCCCACCTAGGTAAGTTAGTGAGACCTTGTCTCAAAATATAAAAACAAAACAAAATAAAAATAAAGAGCTGGGAACACAGCCCAGAGGCAGAGTACCTGTTGATTTGATTCCCCCCCAAAACCCCAAATCTCAATATAAATTATAACTCACCTTAATACCCATTAACTTCCTAAATTTGACATTTTGGTCCTTGTTTCCAAAATTCAATTTTTCCCATATTTCAGCAGATTGAGATTTGTCCTGTTAAGAAACACTAAATTTTAAAATGTACAAAACACAGTAGTTATTATCAGGACATCAACTCTCTCCATAAGTTAAAAAAAAAATGTCTATGGCATTCTCTTAAGAGGATTTTCTAATTATTTCAAGGTACACATTATGGAGTAAAAAAATATAAGGAGTTAGCTCATGATATAACTTTAGATTAAGAAGATACCTTAATCCAAGGAGTTTTTTCTTTATTAACTTAATATAGTACTACTAGTTTTCATAAAAACTTTTGACTTATGTTCAGTTATAAATAATTATGAAAAACTAAAATATGCCAAACAAGTTCTCAGAAGAAAGGCAAGCTTAATTTGTTCATGTAACTGCTAAGTAGGGATAAATGATAAGACAATAAAATAACTCACCCCTTCTTTCTTGCCTTGCCAAAGCATTTTCCTTTTCTTCTCTTGTTCAGCAAACTTCATTGGGTTCACAGCTGCTGGGTTGTAGTAGCTCGGCACAGCTATTCCGGTCTCTGCCAATGCTTTGGCTTGCAGGGCTGCCATTTGAGCTGCCATAGCAATCTGAGGAGTCACTTGTGTTCCTGATGCCAACAGGGCAGCAACATTGAGAACAGAACCTCCAGTGGCTGCAGCCGCTTTAGAGGATATAAGTATGGGTTTTAAAAGACATAATTTTTTACTTTATATCAATACATTATATAAAAAACCTTCCAATCTGCCAAAAGAGTTATTTTCAGCAAATATAAGGAAACGTAATTCATAAGATCCCTAATATATAGTAAAACATTTACTTCCCTGTGGAAGAAAAATTCTGCAACTAGTAAGGTATGATTTCAACAGATGTGAACTACAGAATTTATAGCTATAATTATAAATCATTATTTGTAAGGGTGTTTATATTTTATGAACTGTCTTCAGATAGCTCATTTGAAATAAATAATAAACTCCCAGAAATATGAGGTAGATGGTATGCAAACATAGCAGATGCTAGGGCTAAATGCTAGAAATTCTTCTAATCATCCATTTTTGTCAGTCCAGAATTCAGCCTTAAAAAACTTTTTAAAAATAGCCTGTCCCTGTGACGCACATGTGCAATCTCAACATTTGAGAAGCAGAGACAGGAATCACAGCAAGTTCAAGGGAAGCCTGGGGTACAGTGAATGCAAGATTTGATTCCCAGCACAGAGACAAAAACAAACAAACAAACAAAACCAAAGTGCATAAAAATTTATGAGGTGGGAAAACACTAAAAACGGTTACAGTGTACTTGATGGGTGGTAGAAATCAGATGATATTTTCAAAATTTCTAAAGAATGTCACATATCCATAATAAAAATTACCTGCAGCCATTTCTTGTTGCTTTTGTTTTTCAACCATTTCCTTTTCTCGCTGCTCTTGTAATTTCTTTGCTCTTTCCAATCTGTCGAACACAATTTAAAGAAATATGAAACACTAGATATAAAACCAGTATTTAAAAATATACAGAAACTTTACATTGAATTTTAATTTTATGTTTTTTTTTTTTGGTACTGGGGATCGAACTTGGGTCCCTGCGCTTGTGCAACAGGCGGCGAAACCACTGAGCTAAATCCCCAGTCTAATTTTATGTTTAACATTACTCTTCTATTCTTAAAAGTTATCAGTTAGGCCGGGGATTTAGCTCAGTGGTTCTGTCGACTGCCTCGCAAGCACAAAGACCCGAGTTTGATCCCCAGTACCAAAAAAAAAAAAAAAAAAAAGTTATCAGTTAAATATTTCAACACTGTTTTAATTTTTAATTTATTTATCATTTCTAACAAGATGAGTTCTGCTGTATTGCCCAGGCTAACCCTGAACTCCTGGCCTTAGCTGGGACTATTGGTTTGTGGTGTAAGACTGTGAATCTCTGTGGACTCAATCTAGGGTCTTGCGGATGGATACTAGGCAAGGCCACTACCACAGAGCTACACCCTGCTTTCCACAATACTGTTTTTAAAATGTAGCAACCACAAAAAAAGTGGTCAAAAATTTAAAACTTTGGGCCAGGGATTTAGCTCAGTGGTTCTGGCTCCTGGCTTGAAAGTGCAAAGTCCCGAGTTCGATCCCCGGTACCAAAAAAAAAAAACAAAATTAAAACCTTGGGCCCGAGATTTAGCTCAGTGATACCACCGCCTGCCTGGAAAACCCAAGGTTCTGAGTTTGATCCCTGGTACGCAACCCCCCCAATAAATAAAAAAATAAAAACTTTTCAGTATCACCATTCACTATAAAAGACAAAATTAAATTTTGTAAAAAAATATATTGAGAGTTGTGTACATTTTAGAATGTGTTAAACAATTTGTTTATAAGATTACCTAAGTGAACCTTGGGGAAGAATTGCCAAGAGGATGAGAAAACCTATCAATATATTACAAAGAGATTTATATTTAAATGGACTTTATTACTATTTCCAAGTTATTAAAAATTAAAAAGTCATAAACAAAAGGGCAAGGAAACTCTGCCACTTTTTTTTTCTTTAGAGACAGGGTCTCGGTATGTATTTCAGATTGGCCTTCAACTCATTAAGTAGCCCAGGCTGGCCTTGAACTCAGATGTCCTTCTGACTCAGCCTCCTGAGTGCTGGGATTACAGGTGTGTACCACCTCACCTGGCAAACTTTGCATTCTTTATAATCTAATTAAATGGGGGGGGGAGGAGGAATCTGTACCTGGAAATTATCTTTAGGATCTCAAGAATTTTAACAAAAGACTGGTAATAAAATACAAAATTTGAATATGCATACTAAATTTGTCAAGTTTATTTCTTTTTCTTCTTTTTTATTAAATTCTTTTATTGGTACATTTTAGGTACACATCAAGTTTATTTCCTGAACGAACATCTTCATAATCCGCTCCTGGAAGAGAAAGCTTTTCTTCGTAAGGATACCTTGATTTATGAATCCTAATATGCCACCCACCCCTTTTTGAGGCACTGAGGCATAATACCCAGGGCCTTACCACGAGCTACATCCTCAGCCCTTTTTCAATTTTTAATTTTGAGACAGGGTTTCACTTGGCCCATTTGGGAAAACTGTAATCCTCCTGCCTCAGCCTTCCAAAATGCTGGGATTGTATGTATAGGACATACCCCTTAATGTGGTAAAGGGGTAAGGAGTAAGGAAAAGGTTTTGAGACAAGGTTTTGCTATGTAGCTCAGGCTAACCTCAGACTCAGGTGATCCTCTTGCTTCAGCCTCTTGAGTGCTGGGATTATAGGCATGTGCCACTACGTTTGGAAAGGCTTTTTTTTTTAGGGGCACATAGCTAATAAAATACAGTAAGTTGGTATTTGTAGGAAGAATTGCTGAAATCTACATAGAAGATATTTAACAATCCATAATCTCACTCATTTTTAACTTAGGACACTGGAAAGGAAAACAGTATAGACTTGATTTTATCCCAAGAATAAAGATTTTCTGATTATTGCAAACCATGAAACGTGGGTCACAGATCAGAAAACTATTAAAAAAAAAACAAACAACAGTAATAAAATAAAACAAACAAAACAGTCTACATATTGTTTCTTAGTAACAAAAGACCTCCCTTTCAAATTTCGAGTTTGCCAAGGAATAATCTCATAATTTGAAATCAGATCTCATATAAAATCAACATACCTCAAAGATCACTAGTTTCAGTCAAAAAGTTTTAGGTAGTAACAGCTTCACTTTAATAAAATCCAAAAATAAAAACAGACAACATACAAGTAAAATTTTAAGTCTTAGAAAATACTAGTCAGAGTTAATGGACCATTCATTATTAATTAGTTCAGATTTGCAGTACATCACTTGTGTATTCAGTGCGTTTTAGTTTCAGAAAGAAAACATGAACTCCTGGTCACATTAAAATGGCCACTGTAGGTTTGGAATTAAGACCATTCACACAGGTGAATGGAATGAAGAAGGGGTGAGCTCACACCTTTGCTGCTGCTGTTCAGCTGGAGTTTCTGCCAGGCTGGGTTCACAGGGCAGCAGCACATCAGGTTACATTGTGACAACTGTATTTTTATAACGGAAAAAAGATACAAACTCAATTTCATAAAGAAAAAAAAAAAAAGGAAAAAAAAAACCCCAAATTCAAAGAGTATATAAATTTAAGTGTATGTGGAAACCTGTAAATGAGTATTTAACTTTGTATTTCCTGCCTCCTCCGAGGCCATTCTTTGAAGCATTTTGGAGATTTCAGTCAGATAGCCCTGCTGTTGGTGGTTCCACAACCATTCACCTCTGAAACAGTATAAAATTTAAGAACTACTATATTCCCGTGTTGGAAGATAGTAAAATTGGCAATGAGGTATATTTATTATTTGCCACCTTAAACAAAGCAAATCCGAAAAACTCTCGACAGAACTGTTTGCAGTATTTGTTTTCTTAAAATAAACAAAAAGAAAAAGCCATCTTAAGAGGAAAAATTAGTTCTTGATCAGATTTATAACAACAAAAAAGTTTAGGAATCTAAAATTTCTTCACAGAAAACAATCAATCATGAAGGAAAAACCATGAACTGTTCTGGACACCTCAATGTTCAGAATTTAAAAATCACTTACACAGTTCCATATCACTGAGATGCCACACCATCTATGGATAGATTTATCTGAATTATATTCTGACTTAAAACCTTTCATTTGGTTCACACAAGTAGAAAAGACTAAAACGCACTAAAAACCAAAAAAACGCACCTCCTAGCTAAAGCTTCTTGTGCATCCATCGCCGTGTTTCTGCCTCTGAAGGGAGGTGGACTGGGAGTCCGGCTTAAACTTCTGCTAAATCTTCTTGGTTTTTCAATTCTCTTTTTTCTATCTCTGTAAGAAAGTGTATTATACATGTCTCATTGAACCCAAATATTTTGAACAAAGGGCCGCTCAGTGGCACCGCACCTGCCTCATAAACGCAAGGTCCTGAGTTCAATCCCTGGTATGCGACCCCCCCCCCCGCCCCCGGCCCAAAGGGAAAACAAAACTCAAATTACCTTTTCATGGTACAATAATCAAAATCATACATTCCCACAGTTATTCCAAATTCCTAGTGTATATATGGCCAGTTCATATAATCATCTATGGTGTGGCAGGCACACTGGAAATGGCTGCTTCTAACCTTTGGAACAGTAAACCAATGTTGCACAGACAAGCCCTGTGCTTTTTTATTTTGCAGGTCAATATGTACACAATAGGGAGTAATGGGCTAAATTTAAGTCAGTCACCGATCAGAATAAGACGTGTAAAACTCAGAATCTAGAAATGACAGTTAACTGAACTGCCCCCAAAATGATTAAAAAATTAACAATCACTTCATCTACCATCCAATCTCAGAAATGTATTACAAATTAGTGTACTACAGAATAAACCAACCAATAGAAACAGATGCTCATTTCAAAGTTCAAACAAGTGATAAACCAAAAAACTAAAGTATAGTCTGTTCTTATCAATATTTCAACATACATTTTTACATACGGACATTACCAATTAACTTTCCTATAAATAAATACTATAAATTGTTACTTCCCAATAGCAAGTTATTTAACATCTCCCAATCAAGACAGGTTGGTGTGTGGTGGCACATACCTGTAAACCCAGCACTTGGGAGGGAGGCTGAAGCAGGAGAATCTCTGCGAATTCAAAGCCAGTGAATTTAAGATTGGCCTGGACTACTTAGCAAGACCTTGCCTCACAAAACCAAACCAAACCAAACCAAAAGACAGGGTCTAGCGCCAGGGATTTAGCTCAGTGGTTGTGCCGCCTGCCTTGTGAGTGCAAGGACCCAAGTTCGATCCCCGGTTCCAAAAAACCCCAAAAAGACAGGGTCTAAGTTGCCTAGACTGACTGTGAACTTGTGACCCCCCTGGCTCAGCTTCCCACAGTTCTGGTATTACAGAAATGCACTACCACATCCAGCTTAAATGTTAGGTTACATGATGAAATGAGGTAAATTCAATGTGTTCAAAATAACTGATCCCCCCCACAACCTAGGCTCTGGGGTACTGAGCCTAGGAAGCATTTAACTATATCCCCATTCTCTCCTTTTCCTCTCAGGCAAGGCTGGGCTCAAGCTCACAATTCTCCTGCCTCAACCTCCAGAGTGCTGAGATTACAGGTGTGTGCCACCACGCCTGGCTCAGAGTTTTGAGTCAAGTCTCACTGATTGCCCAGACTGGCATAGCTCAGCCTCCTGAATAGCTGGGATTATAGGTGTGAGCTGCCACACCCAGAAAAACTGAATTTTTATGGGGTTGTTCATACTCCTGTCACAGACTCGCTGATCACACCAGAATATGAAGGCCGGTGTTTAGCTTTTAATGTTGCTGGGCAATTCGAAGCACTTGTTTTACCTCTCAGCGATACCCACAGACTCTAGAGCAGTGATGGCAAGCCTTTATAGACAAGCTCCCAAACTGCAAGATAAAACTCACTTATTACAAAGTGCCAACACTGTAATTAAGCCTAAATACTGAGGTTTTAGTTAAAAAACAAAAAACCAACAACTTATACATTAACATCTTTTGTCTTAAAAGAAAAACCTCACATGTGCCATAGGTTTGTTACCATTGCTCTAGAGCCATACCCTCAGACCGTGGACTTGTTTATAACTGTGAGGTTGATTAAAATAATCTCTCAATCTGCAAATAAAATTGTGAATCACAACTTTCATATTCGTGGATCCAAAGAAGACAAACTGATTCTGTGAGGAGTGTTTGCTTTCACTTGGGATAATGAGGACCTACCGACTTCTACTCCTTGTTCTACTCCTACTTCTAGTCCTATGCCTGTGTCTTGATCTTGAGCGGGAACGAGATCTGATCCGCCGTTTTCTGTCCCTGCTTCTGGATCGTGACTTTTTTCTATCTCTGCTTCTGGATCGTGATTTCTTCCGGTCTCTACTCCTAGATCGAGACTTCTTTCGTTCCCTGCTTCTACTACGATGGCGCCTGAAATTCAAGTGCAGAAACATGGTTACTTACAGCTGTGCTTCTCCAATTTTAAACAATATGAATTACTTATATAGTCAAGACAGGCAATAAACTATTCTTTATTGTTTACAGAAAAGAGAACAGGTTTTTAAAAGGAGTCATAATCTACAAATGTAACCTTATAATTTGATAATTTCTAGGTCAAGGTGAGACAATGGCATGTCACAATGTTTAATGGATCCTATCTCAATTTATGATCCCATTTAAGTTGGTATGGTGGTGCACACCTGTAATCCCAGCACTTGGGAGGCCGAGGCAGGAGTGAGTTTGTGGCCAGCCTGGGTGACATATTAAGTTCAAGCACAGCTGAAAGTACAAGGCGAGACCCTATCTCAAAAACAAAAAGGGTCCTATTTAATACCTTAAAGCAGGCTTGTCCAATCAGAAGCTGAATAGCTAATAATGTAGCCTTACACAATTTTAAACTTTTGGCCAGGTGTGGTGGCCTATGCCCAGTACTTTGGGAGGCTGAGGCAGAAAGATCATGCTTGAGACCATACAGGACTCAATGTGTAACACCCTGCCTCAGCCTTAAAGATACTTTCCTTGAGTCTACTGCATGGTGCTTCAGTGTGGAGTATGTAGCAACATGGAATGCTCTTTAGGAAAGAGTGAAGTACTGTGCTAATTTTGCATCTTGTGCCTGTCATAGCCAGTCTAACAATCCTGCACATACCAGATGATGCAGTACCAGTGTGACTTGGTGAGTAAGCACCAGCAACTCCTGACAGTAATATTTCAACCTATCTACATCTGTGAAGATAGGCATTTGTTGCTGTAAAGCAGGTATGTAAGTGTCTTAGTGTTTCTTTTTTTATTGTACTGGGGATAGAACTTAGAGGACCTTGTGCTTGCCAGGCAGGCGCAGCACCACTGACCTATATCCCCAGCCTGTAAGTTTCTTCATTTTAAATGTTTGTTACATACTCTAATAAAATGTAAAAGTTTTCTTAGTTATATAATGTGTAGCCCAAGACAATTCTTCTTCACTTACAGTGGTCAGGTAAGCCACAAACATGGACACCCACAGTTTCAAGGCTACGTCTAAGTTATTTAGAGTTTACTTAAATTTTGACTGAATCTGATAGTACACATACAATGCCCACAGAATTCTCCAAATACATGATGTTTATAAAGACTTAACTGCAAGAGATAATCAAGAGGTTGACGAAAATCTAGCCTTAATTGAAGGGGCCGATCACCCCATCCTCTGGTCTTCAAAACTGTTTTTTGGATTTAACAGAGAAAGTTCCAAAGGAGTTAGCTATTAGTTTGCAAAGGAATATGTCAAGTTAGTAAGAAACTTCAATCTCCTAATTAGGATTTTGTGTGTGCAATGCTTGGTTAATGAGAAGCTTTATGTAATTCAAAGCTATCAGAAGGCAGGAAATCATAGTACCAAAGCCCCCTACCTTTCACGGGACCTAGACCTTGAATGACTTCTGCCTCGTGACAACTTTCTTTCTTTGCGTTTGTGTCTGTCCTCCCCATTTTCAGAAGAATTTAGTCGCTCTCTTCCTTTATCAGAAGAATGTTCTTTGTCATTATGTTCCTCAGACTTGTGTTTCTTAGAGGATTTATCTTTGGATTCATGTCTTCTTGCCTGTTTTAAGAAGAAGTTGGTTCTTTCAGGAAAATAGTGCAACAAAAAGAGTTAGTATGGGTATCAGTAGACAAAAATGTTGTGATGCAACATTAGTAACCTTAGGAGTGTGTGGCAAATAAAAAGATCTAGTTTCACACCACCCAAATGCTGCAGATGTTATTACTAATTTTATTCTTTATAAACACCCAAAATGCAGTTTCCGCCCCAAATTTTTCAGTATCACAATAAAAACAATTTTCAGAAGTGAAATATTAAAAAACCATTACACCAAAGAACCCCCCAGTTTCTTATCTAAAAAAATACAGACCATGTATATACATCAATTTCTAAATCCAGAGTACATAATTTTAAACTTAGAAAGTAAACAATGGAAATAACACAAAGAAATGCATGAAGAAAAGCATTTCAAATTAAGTTGCTAAGTATATTTTATTAGTCATTAAAAGTCATTTTCTGTAACTTCATATCACACAGTTGCAGTGACTCTCTTATAGCTAGGCTACCCACCAAACTTTCTCTAAAGGACAGGCCCTGAATTTTCTTCCATGTCTAAATAGTGAAGCAATCACTTATCATCTTGCAATATTTACTCCCAACGGGCTTGGACTTCTATTACATTTCCTGCATCTAGGGTATAAAACAGCAATCATATCTATTTTTAATTTTTAAGAAATCAAACTAGGGGGGCCGGGGATTTAGCTCAGTGGTTCTGGCGCCTGCCTCACAAGTGCAAGGTCCTGAGTTCGATCCCCGGTACCAAAAAAAAAAAAAAGAGAAATCAAACTAGGGCAACGTATTTAATTACTATTCTACCATACAATACATACTTCTCCCAAACTCTGAAAGATTTAAACCAAGGCTTTGTATAATATATAAAGATTGTGCTAAAATTAACTATTATGATTGTATCTCCATCTTACCATTCAAATACCAAAGTAGGAAATGCTAAATTTTTCCATATTATAATTTGTCAAATCCATCTTGCACTTAAAGCTTAAAATCACAAACATCTCAGGATCACTAAAGTTTAAATTCGGAAACTCACATCCTCTCATTTAATCCCCCTTTTTTACATATAACTAAACTAAGATCTAAAGCCACACAGCTACACAGGAGTTGATCTGAACTTGGATCCCATGTTTTCCTGACGCCCAGACCACTACTTCTCTAGCATAATGGAACATTTATGTTTTCAAAAATAAATCAAAGCATTTTGCTTTCCTTCCAAGATAAAGTTTACTTAAAAACAAAACTTAGCCAATCACTTTAAACATGCATGATGATACATCTGAAAATGATCATAGTTTATTTTTTATTTTGCAGAAAATAAAGAGACCTGGAGGCACAAGTTAAAATTTTAGTTTCATTGCCAGTTCTCTATTACTATGACCTTAGAAAAGAAAATTTCCTTGATTTTGCCATTTAGTGGCAGACTGGAAAAAGCTTTAAATTGGTTAAACTTCCAAAGATTTTAGTTTATTTCAAACCACTTTTCCAAACATAACATTACTATTAATTAAAAAAAACATTAAAACCCTTAACTGATTTAAGATATATTTAAGGGAAATAGGAGTTTGAATGACTAATAGTTACCTTATCATGAAGTAGGCTTATTATTTTGCTATCTGAGTCTGCAGCGTCTTCAGTTCAGTCTCTTCGCGCATTAGCACGCTGAGTATGATTTATTATAGAAATGTTATCATGTGAGCTAAACAAAATAGTCATTTTCACAAAAACTCTCCTAAATTAAAAATTTAACAGAGCTTCCATTACGGGAAGAGGTGAAGTCCCTGCCCACGTTTGTTTTAGGAGTCCCTTGCCCAGCCCCCAAAAGTCTCCTCTCCTCCCTTCCTGGCTATTTCTGCTCTTCCTTTATGGCTCATTCCTTGTCTTCTCAGGTGGGCGAACAAGCTAACTCCTGTGCATTACAACCGCTACCTTTTCTTTTTCCTCCCTCAAGTTTTGCTGTCTTCGCCACCTTTTCAGCTGTCCCTCACTCAGTTTTATTTCAAAATAAATTACTATCAGGAAAATCGAACTAGTTTTACTAAAGGAAAGGGAACTCTTGTTATCATTCAGGAAGAAAAAGTAGTGCACAGATATCTAGGGTACCGCTACTTACAGATGACTGCTATTTAAAAATCCTGAGCAGCTGTCAGGTATAAGGAGACTAGGGACCTCAGATATTAATGGAAGCTCTGTGACAGGCCTAAAAAAACCAAATATATTCTTCATATGAAATTTTAATTGTGAATAGTTTCACAATGTAATAAAATTAATATTTTGAAGGTACTTTTCAAATAGACTATCTTCTTGAAAACTGATGAATCCAAATCATGCTTATTTTTAATAATCCAATTAACCTTTTAAACTTCAAGTTTTGTACTTACCGTGACAATATCATATTCACACAAACATTTCTACCAGACACTTCACAAGTATTTTAAAGTACCTATTCACACAAAGTGTTAATTACCTCTTTGCTTCTGCTCCGACTCCTGTGCTTTCTTCCTTCATTATCTGTGAACACAGAAAAAAACATTCATCTTAAACAAATTCTAATCATGTATCACTAACAATTTCTAGCCTCTTTGGCTAATCAGAGTTAACTTATTGTTCACATCCAATGACTGTAGTTTTTTTCCTGGTGGTGTTGGGGTTTGAACTCAGGGATATGTACATACTGTGCAAGTGGTTTATTACTGAGCTTTAGTTCCAGCCTGATGATGCTTTTATGACAGGGGTAGGATTATTCTACCACATTAATCCTATATGTATATGAAAAAAGTCAATCTGAACAAATCAGAATATACTAAGAGCACGGTCTTTTATGACAGATTCTTAGTATTATAACAAAACATTCTGACTAGTTGTTGTCTGTTACACAGATCTTTGTCGAGTCTTATTAAACAATTTAGAAGGCAAAAAATAAAGAATGCAAAAAGAAAAACAGTTTGGTGTATATTTGGTATGTAATATAAGTATAGTCAAAAAGATGCTACTCATTTATAAATTTTCTTTCTTTCTTTTTTTTTTTTTTGGTACCAGGGATCAAACTTGGGTCCTTGCGCTTGAGAGGCAGGCGGCAGAACCACTGAGCTAAATCCCCGGCCCTCTCATTCATAAATTTTCAAAATGTGTCATGAAGGCATGGCATGATGGTACCTATCAATAATCCCAGCACAGGGGAGGATGAGGGAGGAGGACTGCTCTGAGTTCAAGGGCAGCCTTAACTATAGCCAGACCCTGCCTCAAAATAAAAAAGGGTTATGGGTGCAGTCCAGTGCAAAAGCCCTGGGGGCTCAATCCCCAACACCAAGATAAATAAACTTTGTAGAGGATCACCTGTAGGTACAAATGATAAATGACTAAGGTCCAGGTCTTACAACTTTCAAATGCAGCTTTATCAGTACTATTCTACTTCTTATCTAATGTCTTTACTCAAAATTTTTTTTAAAAAAAATTAAATATAGGGGATTTAGAAACACCAAACCTCTTCCTTGAGAAATAATTCTAATACAATGGTAAAACATTTGCCTGGACATGTATACTTAGCACTATAAAAACAAACAAACCCCAAAATAACATTAAGTTAATAAAAAGAACAGGGTTAGGGCTGGGGATTTAGCTCAGTGGTTTCGCTGCCTGCTGCGCAAGCGCAAGGACCTCAGTTCGATCCCCAGTACCAAAAAAACCCAACAAACAAACAAACAAAACAGGGTTAGAAATGTTCTTGTAACTTACTTCAAAGGACATCAAATAACATCACCTCAGATAACATTCGTAAGTCTGGACACCTATATATAGTTGGAAAACACTATTTTCCCAATGAGAAAATTGCAAAATTTTGAACATCTTAAAGTTAACAGTTTCTGTCATCCAAATTTAAACATATTATTCTCAAAATTTACAAATCCACCCCCTAAAAAAACCCCCAACCCCAGAATTTTTTCATAATCTATTTCAACTGGGAAGAACATATATTTTAGCAAGCAAACTAAATTTATGTCTTACCCGACTTTCGTTTTCTTTCTCTTGACCTTGATCGTGATCTTGAATAATGATGTTTTGAGGTTTTAGGAGAAACAGATACATCTGACTGCTCTTTTTTCTTATCTCTATCTGGGGATGTCTTTTCTGGGGCTGGTCCATCTCGTTCTGTATCACTAGCCTAAAAGTTTAAAGAAAATTATTAAAAAGTCTTAATTACATTTAAAATGTTTCCAATGTCTAGCCACTTGTGATAGTGCATGCCTGCAATCCCAGCACTTGGGAGGCTGAGGCAGGAGGATCGAGTTTCAGGGCAACATGGGCTATACAAAAAGTTCAAGGTCAGCCTATGCTACAAAGTAAGACCCTGTCTCAAAAAAGATAAAATGCTTGCATTTTCTTAAAACAGACAGGTAGTAAAGACAGTGACACTTGAGCTTTATAAAAAACAAAACAAAAACAGCCCATTTTCAATCCAAGTAGCTACACATCTATGTAGTAATACTGTACACAGGACTGACTTGAAATGACTAAAGTGATATCCCAAAAAGACAACTGTATTTAGACTGGTGTACCTTTAAGTTCCAAATTATCATTTTGCTGTGCTGTGGGCTGAACCTAGGGCCTTGTGCATTTAGCTAAGCAATCTACCACTGAGTTGTACCCTCAGCCCACTAATAATTATTTTTTATTAATTTTTAAAGGGTAAAGTCTCTCAAGTATTTTCAATGATTGGTCAAGCAGAGAAAATATAATCCCTTTTGGATTTGCAAACTCACTGGGTTGATATTACCAGTATTTATATTGGCCTAAGTTATCATTAAAACAGCACTTAACCTCAAGTTGTTAAATTTAAAGACTCTTCTATATGGTCTGCCTCTCCTCATTCATGCTTTGGGTTATGGCAAATTAAGTTGTTTGTGCTTTAAAACATTTCATAAAGGCCAGGATTTAGCTCAGTGGTTCTGCCGCCTGCCTTGCAACCACAAGTACCCGAGTTCGATCCCTGGTACCAAACCAACCAACCAACCAAAAAATATTTCATAAATAATTACTAGAATATAGACTATTTTTCTGCAGTGCTAGGGATTGAACCAGGCCTTCACACATATGCTGGGGAAGCACTTTACCACCAAGCTAGGTCCTCAGCATAGATTAAAAAGTTAGGGCCAGGGAATTAGCTAAGTGGCACAGTGCCTGCCTGGCAGGCGGAAGGTCCTGAGTTCAATCCCTGATACAAAAAAAAAAAAAAAAAGTTAAATATTTTCCAGTAATTAGGGGGTCCCATTACAACTATTTCTGTGGGGCTGGGGATTTAGCTCAGTGGTTTCGCCGCCTGCTGCGCAAGTGCAAGGACCCAAGTTCGATCCCCAGTACCAAAAAACCCCCACAAAACAAAAAACTATTTCTGTGTCTCTGCTAAACTGTGCAGTCCTAACTACAAATAACAGGAGTATCATTAATAAGTAAATTCATTTAAGTTGGTGTCAGAAAAGAACTTCAAGGACAAACTACAATCTGAGTTTGAACAGATTCAACTATATATGTGCAAAGTATCTGTCTAGGGAAGGTAATGTAATAAAATGGTTAATACACCCAAGGAGCTGATGACTTTGAAAAGGGTTGGTAAAATCAAGCAAGCAAACAATGTGACAAGAGATTGCACATTGCCCACAAAAACCAAAAATATTTACCATCTGGCTCTTTAAAGGAAGTTCACCAACTTCTTAGGAAATCAGAAGAAATCTGGATTGGATAAGAACTTTTTCCCTTCCTTAGGAAGATTGCTCCACAAAATGTATACCAAGTAAAATAAATGAGATCTAAGAGGGTGCAGTTTTTTAAAACAAGTATCTGAAGGGCCAAAACCGATGTTAGACTTCACTAATGAAAATAATAAAAAGCAAGCAACTAACTACTGGGAAAGTCTCTGCACTAATGTGTGCTCCAATATGGGTGACTTCTGGAATCACAAAGTCTTGTATTAAAAAACCAAAAGGTGGGCCAGGATGTAGCTCAGTGGCGCTGTGCCTGCCAGGCAAGCGGAAAGTCCTGAGTTCGATGCCTGGTACTGCAAACAAAACAAAACACCCAAAGGCTGCCTGTGATCCCAGCAGTCGGGAGGCTGAGGCAGGACTGCTGTGAGTTTAAGGCAAGCCTGGGCTACATAGTGAGTTTAGGGCCAGCCTGTACTACAAAGTGAGACCCTGCCTCAAAAACAAAACAAAACAGTGATGTTTTATCACACAAATTAAGGATGATACTGATTCACAACGAACATCAGACATTTTACTTTTTGTTCTTATACCATTAAGACCACTTTCAGATTAGTCTATTGCAGTGTTTATACAGTTTGCGCTTGGTAAAATAAAATCATAAACTCCTGACACATCTCATTCACTTTTTCAGAGAACCAAGACCAAAACATTTTCATGGAAAAGACAGCACATTCAGCCCAAGCAGTAAGTTTTCAGTCAGTTTAACTTCATGCTTAATAGCACCGAAGCCTAGCAATAAAGAAACCATCCTGTGACACAGACTTATAAAAAGCCATTTTCAACTGTGCAACACAAAACAGAAAAACTATCCAATCACTAAACTCCCCACCATGAATGCAATCATTATGTACTGCAAACATTTACTGATAAAAAGCTAAAAAAGCAAAACAATGTGATAGGTGGCCACAGCCCATGCAAGTTATTTCCCTGAGGATACTTTATAATAGCATAATAAAGAAAAAAATCAAATGAATATTAAAATTACTTTGAAAATATCTAAGCTTTATTTCAACTTAATAGAAATCTCTTAAGAGTGACCATAAAACTGCATTCTAATGATGAACTGGACTCTATTAGAAAGCCACTTTTGTTTGATACAATTTACATTTAGAAAATCCTAGCTACACTTCCAACATAGTATACAAAGCAGTTTCCAGAGCAAAGAAGGTTAAACACTAGATGTAATACTAGGCCACTTCTCCAGATTGTCTTTTCATTGCAAGGGGGACTACAGAAACAATGTTTAGCTGATTGCACTTTAAAAGGCCCAAAACACTAAACAATTTAGCTCCACATATGCCAATCTACCAAATCTTTGAAATCTTATTAAAAAAATTACTCAAAATCCAATTAGATATGCGGAGGTGGTGGGGGTAAGAGGCAGAAAAATCAACCCTAATTCCAGATATCTCAATTATTAGAAAGAATAAACTTCAAGTTTAATAGTCCTACTTATTTTCGAAAATGAGAAGACACAACTTTCTAATTAGTAAAAAGGAATGTAAAATGATTGCATTTTTCTTTTAACAAGATAGCTAAAAATGAGGTAATTACACAGTATAATCCATCAAAAACGGGCATCTTATGCCATGGCTGCTGTTCAGAATAATTTACGGGGCTGAGGAATGAATAGCTCTAGTCCAGAACAGATAATTTACAGGCTCTAGTTATTTGAATCAACGAAAGGACCTTAAATTTTTAAAAAGGACTTAATTACACTGCTTCTCAGACTTCAAATTAATTACAACACGGGTCACATAAACTGATCGTAACTGCTACAGTAGTTCTAAAACATCAATCAGCCTAGTGCGAGTCCATCACAGCTCCTGAGGAATAAATGAAGGTTTACTTAAACACTAACTGAAATTGTGCATGTTCTCCATCCCTCAGTGAAAGCATTAAATAAAGCTACAAAACTGCGGCTCTCTCTTCACACACACACATCCTTTACACACATCGCCTTTTTTTTTTTGTACCGGGGATCAAACTCGGTACCTTGGCCTTGCAGAGCAGGCGGCGAAACCACTGAGCTAAATCCCCGGCCCAACATTGCCTTTTTTGACTCAATACTTTTCTGAGACTCCCGATCCCTTTTTTGTCTTAAGGCGAACATAAATTTTCAGGCCCTAAGAAAACTAACCACGGTAAGCTAAGAGACGCTGTTGCGGGAACCGAAGGGAACGCGGGGCTGGAGATGAGATGAGGAAAGTTCTGGAAAAAAAGGTACTCCCTGTGGCTCCCCCACCCCCACCGACACCGCCTAACTTCCCCCTCCCGACAGCAGGCAGCCATGATGGCGGGCGCAAAAAAAGGCCGCGGCGCCATTTTGTCCACACAGAGGCGCGGAACAGTTCTGGGAACCCCTCACCCTGTCTTTCAAACTAGCAGGAAAACAGCCCTGGCTTTAAACTGAACACCCGGCACCTACCGCCATAGTCCAGAGTTCTGGCCGCTAATGCGGCGCCTCCACTCAACGCGTTCAACCGTACCGGCCGCCCCGAACCCTCACTACAGATTAAATCGCTCGCGCGAGAGACCCGGATGGCACAAAAGGGATGAGGCCCAGCGAGTCGCGCAGCTTGCTGGGAAAAAGGGGTGGTGACGAGTTTCTATAGCAACGTGGTTCGAGGCAGTGATTGGTTGGTCTGTCGAAGGCGGTGCGTAGAGCCAGAGAAAAGGGCAGGGCCTAAAATACAGCCTAGAATACAGTTGCTAGATGGGAAGGAAAACAGTTTAGGGTGGGGCGACTTCCTGTTCGATTTTAAAGCAATCTTGGCCTTCTCCGGCCCCCGTAGAAGGGACTGGACGTGATATTCTCCCGCCAATTCAAACCCCAGGGAAGGAACCGTAAGAGGTTGGTGGGGACGAAATACTTGTGTGTTCCCTTTTAGTTTCTTCAGTTGCAGGTGAGGAGGGGCAGTTACGCTTCTTTAGGGAGCTGGGAGTGGGGTAGCAGTGACTTCAGCCTATTTGGGGGTGCCTTCCCTTGTAGACGCTGGTGGGAGAGGTTGGCGTCGGTTCCTGCTGGCAGCCGTGTCCGTGTCAGAGCCTTTTTGTGTGGAAGCCTGATTAACAATGTTTTATCTCGTTTGTCCTGTATAAACTAATCTCTTCTCCATCCCGCTGGGTGTTCTCAAAACGTCAGTCAACCTATCCTTCGTCTGCTTAGTACCGCCCCATCCTGAATTGAGGTCAAAATTTTTTTTTTCCTTCCTGGTACTGGGGGTCGAACCCAGGGCCTCGAGCATGCCAGAGAAGTGCTCTACCACTGAACTACACTCACAGCCCCTTGTTTTATTTTGACATAAAAATGTACAAAGGTATGCTTGTACTCCTAGCACTCGGGAGGCTGAGGCGGGAGGATGGCCGCGGGAGGCCAGCCTGAGCTACACAAGGAGACTGAAAAAAAATTTTTTTTTTTTTGGTACTGGGGATCGAACTCGGATCCTCCCGCTTGCAAGGCAGGCGGCGGAACCACTGAGCTAAATCCCCGGCCCCTGAAAAAAAATTTTTTACCTAAAGTGTACCAATAAATGTTTTGCTATAACATTCCTAAAAAAATTTTTATTTAAAAAATACTTATTTTTTGCAAAGATGTCCAGGCTGGCCTCCAACTTTCTTTTCTTTTCCTCTTTTTTGAGACGGGGACTATATGTAGCCCAGGCTGGCCTTGGACTCGTGGCCATCCTCAGGCTTCTCAGCCTCCCGAGTGCTGGGATCACAGGCGTGCGCCACTTCGCCCCGCTTGGCCTCCAATTTTCTATCATCTTTCCTCAGCCTTCCGAATACCTGGGATAACAGCCAGGCGCCACTGCACCTGGCAAAATCCCTTGTAGTTGAGGTTTTGTTTCGCTCGTCCTACTTTTTCCACACCATATTCCTCTCTCGGTGTGGCCCAACAGCTGCCTTAATTCTCTGCATCCTTTCAGCCTTTGTATTCTTGTTCTCTTTGCCTCCATAGTTGTTCTGCCTGAGCTTGGGATCATTGTTTTCTGCTATTTAGATATCAGATCAAATAACACCTCTTTCCCTTCCCAAAGAGGTCCTGAAGCCACCTTTCCACCATTTATCCAAACGTTTTTTTTCAGAACACTGAGCTCTGTTTATAATTTATGCATTTACTTATTTTTTATTGA
Organism: Heterocephalus glaber; assembly: GCF_000247695.1. The sequence continues at coordinate 22,667,112 of NW_004624747.1, forward strand.
GAGCCAGTTTAAAAAGGTTGGGTTCAACACTTTTTTACAAAATAAAAAATAAGTTGTTTGCATTAAATGAATAAAGCATTCAGAATTGCTGGGCACACAAGAACGGTCAATACGTGTTAACTATTTTTTCTCATTCTTCTCGCAAGATTGTAAACTTAATTGGCCAGAGATTTAGCTCAGCAGCTCTGCCTCCTGCCTCTCAAGTGCAAGGTCCCAAGTTTGATCCCTGGTACCAAAAATATAAATAAATAGATAAATAAATAAACGTATTAATGGCAAAGACATTAGATCTCATTCAAACCTGTATTCACATCTCCTGGAACAGCGCCTGGAATATAATAGGCTAAAAAAAACATAGAAAGGGCTGGGGCTGTCCCTTGGCGTGAGGCTCTGGGTTCAATTCCCAGTACAGCAAAAAACCCCCACAAAACTGTTGACCCCAATGTATTCCTCCTAATCTCTAATCTCTTCCCAATTCCCATCCAAACATCAGCCGTAACTATTCTTGTCTCCCAACGTTCTTATATTCGTGTGTGTGTGTATATATATAT
>NW_004624747.1:22667762-22685684 GCF_000247695.1 Heterocephalus glaber
GAGTCCTGCCTCAGCTTCCCCAGTTCCCCAGTGCTGGGATTACAGGCGTTGCAGCACCACACCTGGCTTTTTTTCCCCTTATATTCTTTTTTAGGGGGAGGTAAGGGAATCGAACTCAGGACCTTGTGCTTGCCAGGCAGGTGGCGGCACCACTGAACTAAATCCCCAGCCAAGAGGAAAGAGTTTTTACTAAGAGTATAAGGAAAGGGGCCAGGGATTTAGCTCAGTGGTGCCACCGCCTGCCCTGCAAGTGCAAGGACCTGAGTTGGATCCCTGGTACCAAAAAAAACCCCTGACAGAACTCTAGAGACCTTAGATTCCCAGCCCAAATGTTACCTGCTTCCACAAGTAAACGCAACTGAGCACCACAAACCAACCATTGTTCTGAGAACCTTCAAAACAACCCTTTCAGGTCAGTCCAACTATTTCTATTTTATAAATTAGAGAATTAAGGAAAACAAAGATTATTTGTCCAAGGACAGCTCACTAGTCATTGTGAAAGAGCGTGGAGTTAAAAATTGTTTCTAACAATAATTAATTAAAAAATAAAAATTGTCCTTGTGCTATGGATTTTATTTAAACTCTATCACTGAGCTACATTCTCTGCCCTTCCCATAAGATTTTAAAACATCCTTCTTTTTCTTCTTTGATTTTTGAGACAGGATCTCACTGTGTATTTCAGGCTGGCCTTGAACTCAGCAGTGATTCTCCTGCCTCAGGCTCCCAAGTGCTGGGATTATAGGGGAGGGCAACCACACCTGTTGCTGAGAATCAAACTCAGGACCTTGCATTTGCCAGGCAGGCAGGGTGCCACTGAACTACATCTCCAGCCAAAACATGCTTCTGATATCATTTACCAGAAAAATTTCTAATTAAGTGTTTAGCACTCTCTACCAGTCTTTTATCTTAGTACTTATTTAGACCACAGATAATATAAATTATGTAAATCTTTGCTAATGAGATGGTTGCATGACTCCCCTCAGGTTTTAAATGTACTCTTCAGTCCATTTAGAAATCTAGTAGAGTTGTTTTTTTCTCTTCTCTTTGCCTTTAAAACAATTGTATAACAATACTGTGAAAACATGAATGGACTTTCAAAAAAAAGTTTATCTGGAATCTTGAGATATCCCAGACAGTCTCATTTCAGAGCCTGTGCTCTCTATTGCTATACTGATTAAAGGTTTGTTTCAGATGAAAACTTGAGTATAATTTCAAGCTATTGAGCACACAAAGTACTAGAAGCTCTAGGATACACTGGTGATATTGGAATTGTTGATTTGTGTGTTGGTTGTGTGTAAATCAACATGATGTTCTCTGATAATAATCATTTCCATTTTTTTGACTATCTGGTGACCACAGAAATAACATGAATACAAAGAAGTTTTTATGTGTTGATATTAGTTTTTTGGCTTTTTTTTAAGTAAGGTTTTTTATTTACCAAGGAATTGATTTCAAAGCAACAAGACAATTTAGTCTGTAATTTTACTTTTTGTCCCAGGAAAGACTCCTGACTCAGAAAGAGGATATCTGAAACATGTGGAATGATATTGAGCTGCTAACAAGTGATGATACCGGAAGTGGTTACTTAAGTGTTGGTTCAAGAAAAGAAAATGGAGCTGCTTTGTATCAAGTAGATTTGCTTGTGAAGATCTCCTCAGAAAAGGTAATGATTTTGGTGCTTAGGATGTAGCTCAGTGGTAGAGAGTTTGCCTAGCATGTGTGAGGGCTGTGGGTTCAAACCTCCTCTCAAAAAAATAGGTAATGCTGGGACAGGGATTTAGCTCAGTGGTTCCGCCTCCCTGGCAAGCGCAAGGTCCCGAGTTGATCCCCGGTACCAAAAAAAAGAATATCTACACTACCAGTGGAGTTGAAGGCTGAGGCTCTCTGATCATCTCTACCCCTGAGTTATGTAGAAGTTTGAGGTTTACACTTTCCATGCATTTCTTTTACATTTAAACTTCTTTCTTTCTTTTGGTACCAGGGATTGAACTTGGGACCTTACGCTTGCAAGGCAGGCGGTGGCACCACTGAGCTAAATCCCTGGCTCTAAAATTCTTCCTTTTAGTAATTCCACTCTTCTCACCTCAAGGTTTAAAACTTATCTTTTGCTTTTGATAGAAAGTATCACTGTTACTTTTTTTTTTTTTTTAAGTTCTTTGCTTCTGATAAAATATTGATAATGTTGGTGAACTGAGATTTCTTGTAGAGAAAATACGGGTGATCATTTGTTATAGTATTATCCTCCAATATTATACTTGCAGGAATTACAGGCATGCACCCCCATGACTGGTTTGACTTTTTAAAAATGAAGTTCTGGGGCTGGGGATTTAGTTCAGTGGTGCTGCCACCTGCTTCACAAGCACAAGGTCCCAAGTTTGATCCCCGGTACCCCCCCCCCGGCCCCAAAAATGAAGTTCTATATGTATTCAAAGAATCTGATAGGATCTTACAAAAAGAAAAAATTTTGGGGGGTGTGTGTCGAGGTCTTATTTAATCACTTTTTTTGTTTGTTTGATACCGGGGATCGAACTCAGGTCCTTGTGCTTGCGCAGCAGGCAGCGAAACCACTGAGCTAAATCTCCGGCCCTTATTTAATCACTAAGTTATCCAGGCTTCACTAGAACTTGCTATCCTCCTGCCTCCACCTTCCAGAGTGCTGGGATCTCAGGTATGAACCACCACACCTGGTTTACTCATCGTATTTTGAACATCAATTGTGTCCAGAGCCCTGTGCTAGGTACTTGGACATAAGATGGCATATTATCCCTTCCTTTTAGGAATTTACCTTAAAGTTAGGCAGACACAACATAAACAACAGGAGATATTTAGCTGTGTGAGTCAGCATATGCTGAATGCCACGTGAATGGTACAGACAGTAAATACAGGAACTCAAAGGATAGAGAGCTCATGTTGCTCTGGCAGTTTAAGGAGCTCTTCCTAATGCAGCTGTACTGGACTTGGGCCTTGAGAAGAAGGGGAAGAGCTGGGCGTGGTTGTGCACACCTGTAATTCCAGCTACAACTCAGGAGGCTGGGCTGGATGATCGAAAATTTGAGTTTAGTGGGGCAACTAAGCTAGACCCTGATTTAAAAATAAAAGCTAGAACTTGGGGGATGTAGCTCAGTTTGAGCTCCTGAGATCAATCCCTGGTACTGCAAAAAAAGAGAAAAAAGGGAGTAGAGCAGTTCAGGCAGTGAGAACAGCATTGGCAGATCCCTAGATAGCACAGTTCCTATTGGCAGTGGTGTAACTTTCCACTAGTCAAAGAAGCAGTAGAAAGAGTAGAAGAGAGGTCCAGATGTGGTGGGACTTTGAAGAATTGTACATCAAGAAGGTAACCCTTGAAAAAGGCATAAATTGAAATGATTGGCTTATTTTGCCAGGGAAGAATAAGAGCAGTTAACATTTGCTAGGTATATGCCATGTGTGAAGGTTCTCTTCCAGACCCTTTCTGTGCATTATGTGCATTCATTTGATTTCCATACAAACAAGCATTGTCGATATTACTGTTATTATCACTCCTGCTTTACAGGAATGCTGCTGAGGCATTTGTCCAAAATCACTCAGCAAGTAAGCCTTTGAGCTCTCTGGACGGTAAAGCTGGCCCTGGATAAGTTGGGAAGTGTGGCCAAGCCAGTTGCATTTCCCCAGGGCTTTCCATGGCTGGTGCTAAGCATGCTGCTTTATGCAGGTTCTTTTCTGTGAGGGCATGTGCCCTTCAGCTCACAGTTCACCACTACCCTGCTCTGTAGCATAGCTGTGGCACTGAGACCTCGAGCCAGTTCATTCATTTGTGTTAATGCCTAGCTCCTACAATGTGAGATCAACTCTTTAGGAAAACAAGGGAATCCCTTGCATTTCCCTATCCATCCTGGACTGTTTCCCTGCTCAGAACCCCGGATAGGTCTAAGATAAACCATACAAAGGAAAACTTGATGACTAGTTAGATAGATGGACTGAGGAAAAAATGCCTTTCTGTTTTTTGTTTTTGTTTTGTGGTACCGGGGATCTAAATACTGATCTTGATTTCTCTCCCACAGGCCTCATTAAATCCAAAGATTCAAGCATGCAGCTTGAGTGATGGGTTTATAATTGTAGCAGACCAATCAGTGATACTGCTTGACAGTATTTGTAAATCTCTTCAACTGCATCTTATATTCGGTAAGGCTAATGTAATGAAATACATCAGAAGTATATCTTGCTATTAATTGGTAATAGACTACTGTTTCTTTACTCCGTTATTTCTAATAAGAGTAGACAAAGCTCAAGATAATGTGTCTTTAAAATTTTGAGGCAGGATCTTTTTTTTTTGAGTACTGGGGATCGAACTCGGGACCTTGTGCTTGTGAGGCAGGCAGTGGAACCACTGAGCTAAATCCCCGGCCCTGGGCTTGAACTTTTGATCTTCCTGCCTCAACCTCCCAGAGTGCTGGGATTACAGGCAAGTGCTACCATGCTTGTTTCATGTGTGTGTTTTGGGGGTGTGGGGGAGTGCTAAGACTCAAAGGATACTGCGGTAATCTATTCTCTCATATCTAAGGCGAAACATATCTGTGAAGCAGTAATTTAGTTTACTTGCCTGGTTTTTATTATAATACTGAATATTTGAGCCTGTTTGTGTTCAGGTTCCTGAGTCTTTTATTGTTATTATTTTTTTTTAAGTTTCCAAATCTTGTAGTTTCAATATCAATAGGTATATGAATACTTTTAGAATATGTAGTGCTGTAAAAATCTTATGCATTATTTATGAATTCTTCAAGTGAAAGGACTTTAATTGTGTGCAAACATGAACTTGCAAGTGATTTAAGGAACACATCAGTGATTGCACTGAAGTTAGGTGAAAATATTATGTACCTTTTTTCGTTTGTTTCTTGAGTAGAAATTTTGTGGAAAAGATAAGTGTTGGAGTATTTGTATAAGAGCTTAGCCAAAAAGGAGTGAGAAAGCATGCGTTTGAGAACATAATCTTGATTACAGTGTGGAGGCAAGAAACCCATGTCTGTGAAATACAGTATTAATGTCCCTACCCTGATCAGTGACCAAGATTCACAATTTCCTCAATGATGTAGTGGGCTGTGGTATCCTGTAATTCATTTATGTAAAGATAATTGCTGCTAAACAATTGTAGTTCATATATCAGCTACATATTATTGCTCTTTTTTTTGGTTGTTTTGAGTCAGGGTCTCCCTTTGTAGTTCAGGCTGGCCCTGAACTCACTATGTAGCTCAGCCTGGCCTTGAACTTGTAGCAGTCCTCCTGCCTTAGCCTCTCAAGTGCTGGGATCACAGGCATGTGCCACCATGCCCAGGTTATTGCTCTTATCTCTTATTCTTTCCCTCAGTTTCCACACCAGTTGCCTTGGTCTTCTTGCTGCTGTGCAAACACACAGGCTAGTCCCCACCTGGTGACCCTTGCCCAAACTGTCCACTATCTGGAACTACTCTTCTCTTTATCACTTCAGCTACTTCCTGATCTCCTTTAAGTCTTCCCAGTGCTCTGATTAATACTGTAAAATGCATGGTTCTTCAGGGTCTCTTTGTACCCTCCTCTCCCTTTTGTTTTTTTCCAGAATACTCACCACCTTTTCACACATCTCACTATTTATTATGTGAACCATTTTATCATCTATTTCTGGCTTAAAATAGGAGGTCATGAGCTGGGGATTTAGCTCAGTGGTTCCGCCGCCTGCCTCGCAAGCACAAGATCCCGAGTTCGATCCCCGGTACCAAAAAAAAAAAAAAATAGGTCACTAAACCTGGCATGGTGGTACAGGCCTGTGGATTGTAATCCCAGCACTTGGGAGGCCCAGGCTGGAGGATCCTTGGGAGCTCAAGGCCAGCCTGAACTGCATAGTTAGACCTTGTCTCAAAAAAAACCAAAAAACCCAAAAACAATTCAAGGTCAATGATGGTGGGAATCTTTTGTTATTTTCACCCATGTGAAAAGGTCCCAGAACAATGCTGAGCATGTAACAAGTGTTTGGTAAACATTTGTTGACCTAATCAAAGTTAGCAGTGGGCTGGGGATTTAGCTCAGTGGTGCTACTGCCTGCCTCACAAGCACAAGGTCCTGAGTTTGATCCCTGGTGCCAAAACCAAAGTTAGCAGTATTCTTTTATACTTTTCAATATTTTCACAATATTTACAAGTAGCTTAAATGATAGATTGTTTAGTGACACTTTGCATTTTTTTGTATCAAAAATAATCCTTTCAAAGGAAGCTTGTAATCTTGATTTCAAATTTTCAGATACTGAAGTGGATGTAGTTAGCCTGTGTCAAGAAGGGAAGTTTCTTTTGGTCGGGGAGAGAAACGGCAACTTGCACCTCATTCATGTGATGTCAAAGCAGACCTTACTCACTAATGTAAGATCTTGTTATGTTTTCACTTTTATGTAAAATCTAAACAATCTTTTGGATAACTGGAGCTCTTACAAACTATTTACCTTGGGTTGTAAATGAAAGAATAATTTTTTTTGTATTTAATTTAAGAATCAACCTCAGAAATATATGAAGTAAATGCAAAATTAAAAAATTAAGCTCTAAAGATATTTAGTATGCTTGTCCAAAAGTAATTCTCCATTTTAAAACTAAAGTGTTTGGAATATAGGCAGAGTTATTGCTAATGGTAAATAATAACCCTGTGGTTTAAAGAATATAATCACTCATTGTATTTTTCTAACCTTTTTCTTTTTTTTTTTTTTTTGTATGGGGAATCGAACTCAGGGCCTCACGCTTTCCAGGCAGGCGCTGCACCACTGAACTACATCCCCAGCCCTTTGTAACTTTTTAAAAAATTAATTTTTTTGGTATACAATATTTTTCTAACTTTATCATTTGAAATTAATTTCTAATTAGGCTTTTATTGAGAAAACTAATAATGAAAATCAACCTACTTACCGGAATCTTATTATTGAAAAAGATGGTTCAAAGGAAGGTAAATATTCTTGAATTTTTTTTTTTTTGGCATGTCTTCTCATACCAAAACCCCCACATTTATGTGTAATCAATGGTATAAATTTCTTGTTAAACTATACAGTGTTAAATTTTCCACTGATGCAAATATTATTATAAAAACAGGGGTTTTTTTGGTACCAAGGATCGAACTCGGGACCTTGCACTTGTGAGGCAGGTGCCAGCACCACTGAGCTAAATCCCCGGCCCTAGAAAGTTTTTTAAGTTTTAGATATTTCCAGAAGATTGGTTCTTTTTTTTTTTTTGGTACCGGGGATTGAACTTGGGACCTTGTGCTTGCAAGGCAGGCGCTAGAACTACTGAGCTAAATCCCTGGCCCCCTGAATAGGTTCTTTTCCTTTTTCCTTTTTTGAGGCAGAGTCTTGCTATGTAGTTCAGGCTGGACTTGAACTCACTATGTAGCCCAGTCTGGTCTCAAACTCCTGGGGATCCTTCTGCCTCAGCCTGCTGAGTGCTAGGATTACAGGCATGTGCCACCACTCCCAGCAATTTTTCTAAATATAATATTCTAAATTTTTTTTTTTTAATATTTAACCCTAGTTTTCTTTTTTATATGTATGTATTTATTTATTTATTTTGTACCAGGGATCGAACTCAGCACCTTGTTGCTTGTGAGGCAGATGTCAGCACCACTAAGCTAAATCCCCAGTTATAATATTCTAAATTTATTTTTATAGTGTAACTTTGTTTTTGTGTTTGTGTTTTTATTTATTTATTTATTCTTGATGGTACTGAGGAACCAAGAGACTCCCACTAAGCTATATATATATATATATATATATATTTTTTTTTTTTGGTACTGGGGATCGAACTCCTGGTCCTTGTGCTTGCAAGGCAAGTGGAAGAACCACTGAGCTAAATCCCCGGCCCCCACTGAGCTATATTTTTAAACAGGCTCTCACTAAATGACTAAATAACGTAGGCTGGGTTTGAACTTGAAATCTTCCTGCCTCAGCTTCCTAGAGTGCTGGGAATATAGGTGTGTGCCCCCATACCCAGCTAAGGAAACATATTCTTTTAAAATGTTTTTCTGGCTGGGGATGTAGCTCAGTACTTACCTAGTGTGTGCAAGGCCCAGGATTCAATCTCCAGTACCTCAAAAATTAATTAAATTAATTTTAAAAAATAAAACTTAGAACCAGGCCTTCAAATGCTAAAACTTAGGTTTCATCAAGAGTTCATTTTACAAAAAAGAAAGTTTTTGTGGGTTTTAGCATACTTGTCATATTTCGATTTCAATAAATGTTACCTGGACAATTATATATCTGAATTTTTTTCTGATAAGGCAAGTTTGGTTTTCAAATAAAAGTTTCAAAGACTTTACCATTGTTTTTATTAAAATAACCAACAAATTTTTGTAAATAAGCTTTAACGATATCATTACAATATTATTTGATTAGAATTTAAATGAGGAAATTGACCTTTTTTTTTTTTTTTTTGGGTACCGGGGATTGAACTTCAGTCCTTGTGCTTGCACATCAGGCGGCAAAACCACTGAGCTAATCCCTGGCCCCAAATTGACATTTTTAAGCTAGTTCAAGATACTGGTTTAAATTTTGTGTCCATGTGCCTTTTAGAGACTCTCATTTTAATATTATTATTTTAATAGGTACCTATTATATGTTGCTTCTTACAAACAATGGATTTTTTTATATTACAAATCTTCAGCTTGTAAAAATTCAGCAAGGTAAGTAACATTATTTTCTTATTGATTTGCAGCAATATTTATTAGTTTTTCAGTTAAATTTTCAAATATTCTCCTTAAGAATATTTTAGTTTAATTGTGTACTATGGTACTGGGTATATATTCAAGTATTCCGAGTATACTTACTTCTTCTGATGGCTGCAATAGAATCTCAAGAAATGTAATTTGGTTACAGCTTCAAGGAGTTTGGAGCTTAGTTGGGGTGAGAAGACATAGGCTAGCACAATAATAAATGCTTTTTGGTGGAGTGAATGAACCTGGAAATGGAAATGACCATATAGGTGTTGATAGTGCAGAGCCATAATTCATTTCAGCCTATGAGATTGAAAAATTGAATCAGAACAAGTATTTAACAAATGTTTCATTTTATTTTAGTTTTTTTGATTTTTGTTTTTTTGTTTTTGTTTGTTTGTTTTTTAAGACAGAGTCTTGCCTTGTGGTTGGCCCTGAACTCACTGTGTAACCCAGGGTGGCCTCAAACTCATCACGATCCTCCTGCCTCAGCCTTCCAAGTGCTGGGATTATAGGCGTGAGCCATCACACCTGGCAGATTTTTGGACTTTTGAGACACTGTCTAGCTATGTAGTTCAGGCTGGTCTTGAATCACCATGTAGCCCAGGCTGTCCTCAAACTTAGGGTGATCCTCCTGCCTCAGCCTCCCAAGTGCTGATATTATAGGTGTGCTCCAACATGCCCTGCACAACAAATGTTTTAAAACATCTATGCTAGGTCTGAGCTAGGTTCTGATTATGTGAAGAGATTTGAGTTCCATAGTTCTTTGTAGTTTTATGAAGAAGCTAGATGAGTAATAAAGGAGCTATTCCAAAACAGTGAGAATTGATGAAACTTTACAGGTGGGACTTGAGAGCTTGAATAAGAGTAGCAGAAGTGGGGCAAGAAGACCCCCTTGGTAGGAAGAAACATGGCTGGGGAGGTACACCGAGGGACTAAGTCAGCTTGGCTGGTTCCCCAAATAGAACGTGTCCTCAGAGTTTATAGCATTAGTCAGTGCTGAAACTGAAAAGTCAGCAGTAACGTATTTCTTCTGTCCTGTGTTCTTTGAGCTAAAATGCAGTAATTTCACTTTGAAACAAAAAGAATGAGTTGAATTATTTTTTAGATTGATACTGTAAGTTTAACCTGCTTTCTTTTTTAATGCAGCGATTGAGAATGTAGATTGGGATACAGCCAAAAAAGTAAGAAAGCAAAACTATGCTATTGTCTTTCAACTTAAATTTAGTATAAATGTAAAATGTTTCTATATGTAATTGACCTACTGGTTAATATTTTAGGAATTACTATAACATTTTAATAACTTATTTGAAAGTATATTTATAGCTGATTGATTTAAGCTGATTCTTGTGCTTTTTTGTGGGGCATAAAAATGTATATAATCTAATTTTTAAAATTTTGCAGTTACAGGGACAGATCAGATCCAGTTTTATTTCTACTGAAAATTACCATACTATTGCTTGTCTCAGTCTTGTAGCCGGAGATTTAGCAAGTGAAGCTCCTGTGATAATTGGGGTAATTCTTTCTATAAAATTTTTGTTTGTTGCCTGAAGTGTTTCTTTGACAGCGTGTTATCTTTTTAGTTAAATTTCAAAGTAATTTGTAACATGTAAGAAAAAGGAAATTATAAAAATTAGTTTAATAAAAATAAAATTAGGTTAATAAAAATTAATTTTTAAAAACCCAAAGTTTCTATCTTGGAAAAATATTGCATCTTTATTTTCAATAGCCTTGCCCTGAAAATTTAGCATTTCTTTCAAGTCTGATTAGACAGATACAACAAAAACAAAACCAGAATGTTCCACAGTTATAGTAATGCTTGTGACTTTGTCACTAAGTAGAAATCAGATTTATTTGTTTGATTTTTTTACAGTGCTGGGAATTGAACCCAGGGCCTTGGACATGCTAGGCAAGTGCTCTTCCACTAAGCTAATCTCCCAGCCTGAAATCACAGGTTGTTGTATTTTTTTGGTACTGGGGATCAAACTCAGGACCTTGTACTTGTGAGGCAGGCACTGGCACCACTGAGCTAAATCCCCAGCCCATTTTTTAAAAAAAAATCACATTATTTTAAAAAAGATTACATTATTGCAGCTATCTTAAAATATTTTTTATACATCACTACTTTAAAATCATAGTGGATGCTGGATGTGGTGGCGCATGCCTGTAATTCCAGCACTTGGGAGACTGAGGCAGGAGGATTGTCTGAGTTTGAGGCCAGCTTGGGGTACATAATGAGTTCAAAACCAGCCTGAACTATGTATTAAGACCCTGTCTCAAAAAAAACAAAAAAAGAAAAAAAAATCATCATGGCTATTCAGTGTCTATCAGAAAGTACATTTACTTTTGGTGACAAACTCAGAAGTTCTCAGGAGCCTACTGTTTTATTTTGGATTTTGCTTTTTTTTTTTTAGTGGGGGATACCAGGGATTGAGCTCCACACCTTGTGTTTTGCAAGGCAGGCGGGGTGCCACTGAGCTAAATCCCCAGCCCTGCTTATGTTTGAAAGTAAAAGAAATCCTAAACTTCAGGTGATTTCTGCAAATATGTAAATTTTTTTTCCTATCCAGGTTTACAGATCCTTGTAATCTTGAAATAAGCCAAGTTAAAAATCTCTATTTTAGGCCCAGGGATTTAGCTCAGTGGTTCCGCCACCTGCCTTGCAAGCCCAGGGACCCAAGTTCAATCCCCGGTACCAAAAAAATTTTAAAAATCTATTTTAGAAATGGTCCTAGAGAATAAAAAACCCTGTCTTTTTTTTTTTTAAAACCCTATCTTGTAAGCGGTCCTACTTTGTTCTCAATCTTGGTTGGCCAACCAACTTGCAAGTACTTGTTACTATCCAAATGAGAAAATGGGCAAAATACTGGAAGAGGTCTTAAAGTTCATACTATGTCTTTTTAGGGCAAGATCCCTGAATATGCCTACTCCTTATTAAATGTTATTCATGTAATAACAATGAATATCAACATTCAGTTCTTCTCATTCTCTCCTGAAACTAAGAGGAACTGGGAGATAAAAGCTAATTGGACTTGAATATGTCAATTTTGGGGGGAGTACCAGGGATCGAACTCGGGTCCTTGTGCTTGTGAGGTGGGCAGCGGAAGCACTGAGCTAAATTCCTGGCCCACCCGGCCCATATTACTCATTTAAAAATGTATTTACAGGGCCAGGGATTTAGCTCAGTGGCACTGCACCTGTGTTGCAAGTGCAAGGTCCTGAGTTCGATCCCTGGTAACACAAAAAATAAAAAAAGAGTAATATACACAGTTTTCATGCACCTACTTTGAGAAGTATTCAGATCTTAGAACCAAATTTACGACTGTTGTACTATTTTTGCTTTTTAGGGAGTTGGTAATTGTGTATTCTCAAAATGGAAGCCAGACTCTTCCAAAAAAGAAATGACAGTTAAGAACCTTGTTGATGCAGAAATTATTAAAGGTAAAATGAGTTAATGAAACTATTTTCTGTAATTTTTTTTTTTTTTTGATACCGGGAATCAAACTCAGGACCTTGTGCTTGCAAGGCAGGTGGCAGAACCACTGAGATAAATCCCTGGCCCTTTCTGTAGTGATTAACAAGTTGTAATGTTCATGTTAATATACTTGGGCTAGTATATGGGCTTTTTACCAATCATTCTTTGAAACAAGCCAGATTTTTTTTTTTTGGTACCGGGAATCGAACTCTGGACCTTGTGCTTAGATTATTCGATTATTGTCTGTAACGTGACTGTTCTTGACATGTTGCAGTTCTTACTTTGTTTTGGAGAGTTTATATTTTAATGGTCATTCAAAAATATTAGAGGCAGGAATAAATGAAAATGGGAACATTTTTTTCTTTTGAAAATGGGAACTTTTAATTTAGATGTTCTGGGTGTCTCATTATGCAGAGTGACAGCTGGGGGGCATCTGCTTGGCCAAGTAGACGTGCAGGTGATGGTCTGAGGTGTCACTGGCAAGCTAGGAACCATGGAGATGGCCTAAGTGACCCCCAAACTATACACTGATTCTCACCTCAGTGATACAGAGGTTCCTACAGCATATGCAAGATAACTTCCACACCTTACCCGACCAGATCTCTGGAAGAACTGATGATATGTGTATAGTCACAGTGATGATCTGGGGAAAAGCATCACTTCATGGTGCAGGCTGGGGTGGAAGAACTGGAAGGGGAAAGCAAGACACCTGCCACTCAAAGGAGTTGAAGTCGCTGATAGTTTACACTGAAATCTGGAAAACCATTTTCTCAAGCCAAGAGACAACTGAATGACTTTTTGCAAATAACTGCCATATGTAGACAGGTTAATACTGTAAAGTGTGGGGGCTCTTTTGGTGGGGAGGGAACTTGTTCAGTTGCTTTAACGTTTTTTGTTTTTGTTTTGTAAGATAGGGTCTCGCTATGTAGTTCAGGCTGGGCTTGAGCTCACTGTGTAGCCCAGGCTGTCCTGGAACTTTAGATGATTCTCCTCCCTCAGCTTCCTGAGTGCTGCTGGGATTACGGGCGTATGCCACCAGCTAATGTTCTTAATTATTAAATACTAAAGCTTTGGCAGTTCCTGCATATTATGTCAGATTTTTTTGTTTGTTTTGTTTTTTTGAGACAGGGTCTTGGTATGTAGTTCAGGCAGGCCTTCAACTTATTACGTAGCCCAGGCAGGCCGCATGGTGATCCTCCTGCCTCAGCCTCCCAAGTGCTGGGATTATAGGCATGTGCCACCATGCCCAGCCAATTGTCAAATATTTTTTTGTGGTACCAGGGATTGAACTCAGGACCTTGCAGTTATGAGGCAGGCGCAGTGCCACTGAGCTAAGTGCCTGGCCCTGTCAGACATTTTTGTTTTGTTTTGGGTTTTTTTGGGTAGCGGGGATCGAACTCGGGTCCTTGCACTTTCGAGGCAGGCAGCAGAACCACTGAGCTAAATCCCCGGCCCCCAGACATTTTCGTTAAGTCATTTTTTTCTTCTCCTTTTGTGCTAGTTGTTTGATAACAGCTACTGTATAATTTTGTTAGATAGATAGTAAATCCTTCAATTATTGTTTAAAAAGTAAATGTAGTTCTAGCTTTCTAGAAATATGATTTTAATTTTAGTATGGCTATATAGGTAGCATGAAAATAAAATTCTTAGACATCTTGCTTTCTCTTTTTTAGGTGCAGTGAAGTTTCAGCTGATAGACAATCTACTTTTCGTTCTTGATACTGATGTATGTTTCTGATATTCCTTTGCCAGTGTTTTCACTTGATATTATGTTTTTTGTTTATTTGTTTGTGGAGCTGGGAGTGGAACCTGGGAACTCATGCAAAGCAAGTGCTTTACCACTGATCTGTACCTCTAGCTCCAATGTTACTTTTAAGAGAAAAACTATTGTCAAACTTACAAGAGCCCAGGGGCTGGGGGTTTAGCTCAGTGGTTCTGCCGCCTGCCTCGCAAGAGGAAGGACCCAAGTTCGATCCCTGGTACAAAAAAAAAAAGATATGGAGGATACAGGAGCCCAGCATAGTGGTGCACACCTGTAATCCCAGCACTTGGGAGGCTGAGGGAGGAGGATTACCAAGTGTTTGAGGCCAGCCTGGGCTATATACTGAGTTAGGGCCAGCCTGAACTACAAAGGGAGAACCTGCCTCAAAAAAAAAGAAAAAAACTTTCAAGGCCAAGGACTTCAGCTGGGCTAGATTACTGTCTTATGTACTGGGCTTTATTTCACTATACATATAAAAAATATATCCTGAAATGTAAATTTATAACCATTACGATATATGAGTGCAGTGTCTCTTGCAGAACGTGCTGAGTTTGTGGGATACTTACACTCTCGCCCCCATCTGGAACTGGCCATCTCTTCACATAGAGGACTTTCTTCTTACCACGGAAGCAGATTCTCTTTCATCAGTTACCTGGTGCGTTGGAACTCTAGCTAGGACAGTGTCCCTTCTCTTCACACTGGGTTTTGTGTCTGGTTTCGTTCAGATCATTTTATTATGTTTTGTATTCTAAACCACACTGTAAAACAGTGTAGTAGAATAAGGACTGATTTGCTGTTTGTCTTTTTTCCATTGGGAACAAAAAGACAATATGAACCTTCAAGAGTTGTTTGAGATAGAGTATCAGGGGCCGGGGATTTAGCTCAGTGGTTCCACTGCCTGCCTTGTAAGCACAAGGTCCCAAGTTCGATCCCTGGTACCAAAAAAGAGATAGAATATCAGTCTGGGCCATAAACATGGAGAAATAGAATCCAGTGTCCTCTCAAGTCCATTTTAACATTTATGTAAGAATATCACATTAATGAGGCTTATATCTAGTGATCAGTAAAGCTTGTTTGGTTTACTCACAGCTTCTTTTCTCATTTTAGGCAAGGGATTACAAATCTCAAGTTAGTAGCTCTGACAACTACAGCTAATAAGAAGGTATTGGAGAATTTTATTTCATGTCCATACTGTGTGTTACAAATAGCATTTACTGGGGCCGGGGATTTAGCTCAGTGGTTCTGCTGCCTGCCTCACAGGCAAAAGGTTCCGAATTCGATCCCTGGTACCAAAAAAAAAAAGCATTTATTAACACAAAAGTAGATAGTAAGTAGTGCTCACAGTATATTAGTTCTTAGCTCACAAATAGTTGACAAATCAGAAATAATCTTGCAGAATTCTTTTATTGTTTCAAAGAAAAGGGATATAAATCTTGGTTGCATATTTTACTTTATTTTTTTTGCGGTACCAGGTATCGAACTCAGGACCTTGAGCTTGCAAGGCAGGCATGGTGCCACTGAGCTAAATCCCTGTGCCTTGGCTGCATATTTTAAACAGCATTTTAGGAACAAAAAACATTCCTAAGAAAATGTTTATTAGGGTGATTCTTGTAAAATTCTGGGAGTCAGGAATTACTTTCACCGTTAAATACAAATTGTGGAATGGACTTATATAAATTTTCATGCAATAGATGTAGAAGGTAGAATAGAACATAAATTTATCTGTAATATTTAAGTTATACAGTAACAAGCTTGCCTATAAAGGATTTTTTTGCATTAGCTTTGTATATGAATGTTTTGAATATGTGGTTGTGATTGTCAAGTGCTATCTTATGTGTGTAGGGTTATATTAACCTGCTAAGTTAATTGCTTTTCTATTTCTCTTAGATGAAAAACCTTGTGGTTTATGCATTACCTACAATGGAAATACTATATTCTTTGGAAATATCTAGGGTTTCTTCTCTTGTTCAATCAGGAATTAGCACGGTAAGTTTGTACATATTTTAAAGTACTTTATAATGATTTTAACAATAATTAATCTAACTGTGAGTAGAAGCTAGTAAAACACCTGGATAGATCTCAGGTTTGTACCTGCATTCATTACTAGCAGAGTTTGTCAAATACACTTACATGACCAATGTCAATCTTCATATAAAAAAGGAAAAAGAAACCAGACATGGTGGCACAGGCCTGTAATCTCAGCCTCTTGGGAGGCTGAGGCAGGAAGATCACTACGGTTTGAGGCTACCCTGGCCTATGTAGTTAACTCAAGACCAGCCTCCTGAACTACATAGTGAGACCTTGTCTCAAAAAAAAAAAAAGAGGGCCAGGGATTTAGCTCAGTGGTTTTGCTGCCTGCTGCGCAAGTGCAAGGACCTGAGTTCAATCCCCTGTACCCCCCCAAAAAAAGTAATAAAGAAAGAAAAGAAAATCAGGTAAATAAAACATCACTCATCTCTCCAACTTTATTAAATATCTGCAGGAAGTATAAATAATAATTAACTTTTGGGAGTTGTGCATTTGTTTTTAAGTATTATTTTAATTGTTCAAATTCATGGAGTATACTACATGAATAAAGTGTATAATAAATAAGTTAAAGTAGTTAATATTTCCATCTCCTTAATCATTTAAAAGTTTTTGGATTAACATGTAATAATTGTATATAATAATTTAGTGTGACATTTTAATTTATTTTACATTGGAGTCTTTTTAAAAAAAGATTTTACCATTTTTTTTAATATATACGCACAAATACCATATAGTCTATTATTCCAAACCATTTAGAAATTATTTGTAGACTTCCTGACCTGTCACCTCTAAATGTTTAAGCAAATGTCTTTTATTTTTTAATTAAAAAATTTTTTTTTGCTTTTTTGAGATGGTCTGACCATGTAGTCCAGGTTGGCCCTGAAGTCACTATGTAGCCCAAGCTGGCCTTAAACTCTTGTGGCAATCCTCCTGTCTGGCATTACAGATGTGCGGCACCATGCCTGACTGGAAATATCTTTTTTTTTTTTCTTTCCGGTACTGGGGATCCAACTCAGGACTTTGTACTTGGCAGGAAGGCACAGCACAACTGAGTTAAATCCATGGCCCTGGAAATACCTTTTAACAATAAGGGCATTCTATAGTACAAGTTATTACTATTGGACAATTTAACATTAACATGATACTATTGTGAAATATACATTCCAATTTCAAATTTTACCAATTATACCACTTACTTGAAAGCTATATTTTTTTCTTCATCCAAGATCTAATTGAGGCTGTCTTACGGAATTTAGTTGTATTGGTCAGGAGGTAGTATAATCTAGAACAGTTCTGAATCTTTTGTCTACTTTTTTTTTTTTGGTACCTGGGATCGAACTCGGGTCCTTGCACTTGCGCAGTAGGCTCAAAACCACTGAGCGAAATCCCCGGCCCTGTCTACTTTAAGATATTGACATTTTTCTTTCTTTTTTTTTTTTTTTTTTTTTTTGGTACCGAGGATTGAACTCAGGTCCTTCCGCTTGCGAGGCAGGTGGTGAAACCTCTGAGCTAGATCCCTGGCCCGAGATATTGACATTTTTGAAGTCTCAGAGTATGGTTTTGTAAGTGTTTTTGTGTTTGGATTTGTCTAATGTTTTCATCGTGATTAGACTATGTTAAACTCTTTTGGCACAAGTACTACATGGGTTAGTTTTATGTCCTATGTGTCTTGGTTACTTTTCTTGTTGCTAAGACAAAATACCCAATATCCAAAGTTAAAGGAGGAAAGGTTTATTTTGGCTCCTAGTTTGTAGAGGTTTCAGTCCATAATGAGCTGGCTCCAAGGCAGGATGGCATGGTAGAGGAGAAACAGTTCATGGCAGGCAGAAGGCTCTAAGCCAGTGAGCTACAAGTGACAACAGCAGCGCTTTCTGTGCCTTATATATATATATATATAATATATATTTATATAATATATATTTTATATTATAATATATATAATATATTATATATATAATATATATTATAT
>NW_004624747.1:22685871-22699986 GCF_000247695.1 Heterocephalus glaber
TTATTATTTTTTGGTACCAGGGATCAAACTCAGGACCTTGTGCTTGCAAGGCACGTGATGGAACCACTGAGCTAAATCCCTGGCCCCCTGGATTAATTTTAAAATCCATCGATGAGGGGCCAGGAATTTAGCTTGGTGGTGCCATGCCTGCCTGCCAAGTGCAAGGTCCTAAGTTCAATTCCCTGTACCGGAAAAAATAATCCACTGAATAATAATTTTTTTTTTTTTGTACCAGGGATTGAACTCAGGACCTTGCACTTGTGACTGATGAATAATTTTTGATAGAACCATTTGTTACTCTAGTAATTATAAAATGAATTGCTTTTATATTTGAGTTTTAATCATTTTTTTTTATATTGGTAGGATACTATTTACCTTCTGGAAGGAATTTACAAAACTGATCCAAAGTAGGTCATGTTTTGTTTTATCAGATAAGTTGTTAAATAACAGCTTATCTAAGTTAAAATTTACTCAATGTGAAATGACAAGTGCATTTACAGCACTATCATTTTTCAGATTCTCTGAAGACTGCATCTCAGTTTTAGTGCTCAGGTATCTTACAGAAGCTTTACCAGAAAACAGGTAACCATCTCACATTCTTTTGCTCCTTAGACCTTAATGAAAAACTCATTTCCTGGTTGATAAACATTTAATGAAATTTCTGTTCCCACTTACCAGATTGAGTCGGTTACTTCACAAACACAGATTTGCAGAAGCTGAGAGTTTTGCCATTCAGTTTGGACTAGATGTTGAGGTAAGTGTGGGTGTTGAGGTATATTTGTCCCTATAACAGGCATTTCTTTGGTGGACTTGATGCTGAGGAGACGCAGACATAAAGCATTGGCAGGTAGTGTGAGCAGCCTTGTGATTAATACACGGCAGAGTAGGGAGGCCTTGGATGCTTCCGGGAACTCCTAGTGGTTTGGGCCAGAGTGGGGTTCTACGAGCAAGGGAGCGAAAGGAAGTGAATGGGCCAGAGCCTGGAGGGCCTCACGTGCACTGCAGAGGATTGAGGTTTCATCCTGCAGGTGATGAGGAAGTAATTTTGAGCCACAAAATGCCTTGGGTGGGCAGTTTGGAAAGACAGAGAGTTGTCTGGAAAAGCCTCAACCAAAAGGTTCAAATGTCAATCAGGAGCTGAAGCAACTTTCTGTGGGAGAGCGAAGCTGTGCTATGCAGTGGAGCTGTATGAGAGAGGGAGAGCGGCTGATAGGTATATACACAGTAGAATCAGCAGGGTGCAGTGGGTAAATACAGGGAGGGGCAGAAGACTGGAAACTGGCCAGGAGGACCTGGCTCAGTATACACATTGGGTGGTGGTGGCCTTGCCTAAAATGAGGAATGTGAGTGGAAGAACAGGTTCTGGTAACAAGATCAAGAATTCTGCTTTATAAACGTTGGCTGTTAGGAACCCGGGGAACTAGGAGTGTCTGCTAGGAAACCAGGGGGTGACCTGAGCTGACGGGACGTAGGGAAACCCAGAGGAGAGGCTCAGCACCTGGGGAGAATGCACAGCAGGAGAACGTGTGGAGTGGAAAGAGATCTGAGTAGGAGACCCTGGGCACCAGCCCGTGAGAGACAGGAGAAAGGGTCCACACGTGATCCACACGTGTAGGAGGAAATCAAGGAAGAAAACCCAGGAATGCACCAGTCCAGAAGCCAAGGAGATAAATTTTAAGCTGAGTAGAGAATGATTGTCAATTGCAGATGCTACAGAGAAGGTCATATCAATGCTGAAGTTCAACTGATGTTTTTAGTGTATGGGCATCACTGAATCTCTTGAAAAGTGTGTTTCCTGAGGAGGAGTGCAGGAGACAGCCTGATTGTAGTTCATTAAAGGGTTAATGTTTACCCAATGGGTGGACAGTGCCCATGTGGTGGTATATTATTTTATTTTATGGTACTGAGGATCAAACTCCGGTCCTTGCACTTGCACAGCAGGCGGCAAAACCACTGAGCTAAATCCCCAGCCCGGTATTTTAAATATATAGCATTTTACACATGTAGAATAATCCTATGTATGACTAAAGGAGTAAGTAAATCAAAGGAGTATTAAGTACGAAGAGCAAAATAATAGATACTTCTTGTGGGAGAAGGGGGACAGTGTATTCGTGAAGAAGACTGGGTTTTAGCTGTATTGGGATAATGCTCTTTTTCTTTTCATTTTCTTTTTGAGTCAGGGTCTTGCTTTGTAGCCCAGGCTGACCTTGAACTTATTATGTAGCCCAGGCTGGCCTCATACTCACAGAGATCCTCCTGCCTCAGCTTCCCAAGTGCTAGGATAACAGGCATGCATCACCACACCCACCTTATGCCCTATTTCATTTATTTTTTGGACCTGGGATTGCACTCAGGACCTTACGCTTGTGAGGCAGGTGTGCTGCCACTGAGCTAAATAACCGGCCCTATGCCCTATTTCTTAAGGGTGATGAGCACATGAGTATTTGTTGTATTATTGCCCTTTTGAATATCTAAGAGATTTCATTTAAAGACTGAATAGAAATACTAGCTCTGTGAAGCTGAGGCAGGACAGTTTTGAGCCCAGCCTGGGCAATTTAGGGAAATCTTTTCTCAAATTAAAAAAGGGCTAGGACCAGGGATTTAGCTCAGTGGTTCCGCTGCCTGCCTCTCAAACACAAGGTTCCGAGTTCGATCTCCGGTACCAAAACAAAAGGGCTGAGGATGTAGCTTTGTGAGAATGTCCTGGATTCAGTCAACAGTACTAAGAAAGAAAGAAAAGAGAGAGAGAGAGAATGGAACAAAAAGTTAAAAGACCTATGAAAAGAATGAGAGAAGTGGAGAAACTACTCTTTGTTACCATATTTAACTTTCAGAACCAAAAATCTGTCAAAATTGATATTCTGCACATAGAAAAACCTGAAATTTTGAATGTTTCTAAGTCTAGCCACTAAAGAATCTTTGACAGAGTTAGAAAACAAGACATGAGAGCCAGGAATTTAGCTCACTGGCAGTGCACCTGCCTTATAAGCACAAGGTCCTGAGTTTGATCCCCGCTACCAAAAAAAAGAAAAAGAAAACAAGACATGAACCTTAATTCTGTGGTCGCCTTGGAAGACCAGCTCCAAGCTGCACATGGTGGCCGGCATGTTACCTGTAGTCCCAGCTACTGAGAGGCCAAGGCAGAAGGATCATCAGGAGTTTGAAGCCAGCCTAAATGACGTAGTGAGACTCTCTCTCTTTATTTTTATTTTTTTTGGTACTGGGGATTGAACTCTGGTCCTTGTGATTGCGAGGCAGGTGGTGGAACCATTGAGCTAAATCCCCAGCCCAAGACTCTCTCTTTTTAAAAAAATTCTGGTACTGGAGACTGAACCCAAGACCTTCACACTAAGGTACATCCCCAGCCCTATTTATTTAATTTTGACAACAAGTCTTTGCTAGGTCACTAAATTTCCCAGACTATACTCTAACTTGTGATCCTCCTGCCTCAGTCTCCCAAAATGCTATGACTACAGGCATGTACCACCATCCCTGTCTTTTGAAAGAAAAACAAAGGGCCCAGCGATGTAGCTCAGTGGTGCTGCCTGGTAAGCGCAAGTTCCTGAGTTTGATCCCTGGTACCAAAAAAAAATTTTTTTTAATAAAAACAAAACAAACTCAGCTCCATTACTTTTGGGCTAATTAATTTGACACATATTACTGGACTTTTCTTGGGTCTTAGATTTAGTGTTTGGAAAATAGGGATGTTAGTAATTATCCCAAAGGATTATGATGAGATGTAAACACTTCTCAGAATTTTTATGAGAATTAAATGAGGTAATTCAGATAAAACTTTTTTTTAATAAAGCAGTGTTGGAGATTGAAGCCAGGGTCTTTGCACTGAGCTACATCCCCAGCCCTTTTTCATTTTTTATCTTGAGACAGGGCCTGCTAAGTTGTTAAGCTGCCCAGGCTGAGCTTACACTTGGAATCCTTCTGCTTCAGCCTCTTGGAGTGCTGGGATTACAGACATACACCACCATGTCCAGCTAAAACGTTTTTTAGTTGACAAATAATCATTGTATATACCTATGGAGTGTAATGTAATATTTTGATAAGTGTTTACATTGTGCAGTGGTTAAATCAACCTAATATATCAGTTACCTTATGTACTTGTCATTTTGTGTGTGCTTAAAAACATTTGATGTCTGTTAATAATTTTGAAAATATATAATGCATTATTATTTTTTTAATGTGTGTGTGAAATACTGGGACTGAAACCAGGACTTCACATTCAGCTTCAGACCCCACCCCTTTTTAAATTTTGGGACAGGGTCTCACTAAGTCACTAAGTTACCCAGCCTGGGCTTGAACTTGTGATCCTGTTACTTCAGTCTTCCAGAGTGCTAGGGTCACAGATGGGCACCACCATGCCCAGCTACATGATGCATTATTTTGTTTTGTTTTGTTTTTTGGTACCGAGCATCAAACTTAGGACTTGCGCTTCCGAGGCAGGCTACACAATACATTATTGACTATAAAGTCACCATGTTGTTCAGTCGTCTCTAAAACTTATTCCTCCTGTCTCACTGAAAATTTGTACCATTAATCAACATCTTTCCTTTCTCTGTCCACTCTCTTCCCCAGCCTATTGTAACCACTATTCTGCTCTTTACTTCTTTAAAAACTCTATTCTTTTAGATTCTGCATGTATATGAGATCATGTATCTTCCTTTTGTACCTGATTTATTTTACTTAGCATAATGTCCTGCAGGTTCATCCATATCATTGCAAATGACAGAATTTCCTTCTTTTTTAAAAGCTTAATAGTATTCCATCTTGTATATATACTACATTTTAAAAATCCATTTATCATTCATGGACAATTTAGGTTGCTTCCATGTCTTAGCTCACGTAAAATTCTTAGTGCGATAATTGATACATCCAGGAAGATCTCAGTTTTAAAAAATGGTTTTCATAATTCCTAATAATCCAGATTACTTTTCTGATATCTAAGGGTTACTTTCTTTAATCTTTTTGTTGTTATTGTTCTTTGGTTGGTTGGTTTGGTTTTTTTTTGGTACCAGAGATCAAACTCGGGACTTTGCACTTGCAAGGCAGGTAGCAGAACCATTGAGCTAAATCCCTGGCCCCAAATTGGTTGGTTTTTTTTTTTGAGACAGGGTCTCATTATGTGGTCCAAGCTGGCCCTGAACTCACTATGTACCCAGTCCATCCTCCAACTTATGGTTATCCTCCTGCCTCAGCCTCCCGAGTGCTGGGCTTACAGGTATGCACCACCACACCTGGCTCATCTTCTTTAATTTTTAATCCTGAGCCGCATGAGGATTCATCTTTTTTCATAATAGTGTATGTGACACAACTTGCTGTTAGAATCGATCATCTTCAGTTATTCCCATACTTCAAGTCACTTCATGTGGCATGTTTATGTTACAGCTTGTATACAAGGTAAAAGCAAATAATATATTGGAAAAACTAGCTTTGTGTTCTGTGGACACCAGCGAGCAGACCAAGTGGCAGCACCTGGTAGATGAAGCAAAGGAAAATCTGCATAAAATCCAGGTATGTGTTCCCAGCCACTCAGGATATAATCCCAGCACTGCAGTGTTGTGTTGGTCAGCGCTCAGTTGCCTTACTGTGTCTGCGTTTGTGAGCCAGGATGATGAGTTTGTGGTGAATTACTGCCTAGAGGCCCAGTGGATAACCTATGAGACTACCCAGCAGATGCTCAACTATGCCAAAACCAGGGTAAGGGATCAGTCTTTTCTTTTTCTCTTTCTTTCTTTCTTGGGAGAATTTGTTTTTATCATGCATCATTCTACCACCTTAAATATTGTGGGGTTGTTTTTTTTTTCTATTTTCCTATATCTGTATAGCAATTTCTTAAAAATAAAACTTTAAAAAAAATTTTTGAGACAAGGTCTTGTTCTGTAATTCAGGCTGGCCTTGAACTCACTGTGTAGCTCAGGCTGATCTCAAACTTGCAGTGATCCTCCTGTCTCAGCCTCCTGAGTGCTGGGATTACAGGCATGTGTCACCATGCTTGGCCTTTTTTTTTTTTTTGGTGGCACTGAGAACTAAACTCAGGGCTTTCACACCTAGCTATATCCCTAGCGCCCCCCCCTTTTTTTTGGTACCAAGGATCAAACTGAAGACCTTGTGTTTGCCAAGCAGCCAAGGTGCCACTGAGCTACATCCTTGGCTCCCCTAGCCCATCTTTATTCTGAAAGAAGGTCTTGCTAAAAGCCCCCAGACTGGGCTTGAACTTGTAATCTGCCTCACCTTCCTAGAGTGCTGGGATTATATGTGTATGCTGGCATGCCTGATCTAAAAGAAAAAAAAACTTTTTAGAATTATAGCTGTGTTGAGATAATTAGCATCATGCAATTCACCCATTTAAAGCTCTGTGACTTTTAGTATATTTACTGAATTTTTTTGTTCATTTGTTTTTTTGAGACAAGGTGTTGCCATATAGTCCAGGCTGTGAACTCACTATGTGGCTCAGGGTGGCCTCAAACTCACAGTGATCCTCCTGCCTCAGTCTCCTGAGTGCTGGGATTACAGGTGTGCCATCACACCCAGCTAGTTACTGAATTTGTGCAGCCATTATCGCCATCAATTTTATATCATTTTCATTGCCCCAGACACAAACCCCACACTGTAACAGCCACTGTCAATCTCATCCATCCCAACTCAGGCAAACACGAGTCTCTCTGCTGTCCCTACTCAATGTGCCTACTCTGGACGTTACAAATACATAAATGAAATACGTGGTGTTTATATCTGGCTTCTTTGACTTAGCCTGTTTTCAGGGTCTGTGCTGTTGAAGTGTGTGTCAGTACTATATTTCTTTGCGTTACTGGATAATATTCATTGTATGTAGGTAGGCCACATTTTGCATAGCCATTCACCCTCTGATGGGCACTTGAGTTCCATATTTTTGCTATTGTGAGAGGAATGCTGCTATAAACATGGTTGTACAAATATCTGTTTGAGTCTGTGCTTTCAGTTCCTTTGAGTATCTACCCATGGGTGGAATTGGTGGATCATATGTTAATTCCACGTCTGAGTTTTTGAGGAGCTGCCTCCTTGTTTTCCACATGGCTGCACCATCTCACATTCCCACCAGCAGTGTGCACAGGTTCCACTTTTTCCACAGCCTTTCCAACTCATGTTGTTTCTCTTTTGTGATATTAGTCATCCTAATGGGCATGAAGTAGAGGGTAAGTTTTTATAATGTTTGTACCTGTGTGTATTATGCAAAAAGAATATTTAAAAATAGATTCTTTTTGGGCTGGGGATTTAGCTCAGTGATTCCAGCACCTGCCCCACAAGTGCAAGGACCTGAGTTTGACCGCGATACCAAAAAAAATAGTCTTTTTCTCTTGTAGATTTTTCTTTTTTTTTTTTTTTTTGGTACCGGGGATTGAACTCAGGACTTTGCTCTTGCAAGGCAGGCAGCAGAACCACTGAGCTAAATCCCCGGCCCTGATTTTTTTTTTTTTTTTGGAGACAGGGTCCCACTCTGTGGTCCAAATTGGCCTTGAACTCACAGTGTGGCCCAGGCTGGCCTCAAACTCACAGTGATCTTCCTGCCTTAGACTCCAGAGTGCTGGAGTTACACTCATGGGCCACCATGCCTGGCTTATTATAGATCTTTTGGGTTTTTTTGGGTTTTTTGGTACTGGGGATCGAACTCCAGTCCTTGGGCTTGCGAGGCAGGCAGTGGAAGCACTGAGCTAAGTCCCTGGCCCAGTAATGACATTTTCATAGTAAAGTGTTCCTGTCAGTGTCCTATGAGTACAATTGCTCGTTATAGTCCATAAAATCAAAATATAACATGGGCAAATTGTTGTAGGCTGTTTTCATATAATGCATTTTTTTAAAAAATGTAATTTCCTTATTTTCTGTTCATTTCAGAATTAAATGCAGTTTATTATCAATGGTAATGTTTTCTATTAATTCACAGAAAGCTCCTCCTTTTTAATGAAAAACTTAATATAGCAGATGTTTTATTTTCATCCTTAGCTTTTGAAGAAAGAAGATAAAACTGTTCCCTTCTATTCTGAAGGCTTGATAGAGGTAATTACATGAGATTAATTTGGGGGTGAATGAGCCTTCACAATTTTCTCCCTTTCAACATAGGCTTGCATTTCTTCAGGAGCAAGTTGTTATTTTAATATCTCAGCTTACTTGTTTCCAAAATGGGACTATTAATAGTATCTTCCTTATAGAGTCACTTAGAGGTCATGGGAAATAACTCCTAAAAACTGTTTCCCATAGATCCTGATATCTGCTAAATTCTCAAATGTAAACTGATGATAATTATGATAATCCCCAAATACATGGGTGCATGTACAAGAGTGTATATAGCTGTAAACTCTCAAAGTAAAGTTTGTATAATTCAGCTAAGTTTTATAATGTCACTTACGTCATTGTGAAAAATGATTTTTTGAAGGGCAATATAATTAATATGTGTGTCCCTTTATAATTAAATGTGATTGGAAATGTTTTCATTATTCCATTTGGGATGTATATTAAATAAAGCTAGTTGGATTAATGGGGTTGACCTGTAATGTGGATAAAATGATAATGTGAGACTTCTGAAGTAGAATGATCCTAATTTTTGGTGTTTTTAAATTTGATGTCATTGCATACAACATTCAGATTATCAAGTTCTGTCTTCTTTAGGTACTAAGGGCTCATGCAAAGTTGACTACTTTTTATGGAGCATTTGGGCCAGAAAAATTCAGGTGTGTACATTCTGTTTTTAATTTTTACAATATAAATTAATTAGAAGTTTAGAATATTGTGGAAAAATACAGCATTCTTTTAGATAAATTTGTCTTACTTGGAGAGGAAGAGCTGGGGTGTTCAAATGATGGAAAGTATTATCTGTCTAGCAAAAAACAATTGGCTTAAGGACCTCCTTGTCTTTTGGGGGTTATTTTTTTTGACATCCAGGCTATATGTAGCCCAGGCTGGCCTCAAACTCAGGGTGATCTTTCGCCTCAGCCTCTGAAGTGCTGGGATTGCAGGCATGTGCCACCATGCCCAGTTGTGTCATTTAAAAAATATGAATATGTTTTTCTCATAATCATTCTCTTATATCTTCCACTGGTTCATTTCCTTTTATTAAATTTTTTTTTTTTTTTTGGTACCAGGGATCGAACTCGGGTCCTTGCACTTGCGAGGCAGGCGACAGAACCACTGAGCTAAATCCCTGGCCTCCTTTTATTAATTTATCCTGATAACACAGGGATGTCTGTGTTAGTCAACTTTTTATCACTAACAGAAACCACTAAAAGGAGGAGAAATTAGTTATGGCCCGTGGTTTCAGATTTCAGACCATGGTCACTTGGCTTCTTTGCTTCTGGGCAAGAGTTCGGCAGAGCATCATGTCAGGGAGTATGTGCTAGGGCCACACAGTTCACCTCCTGATGCACTGGGCCAGAGAGAGGAGAGCCAGAGCAGAAAGGGCTTGGGACAAGATGTAGTCCCCGAGGGAAGCCGCCTGACCCACCTGCTTCAACTGGGTTTCATGGCCTAAGTTTCCTTCATTTCCCAGTAATGCCTCAAGTTGGGAATCTGTCCGTGGATGAATCCACCAATGGTTAGAGTCCTCCTTATCCAGTTATCTTGTACCCCTGGACATTGCTGCATTGGGGAGCAGGCTTTTGCCACATGAGCCTTTGGGGACTCTTCCTGTTCTAACTGTAATAATAGCTCATATTTGAAAGTAATATTTTTGGTGCATGTATGAATACACATAAATTCAATTACTGAAAATGCAGTTGTTGAGGCAAAATGTATGTGCATAAGAGTTTGGATATGTAATTGTTTGGGTAGAGTAGAAGAGTGCCTGCCCATTTTCTCATTCATTCACCAAGAACTTGTAAAAGTTTCATTTTTGCTAATTTGATGTTTGAAAAAAGTATTATAAAAATATTGCTGGATTGCTTTCTTTTCTTCTTTTTTTTGTTTTTGTCTTTTGTTTTTTGTTTCTTTAGACAGGGTCTCACTATGTAGTCCAGCCTGGCCTTGAACTCACTGTGTAGCCCAGCTGGTCTCCATCTCATGGTGATCCTTCTGCCTCAGCCTCCCAAGTACTGGGATTTGTTTTAAAGGTTTATGAGGAAAAATTTTAAAAGAGCAAACTAGTTAATATGCACAATGATACTCACTTGGAAAGTATAAGCTTAGTGTGTTTTTAAACTACTTTTTCCTTCCTTTGACTTCTCAGTAGTAGTTCTTGGATTGAATTCCTGAATAATGAAGATGACCTTAAAGATATTTTGCTACAACTAAGAGAAGGAAACCTTGTCTGTGCACAGTATCTTTGGCTGAGACATCGGGTAATACATTTTGCATTTTTTCTTAAAAGCCTTTAAACTCCTGAGATGGAGGTCTGACTCAGTTGAAACCAACAGGGGCACATATGATTGGGTAATAGAATATTGTCAGATTGATTAGACATGCCTGTCCCTGTGATGATTCTAAATCAGAGGAAATACTATAAAGATACAGTAGAACATTATTTTACCTCATGGAGTCCAGATAGCTCCAAATCTTAGTTCAACAAGCAACATTTTATTAAGGTATTCACTGATCGAAGCCCAGGTTGTGGTTAAGTAGTACCTATGGTCCCAGCTGCTCAGGAGACTGAAGCAGGAGGACCTCTCAAGCCTGGAAGTTGGAGCCAGCCTGGGCAACATAGTGAGACCTGGTCTCCTAAAAAAATTATTCATTTGAATTCCCTTAATGTTGGCTGATGTTGATCTATAGTATTAGGACCAAAAAGTGTTGTGTTGTGGCGCCATTAGCAGACACATTGCTTGTAAGCATTTGTGCTATCATCTCCATATATGTCTTCCTTAAAGCACATCTCTGCTGGTTCCTGTGCTACATAATTCATATATCATTCGGCACTTACTGATGGGAGAGTTTGTGGGTTGTGGCCCCCAACTTGAACCATTTGCATAGATAAATCACTTTTAGCACTCATTAAATCAGTAAGATATTCCATGGGTTGACTTCCTAATATAACAGGTTTTTGCTCTTGGGAAGGTGGTCAGTCTTGGTTTGTTAGATAAGCCCTAATTTCTCACTCTGTAATATTTAGGCAAATCTTGAAAGCAGGTCTGATGTGAAAATGCTTGAGAACTTGTTGAACTCGATTTCTACACCAGTCTCTTTGCAAGACCTTTGTCCGTGGTTTAAAAATGAGGTGGTCCCGTTTGTGAGAAGGACTATACCTGAAGGACTGGTGAGTTTTTCCCAGGAGTTCTACTCTTGATGATTTCACTTAATTTGTGTTACATCAAATCACTGAAGATCAAGTTACAGTACTACCAGTTAGTTAGCTTTTTTAATTGTCGTAAGACTAGAGGTGTAGCTCGGTGGTAGAGCATGCGTGAGCCCCTGGTTCAACCCCCAGGGCTGCAAAAATAAATGAACAATTTTTAAGAGATAGTCAGGGAGGAATTTAGTTATTTTAGTGATTCTGTATTGAGAATTTTTAATGATATGTGTTGCAGAAAATTCTTGCAAAATGGTTGGAACAAACAGCCAGGAACCTTGAATTAATGGATAAGGTAATACTAATATACTTAAAGTGGAAAAGACTTTTGGCACTACCCCAGCAGCATGAAACACTATTTTTTAATGGTCTGTAATGTTTTTTAAAGGCAAATTGGCCAGAAAATGGACTTCAACTGGCAGAGATATTTTTCACAGCAGAAAGAACAGATGAGTTGGGACTGGCTTCCTCTTGGCACTGGATTTCCTTGGTATGATGTAGAGAATGGATTTTTAGTAATGAAGCAGTCACTTTATGTTAGTTTGTCTACATGTATGTAGAGAAAAGTATCTGCAAATAGATGTATGTCTTAAGGTTTCTGTTTTTATGTTCCTTTTATTTGTACCTTTCAAATCCACAAAATCAAAAATTTCCTTTTTTCCTTTGTGATATTTCTATTACAATACGAGCCTATTTTAATGCTCTTTTTCTCAATGGAACCAACCAAAAGCAAACAATATAAGAATATTCTCCTCAATAGTGTAATTGGGTATTGTGCAGTAGCAGTATTTCATAATCCTAAAAGAATAAAACTTACTAATACATTAGGATTAGTTTTCAGAGTACAACCAGGATTTCTTCTGTTTAAACTAGTAGGCCATAGGATTGCTGAGAGTTGGAGGCCAGCCTGGGATACATAGTAAGTTCAAGGCCAGTCTGAATTATATATAACAAGACCCTGTCTCAAAAAACAAAACAAAAAACTAGTAGGCCTTTGCTTTATCTGACAGCATTTGCTAGGTATTCCTACAGCTATTAGGGCTAAAATAGCAGTGTTTTGTTTTGTTTTGTTTTTTAAAAGATCGAAGTGTAAAATTCATGAGACTTTCTGTCAGTCTGGAAAAACAGCAGTGCTCTAGCCACATAGCTTGCTGAGAGTGGGTGCCTCACATGGGTGAGGTCCTGGGTTCAATCCCCAGCTCCGAAGACAAAACAAATAAACAAATAAACAGCAGAAAACAGGAACTAAGATCAGGAATGTTGATTTTATACTTGAGGTTAATGAAATAAATTTATTATTTGTCTTGTAAATTTCTTCAAGTTCTTTTCCTTTTAGAGTTTCTAAATTTTTGAGATTGTTCATTATATTGGGGGAGATAATGTAGATACCTGTAACCTTGGTTCCTAGGGAGACTGAGGCAGGAGGATTTCAACCTTAGGGCCAGCCTGGGCAACTAAGCAAGACCCTTTCTCAAAATAAAAATAAGAAAAGTGTTGGATATGTAGCTCAGTAGTAGAGCACTTACCCAGCATGTATAAAGCCCTGGGTTCAATCCCCAATACCGCAAAGAAAACAAAAAAAGTTTATTGAGAGTATCATAATTTGGTTTAGATTAATATATGAGATATTATAATCTCACCTCTGAATTATTACATTCTTCAGTACTAGAAAATTATGGCCTTAAAATATATTTTTCTTAAAAAAATTTTTTTTTTCTGGTACTGGGGATTGATTGAACTCAGGACCTTGCACTTGTGAGACCGGCGCCGTGCCACTGAGCTAAATCCACAGCCTCTTAAAATGTATTATTAAATCACATTTCTCATGTTTTAGCTTTAAAAAAAAAAAAGCTGCTATGTAGATTGGGCCAGGGATTTAGCTCAGTGTTTCCAGCGCCTGCCTCGAAAGCGCAAGGTCCCGAGTTCGATCTCCAGTACCAAAAAAAAAAAGGTGCTATGTTTTAGCTTTAAAACATAATGATACTTCTTTTATTACCTAACTCAAGAATAATCTATTGCTTTCTGATATAGAAAGTTCTTGTTATTAATTATACCTAATGATTATATTCTTTTAAATGAGGATTTTATTCTTTAGGTTTTTTTTTTTTGGTGCTGGGGATCGAACTCGGGTCCTTGCACTTGCACAGCAAGCAGCGAAACCACTGAGCTAAATTCCCAGCCCGTTATTCTTTAGTTTTAAGCAGTTTACTGATTGCTCATTGTAATATGTTTTTTTCCATAAAAGAGCCCCCCGCTTTTGGTTTGGTTTTTGAGACAGGCTCATGCTGTATAAATTTCAGGGTATGTAGTAGTAATCCAGACTTGTTCAGGCTGGCCTTGAACTCACTTTGGAGCTCAGGCTGGCCTTGAACTTGTGGCAATTCTTCTGCCTCCCGAGTGCTGAGCTTACAGATGTTTGCCCCCATGCCCAGTTCTTTTTCTTCCACTTGCTGTTGAATACTACTTTCTCTTTTCCCTGTTAGTTGCCTTTTACCAATATTAAAAATTCCTTTCCATATATATAAAACGTTAGAAAATGTTAAAACTCTATATCTGGTCATGATCTATGTAGATAGATAGGGCATTTGAGGAGGATATAAATGATATATGTGTACCCACGTATACCTATAGTTCTAAAGGAAGTTATGGTAATGTTAATTTTCTATTTTTTTAAGAAAATTTTGACATTCTAATATCTGTTAATTTATAACTCAGTAATTTTAGTTAAAATTCTACACAATAAAGTTTTTTTAAACTTATAGAATTCTGGGCCAGGGATTTAGCTCAGTGGTTCCACCGCCTGCCTCGCAAGTGGAAGGACCCGAGTTCGATCCCCGGTACCAAAAAAAAAAAAA
>NW_004624747.1:22700086-22715827 GCF_000247695.1 Heterocephalus glaber
TTTTTTAAATTCTATAAAATTTAAAGCATTAGTTGCTTCAAAATTGCAGGTTTCTTGTTATGTATGTAATCATGGTCATTTTTTTTTCTATTCTTTGAAGTAAGTTTGACTTTGTTTCCCTCTCACATTTTTACTTTATATCTTTAACCACTTTAATACTTTTATTTTAGAAGGATTACCAAAATACCGAGGAAGTATGTCAATTACGGACTTTGGTAAACAACTTGAGGGAGCTGATCACATTGTATAGGAAATATAACTGCAAATTGACCCTCTCTGATTTAGAGAAGGTAAAATTCTAGGCTCATCAACCTTATTATGCTTATTGTACCCAGTCGTGACCAGGGTCTGCATTTATGTCATCTTTCTTGTCTGTCACCCAGGAAAATACAACCACCATTGTGTTCCGAATGTTCGATAGAGTGTCGGCCCCAGAACTTATTCCCTCCATCTTAGAGAAGTCTATAAGAGTTTACATGAGGGAACATGACTTACAAGAGGAGGAACTTCTCTTGCTGTACATAGAGGTAACTTCTTTAGATCCAGCCATATTTCCAGGAACTGTTTAGCATACTATGGTATTAAATGTTCAACTCTTTAAGGAGTATCATGCTGGGACTCACACAGTACTTTGTAGGTTAAGAAAATGGATTAATTTGCTACTGAGGACCTTGAACAAGATAGAAAAATAGGAGCTGAGCATGGTGATGAGCACCTGTGACCCCAGCTCCTGGAGAGGCTGAGGAGGGAGGAACGCTGGAGCCCACATGTGGGAGGGCCTTTTCCAAAGCATTATTGTGAAATAAAAGGAAAATGAACTCAATGAATGTTGCATTTTTTCTTTTCTTTTGGCACTGGTTATTAAAGCCGAGGCTTTGTACATGCTAAGCACATACTCTAGCACCCAAGCCTAGCAATTATTTTTGTAGACACAATGCTGAAGTAATCTGATTTGTAGATCTTTCAAAAAATTTTTTTATGAAAATATAAAACAAAATTTCATAGTAAAATTATAAGAGAATAATAACAGTATACTGTATCATTACCTGCAAAATAGTTACTTTACTCAATACAGGACATAAACCAAAAAGATTCGTAGAACAAAAATCAAATCATAACACAAACTTTGTTTTTAGTGAACTAAGATAAACTAGTACTATAATTGAAGCACAGCATATATATTGAAATATTTCTAAAACAATGGAATATGTAATTTGGGAAAGTATATGAACTTCTCCCTGTTTCCTATTTAGCTCCTATTTTGCTCTTTGTGTAATATATATAGTGTGTGTGTGTGTGTGTGTGTGTTTCTTTTTGCGTACCAGCAATCAAATTCATGGCCTCACGTTTGCCAGGCAGGCATGGTGCCGCTGGAGTTACATCCCCAGTCCATGTTTCTCATATAAGAGAGGCCATGCAGTATTTGACCTTGTTTGTCTGACTTATTTCACTTAACATTATGTTCTCAAGCTGCCTGAGGATTTAAAAAATATTTTTTGGTACCGGGGATCAAACTTGGGACCTTGCACCTGGGAGGCAGGCGGCAGAACTACTGAGATAAATCCCCAGCCCCTAAGGATTTTTTTTTTACATTTTCTACATGTATAAAATTGAGCACTGGGCCAGGGATTTAACTCAGTGGTGCCACTGCCTGCCCTGCAAGCGCAAGGACCCAAGTTCAATCCCCGGTACCAAAAAAAAAAAAATTGAGCACTAAAGTTTGGACAATTTCCTTTTCGGTTTTTTGAGATGGTCTTGCCAGGTTGTCCAGGCTGGCCTTAAACTCACTATGTGGCCCAGGCTGCCCTTGAACTCATGGAGATCCTCTTGCCTTAGCCTCCCCTGAGTACTGGGATTAGAGACATGCACCACCATACCCAGTTTAATTTTTAATTATTGTTCCACATTCAATGACTATAGGATTTTGTTTTTGTTGTTTTATGAATCCATAAAGGCAATTTAAGTCTATCTTTGTGTGTTTGCAATTTTTTAGTGAGAAGTTTTAATATTTGAATATATATCCATGTTTATCCCTTCTTAGGATTTATTAAAGAGATGTAGCTCAAAGTCCACATCCCTCTTTGACACAGCTTGGGAAGCAAAGGCCATGGCAGTGATTGGATGCTTGTCTGATGCAGATGTGAGTAACATAAGTGATCATCAGGTTTCCCTTTTCAGCACTGGATCTTAAAGAATTTTTTCTGATCATAAGGAGACAAGTTTATGAAGAATTTATGTGGTATGAAAAAGAAATAAAAAGAAAATAAAAACCACTCATAATTTTATTAAAAAAAAAAAAAAGGAAATATTCCCATTCCCCCCTAGAGGAACTGCCGTGGACAAGTAAGTGCAGATCTCTCCAGGGTTTCTGTGGTTCAAACAGAGACATGTTTTCAATATGTTGTACTATTCCTTTAGCATGATATTACATTATTATTACTTACCATTATAAAACAATAAAATCATGAAAACTATTTTTAAACAGAGAGATACTGCCCACTGTAGAATGGCATAGACTGTATGATTCTGCCGTGTTTCAGCAGACATAATACTTTTGTGAAGTTACCTAAATAATAAAAGTGTCTTTATGGGGCCGGGGATTTAGCTCAGTGGTTCTGCCGCCTGCCTTGCAAGCGGAAGGACCCGAGTTCGATCTCTGGTACCCCCCAAAAACAGTCTTCATGTGTGAAAATGGGAAGAAATCACGCGTTTGTGGTTGGAAGGGCAATAGTCTCAAACTGTGGTAGATGCCAGCAGTGAAAGGTCCTGGGGAGCCGTCTGTTCTCGTGCGGTCTCTCTGCAGCTCATCTTCGACGCAGTGCTGAAGATCATGTACAAGGCCGTGGTTCCTTGGAGCGCGGCGGTGGAGCAACTGGTAAAGCAGCATCTGGAGATGGACCATCCCAAGTAAGGTTCCCGCCTGCCACCCTGCATCTGTGTAGCTTTCACATCCAGTTGCATTTTTTTGTTGTTTTTTTTTTGAGACAGGGTCTCTCTATGTATCCCAGGCTGGCTTTGAATTGACAGTGGTCCTCTGCCTCCCGAGTGCTGGGATTACAGGTTTGTGCCACCATTCCCGACTTCAGTTGTGTTTTTCATTGACTCCATCCCATAGCATTTCATTAAAAAGATGATCCAGCTGGGCATGGTAGCACATGCCTGTAATCCCAGTACTCAGGAGATTGAGGAAGAGGGTCGCCGAGAGTTTGAGGCCACCTGGGCTACACAGTGAGTTTTAAGGCCAGGCTGGTCTCCATAGCGAGACCCTGTCTCAAAAAAAAAAAAAAGACAATCCATGCTAATACCAATAAGTTTACTTTCAGAGTGAAGTTATTACAGGAGAGTTACAAACTAATGGAAATGAAGAAACTTTTACGAGGCTATGGAATAAGAGAAGTGAATCTCTTAAACAATGAAATAATGGTAAGTTCACTAGTTGAAGGATCTTTTTTTCTATTTCTTGGGCAACACAGGAAATTTAATGAAGATTTTATATTCTAAAAAGTTAGTAGAAAAAAAAGTCAGTAGAACTAGATTCTCCACTACTTTTCTTTTGTTAGGTACATTGTAAATAGGGTGTTTATTTATGAAAGTATTAAGGGCAGCAAATTGTAACTTAAGCTAAGAAAGAATGACAGGAATAACCCAAAATTCAGAATATAAATCATGTTTTCATCTTTCATACAGTTTAGTTTTTTGCTGCATTATTTTAATTGTATGGCTTTTTTCCTGATGAGCCAGTGATTCCTGGCTTCTCTGGGATCTTCCATGACGAGCAAAGCGCATATTGTCTCTATTTCAGAGGGTGGTCAGATACATTCTCAAACAAGATGTCCCATCTTCCTTAGAAGATGCTTTAAAGGTGGCCCAAGGGTATAGGTTGTCTGATGATGAAATCTACAGTTTAAGAATTATCGACCTGATTGATAGAGAACAGGTATGAAAGTTTATTGTTTCATAGGGCTCCTTTATTAACTAAATCCCTGGAAATAGAAACAAATCAAATTATTCAAATTGACTTTCACAAAGTATAGTTATACCAACATGAAAAACTATTAAAATGGCTGTTTTTTCCAGGTCTGTTAGTTTTTTAGGTGCAGTTAATGATTTCTTTTTATCTAATTTTTTTTTCAATTTTCCCTGGAAATTGAACCCAGGATCTTTGCATTGAGCTACATGCCTACCCTTTTTTTATTTTTCATTTTGAGACACTGTCTCGCTTAGTTGTTGAGTTGCTAAGTTGCCCAGACTGGGCTCAAAGTTGTAGTCTTACCTTAGTCTCCCTGAGTGCTGAGATTACAGGTATGCACCACTGTTCCTAGCTTACTTTTTCATATTTTTATTTCATGATTTCATATTTTCATGATAATTCTATCATGAAAGGCATGCCTAAGAAGTATACTTATCTTTAATACCTAAGGGTGTATTTTTTACTTTTATTTTTTGGGTACTGGGAATCAAACTTGGGAACTTGTGCTTATGAGACAGTCACCAGAACCACTGAGCTAAATCCCTGACTGGGTGTATTTTAAATTTACTCTATGGGTTAGGGATGTAGCTCAGTGGTAGAGCTGGCCTGCCATGTGTGAGGCCCTCAGTTCAATCTGCAGTACCCCCCCACTCAAAACAGAAACCTAAACTATAATCTATCAAAATATCTCTTTACCTTTCTTTCTTTCTTTTTTTTTTGGTACCAGGGATCGAACTTGGGTCCTTGCACTTGCACAGCAGGCAGCAAAACCACTGAGCTAAATCCCCGGCCCCTAAACCCGGGTCTCTTGCTTGCTAGGCAAGTAAGGTCAGGTTCTTTCTCTGTTTTTCTTGTCATCTTGAAGTAGAAGAGAACGAGGTAAGGCCAAGCTAATGACCCTTATCTCTGCCGGTTTGTAGGGTGAAGACTGTCTCCTCCTACTGAGGTCTCTGCCTCCCGAAGAAGCTGAGAAAACTGCAGAAAGAGTCATCATCTGGGCACGACTGGCCTTGCAGGAAGAGCCAGACAATTCTACAGAGGTGAGGTAGCGAGAAACCCAGTTCTTTTTTTATTTTTTTTGTACCAGGGATTGAACTCAGGACCTTGCACTTGCCAGGCAGGTGCTGTGCTGCTGAGTTAAATCCCTAGCCCAAGAAACCCAGTTCTTACACGTTACTCAATGGGATGATGGACTTAGGCTCCCATGAATGAACATTGGCCCATCTTACTACAGTGCTAGAGTTGTCTCAGCCAGGCACTGTGGTGCACACTTGTGATACCAGCATTTGAGAGTCTGAGGCAGGAGGATTGCTGTGAGTTCAAGGCCAGACCAAAACAAAAAACAAAAACTACTAGATTGGAGTCCTCTGAAAATTTCTGTATAAATTTGCTACATAGGAAAAACAACAACAACAACCACCAAATATGGCTACTTTTGAGTAGTTGATTTAGCCCACATGAATAACCCAGGATTTGTGAGTTAGATTGATTAACTGAAGTGGCCGTTGTACATAAAGGATTTTCCTTGGAAATACAGGACATAGACATTACTGTCAGATGTTATCTGCAGACCAACATAAAGGTAAATCATCTTAGTTCACACCCAGAAATGGTCAAAGAGAGCCATTTCACTTCTTTTGTCATTTATCCAGGATAGTTGAGTTTTTAAGACAAATGACTTTTCTGACAATATTTGGAAGTGGTACAGCCTCAGCTCAATCTCTGTCTAATCTGTTGTCTCTGCTCTTTGTGTGTACGTGCATGCATGTGCCAGTGTGTGCACATGCATGTGTGCTGGGGTGAGGGGCGTGCTGGGGCTTCACATGCTTCTCCACTGAGCTCAGCCAGCACCCACTTAGTGTCCTTTGATTCCATCTTCTCCCTTTTTTCCTTCTCTCTTTTTAAAAGCTTTATAATAACCACTGGAAGTAATAGTGATTATTTATTAGACTTATTTTTTTTGTTTTGAGACAGGGTCTCGCTGTATATAGTCTAAGCTGGACTCGAACTTGTGGCTATCCTCCTACCTCAGCCTTCCAAATGGTGGGATTACATGAGTGCACCACCATATGCGGCTAGACTTTTGTTCCTTAAGCTATTTTTTAGACATCTGTTCTTTTTAACTTTTCCTGAGACTGTTTCCAAATGTTTAGAGTAAGTAATTCTATAAAAAAGAAAGAGGGTCTATTAATCATAGTATAGTTGTAATGTTGAGAGATTTGTACATTTTCTGAGATTTCTAAATCAGATGTTGAAGAGCCCATACTAATGCTTATCATGTCTATCCTATATAAGACTGTGCTCCTAACATGGACCTCTCATTTTTCAACCACTTTCAGTGTTTTTTCTGATTTCTTGGGATTTTGTTTGTTTTGTTTTGTCTACAGTGCTGGGGGTTGAACCCAAGGCCTTGTACATGCTGGGCCGGCATGGTACCATTGAGCTGCAGCCCAGCTCCCCATGCCAGGCTCATTCTGTGTTTGCATGTGTCCTGCTGACACAGTCGGTAAAGGAAGTGCATTTCATTTTGCATGTTTCCTTCCAGGACCGGGCCTGGAGAATCTGTGTGGCAAAGACATCAGTGGACATCCTTAAAATACTGTGTGACACTCACAAAGGTAATTTCTATCTCTTGGCATTGTTTTGTCCCAGACCTCACCCTTTCAAACAAGGCACAGTGATAGCTTTCATCACACCCACAGTTTTCCTGCTTCTGTATTGACCTTACCTGTTTTTCCTCATGAAAAATCTTCCTTATTTTATCAAAAGCTTAACAACAAAAGCATGCAAAATCACCTTATCTTTTGCTGGTAAGTATGTGTCAGTGGTAGACTAGATTTTTTGGGGGGGTACCTTGCTCATTTTTCTCATGGATCAGTTGGTTATGATTGAGGCTAAATTTTTTTTTGGTACTGGGGATCAAACTCAGGACTTTGTGCTTGCAAGGCAGATGGTGGCGCCATTGAGCCAAATCCCCAACTAGGCTAAATTTTACATTTGAACTTGAAACAGTTAAGAAAATAATTCTTGGGCCAGGGGTTTAGCTCATTGACATCGTGCCTGCCTCACAGATGCAAGGTCCTGAGTTCAATCCCCAGTACTGAAAAAAAAAAAAAGAAAGAAAAAAGAATTCTTTTGGGGGAAAAACTACAATTTACTTCAGAATAATTGCCATTTTTCTATTTTTTTTTTTTTGGCAAAGTTTTTCTACGTTAGTAGTTTGAAATGGTCTTCCAATCTGAATCGATATTTCCAAATATAGTAGATGGTGAAGCAGGGTCACATGAATGGTTACACATAGGCTCTAGAGTCAAATTGTCTGAATCCACAGTCCTGGCTCCAATACCTACTACCCTTGTGGCCTTTTCATGACTGTTTTTCTATCTGTAAAATGGGCATAAAAGTACCTCCTATGAGTTTATTTCTGAAGTATATTAACAGCACACTAATTTATTAATAATAACGTTTTTTGGTACTAGAAATTGAACCTAGGGCTTTCACACTGAGCTACATCTCCAGCCTTTTCTATGTTTTATTTTGAGAAGGTTCATTAAGTTGCTATGGTGCTCTGGCTGGCCTTGAACTTTTTTTTTTTTATATATTAATTGGTACATTTTAGATATACAGTACATTTACATTTATCCTTGAGTGTTTGTACCTGAACATGATGTATCTTAGTTCTTATTTTTTCCCCATTACCTCTGCACCCTTCACCCCTATCACCCTTCCCTTGCCATTTTTCTTTAATTACCCTTTTCTACCTCCAGAGAATCGATTTCTTTTTTTCAAATTAGATCTTAGAACTCTTTTTGAACTTGTCTTGTATCAGCAACTGAAAAGAATTGTTAAAGAACCAAAGCTAATTAATACTTCAGCTTTTAAAAATTCTGATAATGTGGTATTTTACGTGTTTTCTATTACCATAACAAGTTCCTGAGATTGGGTACGGTGATTTGTAAGAATAGAGCTTTAGGGCCGGGGATTTAGCTCAGCAGTTTCCACTGCCTGCTGTGCAAGCGCAAGGACCTGAGTTTGATCCCTGGTACCAAAAAAAAAAAAAGACTAGAGGTTTATTTAGCTCAGAGTTCTGGGGACTGGAAAGATGAAGAGCCTGGCTCTGGCCTCTGCTTAGCATCTGATGAGGGCTCCTCGCTGCCTCAGAACAGCCCCAAGCGCAGCTCCTGTGGGACAGCGAGCTTGGTGCAAGTGCCAGAGAGACAGCTTTTATACCAAATCCACTCCTGCAGTAAACCATTAACCAGAGCCCTCAGGACCCGGTCACCTCCTGGTACCATTACCACACTTGTGTGTCTGGAGACACACACTCACAACATGAACTGTGGAATTTGCGTATGTGCTTTAACTTAAAATTTTAATTGCAGACAATCTCCAGAAGAAGGATGAATATGAAGAAATCCTGAAACAATTTAAAGTGGTTGCCAGCCTACAGGTAAAGATGTTGAGCTGTGTACCAATGTTATTCCTCAACCATGCATAGGAGATTTTAACAGATGTCCCTCCGTAAAGTTTTCTCCACTTACCTTCAGAGACCTTGTGTGCTGGTCCTCTTGATCTCTCTTTCTAACAATTGAGATGTAATACATTTAACTAATTTTTTTAAGTGTACAATTCAAGGCTTCTTGACATATTGCATTATTTGTTTTAAAAATTATAGTACTGGGGGCCAGGGATTT
The DNA here is from genome assembly GCF_000247695.1 of Heterocephalus glaber. The sequence goes on from NW_004624747.1 coordinate 22,708,751, forward strand.
AGCTCAGTGGTTCCACTGCCTGCCTTGCAAGGACAAGGACCCGAGTTCAATCCCCGGTACCAAAAAAACATTATAGTACAGGTGGTACACGCATATAATCCTGGTACCCAGGAGACTGAGGCAGGAGAATTGCTACAAATTCAAGCCTCCCTGGGCTACATAGTGAGTTGAAGGCCAGCCTGAACTACATAGTGAGACCTTGTCTCAAAAAACACAAAAATATTATAATAAAATACATAATAACATAAAGTCCATTTTAACTATATTTCTGTACACAGTTCAAGGTCACTAATTACATTCACAATGGTGTCCAACCATCTCCTCTCTTTTTTTGGGGGGTTGGCGTTAGGGATTGAATCCAGGGCTTTGGGCATGCTAGGCAAGTGCTCTACCGCTGAGCTACATCGCCAGCTCCTTTTTTATTTATTTTGAGACAGGGTTTCACTAAGTTGTCCAGGATGGGCTAGAACTTGAGATCCTTCTTTCGCAGCCTCCTGAGTAGCTGGATTTATAGATCCATGCCACTTTCCTAGCTCTTTTTTTTTGCAGAACTGGGGATCAAACTCAGGATCTTGTGCTTATGATGCAGGCTCGGTGCCACTGAAAATCCCTGGCCCACTCTTCTCTTCTTTTTCATCATTCCATGCAGAAACTTGTAGCAGTAATTCTCATCGCTTTCTTCCTCCAGTTCCCTTTAATCTGCCCTCTGTCTCTATGATTTGCCTACCCTCACAATTTCATGTAAGTAGAATTATATAACTAAGAGTGTAATAAAGGAGTTCTGTGACCAAAAAGTTTGAGATCTGTTACACGAGACAATTGCTGTCTTTGTGCACAATTTGTCTAGAATATGACCATTAGTTAGCTTTTGCAATTCTGCCTTTCTTTCTTGTCTTGGCTTTTTTGTTTATTTGTTGAGACAGACTCTCACTATGTAGTCCAGGCTAGCCTCAAACTGTTGGTGATCCTCCTGTCTCAGCCTCCCTAGTCCTCGGATTATAGGTGTGCCCCACCACACCTGGTTCAAGTCTTTTTTAAATTTGAAAGTTATTGATATTATGGGCTGGGGATTTAGCTCAGTGGCACTGTGCCTGCCTTGCAAGCACAAGGTCCTGAGTTCCATCCCCAGTACCAAAAAAAAAAGAAAAGAAAAAAAGAAAGTTACCGATATTGTAAAGCTATGGTTTTTTGTTTGTTTTTAAGGTCTATCTAGTGGCTGTGTGTGTGTGTGGGTGTGTGCGTGCGTGCATGAGCATGTGATGTTGGGGATTCAAGCCTAATCCTTAACATGCTGGGTAAGTTCTCCACCTCTGAACTATACCCAGTCTGAAGCTATGAATTCCATCTGAATAAAGATGTATCTGTTTGCCATGCTACCATTGATTGAGCATTTATTGTTCTAGGCCTGTGAGACTCTGTAGTCCCCATGTTACCCTTGGGGGCAGCAGTTGTCTTCGTTATGCAAATGAGCCCACAGCTCAGCAACCCTAAGTAACTTGCCCCAGATTTACAGTTACTGGACCCTCAAATGGCACCAATTCCTACCGACTCCCGCACCCTCGTTTCTGCTGCTTATTGTCTCATTACGTTCATTACTTAAAATAAGATGATTAAATTCTAAGAGTACATACCCTATACAACTTACAAACCCTGTTGATGATACACGGAAACTGCATTCCTTTGGGAAAAAGTCCACACTAAAAGAAGAGGAACCTTTTGGTGGTTTAATCCTTTAAAGTGAAGACACTCGGTCATGCTTATATTTTATTTTTATTGGTACACTATTTTTTTTTTTTTTGATACAAGGGATCGAACTTGGATCCTTGTGCTTGCGAGGCAGGCGGCAGAACCACTGAGCTAAATCCCCAGCCCGTAATATTTTAGTTTTTGGGTTTTTGTTTTTTGGTACTGGGAATTGAACTTGGGACCTTGCACTTACAAGGCAGGCAGTGGAGCCACTGAGCTAAATCCCCGGCAATATTTTAGTTTTGAATAGATTGTACAGGCATATGATACATAGTTGAAAAAGTCTAAGAAAAAAAGATCAAAATAGTAAACTGCATGTTAAGTATATATTTACCAAACTAAAATTTTAAATTAATTAAATTATTATTTAAATATTTCTGTACTGCATGTTGTAGATAATAAAGAATTAATTGTTTGGTTCTTCCAAAAAAAGGCTGAAAACAGTATAGCCTGTAGTGAAAACTAAATTTCCCTCCTACCCTGACCCTCCAGCTATCTATCCAGTTTCCTATAGGAGCTGCAACCACTGTACCCAGTTTCTTGTGTATCCTTCCAGAAGTTCTTGTGTGTCCATTCAAACATAAAAAGTTCTGTAGTTCCTAGTAAAGAGTACATATAATTAGACATATAATTAGAGTTTTCAACAGCATATCTACAGTAAATACCAGTAGTGAGTTCTCATATTAATTTTTATGTATATTTTTCTGCATGGCAAGTCCCCTTCAGCAAAGATCATTAATGTTTTTGGGAGGAAAGCACTAGTTTGGAAACATTGTAACATTTTATAAATTTTGACTTTACTGTAGATGTGTGCTGTGCTTACATCAGTAATAATATTTATAGCCAGGCATGGTGGCACATGCCAGTAACTCAGGAGGCTAAGACAGGATTGCTTGAGAATAGGAATTCTAGTCCAACCTGGGGACCATAGCAAAAAAATTATTATATTGATGAAAACTAGTTACAGGAAAAGGGGGGATTATGTATTGTTAATTGGAAAGGTAATGTATGAAATCATACAATGCAGCCATAAAATACGAATGAAAGATTGAAAGGAAATGCTGAGAAAATGGTCAATGTTTATTAAGTTAAGCTTGTTCTCATGCCAGACAATATTTGATAAGTTGGAGTGGGTTTTTTGTTTGGTTTTTTTTTTGTACCAGAAATCGAACTCAGGTCCTTGCACATGCTGGACAGGCAGTGGAACCACTGAGCTAAATCCCCGGCCCTTGGAGTTGTTTTTGATTGTTGGGAGGACAGAGCTACTGGCATCTCCTGGGTAGAAGAGGACAGAAATGCTGTCAGCAGTCCTGTAATGCAAACAGGACAGCCCCCCCACCCCAGCAAAGAACTCTTTCTCTCCAAGTATTGTGGAGACGAAGAACCCCGCTGTACAATACAGCATCAGTGCAGAGCGTTTAATTCGCCCCCACTACCTCTTGGTGTCTTCTTCTTCTTGGTGGCTTCAGTGGGATTTTCTATTGAGTTGGGGAAATAAATGCTTGGTCTGGAGTTAGCAGCTAACCCGAAGTTATAGAAAAGAGCAAAACTTTTTGTGTTTGTTAAGCCTCTGGGATAGACTTACAGAAAACAAATGCTTAATCTCTCCATCTTTCTGATCAACTCCCCACAACATAATTATCTGGCCCAAATGTCAGCAGTGCTGAAATTGAGTTGTAGTTAAGTCTTTCTGTTTTCTAAGCTTTTATTGATTTTTTTCAGTACTGGGGATTGAACGCAGAGTTTTGCACATAGGCAAGTGCACTGCCACTGGGCTCCATCTTCGGTCTGTCTGAGCTTTTATAATATTGTTACTTTTGTAACTTGAAATTAAAAATCTGAAATTCTTAATTTATAAGGAAGTGGTCTCCAAGGAATAGGTGATAAATAGAAGTTGGAAACGTAACGATGATTTTTAACACTGGATAACCTGAACAGGACTTGAGACTTTGTCTTGCTTACATTTGTTGCAGGAGAACTTTGAGGTCTTTCTTTCGTTTGATGATTATAGCAACAGTGCCCTGCTAGCAGATCTGCGTGAGCAATACATTAACACTCACGAAGATGCCCAGGATAAGCCAGGCCTGAGCACCACATCAAAGCTGCACAGACAGGCACTCGCCCTGCAGGTGTCCCCGCAAGAGCTGGAGGCAGAGCTGGCCTGGAGAGCCTTAAGAAATGAGAACATTGGAGCAGTGCTGAACAAATGCAGGTGATGCCTAGATCCCAGCTTGTCTGAAAGGAACACTTGCTTTTTTTCTTTAATAATAAGTGCAGGGCTGGTGATACTTTTTTTTTTTCAAAAGCAATTGGGTTTTCACCCAGGAGCCTGCTTTGGGCTACTGTGTCAGAAAATAGTGGCATAAAAGGCAAATATCAAATACTGCAGAGTTAGGTAACTTAACCATTGAGTTTAGGCCATGTTTTTTGTTTTGTTTTTTTTTTTGGTACCAGGGATCGAACTCAGGTCCTTCCACTTGCAAGGCAGGCAGCGGAACCACTGAGCTAAATCCCCGGCCCTAGGCCACGTTTTGACATGAGTTTGACGTGGTGTTTCAAATAATTTGAAAATGAAACACACTGTATACCTTGAAAACATTTTAGAGACTTTTATGTGCTGCTGATAGTGGTTATATATACTAATACAAGAAAGGCAAATGCATTTGCTTTCCATACGAGTATTCCAGTTACCACTCTTCTTTCCTCCAAAGAGACTTGTTTAAGTATCGTTGCAACGCCGACACGGGGAAATTCCTGTTTCTGACGTGTCAGAAGATTTGTCAGATGTTGGCTAATGACGTCCCGGTGACAGCACCTATGGGCCTCAATCTTCCTTCTGAGATACATGACCTAGCGTGCCAGGCCGCTACCATCTGCAGTCCAGGTGACAAGATTTATAATGGCTTCTATTCTGTGATTCATTGCACACTTGTCTCCCAAATGCTCTCTGTTAATAATTGGGTCTTCCTGTAGCAGACAAGAATGTCTTCTCACAAAGGGACAACTGTAATTGATTCTTTGGGGATTATAGTCCTGAAATAATTCAGAATACTAATACTAGTGTCATTTCTGACTGTAGACAATACTCACTTTTGCAGGAGAATCCTCCTCTCCCCATATCTGATCTTGTAAGCCAATCTTAAGAAAATACTTGAGCCACATTTAGGGTAGTCAGAGCTATGTTGCTGGGTGTGGTGGTGCACACGTGTAATCACAGTGCTTGGGAGGCTGAGGCAGGAGGATTGCCACAAGTTTGAGCCCAGCCTGGGCTACATAGTGAGTTCAAGGGCAGCCTGAACTACATAGAAAGACCCTGTCTCAAAAAAAAAGAAGCTATGTGGGGACCTTTCTATTTACTTTGTGACCCTTGTTAGAATTTAGAGTGGGAACTATGAAAAGGTTGTTTTCATTATTCTAAAAATCTAAAATAGAAATTTGATGATTTTTTTCTACTTTCAGATTTTTTACTAGATGCTTTAGAACTATGTAAATGTACTTTAATAGCGGTGGAGCTTTCCAGACAATGCCAAATGGATGACTGTGGAATCCTAATGAAAGTAAATCACTTTTGAATTTTTTCCTTTAACAAAACCCCTACCAACCTATTATGAACTACTTTAATATCATATGCACAATTTAGAAAAATACTGAGTTTACCTCTTACATTTTCTTATTCTACACCAAGAGACTACTTAAAAGCATGAGACCATTTCCCTTTTCTAGTCATTTATTGGCTTTAATATATACTATCTTTTGAAACATTGCCCTCAATAGAGGCCTTTCTCAACATTTTTCTTTTGTTAGAGTTTAATTTAAAATGACATTTTTATAAGCCATATACAGAAAAAAGAACACCGTCACCCCTGGATATCCATGGGGGAAATTGGTTCCAGGACCCTCTTCCAGATACCAAACTTAAGGATGCTCAGATTTCTTCTATAAAGTTATGTAGTATTTCTTGTAACTTAAACCCATCCTCTCATATACTTCAGTAATCTCTAGATTACTTGTGATGCCCAATACTATGTATGTGCTGTGTAAATACTTGTTATACTGATTGTTTAGGAAATAATGACCAAAAAAGTTTCTTGTTGTTGTGCACAGTTTTATTTTTCTTAATATTTTTGATCTGCAGTCGGTTGAATTTGTAGCCGTGGAACCTGCAGATAGAGAATTGACTGTGCATGGTTGTATTTAATCATTAAGGCTGCTTGGCTCTAATATATCCCCTTCTGCATTCTGCTTGGTGAGGATGGCTGTCTTGGGTTTGCAGTGTACTTACTTTTGGGTCTTCTGTATAACCCGCTATTTAGACTTCTTTTGGAACTCATAAGGACCCATATGAGGAGTGGTCTTACAGTGACTTCTTCAATGAAGATGGAATCGTTCTTGAGTCACAGGTGGTGCTACCGGTAATTTATGAGTTGATTTCATCATTTGTCCCTCTGGCAGGTAAATCTCGCTTAATATTTTCTACATATTTCTGCTTTGTACGAATTTAAACTGTAGAGATTTGGACTGAACTACGTACAAAAACGTGGAATCTTACAAGCAGAGTTGAACAAAAGGAGCCAGATACAAATGATTATAATACTGTATTATTTCATTTACATAAAGTACAAAAACAGTATGAAACTAAGCCATGCTGTTGGAGATGAGGGTTGTGTTTACTCTTAAGGGCAGGTAATGACTGCAGAGGGGAACAAGGGGGCTGCTAGGTGCTGGTAATGTTCTATTTTGTGATCTTTATGGTGCTATATTCAGTTTGTGGAAATTTAACAAGTTGTACATTTTTTTGCATGTACTTAAAAAATATTTAAAGCAGTTTCCTTTAGAACGTTATTTGCTAACAGCATATTTAAATATCTGGGCATGGAGCCCAGCTGGCATGACCCCAGACTTGCCGGTGGGCCCGGAGGTCACCCATGTGCGTCGAGAACCTGAGTGCATCAAGTTATAGAGAGCATGGGGGCTGCAGTGGCTTGAGCGATTAGGAATTTCAACTTAGAGAACCAAACAGAATGGGAAATCAGCCAGATGAAGCCGTCTGCGGCCCTGAGGCACCCGTCCACCCGCAACGTCCTGCGAAAGATGAGCGACCATCCGGAAATTAAGAGAGAAATTGCTAGGAAAAAAAGCTGCTGTCATTACTGGAAGATGTATATGTTGATTCCAAAGATCCTGTATCACCTCTGCGGGTAAAAGATTCTGAAACATGGCAAGAGACAAAGGAATCCAGATTGCCAAAGGGCCATCACTTTGGTATGGATATTAAGAACGTTCCCAAGGGCAAGATTTCCATTGTAGAGGCCTTGACGCTTCTCAATAATC
>NW_004624747.1:22728540-22756543 GCF_000247695.1 Heterocephalus glaber
AGGGTCTAGCTATGTAGTTCAGGCTGGCCTTGAATTCACTGTGTAGCCCAGGCTAGCCTCAAACTCATGGCGATCCTCTTGCCTTAGCAAATGTCTTTTTGAGATTCTGCTCTCAGTTCTTTTGGGTGTACCCAGAAATGGGACTGTTTACTGTATCATATGGTTACTCTATTTTTTAATTCTTTTTTTTTTGGTACTGGGAATTGAACTGAACACCTTGTGCTTGCAAGGCAGGCACAGTGCCACTGAGCTAAATCCCTGGGCCTATTTTCTAATTTTTTTGAGGGGCATCCATCCTGTTTTCCATAGCAGTTCCACTATTTTACAGTCCCACTAACAGTGCACAAGAGTTGTGGTTCCTTCGCTGGTTCATTCCTCTTTTCATTTGTATCTGTTTATGGTGTGCCACTTGATACTCTGAGAGTGCGTGTGAGAATATCACCACACAGTCACTTCTGTGTGTGTGATGAAAACACTTCCCATCTGCCCTCTCAGCAAATGCCAGGTGTAAGATACGGTATTGTTCCCTGTAGCCACCAAGCTGTACATTTGACGTCTAAAATATAATTCTTTTTGGAAGGGTCCTGTAGATTGAACATAGGGCCTAACGAATGCTAGGCAAACACTTTATCACTGATACATTACCAGCCCTTTTTATTTTATTGTGAGTCAGGGTCTTGCTAAGTTGCCCAGGCTGACCTTAAACTTGAGATAGATTCTCTTGCTTCATGCTTCCAGGTAGCTGGGATTGTAGGTATGCCCCACCAGGTCATTAGGATTTCCTTTCATAAGGCTAATTATTTTATTATATGTATACACCATGTTTTCTTTTTCCATTTGGCTGTTGATGAACATTTGGTTGTTTCCATTTCTTGGCTATTGTGAATAATGCCACAGGAACGAACATGGGTGTGTAGGCATCTTTCCAAGATCCTGATTTCAATTCCTTTGGATATATACCCAAAAGTGGGATTTCAGGATTATATGATAATTCTGTTTTTAATTTCTGAGGAAATTCTGTGCTGTTTGACCTAATGGTTGTAATCAATTTGCAACTCACCAAAAGTGTATAAGATTTCCATTTTCTCCGCTTGTAATCCCAGCTACTCAGGAGGCCGAGGCAGGACAATTTCAAGTTCAAACCAAACTTAATAAGACCCTGTTTAAAACAAAAAAACTTTGGGGCCGGAGATTTAGCTGAGTGGTTTTGCCGCCTGCTGCACAAACTCAAGGACCCAAGTTCGATCCCCGGTACCAAAAACAAAACAAAACAAAAAAACTTCATGAAACACTTGTTCTGTCTATAGTCTGTTAGTCAGTTTGGTGACAAATGTGCCTAAGATCCTTAATTATGTTTGGATTGTGAAGAATTTGCTTCTTTTGATGCTTTTTTTTCCTTTAGGTATTTAATTGTCGCCTAGTGGATCTCAATCTGGCTTTGGGTTATTGTATTCTCTTACCTCAAAAAGACGTGTTTGAAAACCTCTGGAATCTTGTAGATAAAGCGTGGCAGAATTACGACAAAATTCTGGTATGTCATAAGCACACCTTCCATTCTTGACATATTGAAGGTTTGGGGGAAAAAATTGACTTTACTAGCAAGTCTGAAATATTTAGAAGAAATGTAACTCATATGATTCCTACCAGCTTTAGCTTGACTGGTGACACATCGGTGAGCAATATACAAGTCACAAGCATTGCTTCATGCAAAGAATTTAGATACCTTTTATTTCTCAAAATCTGTATGTAGCCTGAGAACCTCATGCCTTATACTTTGGTGGGTTTAAAACCCTAGGCCCTTGAAGCTGTTTTTGTTGTTGTTTGTTTGTTTATATGGGATGAGTTTCAGGGATAGAAAACTTTTTTTGGAAGTTGTTTTAAAATTGACCTTGTGTGTGGGTTTTGCTTATAGGGTAAAAATTTGACCTTATAAAGGAAAGCCGGACTAAATTTATGACATCATACAACAAGCTGAACTACTTATATACTGTGTAAGAATCAATGCCTGGGTACAAAGCAATGTGCAACATTTTACATTCTTATCACAGAAATAGTTATGCTGGGGAGAAGGTAGTGGGGTTTGAACCCAGGGCCTCACACATGCTAAGCATATGCTATACCCATCCTCAGCTCAACATTATGATATTTGTTGTTGAGTTTCAACAGAGTAGAAAAATTCACTCTGTTTGCCATGGACTTTTAATCCTATTTTAATTTTGTAGGCAATATCTCTTGTGGGTTCTCAGCTGGCCAGTCTCTATCAGGAAATCGAAATAGGGCTTCAGTTCCATGAACTGAGTACTGATGCCCAGTGGGGTGTTCGTCTCGGTAAACTTGGTGTAAGTATTTGTATTGCTGTGATGTTTCATCCATCCTGATAATTACCCATTTGCAAAATTCAAAACAAAAATCTCATTGCCCTTTACTTTTGTGAGAAAATGTGTATGTATCGACTCATTAATTTTAGTTACATTAACCACTTATAGTCTAACTTACTATGCAGCCCAGACTGGCCTCACACTTGCAGCAATCCTTTTGCCTCAGGCTCTCCAGTACTTGGGATTACAAGTATGCACCACCACACCCGGCTTTTGTTTTTTGAGATAGGGACTCATTGTGATTCCCAAGCTGGTCTGAAACTCCTCATACCCCTGCCTCCCAAGTAGCTGGGACTACAATCATGTGCTATCATACCTGGCTTGGTTAAAGGGGGGCGGGTAGTTTTTTTTCCCCTTCTTTGCAGTACTGGGGATTGCAACCAAAGCTGTGGCACTGAACTACATCCCCAGCCCTTTTTTTAGTTTTTATTTTAAGAGTAGGTCTTGCTAAGTTGACCAAACTGGGCTCTAACTAGGCATCTTCCTGCCTCAGCCTCCCAGAGTGCTGGGATTACTGGCTCAGTGGCACTGTGACTGCCTTGCAAGGGCAAGGTCCTGAGTTCTAGCCTTGGTACAAAGCAAAGAGGAAAAAAAAGAGTATATATAGGCATAACATGCTTTAAGAGCGTCTAGTAGGGAAAAGTGTGGCTCTTCTTTTTGACTTTGTGAAAGAAAAGATAAAATTTTATTTTAATTTTTTAATCAAAAATTTAAAACATTTTATTTGCAAGCAGTATATTTAGCAGAAAAGTAATTACTGCAGAAATGCAACTGTATGTGTTTTGAAACCTAATTCCTACACAGAAGTGGAGCTGGCTTTCCACTGACCTTAGAAACTGCATTGTACTGATTCAGAGGCATGAAAGGTAAAGGCAGCTAAGGAGTTTTACAGCCAGAGATGTGAAATCCAGATCAGTAGCTGGTTGGGTTGGTCGATGATAAAAATAAAAGTTGGAGGAGCTATAGGGATATGTTTCTTTATTTTTTAAAAAAAGCAGAGTAAAAATACAAGTCATAATATTACCCAACTGTGAAACATTTCAGTTCAGAGAGGTTTTTCCCATTTTGCTCTTTTTATTTCTAGATTTCTTTTCAACCAGCTTTTAGGCAACATTTTCTCACCAAGAAAAACCTCATTAAAGCTCTTGTGGAGAATGTAGATATGGACACAAGCCTCATTCTGGAGTATTGCAGGTAACTCTTTAAACTTCAGTGGTGTTGTTGCTGTTAGCTTAACCAGCTGATAACCCTTACCGTAAGAACACGGAATCAAGGGCCGGGATTTAGCTCAGTGGTTTCGCAGCCTGCTGCGCAAGTGCAAGGACCTGAGTTTGATCCCCGGTACCAAAGAAAAAGAAAGAAAAAAAGAACAGAATCAAGATGATCATCACATGCGGCCCACACACTTGCCCTCTGATGTTTTGCCATCCCTGACTGAGTAAATTCAGTGCAAGATTAAATGCTCTCCTGATATCACCTTTTAAATTCATTATTTCATATTTCCCAGACTTGCCTCATGATAAGAGGGCACTTCACTAAGAACACAGATTTCTGGCATATTCCTGGGAGTTCAGACTCGGCAGTCTGGACCAAGGCCCATGAATCTCAGACCTTTCATAGGATCTCCGGATGATTCCTTTGATCAGGAGTTTGAGGACATCCTTCTGGTTGCCATAGTGCCCCATTATCCACGGAGAAGCCATTCCAAGACTCCTACTAGAGGCCCCAAACTGGATAGTAACAAACTATATAACTACTATGGGTTTTTAAAAATTTTGTTTTGTTTTTGCAGTACTGGGAATTGAACCCAGGGTCTTTACACTGAGCTACATCCCCAGCCCTTTTTAATTTAATTTAATTTTTTATTTTATTTTATTTTTTTAGTATCAGGGATCGAACTCAGGACCTTGCACTTGTAAGGTAGGCGGCAGAACCACTGACCTAAATCCCCGGCCCTTTATATTTATTATTATACAGGTGTACTAATATACACATTATAAAATGTATCAAAAACATTTTGCGTATCTTTTTTTCCATGTCATTCAGTTAGCAGTGTCTTCCAATGTCATTACATATGGATCTTCCTATACCTGTTGCATTCAGAATATTGCTTCAGATGGATGCATATTTTAACCAGCCTCTGAATGATGATTGTTGACTTGCTTCCAGATGTTTTTTTTTTTTTTTTTTGGTACCAGAGATCAAACTTGGGTCCTTGAGCTTGTGCAGCAGGCAGTGAAACCACTGAGCTAAATCCCCAGCCCTCCAGATCTTAATCATCACAAACATTTGCTGCAGTGAACATCCTTCTTTGAGTATCTTTGACTATGTGTGTGAAATTTGTAAAAGTGGAATTACTATATTAAAGGACATAGAGATTTTCAGTTTCATTCCATATTTCCCTCTAACACTTTTCCAGTTTACATACCCAGCAAGAATAATATCCAACTATTTTAAGGTGATAGTTAGCTCTGATGATATATTGTTTAATTGTGTACAGAGCTGGACAATAGGAAGGTTAACGTTCAGGCCAGAAGCACATACCTGAGTTGCTTGTCCAAACCTTTACATGGAAATGGATGTGTTTCTGGAGACTGGTATGTGACTGGCTGCTTCTTTTAGTACATTTCAGTTGGACTGTGATGCAGCGCTTCAGCTATTCATTGAAACACTACTCCACAATACTAATGTCAGCCAGAACCCCAGAGATGCAAACCTGGCACCTGCAAAGCAACAGCATTCCAAACTCTTGGCCAAAGCCATTGAAATGGTTCCCTTACTGACGAGCTCAAAAGATTTGGTCATCAGTCTTAGTGGGATACTACACAAGGTAGGTGAATGGAGACATCACAGAGATCATTCTCACCTCAATTAATTACACACATGCAGTAACAGACCGGCTGTTCCAGTCCTGTATTCTTACAAATTTTTAAAAATACAGAAATCTTAGAATCTTATGTTTTTAATACAATTTAATACAGCAGTTTTCTTACCTTGCCTCTTTAAAAAGTGGGAATCACATTTCCTCCCCAGATTTTTAATAGCATGTACTCTTTGAAAAAGGATCAAGCTAGAGAGAGAAGTACAAATCAAAACAAATTTTCCTATAGTCTACCCTTTTTATTTTTTAAAATTTCTGTTATTACATGTTTGCAGTACATAATGATTATGTTCATTGTGAGGACTTGGTACATGTTCGTAACACATCTTAATTCATTTTCTTCACCTTCCCTTCCTACTTCCCCCCCTTAACCTACTCTCTAGAATACATGTTTTACCTTCCTGAGGATAAAATGTTAATAGTTTGGTTTAGTGACTGTTCTACACTGTACTGTCCTTTGGTATGGTGACTATCCTATTTATATATTATTCTGCCATATGGATAAACCATACTGCATTTAACCAGTCTGTAATGGATGGACATTTAACTGTAAATTTTATTAAAATTTATATTGTATTATACATATATCTTCCTGCTCTTTTTTTTTTTTTTTTTTCCAATGCCAAGGATTGAACCCAGGGTCTTCACACTGAGCTACATCCTCAGCGCACCCTTGCCCACTTCTTTGTTGTTGTTGTTTTTTTGTTTTTGTTTTTCTGAAACAGTCTTGCAAAGTCTCTGAATTGCCCAGACTGGGCTGGAACTTGTAATCCTCCTGCCTCAGCCTCCCAGAGTGCTGGGCTTACAGGAGTGTACCACCTTGCTCTGATCCAGTTGGAATTTTTAAATCAAAGGATAATTTGATGGGAGAATGAAAGTGGATGACAGGGCAAATAAGATTATGACTGTAAAAAAATTTTCAATTTTGTGTCTTGCCTATAAGTCAGCTGAAAATTATATAAATATGCTAAAATTTTCTGGGTACAATAGATCATCTTCCCACTTTGTTCAGTTTTATTATTCATGTAACTTTATTTGGTGTTTCAAGAAATAGAAAAAGTAATGGTGAGTAGGCAGAAATAAAGAACAAAAGAGTGCTCCCTTTCTCTAAGTAGATGTAGATAGCACCCAATTAATTCTTGTAGCAATTAATTCTTGTAGTTAGAGCTAAAGCAATTCTTTGAGAAAGTTCTGCATGATGACCCACATTGTAGTTAAGTTGTTTCCAAGAAAAGGTCAGTTTCTTTCTAATTTTCTGATCATAAATAAAAAAGATGGAGCTTTAAAAATCTTACAAAATTATGAAATTTTGACCATATGTTTATTCTTTTTATGTAGTTAGTACCATAAAAGCATCTTTATTAAAACATTATTGCCATGTTAACACTTTAAGCATGTATATTTATTTATTTTATTTTATTAATTCATTTATTTTTTGGTACCGGGGATCGAACTTGGGTCCTTGCGCTTGTGAGGCAGGTGGCGGAACCACTCAGCTAAATCCCCAGCCCTAAGCATGTATATTTATTACAGTGTAATTTTAGAAATGAGAAAATTTGTTTATTTTTTAAAATAATATAATCTAAATTGTAATGCACTGAGATTTTACATTTGTAATCTGTACCAATGAACATTACTGAATAAAACTGTCAGTGGGGCAATATCTTTTTAGGTTTTGATATATTTTGGGTTTTTTTTTTTACAGTTGGATCCCTATGACTATGAAATGATTGAAGTTGTCCTGAAAGTTATACAAAGAGCTGATGAAAAGATAACCAATATCAATATTAATCAGGTATGACAAATATGTTAGAGATTTTAAAATGATCTTTATGCTTTTACTTATGTCATAAGTAATACAGTTGTCCTGTAATATTACAGGATTATCCTTTCAGCTCCCCTTAAGCTCTGCATCTAAAATAAAATAAACTGCATCTAGAGATATTTTTTTCTTTGAAAGAATCTAATAGTGAAAAGATTTTTGTGCTGTCCATATTTTATCATTTATCTTTGTCCTACTTCTGCTGAACTGAGGTGATTTAAATCTGCTATCCAAGAGTAAGAAGTCACTGAAGAACTAATTGGAGAATTAAGGCAACATTATTTGCCATTTAGCCAAAAAGGACATGAACTCAGAGATTTAGCTTTCTGTACTGATGGATAGGTCTACAACACCCATTCTATATAGTACTTTCATTTAATTTACTGTTTTGTTTGTTTATTTTTAAGACAGGATCTCACTATGTAATTCTTGTCTTAAACTCTGAGCAATCCTCCTGTGTCAGCACACACACAACCTCCCCCTCCGTACTGGGATTATTGGCATATGCCATCACACCTGGCGTCATTAACTTTCTTTGGTGGTAGTGGTGATATTGGGGTTTGAACCTTTGTTTCATGCATGTTAGACAAGCACTCTACCACTGAGTTATATCCTTAACCCCTTTCATTAACTTCTTAATCATTTTTGAGTTTTGGTCCTAAAAATAAAAGAAAACAAGTTAATTCAAAAGGTTATACCAAAAAAATGGTTATACAGAGCTGGGGATTTAGCTCAGTGGTTGCACTGACTGCCTTGCAAGTGCAAGGTCCCGAGTTCGATCCCCGGTACCAAAAAAAAAAGGTTATACAAACCACCAAATAGAAAATATAAACATAAAATTGATAAGAAATAGAGAATTAATTTTAGATTTATAGCCTCTATATTTAAAATGAAATCAAGCTCAGCCTGGGGCACAATTCTGTAGTCAAAACTAATGAGGAGGCTGAGACAGAAGAATCAATTGAGCTGAAGGATTCCGAGGTCAGCCTGAGCAACAAGAGACTTTGTCTCAGAAGTAAGTAATTAAACAAGCATGATAGCATACACCTGTAATCCCAGCACCTGTAATCTGGGAGGCTAAGGTAGGAAGATCAAAAGTTGGAGCCCAACCTGGGTGACTTAGCAACTTGGTGAAACCTTGTCTAAAAATGAAATAGGAGTGGGGATGTATCTTAGTGCAGAGCCCCTGGGTTCAATCTCCAGTACACCAAAAAATTGATTAATTAAAAATAAAGAAAAATAAATGAAATCAAATACTTTTGTAGTATATCTCAAAGTATTTGAAGAATTTGCCAAGAACTGCCAGGCTTGTGTACAAAATATCTTAACATTAACAAGGAACCATTGGTTTCTCCCAGTATGATTTCCTCAATGATCATACACATTATGGTTTAGAAGAATAACACTCCAAGGAAAATTAGAAAAGGTTTTGATAAACTACGTGAAAATGAGACAGTCTGAGGAATGGAATCCCATGAAAGTATAAAGCAGATGATTTTGAGACAGTATGGACGGAGTTACTCTTACCGAAAATACTTTATTTTATTGCAGGCATTGAGTCTTCTGAAACACCTGGAGTCATACAAAAGAATTTCCCCCCCAGTGGACCTGGAATATCAGTATATGTTGGAGCACGTCATCACCCTGCCACCCGCGGCCCAGACGAGACTGCCTTTTCACTTAATACTGTTTGGCACAGCACAGAGCTTCTGGAAAATTCTCTGTACATTTACTAACTTCTTAAGAATTTTACTGGAGAGCCAATAATTTTTTCCCTAATCAAATTACACTCTTCTTGTTTCCTTTCCAGCTTCAGAGCTCAGTGAGGAGTCCCTCCCAACATTGCTCTTAATCTCCAAATTAATGAAGGTAGCAGATTCAAACTCTACAAGGCTTCTTCGTGCTGTAATCAATCCTGACCCTGGGTAGGAGGACCTTATGCTGCTTTCTTTTTCTCTGAAGTTCTCTCTAGATACTCTCTACGTTTCCACAGCCAAACATGTTTTTGAAAAAAAACTGAAGCCTAAGCTCCTGAAGTTAATGCAAGCCAAGTCCTCGGCGCTGATGAACAAGGAGATAGCCAAGATCACGAGGACCATGGAGTCCTACCTGCTGTCCATCGTTAACCCAGAGTGGGCGGTGGCTATCGCCATCACTCTCACCCAGGAAATCCCTGAAGGTTTGCATTCCTTTCCCTGAGCCTCAGATGGTTCACTGTCTTTTTTGTTTTCTTTTGTTTTTATATTTATTCTTCTTTGTGGTACTAGAGATCAACTTAGGGACTCACACATCTTAGGCTAGTGCTTCACCACTGACCTGCATCCCAGCTCTGGCTGTGTTGCTTTTGTTTGTCCTTCTTTTCTATATTTGAAGAGAAGCAGTGTTACAGTCTTATAATCTGTGTATCCACCCTCTTCACTTGTGGCCTTGCTGGATTTTCCAGAACTCAAGGGGCTCAGGCAGGAGCAGGGACATAGGCACAGTCCAGCCTGTGAGTAGGAATACAAATTGATGTGGACTTCTAATATCTAATCATACTTAGAATGATGAGTCCTTAGATATCATCACATAATCAAGTACACAGATACAGGCACTTACTCCTACAGTTTTCATTGAATGGAATGCTGGAAAGATACCCAGGGCATAAAGTGAGAATAGCAGTGGATGATGTTACCCCCCCACACACACACACACAAAAGAAACTTCTGGGGGCTGGGGATTTAGCTCAGTGGTTCCACCACCTGCCTTGTGCACAAGGTCCTGAGTTCAATCCCCAGTACCCCCTCAAAAAAAGAAACTTCCAGAAGGAATATGAGAGTCAAGGAATAGGAATGGGAGCTGAGGAGGGGCCTCAGTGGACTTTGACTTTCTTCTTTATAACTTTGTCCTGTTGAACTGGGGTTTTTTTGTTGGTTTTTTTTTGGTACTGGGGATCAAACTTGGGTCCTTGCGCTTGTGAGGCAGGCAGTGAAATCACTGAGCTAAATCCCTGGCCCTGAACTGGTTTTTTACTGAATATTCATTTTTATAATTTAAAAATATTTCCTAATTTGACTAACCTACATTGTCTTGGAAAGACTCGGATTTGCTCATAAATCTTCTCTATCTTTTCAGGTTCCTTCAAGATGTCTAGTTTGAAGTTCTGCCTGTATTTGGCCAAGAGGTGGCTACAGAACATCCCACCTCAGGTCTCCTCTTTCTCTTTAGTGTGAATGCTCTTGCTCATCGCACATCCTCGTCCTGCCCTGGTGCCAGGGATGGGGAGGGAGGACTGGCTCAGAGTAATAGACACTTAGGGTACAGCTAGGAGGGGAGGCCCCTGATTGGTAAAGACAGGTCCTTAGCCTCTGCTGAGATTTGTCAAATAAGGCTTTCTTTGTACTTGGAATTGTTAAAAGGATGAGACACATGAAAAAGCCCAGGCTTTGTTGAAGAAGCTTCATCTCCAATTCCGGCACTCGGGCACAGAAGCTGTGCTCATAGCCCACAAGCTGAACACCACAGAGTACTTAAGAGTGATCGGAAAGCCGGCCCACCTCATCGTCAGCCTCTATGAACACCCCAGCATCAACCAAAGAATGCAGAATTCATCTGCCAAAGATTACCCTGGTAAGGACAAGGCTATTTTTGATCCAAAAAGAACTATTGTTTTGATTTCCCAGTTAGCTAATATTGAAAATTTGAGTTTTTCTTTTCTTTTTTTTTTTTGAGGAGAGAAGGAAGTTGAGATAGGATCTCACTATGTGGCCCAGGCTGGCCTTGATCCTCCTGCCTCAGCCTTCCAAGTGTTGGGATTACAGGTGTGAACCATCACACCTGACTCAAATTTTTATTTTCTTAAATTCTGTATCTTTAATATCTTAGATATTCATGCAGCAGCTAGAGAAATAGCTGAAGTCAATGAAATTAATTTGGAAAAAATCTGGGACATGTTGTTGGAAAAATGGCTGTGCCCGGAGACATCACCTGGTGAGGTAGGTGCCTGCCGGCCCTGGCATGTGGCTGAGTAGGTCCAAGGCCTCTGATTCTCAGAGGCTCCGTTTGCCCCACGCCTTACAGCCCTCCACCTGAGAACACAGCACACAGACTCTTCAATAAAGAGACTTTTGCTCATCTTATATGCATTCTGTTGTCTGATGAGTAAAGAGATGATTTACTTTTTAAATATTGAGTTTATCAAAAAGCTGTTTTACCCTACAGTTGATGGTATAAGATTTTTTTTCTTTTGTAGGATGGCACATTGAACCCGGGGCCTTGCACATGCCAGGCAAGTACTCTGCCACTGAGATATATCCTTGGCCATTTTTTTCAACTTTGAGACAGGGTTTTGCTAATTGGCTCAGGCTGGGCTTGAACATGCAATCCTTGTGTCCCAGCCTCCCAAAAAGCTGAGGATGCATCTCAGTGTTCCCTGGGTTCCATCCATAGTGCCACTTAAAAAATGTTTTTGAATTATGTATTTTGGGTATGATACTGCATACATGATTATCCTGTCCTCCTCAGGATATGAATTTGAAGGCAAATCATGTTTTTTTCCTTGCAGCTGATAATAATTTAGATGCCTATTTTAGATTCTATTTCCCTTCAGACTCCTACACACACACACACACACACACACACACACACACACACACACACACATACACACACACAGCATTTATTGATGATTTCTACTTGAATCTGTTGTCACAGATGGGAATGAGAATTTGAAAGGTATGGGCCAATTGGTTTGTAAAATGCCTCATTTTGGGTTTTCTTATGTTTCCTGATTTGATTCAGATTATGCATTTTGGGCAAGATGGCTTTATAGGTGATGTGTTCTTTTCAGAGGATTGTACCAGGAGATACATAATATCAATTTTTAGAATTAATTAAACCCTAAAATTTATAATAGGATTCAGCAGTCCACATCCAGAAGTTTCCACAGTGTCCTCTGAATTTTCATCTAGAACTTGAAGAATAAATTATATGATTCCTATATCTACCTGGGCAGATATCCTTAAAAAAAAAAAATCTAGTCAGCTGTAGAGATGGTAACACACCTGTAATTCCAGCCATTTGGGGACTGAGGCAGAAGGATCACAAATTTGAGATCAGCTGAGGGTAAATTAGAGAAACTCTGTCTCAAAATAGAATTTTAGCTGGGCATGGTGGCACATGCCTATAATCCCAGGACTCTGGGAGGATGAGGCAGGAAGAACCTAAGTTGGAGTCCAGCTGGGCAGCTTAGCAACCTAACAAGACCCTGTCTCAGAAAATAATTTTTGGGGGGCCGGGGATTTAGCTCAGTTGTCTCACTGCCTGCTGCGCAAGCACAAGGACCTGAGTTCAATCCCTGGTACCAAAAAAAAAATTAATTTTTTTGCTGGGGATTTAGCTCAGTGGTTCCACCGCCTGCCCCAAAAGCAAAAGGACCTGAGTTCGATCCCTGTACCAATAAATAAATAAATAAATAAATAATAAATAATATTTTAAAAATTTAATTTATTTTTTTTTTTGAGATAGGGTCTTGCTATGTAGTTCAGGATGGCTTTGAACTCACCTTGTAGCACAGCTGGCCTTGAACTTGCAGCGGTCCTCCTACCCCAGCCTCCTGAGTACTGGGATTACAGGCATGCACCACTATGCCTGGCAAAAAATAATTTTATAAAGAGCTGAGGGGGCCAGGGATTTACCTCAGTGGTTCCGTCGCCTGCCTTGCAAGCACAAGAACCTGAGTTTGATCCCTGGTACCAAAAAATAAATAAAAATAAAAAGGGCTAAAAGAAAAATAAAATGGCTGAGGATGTAGTTCGGAGTTAGAGCATGTCCCTGGCATGTGTGAGGCCCTGGGTTCAGTCCCTAGTACCACGTACACGCTCGTGCATGGCAGCACAACATACAATCTATTTGTAAACAAATAGTATAACTAGTATAATGTTAGGTTTCTTTTTTTTTTGGTACCGGGGACTGAACTTGGGTCCTTGTGCTTGCTAGGCAGGCAGCAAAACCACTGAGCTAAATCCCTGGCCCAAGGTTTCTATTTTTAATTAATTATTTTCTTGAGACATTGTGGCTATGTTGCATAACTTTTCTAGAGTCATTTCCTTTTAAAGGTTATCCAACAAATGTAAATTCCAGAGGGAGGACCAGGAATATTTGTTTTGTTTACTCAGGCTTTCTTCAGTTTTTGACATTTTTTTCCTATGTTTTCAAAGAAACCATCAGAATTATTTGAACTTCAAGAAGATGAAACACTACGAAGGTAAGGTTTTCCTGTACTTACATTAGCCTTTACCTTGATGCTCAGTAGAAATCTTATCAATAAACCTCTGGGGTTGAATTTTTCTTTTTCAAATTGTACTGGGGATTGAACCTAGGTCTTCACTCATGTGAGGCAAGTGCTCTACCACTGAGCCAAACCCTCAGCCCCACAGCTTGCATTTTACAAGACCTGCTGGATATGATTTGAGTCACAGTTGGTGAGAATTAATTCACTGAACTACAGCTATGAGTATCTCCAGTGGGAAAAATCAGAGACAGCCAGAATTTCTGCGCCCTCAGTGAGCGCCTGGGAATGTTAGAGCTCCTTGAATGCCTTTATTAAGAGTTCACCTCTGGCTGGGGATTTAGCTCAGTGGTTCCGCCGCCTGCCTTGCAAGCTCAAGGACCCAAGTTCGATTCCTGGTACCAAAAAAAAAAAAAAAGAGTTCACCTCACACAGACTGAGACTAAGAAATGAGCCTTGCTTTTATCACATGTTCTAATTCTGATCACTCATGGTTGCTGTCTTGAGCAGACTATATTTGAGCCCAAATCAGAAAGAATGTAGTAATCCGTTAATGTTGCTGGGCATGGGCATGGGAGAGGGCATGGTAGCAGGCATGCCAGCTTCTTCCCATTCTTGACCAAGACCAGAAGTAGGCCAAGTCGCCTGTGAGGTGCACACCCTGCCTCAGGCCTGGAGATCTGATCATGAGAAAAGACTTGCGTAGACAAACCCAAGAAAATCATTTCTCCTGGTTTGGAGCACAGCTAGCCCAGCCCCCCATTCCCTGCCCTCCTCCCTGGACTCCCACTTCCTCCTTTCTTAAGTCTTTTTTTTTTTAATTAAATTTATTGGTACATTTAAGGCTTGCTTAGTCTTTTAAGGGTGGGTGCACCTTTGTCTCAGCAAGAGATAGCTCCTAGCCAGCACATTGACACCTGGATGCCAGCTGCTCTGGAAGCTGAGGTAGAAGGATGGCCAGGGGGCTGTTCGCGCCTAGGCCTTCACACTGATCAATAGCCCCAGATTTTTTTTATAATTTTGAGACAGGTTCTCTAAATCACCAAGTTGCCCAGGCTGGGCTCAAATTTGTGATCCCCATGCCTCAGCCTCCTGGTGCTGGTGTTACAGGCATGTGCTACTGTAACTGGCTGATGGCAAATTTTGAGGCCACCCTGGACTACTCAGTGAGACCTTATCTCATATTAAAATTTAATAACGAAAGAAACATGAAAGAGCGGTGCTGAGGATATAGTTTAGTGCTTCCTGAGTTCAATCCCCACTACTACAGGAAAGAGAGACAGACAGAGACAGGCAGAGAGAGATCGATTGATCCTGGTGTATCTTGGGAAACAAGGAGTCCTAAAAAGCACACTTCTTGCAAAAATCTAACTTTCTACTTTGTTCCAGCTGAAAACTCCACAGACCCCTACTCCATTCTACCTTGGTCCCTCTTCCCCTTCCTAGAGAACCTCACCAGCCCGGAGGCATAAGGTTGAAACGTGCCACTTACCAAGGTCCCGGTGCTACTAAAACAATTTCCCATGTGTAGCAGAGAGTGTCCTTTACAGCTATAGTTTGTGTCAATTTTTAAAACAGAATTTAAGGGCTGGGGATTTAGCTCAGTGGTTCCGCTGACTGCCTCGCAAGTGCAAGGTCCAGAGTTCAATCCCCAGTACCAAAAAAAAAATTAAAACAGAATTTAAGTGATCAGAAGTTGACTAGCTATTTTAGATTAGGAAGTAGAGGCCTGGCATTTGTGATGTATATTATCCTCTTTTGCTGTCAAGAACTTGAGAAAAGATCAAGGATCCTTTAAAGGCAAAAATAAGTGTCATTGGCCTGTATCCTTCTGGCCTGCATTTGGGATGTCTAATGACTTTTACTGTGGACAGAAACACTGAGGCAGGAGGATCACAGAGTTCTAGGCTACTATGGACTACATAGTGAGTTCAAGGCCAGCCCAAACTAGTGAAGAAAAAAAAAACAAGCTAAAATAAATGTAATTAAAATTGTTTTTTCCAGAGTTGTGTATCTCCTCCTGTCTCGCCCGATTGATTACAGTTCAAGAATGCTGTTTGTATTTGCAACATCAGCTACAAGTGTAAGCTCCCAGCATTTACTCAGAACCGTGTGGGCATCTCTCCTGAATGATTTTTCCGTGCATATTTACCGTGCTTGACTTTATGAACGGATGATTCTGATAATGCTTATTTAAAGTCTGTCAATACGGATCACTGCCTGCCCACGCTCCATTGAGCAATGGCCTCTGACATCTGCTTGGCAGCCTGAATGGGCCACCTGCTGACACTTCCCACAGGACAGGGTCTTGGCAAGTGCTAACTCACTGCTCAGTCAACACCCTTAATCCTGGGGACTGAGCAGACTGGCCCTGCATAGCCTGGCCTCTAGCTCTAATTACCACTAATGTCTACTCACACCACAACACTTGCCATTTTCCCTGAGGCAACACAGCCTCCTTGAGTAAAATGACCTTCGGTAAAAAGTGGCTAGATAGCTCCCTGCTCAGCCAGGTGAGTGTCTTTGCTCCCATTACTATTTCCTTCATGTGTGTTTCCCATTTCATCACAGAGTACTAATGCGTTCATTGAAATTAATTAATACTGACATGCATTCACATGTGGACTCCTCATAATATGGTAAATATCCAGGCCTGAGGTTTAATAAAATTCATTTTTCCTACTTCATCCAGAACACGCCTAAGTGACAGCCATCTTTGGTTTCCATGCTTTCCGTGAAAGCCTATAAACACGGCAGGACAGTTGGGGGTCCCAGCTGATTCTGCCGGCAGTTTCACCCACCACTGCTTTTGCACATCAGTGGCAACATCAGCACAGAGTGAAAGGCAGAAAGCATCTTAACGTTATTATCAAAATGGTTTTGACCCTGCGCCTCCTGTAAGTCTCAGGAGTGGCCCCCAAGGGTCCATAGCCCATGCGTTGAGAACCACTTTTCTTTGCTGTGCATTCCTTTAGGGTAGAAATGACTTAAATTTTCCAAAAAAAATGGTGTTGCTTTCTTACCTAAGTTGAAGCTCATTTACCAACTATAGCATGTAAGTGTGCAGCTCTTCATCCTGTTTTGGTCTTACAGACCCTGGGCATGCGTCAGTTAACTTTTGCCCACAAAACACGAGCTCTTCAATGTCTCCTCTACTTGGCTGACAAGGAAACTATAGAATCTCTCTTCAAAAAACCCACTGAAGAAGTGAAGTAAGTAGAATTTGATTAATTGTATTAAGAATGGGAAACAGATCATTTCTTTTGGAACTGTAACTTGTAAGCCCCTTAATTCATTAGACTGCCTTTGAGTAGTTATGTAACTGTACTTCCATTTCCTTGACTATCCATGGCATTTTGGCAAAGGGGAAATAGGCCTTTGAGGCAAGAGGATCACAGAGTTTGAGGCCAGTCTGGGCTCCATAGTGAGTTCAAAAGCAGCCTGAACTACATTGCAAGACCCTGTCTCAAAAAATCAAAAGAGAGAGAGAGTGATTCTTGTAAACACCTCTGTTTTTCAGATCTTACTTGAAATGTGTAACTTTTCTGGCATCATTTGAGATATTGAATATCCCTATCACCTATGAATTATTTTGCCACAGTCCTAAAGAAGGAATGATTAAGGGCCTGTGGAAAAACCACAGCCATGAGCCGATGGTAGGTAGAGTCCTCCAGGGTGGGGCTCCTAGCTTTGTAGTCAGGCTCCTGCCACCCCTTGGGTCCCTGGGAGATCGTTTATCCCAATGCAGCCCACTGCCCCGAGACCTTTGCTATTGTCCCAGTGTGGTGATGGAGTGGCCTCTCTTCCCTAAAGTCCATGGGCTAAAGTCATCCCTTCCAATAAGACAGAGCACTCCAGTGCTCCCTCCAAAGGCCTGAGTCTACCCAGCAGGGAGGGCTGGTGCTTCTCTTCTGCCTGGCTGCCTTTGGGAACCTAGCCTCTGTGGCAGTTGGAGCCCGGGGCAGGAAGGGCATGAGGACAACAGGCAAACTGTCCTTGGAGAAAAGGAAGAAAAAGAAGAGTCTCTAGGGCCAGGGATTTAGCACAGTGGTGCCGCTGCCTACCTTGCAAGTGCAAGGTCCTAAGTTCAATCCCCGGTACCAAAAAAAAAAAAGTCTATTTCTTTCATTAGGAAGATAGGGTCTTCATCAAAATGAGGCACTAGACACTTATGGATTATGTGTAAATTTTGTATTAGGCTGCCCTACCTTTTCCAGAGGTTGTTGGATTTACTGTGTCCTGGGCCAGGGATTTAGCTCAGTGGTTTTGCCGCCTGCTGCACAAGTGCAAGGACCTGAGTTTGATCCCCGGTACCAAAAAAAAAAAAAGGAGTGGATTTACTGTGTCTTGAAGCAAGATGGCGATTTTTTTTTTTTTTTTGGTACCGGGGATCAAATTCGGGTCCTTGCACTTACACAGCAGGTGGCGAAACCACTGAATTAAATCCCCAGCCCAAGATGGTGATTTTTTCTTTCTTTCTTTTTGGCTTTAGGCAGTAACATTGGTGGCTGAGCTCTGTTTAGAATACAAAATTTATGACCTGCAGCTTTGGAATGGACTCTTGCAAAAGCTTCTTGGCTTCAATATGGTGAGTGAGCCTGAGGTTCTCTTGAAGCTTGTGCTCAGCATCCCTAAGGGTTGGAAGTGATACTTGCTGCTAAATAGGTGCATCCTGAAAACATCCACTGGCACTGAGTTCCTGCCAGATCTAAGAGAACATGGTGTTAGGTCAGGGAAAGTGCAAACTCTGAGATGACCTACTCTGTGCTGGAAACAAATGGAACACTCCCTGACCTTTTCTGATATTTATGAACCTGTAAGTGAATTTGTGTGGCAGTTCTCAAGGGAGGTGATTTTAGTTTTTAAAGCAGATATACTGGGGGTTGAACCCAGTGTTGTTCTACCACTCAGCTCAATCCCCAGCCCTTTTCATTTCAAGATAACTTCACTAAGTTGCCCAGGCTGCCCTCAGATTTGCAGTCCTGCACTGGTCTTCCAAGTAGCTGGGATTACAGGGGTGCACTGCCATACCTGGAGATGAACTTTTATAAACACTCCTTTTGAAACACTTAAAAATCCAATATTTTACATTGAAACTCCATTGTGGTGGGCTTCAGAACTTATTTATTTGTTTATTTTTACAGATTCCTTACCTAAGGAAAGTTTTAACAGCCATTTCTAGTACGCACTCATTATGGCAGGTATGTAGTTTTTTAAAGTAAATTCATTGAACTTCACTTTTACACTTGGTGGCATTGTGACCCTAGATGAAGTAGTAAAGAACAAGATGCATCAGCTGCAGGATGATGTTCACATTTCACGTCCTGCAAGCCACTGCTTTCCTGAGTTCTCCAGGCCTCATGAGTCACAGCTTCGTTCCTGCTTTCCAAAACACTTGGGCTCCACTCTAACATCTGCCCCAGTATAATTCATTTTAATTATGCATTGGGCTGCCCCTCATAGACCTAGGAGATCTCTAAAGTCAGAGCCTTTGTCTTATTCATCTTCTTTCAATATTGCAAGTTGTACACTCAGGTAATCATTATACACACACACGGGTAATTTATTCCTGGTTTAATAATTTAGAACAAAAAAAAGTAAGTTAGAACAGTATAGAAATTATGCTGAGTAAATTCTCTTTTACTATTGCTCTTCATATTATCTTTCCAGAGCTAACTACTATTTACAATTTTTTGTGTATCCTTCTAGAGCTTTCCTGTCATTATACAAGCATGTAGGTATGTGTATATATGTACATTTTTGTACACATAAATGCATCACATTCTAGACAAAGTACTGTTTATGTGACCTGGGAGAGTGTTCTAGATCAGGACATACAGATCTAGTTCTTTTATTTTTTGGTTAAGGTAAAATTCACCCTATCAGATAGTTTTTAATATATTCAGAAAGTTGTGCAACTACAACCATTATCTAGTACTAGAATATTTTCCTTAGCCCTAAAAGAAACTTCATATCCATTGGCAATCATCCCCTACTCGCCCTTTCCTGGAGGCCCTAGGAGCCACTAATCTGCTTTTTCTGTAAGGATTTATCTTTTCTGGACATTTCCTATCAATGGAATATTCAGCCTTTTATGTCTGGTTTCTTTCACTTAGCATAATGCTACACAGTAGCATATATATATATTGGTGCTTCATTTCTTGTATCGCCTAATAATATTCCATTGTATAGCTACAGAGTTGACGCTTGATACTCAGGCAGGATTGGTTTTAGGATGCTACCACCACCCTGCAGATACCAAAGCCTTCTGATGTCAGGTCCTTTGTATGACATGGCATAGTATTTGCATAGAACCTGTGCATACCCCCTATACTTTAAATACCTTATACAAGTTGATGTTATGTCATTGTGATGCTATATTTTTTTTTGTTATGCTATATTGTTTAGGAAATAGTGAGCAAACAAGGCTGGTATGTATTCAGTAGGGGTAATTTGTTTTGAATGTATATTCATGGATACAGACCCTGAGGATATAGAGGGACAACTACACTACATTTTATTTATCCATTCAGCACTTGGACGTTTAGTTTGTTTCTACTCTTTGGCTTCTTGGTGGGGTTTTTTGGGTTTTAGTTCATTTCCACTCTTTGGTTTTGTTTGTTTTGTTTTTTCACTCTTTGGTGTTTATGACTAATGCTACTATGAACATTTTTGGGCAAGTTTTTATGTGGACGTGTATATTCATTGAGCATATACCCAGGAATGGGACTGTCGGCTCTCATGTATCTATGTTTAGCCTCTTAAGGTATCTCATTATTTAAATTTATTTTATTTGTTTAGGCAGTGCTGGACATTGAACCCAGGGTCTTGCACATACATGCTAGGAAAGCGCTCTGTCACTGAGCTACACCCCCAGCCCCTCTCCTCATTTTTAATTCTTAATTATTTCCCATAATATGGAGTGAAATATACCAGAAGTTATTGAACTACTCCTCTATTGGTATTCTTTTCACACTCATTTTCTTGAAATTCTCCCATCTCCTTCTCCCTGCTCTATGGCCTGGCATATAGTCTGGCCCATAATAGGCTTAGTGTGAACTTTGTTTTCTGATTTGAGCTCTGGCACTTTGTACCCAATGGAACAGTAACAAATCAATCAAGATTGTATAAAAATTCATCCGCCAGTGAGACAAGGAACGAGAGACTGAAACAACACGCAGACGCTGCTGGGGTTGCTGGTGGCTTTGGTGTGTGCTACAGGGAGCCTGGTGCTAGCTTCCCCCAGGGTTTGTGATATATGAGATAATTATCTTTTTTATTGAGACCATTGTTCAATGCTTACTTTGTTACTTATGGATGAAAACATTCTAAATAAATTTACGTACATCAAAAAAAAAAGATTGTATAAAAAGATCCTGAAATGTATAGTTCTACAGAAAATTTTCCTAGAATCTTAATCCTCTCAAACAGGGAAATACCAATTTATGATTTTGGTCTTAGGATCCAGAATATAAGCTTTAAATGTATGGTTCTGTGACTACAAAATGAAGAGTTCAGAATGAATGAAGTCTTTCATGCTCTTGTTTCCACAGGTTCCCTACTTCAGCAAAGCTTGGCAGCATGTGATACAGATACCACTCCTCTCAGGTACTTTCCTGCCCTCTGAATCTCCAGCAGTAGTGTTTTGTAGCTGAGTGACTGTGTGTATCATTGTTTTCTCTCTTCAGCCTCTTGTCCTTTAAGGCCCAGTCAGTTAACAGATTGCTGTAAGAGTCTCATCGCTGTCCTGGAGTAAGTAAAATGTTTGTTCTCCTACCTAGAAAATAAAATCTGTTGCTTATAAAATTCTTCTGGTAGACACCTCTGTGAGCACAGCAGACCAACCCCCATCTGTGATTTTGCTTCTGCCATCTCCTAAGTTGAATTGCACACCACTGTGAGTGCGTGATGAAGTCTGTGCCTTCACTGCTGGATGTCACTCGCGCCTCTGACCAGCACACCCAGGCCATCTGCATTGCCTGCCCAGCAGCCTCCCAGTTGCTCTCAGTTACCCACTCAGCTGTTGCAGGGTCACAGTGCTTGCACGAAAGGAGGTCTTGCTACACTCACTAACAGCCCCAAAGAGCAAGCGTGTGATGCTGGCAATTTTATTTCAGTATATTGTTATAACTCTGTTTTATTATTATTACTTCTGGGCTGGGTATTTAGCTCAGTGGTTTCGCCGCCTGCTGCACAAGCACAAGGACCCGAGTTCGGTCCCTGGTACCAAAAAGAAAAAAAAAAATTTTAAAAAATTTTTAAAAAACCAAAAAACAAAATATTACTGCTGATCTCTTGCTGTGCCTAATCCATAAATTAAACTTTACCAGAAGTATGTGTACAGAGAGAGGAAAACAGAGTAAATACGGGGTTTAGTGCTATCCAAGCTTCAAGTACATACTGGGGGTCTTGGAATACACCCCACTGATGAGGGGGGACCAGTGTGCTTCCTTCTTGCTGGGAAACTAAGCATCACACTTTTTTGTGGGTTTGTGATACTGGGGATGGCACCCAGGGACTTGCTCATGCCAGGCAAGCACTCCACCACAAGCTACATTCTCAGCACATCACTTTGTTTTTATAGCAAAATATTTGTTATTTTTACATTGTCTGCTTGCCATGTGTGGTGCTTTCCAGTTTCCTACTAAACTGATATTCACTGAGCGTACTCTAAACTTAGTACCTGATGTTAAGTGTAAATGTAAAGTGCCTTTTGTGACTCCCTAGCCTTGAAAATACTACAGCTTTGTTTCATAGATTTTTGAGCCTTCTAAGAATTGATCTTATGCATCTGTAGGCTTCCAGATTTAATCACAGAAGCAGAGAGTATGCTGTAGGCAGATTCTTTTATTCTAGATAGATGTCATTAAAGACCTAGGTTACTCATTACTAAGCACTCATATTTAAAATTACTGAAAGCCTGGACAAGTAAAACCTGCAGAAAGCTAGAAAGGCCACTATAATATAGTAAATCTGACAGACTATTAATGATTAACGCATTCTCTCAAAGATGTCCAGTTTCAGATGATCTCGACCTGATGGGAGTCGCCAGGCAGTACGTCCAATTAGAGCTTCCAGCTTTTGCATTAGCTTGTCTAATGCTCATGCCTCACTCAGAAAAGAGAAACCATCAAATTAAGGTATCTTGCACATTATTCCTTTGGGGTTACCAAGGAAAAAGAAGCTCTCAGACTGCACATCCCTTGCAAAAGGTTGCATTTTCTGCTCACTAAACCTGTAAAGCATGAATACATGAGTAAGGACAAGGTGGCAGGTTTAGTGGGATGTAAGATAGAGGAGACAGACAGAAGTTCCACCAAGGCATGTCTTCAAAGAGGCCTGGACATTACCTTTATCTGTGGGGAACAACTAATTTCTTGGAAGAGTAAAGTGAAAGGATGATGGCCTCTCTTGGAAGGAACAACCCATTACCCTCACAGGCTTGGTCAGAGGAGAGAGGCGGCAAGCAGGAGAAATCTCTGGAAGCTGTCACGGGCGCACAAAATGTCAGCTCACTCGATCCATACACACAGGCAGCCTGTGGAGGGATGAGTACCCGTGGAGTGGGGATGGGGAGGCACCAGGTGGGCAGCCTGACTTGCAGTTGCCGTGCGAGATAGAGGAGAATCAGATTTTATGTGTGGGTGTTTAACCAAGAAGCTGTGAGCATTCTGAGGACAGAACGTTTTTTTTTTTTAATAAGCAAGGAATATTTTATTTTATGCATATTCTCCAAAATCCCCCACAAAAACGCACCCACAAATTGGAGCAAAGAACAAAGTTTTCTAGCCTCTGGGATACACAGGGCATCATATCTTGTAGAAACATAGCTAGTATAAAAACAAAGTGTACTGGTTAACATCACCCTTCGTTTCCGGGTCAAAAAAGGCTGTAGAGAAAAACATTTTATTTGTACTCTACTACAAATGTGCTGCACAATTAAACTTCAGCTTACTCAAAGAGTTATTGTATAGGGAACTGCAGAAATATAGAGGAGGCATTCAATAATCTGTTCACAATTAACAATTAAGCAATAAACACTTGAATAAATGCACCATGTATTACTTATTTGTTAAACCTCACATTGATAATGAGCAGATGATCTCTCACTAATAGTAACTGGTTTTTTATTTTTTAGGAGATACCAGATCTAGAAATGGAAGTAGAAAGTACTTTAAAGGAAGTTGATTTTAAAATATTATATATATATTTTTTTATTTATTTTTTTGGTACCGGGGATTGAACTTGGGACCTTGTGTTTGCGAGGCAGGTGCCAGAACCACTGAGCTAAATCCCCGGCCCTATTTTTTTTAAATATTATATTTTTTTATTTAATTTTTTGGAAATTGATTTTAGAAAATACCTCCTTGGATCTGAGCTGCTATAGTACATATTACATATTTGGGTTGGGATTCAACAGTTTTAAAAACAGATATGAACAAATTGAATTGCTAAGGGAGAGAATAAAGTAATATGTTCTAAAGCAATACATTATTTTCTGCTTATATCTTGACAACAGAACTTTAAAAAATCACTCTCCTGGGCCGGGGATTTAGCTCAGTGGTTTCAGTGCCTGCCTCGCAAGCGCAAGGTCCCGAGTTCGATCCCTGGTACCAAAAAAAAAAAAATCACTCCCCTTTCCCTTAATACAAGAATGGATAGAACAAACCATTTTAAATGTTTTATAGTTATTTCTTCCACAAGTGTATGAGGAAGGACATAGAGATCTGTATAAATGAATATGCATGTTTTTTCTTTGTCATTTAGTCTATTAATTGCATTTTCTCAAAACCATCTGATATTTTTTTCCTCTTTTTATTATTCATAAACTCCTTTCTTGTTTCTTTTCAACATTTCAGTATTTAAATAGATTCCTTGGGCCGGGGATTTAGCTCAGTGGTTCCACCGCCTGCCTTGCAAGTGGAAAGTCCGGAGTTCAATCCCCGGTACCGAAAAAAAAAAAAATAGATTCCTTTTGGGACTTAGGACAACAAATGCCTGATAAACCATTTTTGCTGTTTGAATACGTAGTTGTACTTTTTTCCCTCTTATTTTAGAAATATTTGTTAATAGAATTTTTTCCTACATTAAAAATTCTTTTGACATAGTTCAGATTTTAAAATGAAAAACTTCCAGAGTTGACAGAAATTGGTAATAATAATAGTTTTTTAAATTGTGTTTTAATTTTTTTTTCTAGAATTTTCTGGGCTCATGCAATCCTGAGATCATTTTACAGCAATTAGAAGAACATATGAATTCTGGACAGTTAGCAGGATTTTCACATCAAGTAAGACAATTTCATCTCTTTTCGTTCTCTCTAAAGTGAGATTTAGCTAGACTCTCTTGCCATTTGTTAATATGTAAAAATTATTTTGCTTTTATTAAAATTTCAGTAGATTTTTTTTAAAAGGCAGGGATCCTGGCCATCTCGTTTACTGCTCTGCTCAGTGGAAATTTTATATCCTTATATGCTTGTAATTTGGGGGGTTTTTGTTTGTTGGGTTTTGTTGTTGTTTCCTTTTGTTTTGGATTTTGGTGGGTTTTTTGTTTTTGTTTTTGTTTTTTGGTACTGAGGATCGAACTCGGGACCTTGTGCTTTCGAGGCAGGCGCTGGAACCACTGAGCTAAATCCCCGGCCCCCTTGTTTTGGATTTTTGAGACAGGATCTCGCTGTGTAGTTCAGGCTGGTCTTGAACTCACTATGTAGCCCAGGCTGGCTTTGAACTCGCAGCAATCTTCCTGCCTCAGCCTTCTGAGTGCTAGGATCACAGCCATGCACTACCGCACCTGGCAAATGCTTGTAACTACAAGCAGATCTTCTTCCTCATAAAAAGTTCCAATAATCATAACTAAGTCGCTTTCCACTTCCTTACTATGTGCTACACTGGGCCAAAGCCTTTCCCTCCAGACAGGAAGCTCAGTGCTGATGCAGTGATAATTCAACTTTTGGAATTTTGGGGATTGAGTAAAGAACTTGGAACTTGTCACATATTTAATATGATGATACCTGTCATTCTATAGATTAGAAGTCTGATTCTGAATAATATCATAAAAAAGAAGGAATTTGGAATTTTGGCAAAGACAAAATACTTTCAAGTGCTGAAATTGCACATGATAAATACCAACAACATAACTGAACTAGTCAACTATCTGGCAAGTGACTTAAGGTAAGTTAATTTGAAAAAAAAACCTCACTATAAAATATATCTTTAAAATATATCTTTATTTGGAGAAAACTATCAAACAATTGTAGGGCTATGTGGTTGTAATTAAAAGTTCAAGCCAGGGATTAAGCTCAGTAGCACTGCCACCTGCCTCGTAAGCGCAAGGTCCTGAGTTTGATCCCCAGTACCAAAAAAAAAAGTTCAAAGTGCGAAGCTACTGCACGTTCCCAGAAACTAACCGTCCTATATCCTGAAAGTGTGGAGCTTCAGCTTGGAGTCAGACAGTTAAGCAGGCTGTGTGAATCCCCGCCTGGTGTCTCATGATCCGCCCCAGTCCCTGAGTCACAACTGTATTCCTTAGAGCCTGCTTGGCACTTCGAGCTTCCATGACACATAATCTCTGCAGAGCTCGCTGAGCTAATTTTCCAGCCCCCACAAGTATAGAAACAATAAGGTTCTAGGGATGGAGCCGGGGCAGGTGTAGAACATGAAAAGGAGCAGGGAACAGCGGGCTGACACTGCAGAGAGCCCGAGTTCAGTCAGGAGGACACACTGAGAGCTCTGTCTCTGGTCCCACATCAGGGCTGACTGTGCTGGTCGCATGAGAGGCTTCCATTTCTTGTCACCGCCCCGTGGGTTTCTTCCTGCTTGTTTTCCTTCTGATCAGCCATCACTGCACATTTTTGTTTGTGGATAAGTATTATTTTTTGAAGTATAACTGAAACTTTTGATAAGCTGCGCACATATTGGAAATACATGGTTTGATGCGTTTTAACATCTGTGTACCCTGTGAAGCCAGCACTGCAGGAAAGAGAGCAAACATCTGACGCTCCAGCAGCATCTTCATGCTCCCTTTCCTTTCTGCCTCCACAGCATAGATGAAGCGTTGGCCTTGATCAGCGAGTATTCAAAGCACTCCGGGAAGCTTGTGCCACCAGATGCAGCCCCTGGTGAAATCCTGAAGGTAAAGCTGGCTGCCAGGTTCTTGGGTTCTAACCTGACTCTGTAATATTTCTACAGTCTTGAAATTGAACCAACCTTTTCTTATGGTCTGGAGAGAAATCTGTCTTTGTGTGCATGTAGACAGTCATGCATTGCTTAGGGCCACATTCTGAGAAATCTGTCATATAAATGTCCTAGAGCCTGTTCACACCATTTACACAAACCTGCATGGTATAGGTCAGTCATTCAGTGTGAAGTCCCAGCTACTCCAGAAGCTAAGGCAGGAGAATCACCAGTTTGAAGTCAGCCAGGACAACATAGGGAGACCCTGTCTCAAAATAAAAAATAAAAAGAACTGGGGCTATAGCTCAGTGGTAGAGCACCGCTGGGTTCTACTCCACCGCTATATGCATGCACGAGTGAATAGAAAAGGCAGAGACACAAGAAATACAAGACGTGCATGGCAGCTGCCAGTGTAACATGACAGACTCTTCTGTGGTGAACTTGTGTTTTTAAGTAGAAACACACTAAAATAGTGACTAGAAAGTGTGTATAATAAGACTATACACCAGTAACACATTGCCTATCAAGCACAGTCATATGTGCTGACCTTTTACACAGCTAGCAGCACAGTGGGTTTGTGTACCCAGGTGTGTGTGACACACTGTGCTAGTGACAGTACAGTGGCTGTGACGTCACTAGGACAGGGGTTTCCTAGCTCCTGATCTCCTGGGATCACTGTTATGTGCAGAAATCACCGCTCTTGGCCCTTTTCCTATTAGGGAGCCCTGGGGCAGAGGCGGGGGGTATGGCTCTGTTCTCAGCTGCCCTTTAGCCTGTGTTGCTGTAGTCCTTGGACCCAGGGCCCAGGCCCTCTCCTGTGCTTTCCAGAGTCATTGTTCCTTATAAAGTCTAGTTTCCAATATTGAAACAAGTGAGAAACTAAATTTTGAGTATTTGTTGCTTTTATTTCTTTTTGTTGTGGGTCTGTTACAGGATTCATACATGCTAAGCTACTGCTCTACCACTTATTTTGTTTGTTTGTTTGTTTGTTTTGGCCTTGAACTTGTGACCTTCCTGCCTCAGCCTTCTGAGTTCCTGGGATTACAGGCTTGCACCACTCTGCCTGGTTATTTACTTCTAATTATTTGAGAAACATATGTTCCCTGTAGAAAGAAGAGGAAATATGAAAAAGAAAAAATATATATATACTGATCTAAAATCTCACTGCCCAGACAGAGGATCACTGTTAACTTTTTTCCCCTGTACTGTAATGGGAATTAAACACAGGACCTTCACACTGAGCTATATCCCCAGCCCTTTTTGATTTTTTTTTTTTTAAATAGTGGCAGCACTAAATGCTGGTGAGCATATGGAGAAACCAAGTCATTAGTATATTTCTGGTTGAAATGTGCAATTGTATAGCTATTCTGGAAGATACTATCACAGTTTCTTTTTTTTTTTATTGGTACATTTTAGGTATACAATATAATGACATTCATCATTGGAAATTTGCACCTTTACATAATCTCTCTTGGTTCTTATTTT